>CAUVYP010001107.1:0-1200000 GCA_963556195.1 Sepiola atlantica
AGTGCAGTTCCAACGAGAGAAAAGTATATATGTAAAGGCCAGTAACATTTGTAAAAGTTTTTTTCAACATTTATTTGTTATTTTGTTATTTGATCATTTTATAATTTCATATAACGCGTTTCAAGCCGTGGTCCGCTATCATCAGATATGTACATCCATTTAAATGATATTAAATAAATAATAATAATGATAATAATAAAATTAATAACGATAAAAAATAATAATAATAATAATAATAATAATAAATAATAATAATGATAATTATAAACATAATATTGAAAATTATAATAATAATGAAAATAATAATAATAATAATAATATTGAATGATAATAATAATAATTAATGATAATAATGATGATATTATTAATAAGAATAATGATGATAATAATATTAATAATAATGATAATATTAATAATAATAACAATGATAATAATATTAATGATAATACTAATGATAATAATATAATGAAGAGGATTAATAATGATAATATAATAAATAATAATAATAATAATAATAATGATAATAATGATATTAATAATCATAATAATGACAATAATAATAGCGATATTATTAATAGTAATAATAATAATAATAATAATAATAATAATGATAATAATAATGTAAATATTAATAATAACAATATTAATGATAATGCTAATATTAATAATAATATTAAAAATAATGATGATAATAATATTAATAATAATAAATACAATAAAAATACAAATAAATAATAATGGTTATGATAATAATAACAATAAATAGTAATAATAATAATAATAATAATAATAAAACATTATAATAATAATAATAATAATAATAATAATAATAATAATAATAATAATAATAATAGGATTAATTATAATAATGATCATAATAATTATATTAATAATGATGATAATGATTATATTTATAATAATAATAATAATAATAATACTACATATAATAATAATAATAATAATAATAATAATAATAATAATAATAATAAAAATTATAACGATAATAATGATAATAATATTGATGATAATGATAATAATAATAATAATTATAATAATTATAATAATAATAAATAATAATCAATGAATGTGATGATAATAATAAGAATACTAATAATGATATTTGTAATAATAAATGATAATAATTATGATGATAATAATATTATTATTATTAATAAAAATATTAATAATATTTATAATAATAATGATGATGATAATATTAATATTAATAATAATATTAATAATAATGATAACAATAATAATATTTATCATAATAATCATTATAAATAATAATTATAATAATAATAATAATAATAATATTGATCATAATATTAATAATAATAATATAATTATTAATGATAAAAAATAATAATTATAATAATAATAATAAATAATAATAATAATAAATAATAATGATAATAATGATAATAATGATAAATAATAATAATTTTAATGATACTACTAATGATAATAATATTAATAATAATAAGAATAAGAATATTAATAATGATATGATAAATAATATGATAATGATGATGATAATAAAATTATAAAATTATGATAAGATTATTTATAATAATAATAATATTGATAATATAAATTATACCGATGACAATACTATTAAAATGATGATGATATTAATACTTATGATAACAATAATAATATTTATGATTATAATAAATAATAACAATAACACCAATTAAAATAATATTAATAATAATAATAATAATATTATTTATACTAATAATAATAATATAATAATAATAAATAATAATAATAATTATGATTATAATAATATTAATAATAATAAATAGTAATATTAATAATAATGATGTTAATAATATTGATAATCATATTAATAACAATATAATTAATGATAATCATAAATGATAATAATAAAAATGATGATGATGATATTAATTATTTTAATAATAATAATAAAAATAATGATCATATAATTAATGATAATAAGAATAATTATGATAATATTGATAATAATATAATTTAAATGATAATAATAATAATGATAATAATAATATTAATAATAATAATGTTGATTATATAAATGATAATAATAATATTAATAATGATAATAATGATTATATTAATAATAATAATACATATAATTATAACAATCATAATAAATGATAATGATAATGATAATAATTATAATAATAACAATGATATTATTAATGATAATAATAATAATGATAATAATAATAATAATAATGATAATAATAATGATAATAATAAATAATCATGATTTAAAAAAAATAAGAAGAAATAATAATAATAATAAATAATATTGATAATTATCTTAATAATAATCATAATAATAATAATAATGTAATTAACAATAAATAATGATAATAACAACAAACAATGATAATGTGGATATTATGAAAATAATATTAATAATAATAATAATAATAATAATAATAATAATAATAATAATAATAATCATAATAATAATAATAATAATAATAATAATAATCATAATGATAATAATAATAATCATAATAATAATAATAATAATAATAATAATAATAATAATAATAATAATAATAATAATAATCATAATAATAATAATAATAATAATAATCATAATAATAATAATAATAATAATAATAATAATAATAATAATAATTATAATGCGGATGATTTAACTGATCATAACAATGATATAAACATTAATGATAACAATAATAAAATAACATTATTTATAATGATAATAATGAAAATAATATTAATAATAACATAATTAAAAATTATTAAAAAATAATAATGATGATTATAATATTAATAATAATAATAATATTATTAATAATAATAATCATAATGATAATAATAATAATAATATAATAATATTAATAATAATAATGATAATATCAATAATAATAATAACATTCATAATAATAATCACGAATAATAATAATAATAATAATATCAATACTAAAAATAATAATATTAATAATAATAACAATAATAATAATAATAATAATAATAATGATATTCATAATAATAATAGTTATAATAATAATCATAATAATAACACTTAATAATGATAATAATGATAATAATGATAATAATAATAATAACGATAAGTGTAATCATAATAATGATGATAACAATATTATTAATGATAATATTGATAATCATAATATCAATAAAAATAATAATAATATCAATAATAATAATAATTATAATATTAACAATTACAATAATAATAATAATAATGATGATGTTTGTAACAATAATGATAATAATTATATTAATGATAATAATATTAATAATAATAATGACAATCATAATAATATTACTACTACTACTACTAATCATAATATTAATAGTAATAATATCAATAACAATAATAACAATAATGATAATAATATTAATAATAATGATAAAAATAATCATAATGATAATAATCATAATAATTTTAATGATAAAACTACTACTAATAATATTAATAATTATAAGAATAATAATATTAATAATAATAAATAATAATAACGATAATAAACAATAATAATAATATCATAAATAATGATAATAATAATAATAATTTTAATGATATTACTACTAATAATAATATTATTAATTATAATAATAATAATATTAATAATATTGATAAACAATAATAATCATAATAACAATAACATACTGATATAATTATGATAATATTGATAATAATAATAATATCAATAAAAATTATAACAATAATAATATTTATAATTATAATGATAATAAATAATAATAATGATATCAAATATATTAATAATAATAATATTAAAAATAATAATAATAATAATAACAAATAATGATAATAAATCATAATAATAATAATAATAATTATAATAATAATCATGAATAATAATGATAATAATAATAATAATAATAAATAATGATGATAATTATAATAATAACATTAATGATAATAATAATAATACTAATAATACTAAATAAAAATAAATAATAAATAATAATGATAATAATAATAATAATAATGATAATAATATAATGATAATAACAATAATGATGATGATAATAATAATATAAATATTAATAATAATAATTATGATTATAATATTAATTATAATAATAATATTAATAACAATAATAATATTTATAATAATAATAAGAAATAATAATGATGATGATAATAATTAAAATAATATCAACAATAATAATCATATTAATGATAATAATAATAATGATACTAATAATAATAATAAATAATAATAATAGTAATAATATTAATGATAATAGTAATAAGATTAATAATAATGAGAAGAAATTTAATAATAATGATTATAATATTAATAATATTGATAATAATATTAATAATAACAATAATAATAATAATAATAATAATAATAATAAATAATACAATTATTAATAATTTTAATGATACTGATGATATTAATAATATAATATAATTATAATAATATTCATAGTATTAATGATAATAACAATTATCATAATATTAATTATGATAATATTAATATTATTATTAATAAATAATAAAATTATTGATAATAATAATAAATAATAATGATGATGTTAATAATAATAATAATAATAATAATAATAATAATAATAATAATAATAATAATAATAATAATAATAATTATAATAATAATTGTAACTAGCGGAACCCGTGTAAATTACACGAAATGATGTTTTCAATACGGGTCCTAATGTAACAAAGCACCCTCTATTTGTTAGTAAGTTACGGTTGCTTTATTATGAGCCCCCCCTTCTGGATAAGAGTGAAATAATTGTTTGAAATAGTAACTCGTGTACGATGGACACTGCGCATATATACTAAAAAAGGTTTATATGCCATCCGTTCCAAAAAAAACAACAACAAAATAATACTGGCCAATATCCTACTTAATTAACGTAATTAAATAGACAATGCCATTTCAAACGCCAACATAAAAAAAATAGTTTTAAGCAACATAAAAAAGTAGTTTTTAACCAGGTGATAAAAAAAAAATTATTATTTCTTCCCCTTCCCCTCGAAATGTAGAATAAAAATCTTACAGGTTGGTTGGGATCGAACTATAAACACGTCGGGCCGAAGTAAAAAGTATTACCTCGCTAACCATTGCGCCAGAGGTAAAAACATGTACATATTCCTAAACGCAAGCTAGTTGAATGTTTTTCAAAATTTAGGCGCAGCATGCATGCGCAGAGCTTTTGCCGGAAGCGTGACACACGAACACACAGGCTATCGTATTAATATATAGATAATAATATTAATAATAGTCATAAAAATAATAATAATAATAATAATAGTAATAGAATAATAATATCAATAATAATCATGATAATATAATAAATAATAATAATCTTTATAATAATAATAATAATAATTATAATAATAGCAACAATAATAATAATATTAACAATAATAATAATAATAATAATAATAATAATAATAATAATAATAATAATAATAAAAATAATAATAATAATGATAATAATAATAATATTAACAATAATAATAATAATAATAATAATAATAATAATGATAATAGTAATAATGATAATATTAATAATAATGATTATGATATTCATAATAATGATAATAATATTCATAATAATAATAAAAAATAATAATAATAATAATAATGATAATAATAATATTATTATTAATAATTATAATTATGATGAAAATAATAATAATAATAATATTAATGATAATAATAATAATAACAATAATAATAATATTAATAATAATAACAATAATATTAATAATAATAATAATAATTATAATAATAACAATTAATTATAATGATAATAATAATATTATAAATAAAAATAATGATAATAATAAGGAAAATTATAATAATAATGATAATGATAATATTAATCATAATATAAAAGATAATAATATTAATAATAACAATAATAATTATAATAATATTAACGATAATAATAATGAGAAGAAAAATATTAATAGTAATAATGATAATATTAATAATAATAATATTAATAATGATAATATTAATAATAATAATATTAATAATGATAATACTAATAATAATATTAATAATAATGATGATAATAATAATAATAATAATAACAATATTAATAGAAATAATGATATTAATAATAATAATAATCTTGACAATAAATAATAATAATACTATGAAGAATAATCACAATAAATAGTTATAATAATAATAATATCAATAATAATAATGATACTAATAATATTAATAATACATATAATCATAATAATACATATAATCATAATAATAATAAATAATAATTATAATAATAATAAATAATAATAATTATAATAATAATAATAATAAACAATAATAATATTAATAATAATAATAATAATAATAATAATAATAATTATAATAATATTAATAATATTATCATCATTATTATTTATTTATTTTTTTATTATTATCATGATTATTAATGATAATAATACTATTATTATTATTAATTTCATGATTATCATTATTATTATCTATATTTATATTATTTTATTATTATTTTTATCATTAAGTTTATTTAAGATTATTATTGTTTTATCATTATTATTATCATTATTTATTTAATATTATTAGTATTGGTATCATTATTATAAATATTATTAATATTAATAATGATAATAAAAATAATAATAATAATCATATTATAATTATAATAATAGTGATAATAATGATGATATAATAATAAATAATAATAATAATAATATTAATAATAATGATGATATTAATAATAATAATAAAAATCCTGCAAAATTGTGGACTTTGCCGTTCCAGCAGACCACAGAGTGAAGATCAAAGAGACGGAAAAGAGAAGCAAATATACTGAACTTGCCAGAGAATTGAAAGGAATATGGAACATGAAGAAAGTCAGTATAACACCAATAATCATAGGAGCACTAGGAACAATCCCCAAAAACATGGAGAAAAAACTAGGAGAAATTGGAATCAAAGGGATAACTGAGACCATACAAAGGACAGTAATGATCAAAACAGCTACAATCCTGAGAAATGTCCTCGAATGCGGAAGCCAACCCACATAAGCAACGAATGGAGAACAAGACAACAGAACCGGGGAAAATACAACCGCACAGATGAGGCGCAAGCATAGGCTGACGCCACAAAAATTATGGACAGAGGGTCGAGGAGGGAAAGCGCAAACCAGACCTCCACTGGAAGAGCGCGGACAGCTCTGGGACCTTGGGAAGGCTTGTTGCCACTCGGGCCCCAGAGGGGACCGATGGCCCTTATCAACGGGAAATCGTTGGTAGGTGGCTGTTGCGATTACCGCAAGGTCATCAGCAGTGATGAACGAAAAGAGGTGGAGCATACTGGAGGCCTGAGGAGACTTGTTGTCACTCGGACTCCAAGGAATACCACAGGTTGTCGGCAGTGGGCGACCACTGACGATGACCAGTGTGATAACTCCTAGTGAGTAAATAATAATAATAATAATAATAATAATAATAATAATAATAATAATAATAATAATAATAATAATATTAACAACATTAATAATAATATTAATAATAATTATAATAATATTAACAATAATAATAATATTAATAATAATATAAATGATATTAATAAAAATAACAATAATAATAATAATAATAATATTAAAAATAATCATAATAATATTATCATCATTAGTAATCATAATAATAATAATATTATTATTAATAACAATAATAATATTTATCATAATAACATTAACAATAATAATAATAATAATAATAATAATAATAATATTAATAATAATAATATTAATATTAATAATGATAATAATAATTATAATAATAAAATTATTAATAATAATAAATCACAATAATGATGATAATAATGAAAATAATATTAATAATAATATTAATAATGATGTTATTAATAATAATAACAATAAAAAATGATAATACAAATAATAATATAATTAATAATAATGAAAATAATAATAATAATTTTAATAATAATAAAAATAATAATAAGAATAATAATAATAATAATAATAAAAATAATAATAATAATAAAAATGATAATAATAATAATAATAATAATAATAATAATAATAATAATAATAATAATAATAATAAAAATAATTATAATAATAATAATAATAATGATAATAATATTAATAATAATAGTAATAGTAATATTAATAATAATAATGATAATATAATAAATAATAATAATAATATTAATAATAATTATAATAATATCAACAACAATAATAATAATTATAAGATGAAATGAATAGGAATTTTAATAATAATAATAATAAATAATAATAATAATATAAATAATAAAAAAATATAATTAATAATCATAATAATAATATTTATAATAATAATAATATAATTATCATTAATACTCATAATAATAATAATAATAATAATAATATTATTATTAATCATAATAATAATACTCACAATAATAATAATAATAATAATAATAATTAATAATAATGAAAATAATTATTATAATAGTGATTATAATAATATAAATCATAATAATAATAATAATAATAATAATAATAATAATAATAATCATCACATTAATAATAATGAAAGTTATAATATTAATAATAATAATAATAATAAATAATAATAATAATAATAATTAATATTAATAATAATAATAATAATAATAATAATAATAATAATAATAATAATAATAATAGTCGACCAATGATGTCGCTTGCACGGCCACTGATAAGGCTGAACTACTTGCCCAGCGCTTCGCTTCTAACTCTACTTTGGACTCAGATAACCACCCCCTCCCCGAATTCCTATTGCTGACCGAAGCCACACTTGATAACCTCGTCATCACCCCATCTCAGGTTAGAGACATCATAAAAAACCTTGGCACCTCTAAAGCTTGTGGGCCTGATCTTATACCCACAATAGTAATAAAGAAATGCTCTGCTGAACTGGCCCCTGTCCTCTCCAAACTCTACAATAAGTGTCTAGCTGAATCTTGCTTCCCCGATAGCTGGAAAATTGCCTCTGTGGTACCAGTCTACAAGAATTCTGGAAATAGAACCGATCCCCAGAACTATCGCCCAATCAGTCTGCTGCCGATCTTTGCTAAAATCTTTGAATCCTTAATCAATCTAGCAATAGTACGACACTTAGTTAATGCTAAACTTCTTTCTGACCGCTAGTATGGATTTAGACAATCACGATCTACTGCAGACATCCTAACGGTCATCTCTGAACGCATGTATCATACACTCGACAAGGCAGGTGAAGCTAGGGCAGTAGCGCTTGATATATCCAAGGCCTTTGACAAGGTATGGCATAAAGGGCTCCTCCTGAAAATACGATCATACGGTATTACTGGGCAATTACTTAATATAATTAGATCCTTCCTAGCCAAAAGAAAAATCCAGGTTGTCCTCGATGGCCGTTCATCTAAGCAACATGACATAAATGCTGGTGTACCCCAGGGCTCTATCCTTGGACCCTTGTTGTTCCTGATCTATATAAACGATCTCCCTGATGGCATAGAGTCTGAGATTGGTTTATTTGCTGATGACACCACCCTTTACTCTCGCCATGTTGGCAAAACCGACGCAATTATATCCGATGCAATGGCTGAATCTTTAGAAAATGACCTCCAGGCTGTAGTGGATTGGGGTCATAAATGGTTGGTAACTTTTAATGCCGCAAAGACAAAACTCCTTTCCTTCAATAACTACAAGGAACCTTTTCAACCACCGATTGTCATGGCAAATAACACCCTACCTGAGAGTTCCTAATTCAAACTCCTCGGCCTAACCTTAACAGGTAACATGAATTGGAACAAATACATTGAAGACATTGCCAAGGCTGCCGCAAAGAAGGTTGGCTCCCTCTACCGTGCTAGTAAACTCCTCACACCTGACATTATCCTGTATCTCTACAAAGCCACCATCCGCCCATGCATGGAGTATTGTTGTCACATCTGGGCTGGTGCATCATCTACTAGTCTCTCCCTCCTTGACAAGGTCCAAAAAAGAATCGCCAACCTAATAGGTCCCTCACTGTCAGCCAAGCTCCAGCCTCTGTCCCATCGCCGCAATGTAGCATCCTTGTGCTTGTTTTACAAATACTTCAATGGATTATGCTCCGATGAATTGGCTACTCTGGTGCCCCCTCGACGTAAATTCACTAGACTAACTCGACAATCAACTAAATCTCATTCATTTACTGTAGAGGTCCCCAGATGTCGGAGAGCCTTCTACTCAAATAGCTTCTTTCCTCGTACTGCTGGCCTCTGGAACTCCCTCCCTGCCCCCTGTTTCCCCAACAGTACAGACATGCAGAAGTTTAAAACTAATGTAAACAGAAACCTCGATGCGCTGATCCCAATCTAGGTTGACCACCCCCTACCTTCTCCCATTTTCTTTTTCCCAGTAGCCCCTTACGCCTACAGTGGCGGCCTGCCTTGTTTGGGGTGAACTATGTTAAAAAAAATATATATATATATATAAAATATATATCAGCTATAAAAATACAAAAATATAAAAATATAAAAACATAGAAATATGAAAATATAAAATATAAAATATATATCAGCTATAAAAATATAAAATATATAAATATATATATATACATGCACACATACACACACATATACAGATACATATATACATTTATATACATGTATATACATATATACATAAACATACATGCATACATACAAACACATACATATATACATATGTATATATATACATACAAATACATATATATACAAACATATACATATATGCATACATATACACACACATGCACGTACACATGCATATATATATACGCATACACACATATACATGTACACATGTATCATAATGAATATCTTAATACTACTAATTATAATTGTATTAAATCATGTTTAAATAAAGAGATACATAGACAAAGAATCATGAAGGGAATTAAAAGATAAAGGATAACGTATAAGAACAATCTAGGCAAACTCAACTTAGTATATCCACTACTACTGATCTTAATGGATCTCGGATTATGAGTAGTAGGTTATTTTAAATTTACATTTATGCCTGCACTTCGCCATTAGTTCATCTCTTCTGTTTAGAAGATTACCGTGTTCGTATTTCAGGATTCTTATTTTTTTCATCCAAACACAAATTGCACCTTTGCCTAAATCCATTCGGAATGTTAGAATGACATACGATTGACAAAGAAATCACCGGTGTTCGGTTCTCATTTTTCAGTAGCCACCATTGTTTCGCTAACTCCGTTTTGTTCTAAAGTTCTGGATTTACGAATGAGTGTTTGTGATCATAAAAACGCTGCTACCAGTTTCCCGTAGAAATGCCGAGGTAGACTTTCTTGTTCCTGTTGTTATCTTCTAAACATATCGTGGCTTTATAAATTACGCACTCTACTTTGCAATTACCGTCTAGTGGGCATTCATTCTTCACCTGACAATTACACTTATTTACTTTTGCAGTAATGTTATTAGAATTACTTAATATTTTCTGACTATGTGTACTAAATATCCTATCCTTTTCTTGGTACAAGAGTAACTAATTTTAATTTTTTTCTATTGAATATCTTACTTACTCGATTGTTCGCGTTAAAATGTTTATCTATTAGGTTCAAGAACGCTTTACCGATTTTGAAGTTGGATAGTTGACATTATGATGGGTTGAACCATATTATTTTCCGGCCTCTATTCCTGGATTTATAATTATTTTTCTTCTAGGTATATTCGAGTTTTTCAGTGTAGCCACTGCAATCTAGTGCTCTATTATATAAGTGTTTATTCGCTTCAAAGATTTCCTTATTTGCCGAGAGTTTATTAACTCTAGTGGTTATCGGTTTAGGTATTTGTTTAATTATACACTTCAGGTGGTTGGATCTAATGTTAATGTAAGATGGTGTGTGGTTGTCTTCATTAAAAGGGTTTGTAAATCCCCTTTTTCAAGTTCAGGGCAATATCTAGATAATTTACTTCCTTACAGTTTGGGGTTATACCTATTTTCAGTCATAAATATTTGAAAGCTCTTATTAATTTTCTGTGTATTTTTGATAACAGGTTGGCGTTAGTATTAGGGATAACAATTATTCCATCATCCCTATATAACCGCACTAAGTTAGGCTCTACAATTCTACTAAGAGTTTAAATTATACAAATACCGACCAAATCGGCCATCGGGACATCAAAGTTGCTATTGTTCTGTTTAATCATTTTTTCTGATTATTCATAAGGATGGATTTATGACAAGCAACATCATATATATATATATATATATATATATATATATATATATATATATATATATATATATATATATATATATGTCTTGGAAGTTTATCAACGATTGTATGGAAAAAGAAAAAAGAAAACATCGTTTAGTCTCAAGTCCATTCGTTGGAAAATATTTTGCTTGTAAGTCAATTTACTATTAACAGTCACTATATTAGTTTGATTCTAAGAATTTACGCTAGTCTTAACATTACTTAAGGGATAATCAGTTGTTTACCATGAAAAAACTTTTTCGGGAATTTAAGAACAAAACAGTATTTTATCTCATGGCTTCCCAGCAGAGTTGATCAGACAAGAACAAAAACTTTCCGTATATTAGATCTAAGTTTTGTTCCAGATTAATGTTTTGCTAACTTGTTTGTTATTAAAGAATGTCCTCCTTACTTGTGCTGTTCGTCTCTGTCTAAGAAAATCTATTTGTTATTTACAAAGATTGTCTGTATTTTATTTGTTCGGACGAATCCATTACACTACCGATTTGGTTATTTATAGTTTTATGTATTTATATAATTATTTATATTTAATTTAGTTTGAAAATATTTAAAAATTAAATATATGTATATACATATACATATATATACATGTATTTATATATATATATATTATATGTGTTATATATACATATACGTTTATAGATTTTCTACTGAATGTTCTAGATAGTTTTGGATTTGCTATATCAATCTACTTTGATTAATTTGATTTGACTAAATGGCGTCACGTGCGAGTAATTGTCTTTTTTGATTGTCTAAATATTTTATTTTGATCGACACATTATTTAATCATTATAATTTATTAAGCCAGAAATTGGGGATATGAAATCTATTATTTTTTTAGGTTATATATATATATATATATATATATATATATATATATATATGTATATATATATATTACCTTAAAATAATAATTTTGTATATATATATATATATACATCTTTCATACATATACACATATATATTTGGAGAGTTTTAATTACTTACTTGACCAAATCCTTGAGTTTCTTCGGTCTCTCTGTATAAGGGTTTGTCAGGATACTTCCTCCCACAAGTAAACCCTGACCAAATATTCAAAATAACATAGTATTCGAAGCCCAAATAAGATCCACTCGACACGGCAATACACTTGCTCATACGAGGAATGGTGCACCTTCTTCAAGTAATGTTACCTCAAATAACAGCACTTAGCTGGATACTCCACCAGACTAGATGAATTCTTGTCCTGGAATCCGGTGTAGACCAAGAGACCACAACAAAGATATACTATAACATAGTAAAATGGTCAGTTGGGGAGAGGAAAATTAATGTTCTTAACTTCTTTACTAACTCTACGTTTGACAGGTAAAGGAGAACTTTAATGATATATTTGAATATCTATGTATCTCATATAGTGATTAAGTGTTAGCCCCGGGAAAGGGCCCCTTAATTTATGAGAACTTCGACTGAAGTAAAATAAAACAATATATATAAATATTAAATTATTAATACCTACAGACGTTAGCGTTTCAAGCTTATTGCTCTCATCAGTGCAGGAAAGTAACAATTTCAGACGGTCGGGAGACGCGAACCCGATTCACAGAGTCAGCCTAGAATCTGCAAGCAGTCGCCATATCCACTCGGCCAACGGAAACTGTCACGTAATTAAGCGAAATTAAGATATATATGCACCTAGAAGCGGGCACAGATAGAAGACTAGTCGAGGGTGTTTAACGAACGTATTCGGAACTTTGCATTAGAGCTTTTCGAGAGTGCTCAACTGTAATTTCTTAAAGGGGCTTAGTATAATATTTATAAATAAATATTAAATTATTAATATTCTTCGAGTTTTCGAAAACCAATAAAAAAACTAAAGTTTAAAAATATAAAAATCAAAGATAGATAGATAGAGAGAGAGAGAGAGAGAGAGAGAGGGAGAGAGAGAAAGAGATTTAAATTCTACTTCAAAGATTTTTTCAATATTCTATTTAAAAAAGTAAAGTCAACATATGTTGGCACAAAAAGTCTTCCTCAAAGACCCGTCACCCCCCAAAATGATGGGCAAATTAAAATATCCCTCCGCTCGCGGCAAAAAAAGTAACCCTAATCACCCTCCCTCAAATGAAAATTGAAGGGCGAAGTAAAATATCCCCCTGGCGCCCAAATACCCAACCCCTTCGGCAAGAAGAAAGTGATAAAGTTTTTTTTTTAAATGCGCTAAAAAAACGAATTGGAAATAAGAAACAGACGACGATGACAAAAAAGTCGGCAGCCATCTTCCCTGAAATAATTCACCAGCTCTTAAAAGGAATGAAATTTCGACATGTAATAAAAAGCGTTTAAAATATAATTTAAAGCACAAACAAATGATTTGGCTATTATAACATTTATTTCTTGTATATTCGTTTTTTTTACCTCGTTTCGTTGTGTAAGCTGTCGTTAAAAATGCCCAGCATTTGATTTTAGAATGCGTCCATTTATATATTGTTGAAGTAGCATTTGATTTGGAGATGCGTCCATTTATATATTGTTGAAGTAGCATTTGATTTGGAGATGCGTCCATTTATATATTGTTGAAGTAGCATTTGATTTGGAGATGCGTCCATTTATATATTGTTGAAGTAGCATTTGATTTGGAGATGCGTCCACTTATATATTGTTGAAGTAGTATTTGATTTGGAGACAATGGATCAGTGTTCTCGACGCGTCCCCCGTCAGTACCCAGGCTTGCCTGGGGAAACAAATGATCCAACCAGCAGACTAAATTCTAAGAGACGATGCCAGAGAGCCAAGTCGAAGAATCCTAGTCACAGTCTAAATGCCAAAAGCAGACAGCCTCAAGGGCACCTAGCGGTAGGGCCTGCTCTTCGCATAGTACAACTAAATGATGAAGGCCTTTCTGCTGCCAAGCGAAGCCTCATCGAAATCCTCGCCTCCCAACATTCTATTGATGTCATCTGCCTCCAAGAGACCCACATTGGCATAGAGGTTGCAGGGCGCTACACCATCAATGGCTTTGGCCTCTTGTGCTACATACCCCATGCCAAACATGGACTTGCCACCTATGTGCGGTCAGACATAGCTGGAGCAAACCACCTGACAACAACACAATACTCAAACGCCATAACCATTGGCGGCTTCCATATTACCAATGTGTACAAGCCTCCGAGTGCCGACTGGGACATGCAGGTTCGACCCACCCTCCCCCACCCTGCAATCTATGTGGGGGACTTTAACAGTCACCACCCTGACTGGGGATACTCAGCAGCGGACAGTGACGGTGAGGTACTGTCAGACTGGGCATCTAGAAATGACCTTGTTCTGATACACGACCCTAAACAAAGAGTATTTGATTTAGAGATGCGTCCACTTATATATTGTTGAAGTAGTATTTGATTTGGAGATGCGTCCACTTATATATTGTTGAAGTAGTATTTGATTTGGAGATGCGTCCACTTATATATTGTTGAAGTAGTATTTGATTTGGAGATGCGTCCACTTATATATTGTTAAAGTAGTATTTGATTTGGAGATACGTCCACTTATATATTGTTGAAGTAGTATTTGATTTGGAGATGCGTCCACTTATATATTGTTGAAGTAGTATTTGATTTGGAGATGCGTCCACTTATATATTGTTAAAGTAGTATTTGATTTGGAGATACGTCCACTTATATATTGTTGAAGTAGTATTTGATTTGGAGATGCGTCCACTTATATATTGTTGAAGTAGTATTTGATTTGGAGATGCGTCCACTTATATATTGTTAAAGTAGTATTTGATTTGGAGATGCGTCCACTTATATATTGTTGAAGTAGTATTTGATTTGGAGATGCGTCCACTTATATATTGTTGAAGTAGTATTTGATTTGGAGATGCGTCCACTTATATCTTTAGTTCCATTTGAAATGGCATTTTCATCACTAAACGCGCAGAGAGAGAAAGAGAGAGAGAGAAAGAGAGAGAAGGAGAGAGAGAGAGAGAGAAAGAGAGAGAAAGAGAAAGAAAGAAAGAAAGAAAGAGAGAGAGAAAGAGAGAGAGAAAGAGAGAGAGAGAAAGAGAGAGAGAGAGAGAGAAAGAGAGAGAGAGAAAGAGAGAGAGAGAGAAAGAGAGAGAAAAGAGAAAAAGAAAGAAAGAATGAAATACTTTTTATCTTAAACTTGAATTCCGATCAGAAATTATTTTCTATTTGTCAAAATCAGTTTTTACGAATTAAATTGAATTATTTTTTCAACATAATTTCATTAGTTTTTACAGAATTATTTTAGATTTCATCTCAGTAAACTTGAATTATCTGAGATGTTTTAACATTTAATTATCTGAGATGTTTTAACATTTAATTATCTGAGATGTTTTAACATTTAATTATCTGAGATGTTTTTACATTTTTCCATTCGTCCACGCATCTTTTTAAGGGTCTCTCTCCGTCGTTCGTAGCTTCGGGTTAGGGTTAGGGTTATGGTTATGGTTAGGGTTTGGATTAGGGTTAGGGTTAGGGTTTGGATTAGGGTTAAGGTAAGGGTTAGGGTTAGGGTAAGGGTTAGGGGTTGGGTGAATAAGTTTGGATTCACGATTTAGTTTCAAATAAAATTGTCTGTCCATCCGTTTATTGTTGAATCAGCCTTTGATTTTGAGATACGTCCACGCAGAGTTAGGGTTAGGGTTAGGGTTAGGATTGGGGTTAGGGTTATGGTTAGGGATAGGATTAATGTTAGGGTTGAGATAAGGATTAGGGTTAGGGTCAGGGTTAGGATTAATGTAAGGGTAAAGGTTAGGGTAAGGGTTAGGGTTAGAGTTAGGATTGGGTTAGGATTAGGGTTAGGGTTAAGATTAGGGTTAGAGTTAGGGTTAGGGTGAATAAGCTTGGATTCACGTTTAAGATTCAAAGAGAATTTCTGTCTGTCCGTTTATTATTGAAGTATTGTTTGATTGGAGATGCGTCCACGCATATATTGTTGAAGTAGCATTTGATTTGTAGATGCGTCCACTTCTATCATAGTTGCCTTTCAACTGGCATTTACATCGCTAAACGCGCAGATTGGATGGACGCATCTTCTGAATATTTGTTCTTGTTACATAATGTGTGACTCAAACAAAACAGTGAATATTTCTGTAGAAAACTATTCTTTCTATCACGCATATATATATATATATATATATATATATATATATATATATATATATATATCATGGACGGCGGCACCGGATGGGCTCAAGCCCCCTCACTTTTTTATTTGCCCCTCCCCCACACTTTACGGTCATCAATAATTAAGTTGATATGCATGTGTTTAACCGTGCCCCCACTTTTTAGGAGAAGCCCCTCCACTTTTACTACTGTCCCACCGGCCCTATATATATATATATATATATATATATATATATATATATATATATATATATATATAGGCGTGTCTCTCTCCCTCTATCTCTCTCTCTCTCTCTCTTCTCGGGGTGGGTGTCAACATTCCTAGAAAAACTTGTTTATCATTTTTCTCGGAATCTGAACGGAAGATCCTAGTTTCATTTTGTTTTACGTATCATCCAATCAAATTGCTTGAAAATCACCAGATGATGACGTGTTTTATTCCCATATAAGAAGAAGAGTTGAAGTCGTCTCTCATTCTTCAATAATAACGTCAACACGTCATTTAAGAATTTTACCTGCTGAAGTTTCCCTTCTTGAAGTTTCTCCAAAATCGACGAAAATCGTAACCTGATTGTATAAAAACTGTAAGTAAAATTTTAATTCTAAAATATTATATTAATAATTTGAAGGCGGCCGATAACGATGAAACTCGCCCATTTAATATTTTTTTAAAAAGAATACAATCTATTTATTTTCAGATTATATACAAACAATTAATTTCACTGTCCTAAAGTTTGTGTTAAACACACTTAACTTACTTACATAGCCAGTCCTGAATATTGACTGAGAATCCTGAGTTTGTCCTCAAAATGGCCGAAGCAGTTTACGATTTGAAAGCCGCGAAAAAAATGTAAAAAGGCAGACGACACTAAGCATTCGAATGGTTAGTTTAGGGTAAAAAACAGTTTTTGTCACTTAACAAACAAAAAATTAAAAACTTCCTCAAAATGGCTTTCAAATCGTAAAGGGCTTCGATCATATCCGGGACTTACTCTAGATTCTCCGTCAATACTCGGAACTAACTCCGTAACAACTGAAATCATATGGGAGCCCATTTCCAAAAAAAAACAAAACATTTCCCACTCTTTCATATTATAAGCATAGATTTAAAAAAACTTCCTTGTTTAAATTTTTAGTGGTGTGTTCAGTTTTCTATGTATTCGACATGATTTAACAAAACAAAACTCTTAGTGGGGGGGGGGCGACATTAGAGGGTTTTTTTCCACCGACTTTTTATCTACTAGCGAGTCGGTGCTTATCAAGTTCCAAAAGGCCACTCAAGGACAAGGGTTTATGAGTGTGGCGGGAGGTTTGGTAACGATGGTTGACACTGGGCAGAGTTTGATTATTTAGAAAGACGGCTCAACAAGAATTTATTAATATTGGACTTGAAAACGATCATGTTGTAGTCAACTATGAAGCAGTCCCGTGGTATGGTGTTCCGTAGACGAGTTATTCTGGGAAAGAAACTGTTCTCTTGGAAGTTTCGTTTTGTTTTGGCTACACTACGGAAAAAATGAAAAGTATTTTCAATGGTTGTAGTTAGACGGCTTCTTGGTGTGAATGTTTTACATGGTTGAGCATAGATTGGAACTCTATTGAGCACCTACGATGAAAATACCGATAGAGCAGAGAAAGACTAGCAATATCTGTTTAGAAAACATTTCCCGCTAGATTTCAGAGTCGGTATTGTCCTCTGTCAATGCAGAAAATGGTTGTGTGTGCGTCACCTCCCCAGATGTGGCAACAATACTCCATCTTGAGACGCATTTGACTCTTATACAAGTAGAGAATTGCGTCAGAGGTGAGATACTTTCTGGAGCGATAGAATGATCCAACATTCCGGCGACCTTGGCAACGGATTTGAGGGAAGTCTGCCATTTCAGGTCTGGAGTAAAAGTCGTTCCTAGAAGCTTATATTGTGAAAATCGAATTGCGTCAGTCTAGAAGGATTTCTCCTTCACTGACCGAGGACAGATAAGATAAAGTAGTCAGAAAATCAAAAATCAAACGGAATTAATTCCGTTTTATTTTTGATTGTTTGAAAATACTTTTTTTAAATAGTTTATTTTAAAAATATTTTTTAAGACTTTATTTTTTAAATAGTCTGATATTTTTTTTTCTGAATAGAAATGTAACAACATTAAAATATATTAAACATCTTAGTAATAAATCTAGCTTTTTAGGGCAGTAACCAAATGTTTTTCGCTCTGCGTTTTGCTTATATTAGAGAGAGATAGGGAGGGAGATATATGAGCACGCACGCATATGAGCTTAGAGAGAGATCACCACGCACACACACACATATATCAGCATGCACACACATATTTCCCCCCTCTCTCTCTCCTCCTCCTCATCCTCCCTCTCTACATGAGGAGAAATAAAAGAGAGATAGGGAGGGAGACATATAAGCACTCACGCACGCACACATAATGAGTTTACAGAGAGAGATCTCCGCCCGCGCATACATAACATCACGCATACACATATCCCCTCGCTTACTCCCTCTCTCTTCACCTCCATCTCTCTCCCCCACACTCTCTACATGAGAAGAAATAAAAATAATACTTTTCAAATAGTTTATATTAAAAATATTTTTAATAGTTTTTTTAAAAAGTCTAATAGGTTTTATGAATAGAAATCTATCAAAACGTAGTAATAACTAGTTTTTAGGGCAGTTAACCAAATGTTTTTTTGTTTTTTGGATGCGAAATAGACGTGACCCCTAATCATCACCGCCCTCCACTTATATTAGAGAGAGATAGGGAGGGAGACATATAAGCACGCACGCATATGAGCTTAGAGAGAGATCACCGCGCGCGCACACATATCAGCACGCATACACAAATCCCCCCCTCGCTCTCCTCCTCCTCTCCCCCTCTTTCCCTCTCTCTCTCTACATGAGGAGAAATAAATGAAAGAGAAACCACTTAGAGAGATAGGGAGGGAGATATATCAGCACGCACGCATATCAGCTTAGAGAGAGATCACCGCACACACACATACACACATATCAGCACGCATACACATATTTCCTCGCGCTCTCTTTCTCTTCCTCCCACTCGCCCTACTCCTCCTCCTCTCTCTCTACATGAGAAGAGATAAAAATAGAAGTTACGTAACACGAGCGAGAAACATCCAATCAAATTGCTTGAAATGATCACGTGTGTCTTTGCCAATGCCACGCCCACCATCGCTCCGCCCACTCACCTCGCCATAACAATCGAGTCAACAGTGAATATCGTCCTTCTTAAATCTTCTCCAAAAATCGACGAAAATCTTAACCTGTAAGTAATGTGATTTCAAAATATTATATTATATATAAAGAAAACAAAATATAGTTTAATAGAATGGTGCTGGTGTATTTGAGCGGTACCAACTTTCGTTAGACAAAAAAAATAGATTGAAACTTTTAGATAGACGACCACGCCCTATTTTTTTTGTCTCATTTTAATGAATTCCTTTTTTTTTTACTTCTACAATTTGTTTTCACATAAAAAATCAGACATAACTCCCCCCCCCTTTTTGCCTCTTCTGATATTATTGTAGAATAAAACCACTGATAAAAAAAAAGATTCTACTTTTATAAGGCGATTACGTGTCAGAACCCTGAAAAAAAAAACAACTCTTAATTTCAAGTCGGGGATCAGTTTCTTACATAAATTAAACGTAAAATAATCCTCCATTTCCTGGCCATTCTACGATTTTAGGGCAGTTAAATTTATATATAAAAAATAATCCCCCACTCTAAATTCTAAATAAGTTTTTCGATTTTTCTTTTTAACCAATTTTGTTCATTTTAAGGGGGGGGCTACGTTTTTTAGCGATTACGTGTGATTTTACAATATTGCCACTCGGACTTAGGGCGATTGTGTAGAATTTTCAACAAGAAAAAAAGTAGTCAACAAATAAATGTTACCAAAGGCAAGAAAAATAACTTTTCTAATTATCTTTTTTAAATCGATGGCTTTGCAGCCTTGTAAAGCCGTATTCAAGATGGCGCCATATTTTACTCGATGTGAAACCTCGATGTTTTAGATTTAACAACATAAAATACACTTGTCACCGATAGAGAGGGGGGGGGTTATATCAACACACACATACACATACACACACATTAGAGATAAGCGCACACACGCACACATATCCTCTCTCGCTCCCCCTCTCTATTTTCGGCTAGGATCAAAGTGTAGTATCGGTTTCTGATACTCTTCATCTTTTCTGTCCTCAATTAGGGTATAAGAAATCCTTCTAGACTAAGGCAATTTTATTTCGTCCACTTTAAAGACCTATTTGTGTCTAACTCTGCCCTCGTGGGGAGGCAAGTAAACAGGAACTAAAAAATGGTGCACAGATTTACAGTCAGAAAAGTCAATAGTTTATATATATATATATATATATATATATATATATATATATATATATATATATATATATACTTATACTAACTGTGAGTTAATCAACGTTGTTTTCTCTAAGGCTTTCTTATTCCTATGCTAAAATGTAACTTAGTTATGGGATTGAGTTATGTTTGAAAAAAATGCTTTATTATTCTAATTCTGTTTTAATCTGTATATATATATATATATATATATATATAAAATAAACTATTCCGAAATCTAATGCCTTCCATATTTTGTTGTTTTTTCAGTGTTTTCATCATTTCAACAATGGCTTCTTCGAATCAACAGGAATCCCTCTACGAATGTGTGGGCTGCGACTGCCAACTAAGCAGACTTTCCAAATCGCTTCCATGTTTCCATGGCGTCTGTGAATCGTGTTTCGTCAATACTTTAGACGAAGCGAAGACAATTTGCAAATGTCCGAAATGCGAAGAAGAATTCGCGAATTGGGAAGAATTTGTCATCTCCCCGATTTTGCGGAAGGAAATCTTGCGGAAAGAATTGTCTTCGTCGGAATGGTCCTGTGATTTGTGTTCGGAGGATGGCGAATCATCCCCGGCGAAGTATTGGTGCGCGGAATGCGGAATGTTATTATGCAACACATGCATCCGATCCCACAAAAGATTTCAGAAGATGCACATTTGCGAAGATTTGGACGCAATGGAGAAGTCGGATGCGATCGCGATGATGATGGATCGGAATAATAATTGCGCTTTTCATGGGGAAAAGTGTGAATTGTTCTGTGAAGGATGCGGCAATTGTTATTGCGCGAAATGTTACGCTGCTCATCCGAGTGAGTCGTTGATCCCCGACAAGTGCGCGAATGTGGCTCCCTTGAAGGTGAGGGAGGCAGCTTTGAAACGAGAGGAGCAACTCCCCACGGTGGAGAGAGAAATGTCCGAATTTGAGGCACGTGTGAAGATGTCGAGTGAAAGTGTTAGTGGATTTTTGTCGGACTTAACATCGAAATGCGATCGGAAAGTTTCGGAAATCTGGTCGGATTACGAATCGATTGTGGAAAAGGCGAAAGAAGACGCTTTCAATCTGAGCGAGCGAATCGAACGCGAAAGCGAAGAAGAGATGCAAAGATGGCGAAGAATCTTGCAGGAAAATCAACAAATTCTGCGAGAAATCCAAACATGGCGGATGAATTTCCAACATTTCTTCTCGTCTTCTTCTTCTTCTTCTCGTGAAGATCGGAAAGATGTCGACATTCTTGACGGAATGAAATTCTTGGTCGACTCGCCGCGATTTCCATTATTCCGACATTCGTTGCGACGACCGACGGAGACGAAGTGTGAATTGTCCGTCACATTTCCGGATTATTGGCGGAAATCATTGGAAAGTCGAGACATCGGATCCGTCTCGTTCGTCCGCGGAAAAGCTGAGAAATTAATCCAAGAAAATCGATTCGATTTGCCAAAATCAATAAATAATCAATCAATAAATCATCGAAGGATAAGTTCGATTAACGTAAATAAAAATGACAAACACATTTTTATTTGCGATGAAGACAATCATTCGTTGATTGAATTGAATGAAAATGGGAAAATTCTGATTGAATTTGAATTTTCTAAATCAACAAATGGACGATTCTTTCCCTGTGACATGTGTTTCATTTCATCATCAAACATTTTTGTCGTTTGTGGTCAAAATTTTTTTTCAGGGGACAAAAAAAATCTGTTGTTTTTTGAACGACAAAAAAATTTTCCTTTTTTTCAATTAAAAAATTCTTTAAAAACACAAAATTATTTAATTTCTTTGTGTGAAAAAAATGGAACAATTTTTGTTATTGATTCAAAATTAGAAATTCATTCGTTTTCGAAAAAAGGTGAAAAACTGGAAACTTTTGAAATTGAATGGGGATTTGACAAAAGGGGATTAAATGAATGGGGATCCCGGATTCGTGTTGATCCCTCAAGTGGGGATTTTTGGTGGTCAAATTTTTATCATCGTGAATTGATTTGTTTTGATTCCAAATGGAACAAAATTTGTTCGATGGAAAAAAAAGAAGAATTTTGGGATTTTTGTTTCAACGAATTTGGACAAATTTTTTTTTGTGGTTCAAATGCAATTTTTTCTTTTCCGAACAAAAAATTGTTTGAATCTCAAGAAAAACAAAAATATTTTGATTCAATTTTCGTTTTTGATAATAAAATTTTTGTTTGTGTTGTAAAAAATAATAAATTTGGAATCGAAATTTTTAAAATTCTTTATTAAAAAAATAAAAAAATTGAAATTTTTAAATTTGTTTTTTTTATATTTTATTTCTTTTTATTTGTTTATTTATTTGTGTGTGTAACACATTGTTTAGTGTGTGTGTAACACATTGTTTAGTGTGTGTGTAACACATTGTTTAGTGTGTGTGTAACACATTGTTTAGTGTGTGTGTAACACATTGTTTAGTGTGTGTGTGTAACACATTGTTTAGTGTGTGTGTAACACATTGTTTAGTGTGTGTGTGTAACACATTGTTTAGTGTGTGTGTGTGTAACACATTGTTTAGTGTGTGTGTAACACATTGTTTAGTGTGTGTGTGTAACACATTATTTAGTGTGTGTGTAACACATTGTTTAGTGTGTGTGTGTAACACATTGTTTAGTGTGTGTGTAACACATTGTTTAGTGTGTGTGTGTAACATTGTTTAGTGTGTGTGTGTAACATTGTTTAGTGTGTGTGTAACACATTGTTTAGTGTGTGTGTGTGTAACACATTGTTTAGTGTGTGTTGAGTGGTTTAGTTCCTTATGTGTGTGTGTAACATACACATGTTTATTTGTTTGTAACGGATGTGCGTATATGTTTTGTTCATGATGTATATGTGTGTGTATATATTGTTTATTATGTATATGTGTGTGTATCTCTTTTGTTCATTATGTATATTATGTGTGTATATATTGTTCATTATGTATATGTGTGTGTGTATATAGGTTTTACGTGTGTGTATTTGTTTGCTTACTCATGTGTGTGTAATGTGTATATATACGTTGTGTGTATATAGTTTGGTTGTTTATGCGTGTGTGTATTGTTCATTATGTTTGTGTGTGTATATAGTTCATTATGTATACGTGTGTGTTACATATATTGTTCATTATTTATGTGTGTGTATTTGGTTGTTAATGCGTGTGTGTATATTGTACGTGTGTTTACTATTCATTGTGTGTGTGTGTGTTACGTGTGTATATTTGGATGTATGAGTGTTTGTGTTTATTGATGTTTAAACGTGTGTGTGTATGTGTTTATTTATGTGTGTGTAACACTTGCTGTTCGTGATAAATTTGACACTTTTTTGAAATGAAACAACAAAAACTATTCATCAAATTTACGCCGAACACCTTATAAACACGAAACACACAATTTATTATGTGTGTGTGTATATGTTAGTTGAGTTGTGTATATGTGCGTGTGTGATAATGTGTATGCGTGAAGCACATTAGTTTATTATATGTATGTGTTTATGTGATCTTTTTTATGTGTAATTATTTGATGTTTTCTCGCCGAAGAAATAACTCGAATAATTTGGGTGACTCAAATAGGATTTAATCAATAATTAAATGATTTTTGATAATAAAAAAATGGAGGGCAAATTTTGATTAATGATTTATTTAAAATTTCCAACGCAAAAAAATGTGAATTTCTTTAATTTTCTGTCATTTTTTGAACGGGAAAATAAACTGGATTTTTAAACTAATTAAAAATGGAGGATTTTTTTTGTCAAACGAAAAATTGTACAAATTTGAGAAACAATAAAAAATAATTTATCCTCAATTAAAAAAAAAAGATGTAAATTTTGAATGAAAATTAAAATGTTTTCGAATAAATAAATAATTATGAAAAGTTTGAATTAAAAAATAAATTTTCGAATTATGACAAAACTCATTTCACTCTAAATAATTTGGGTGACTGAAATAGGATTTAAACAATATTTAATTTTTGATAATAAAAATGAATGGAAATATTGATTAATGATTTATTGAAAAGTTAAACTATTTGATGTCAGAACTTGTGCAGTTTACCGACCGTGCTGAAATAATACCGTTATTATTTAGAAAGCCATTCTTAACATGGGGAGGGGAGCTTTGTTAACTATTCTGTACTTTCAACTAACAATTTAATAAACAAAAGATACCGTAAAAATTGAATTTAATTTGAAAATATTATCTTTAAAAATAGTACGGTCTGTAGACTGCACAAGTACCGAGATTGAAAAATTAAAAAATTAAAAAAATCTAATTTTTTAACCAAATTTTGTTGTTTACTTGTATCTATTTTTGTTTTACGTGTGTTTATTTATTTTTGTGAATGTGTATAACATATATGTACACATATTGTTTATTATTGTGTGTGTATGTGTTACGTGTGTACATTTTCTTGTTTAGTTATGTATATATACGTGTGTGTATATATATATATAGTTTACTATTTTTTATGTGTTATGGGTGTATATTTGTATGTGCATTTTTGTGTTTATTGATGTTTAAACGTGTGTGTGTATACGCCCATTTATTTCTATATTTGTGTGTGTGTGTGTGTGTGACACAGGCTGTTCGGGATAAATTTGACACTTGTCTGTGTTTCTCGCCTATACGTAACTTTGGTAATATTTTGTATTTTACTAAAACATGATTTAATTTTTGTTTAAATAAGTTGTTTGCGAAAAATGCCGAAACTCTGAATAATTTTCGGATTTAATCAAAATTTAATTGATTTTTAATTACAAAAAAATGAAGGGTAAATTTTGATTAATTATTTCTTGAAAACTTCCAACGCAAAAAAATGTGAATTTCTTTAATTTTCCCTCATTTTTGTGGTGAATGAAAAAATAAACTAAATTATTGTTTACGAATTAAAAAATGGTGGATTTTTTTAATTTTCAAACGAAAATTTGTACAAATGTGAGAAACAATAAAAATAAATTTAGGTAAATTTATAGAAGTGCACCTCTCGTATTTCGACCCCTAAAAGTAGAAACTTTTATTTTTTAGGGGTCGAAATACGAGAAGTTAGATTCGGTGGACAAGAAATGCGTGCTCACTTTACGTATAACTTATATAGGAAAGTGATCCCCCACTTCTCTTAACATCTAAAATAATAACAAATTTTCATAATTTTTTTTTTAATAGCGGATATTTGGGCACATGTTCGTCTTTTCTCACAGTCCGTTTTTCACAACTTTTTACTGACCAGTTTTTTTTTCTTTTTTCGGTGTACACTTACCTATCAGGCTGCTAGAGAATTCCGGGGTTTTTGGAAAAAAAATTCAAATATTTTACATTTTAGGAGAGGGGATCAGTTTCCAATGTAGACTGATCCCCCTCTTTTTGACCATCTCAATTTAAAAAAAAATCTTTTTTGGTGTACAATTACTTATCATGTCAGTAGAGAATTCCGGGGTTTTTGGAAAGAAATTTTTAAAAATTGAGATTTTAAGACGTAAACAGTTGCGAAAAGCGGACTATGGTAAAAGGCGAACAAGACTGATCTCCCGTCTTAAAATCTTATTTTTTAAATTTTCTTTCCAAAAACCCCGGAATTCTATCGCGACATGATAGGTAATTGTAAGCAGAAGAATAATTTTAAAAATTTGAGATGGTCAAAAAGAGGGGGATCAGTCTACGTTGAATTTACATTGAAAACTGATCCCCCGTCTTAAAATCTCAATTTAAAAAAATTTCTTTCCGAAAACACCGGAATTCTCTATTGACATGATAAGTAATTATACACCGAAAAAGATTTTTTAAAAAATTGAGATGGTCAAAAAGAGGAGGATCAGTCTACGTTGAATTTACATTGGAAACTGATCCCCCCTCCTAAAATGTAAAATATTTGAATTTTTTCCCCAAAAACCCCGGAATTCTCTAGCAGCCTGATAGGTAAGTGTACACCGAAAAAAGAAAAAAAAAACTGGTCAGTAAAAAGTTGTGAAAAACGGACTGTGAGAAAAGACGAACATGTGCCGATATTTGTTGAGGCTGTTTACATGTAATTTGCTCCAAAAAGCAGAAACTTTTATTTTTTAGGGGTCGAAATACGAGAGGTGCACTTCTATAAATTTACCTTAATTTATTCCCGAATTTTTGGTTCTGTTAAAAAAAATGGAAAAACTGGAATTAAACATTTTTTAATATTTTATTGAAAATAAAAAATAAAATTTTTGAATTACATCCTTTTTTCGTTTTTTAATTAAAAAAAAGTTCAAATTTGTTTACGTGATATTTTTTGTCTATTTATCTTTATTTGTTGATGTGCGTATATTTGCTTTTTCACATGGGTGTGTGTGTATAAGATGTATACACACATTTATATGTGTGTGTAATTTTTATAATTTTTACTATTTAATGTTATCGTGTCTGTGTTTCTCGCCTATACGTAACCAATGTTTTTAATTGATGAAAAACATATGGAGGAAAGCCGGTTAATGATTTATTGAAAATGTCTGGCGATGATCCCGAATTCGTGTTGATCCCTCAAGTGGGGATTTTTGGTGGTCAAATCGGTTTTATGCGAAACTATTGAACTGATCATTAGGAATAATGGAATCTGCATTCTAGGCTACACAATCTGTAAAGTGAGCAGATTTGTTCAAACTCTACCATTTTGAGGCATCCAAAAACGTAGCCGAACTTTCCCGAAAGAATAGAAAAACAGTCAAATGTCAAACTAGTGTTATTTATTTTGTTTATTGATGAGAGCCGTCGGCTTGAAACGACGTCGTACGTCAAAGGTCAAATAATATTAAAAATATAATTGAATATTATTAAATCGAATATTATTAGAAGTAAAATACAAATAAGAGCACTGTTGGAGGGATTAAAAATAGGCATTCACCTGAAGCCCCAGTGCAAGACTCCGAATCTGTCGTTTAGTCTTATCGAATGCCTTTCAAATAATAGGTTAATATTTAGAAAGCCATTCTTAACATGGGGAGGGGAGCTTTGTTAACTATTCTGTACTTTCAACTAACAATCTAATAAACAAAAGATACTGTAAAAATTGAATTTAATTTGAAAATCTTATCTTTAAAAATAATACGGTCTGTAAACTACACAAGTACCAGGATGGAAAAATTTGAATTTGAAAAGTAAAAAAATCTAACATGATTTAAATTTAAAAAAAATAAATTGTTTGCGAAAAATACCGAAACTCTAAATAATTTTGGTGACTGAAATAGGATTTAATCAATATTTAATTAATGTTTAATTAAAAACAATGGATTATCATTTATTGAAAACTTTCAACGCAAAGAAATGGGAATTTCTTTAATTTTCTGTCATTTTTGTGGAAAAGGGAAAAATAAACTGCATTTTTGGTGCCCGGAAAACTCGTCACAGGAAAATTCGTAAACGGAAAATTGGTAAACGGAAAATTGGTAAATGGAAAATTCGTAAACGGAAAATTCGTCACTTTTGGCCAAGTAGGAAAATTCGGCAATTATCGAATAAATATCGATTGAAAATAGATTTTAGAACCGTTTTTACAGGAGATATACTTGTAAATACGAGGCTACCCACCTCCCCAGTGGAGAATATTTTTTCATATTATTTTTTTGGTACTTGTGCAGTTTACGAACCGGGCTATTTTTTAGATAAGATTTTCAAGTTAAATTAAATTTTTACGATATCTTTTGTTTATTAAATTGTTAGGTAAAAGTACAGAATAGTTAACACCCCCCTCACTCCATGTTAAGAATGGCTTTCTAAATAATGTTATTTCAACCCAGTTCGTAATTACGTTACGAAATTAAAGGTTTGGATCGGGTTATTTTTTACATAAAATTTTCAAGTTAAATTCAATTTTTACGATATCTTCCGTTTATTAAATCGTTACGTGAAAGTACAGAATAGTTAACAAAGCACCCCCCCCCCATTCTCCTCATGTAAAAAATCGTTGTCTAAATAATGTTATTATTTCAAGCCTGGTTCGTAATTAAGTTACGAGATGAAATCCATCATAATTCATTTAGATTTATTCGTAAACAAGTCAGCCATTTTAATTGACAAAACATCAATTACTTCGTGTGTTTGCAAAACTTGAAAGGAATTTATAAACTATCAAGTAACTGGCTTTAAATTCTTAGAAAATGTCCATGTATTTAAAAAAGCAAAATTGTTTTCTTACTAATTCAGTGTTTTTATTTCATCTTGCCTAAAACTTGTTTTAACTAACAACTTTATTTAATACTTAAAAAAAGAAATTCTTCTTTCAAATAAATCGTTGTATGGTCGGAACAAAAAAATCAGAAAAATACAGCCAATTCATTGTCTGCCATTTTAGTTTTGAAACGATGGATTAACCACTTTTTCTCACAGTGATTTTGAAGTAAAAATTTAATTTAACTTGAAAATCTTATCTAAACTGCACAAGTACCAAAAAAATAATATGAAAAAATGTTCTCCACTGGGGAGGTGGGTAGCCTCGTATTTACAAGTATATCTCCTGTAAAAACGGTTCTAAAATCTATTTTCAATCGATATTTATTCGATAATTGCCGAATTTTCCTACTTGGCCAAAAGTGACGAATTTTCCGTTTACGAATTTTCCATTTACCAATTTTCCGTTTATCAATTTTCCGTTTACCAATTTTCCTGTGACGAGTTTTCCTAAATTCATATTCGGCACAATCGTACAATCGCACAATCTATTCAACAAACAAAATCAAAACGAATCGGTTCAAATCGGTGGTAGTATGTCTCGACACGACCAACGCCGGGTAACACGGCTCGTCTATATTTGAAAGTTAGCTTTTAGCTGGCGCGAAAGTGTTCAAAGAACAACGGAGATCTAACACGGATGACCACATTAACATGTCGCCATACTGTCTGGCCACTTGCGTTTATCGAGTTTATCGACGGGCGAAAGAAAACTTCCAAGCTAATAAAATTAGTTAAAATGAGCTTCTTTCTGAAAAAAACCAAAACAGCCTCTCTGTAAATGAGATAAAATAAAAATAAGATTCTATTTTTAAGGCGATTACAGTCTGAAAAACTTTTAAATTGCAGTATAGTCAACATCCGAGAAATCGAATAAAAAATACGACTAATAACTGTCACCAAACGCATTAAAATTTAATTTTCTACCGACCTGTATACTTTTAAGTTATGAAACTTTTAAACATACCCAGTAAAAATGTAAACATGGCTACCTATATTTTTCGTTCACCTTCGATATCTAACAATTAACCTAGACAGCCATGTTTAATTTTTTTTTACTGTGTTTGAAAGAGAGCTATTGACGCAAACTTATTTTGAAATAAAAAGCAGTTTCCGTACGTCAAATGTGTACAGGTCGGTAGAAAATTAAATGTTATTGTTGTTAAATATATATTAAAATAATATGTATTAAAATAACAAAAAATGAATAAATTTTCACATAATCATCCTGAGGTGTCAAAAAGCAAATGAACAAAAAAACTGGAAAAAGAAGAGAATGTTAAAAAGACAGCGGAGAAACGCGCAGAGAGCGTTTTTTTCGTATTGTTCCAGGAAATCGTTGGCGATTTTATTTTAAATGAAGCAACGCTTGATGGGCATCACAGAACAAAATTGCATTACGTTAAACATTTTAAAATGTTGGTTTCATATGTGGTGCTGTTTTAATTTTAAGTTGTTGTAGATAGCTTCGAGTATTTGTAATTGTTTTAAATTGGTCTCGGAATGTATATAATTTTAGTGTTATTAACTAGAATGTGTCTTAAATAGGAGGGGAAAGCAGTTATGTTTTTGTAGATGTTGGTAAATTGAGCTAGAGTTTACATTATTTACTATAAGAAATTTAAAACCCAAATTCTTCCCAACTCCAAAAACCACTAGAAAGAACCAATGTTATTTATAAGTTTAAATGCCATTTGGGAGAATGTAACTCCCATAATAATAATAAAGCTAATTACCTACATTGATTTTACAAGCACTACCCTATCCCGCCGCCTCACCATGCATCTTACGTCTCTTTCCCTCTTTTTATTATCTCGCTGTTCAATGACATGCGGGGACACTTTGGTGATCGTCTCATCAGTAACAGGCGTGATCCTGAATGCGATTCACATTCATCGGACCTTAAGCGCGCCCCCCTCGATATTTATCTGTGGGTTGAGCTAATGTCAGTGGTGGTCTGGATGGTGTTCTCCGCCATTTGTGAAAATGGAAGAGAAATTCTTTAATCAATGCGGTATTCTTCTTGTCTCTTTCTTTGACTCTAAGTGACAGAAATCCGTGAATAAGAATGAGAGTTACCGTGTGTTGTCTCGTAATATTTCAATTAGTTTTTTGGCACTTTTGAACAAAGTGGGGAGATAACTCTCATTCAGGATGTTTCCTCCCTTGCTCTTATAACTTAGAAAACGGTTCAGCGAAAATTGTCTTTCTTTGTCAATTGTTGCATCTATTTGTTCACTAAAAAGGTTGAAAATAACACGAGAATACAATAATTATATAACAACAGAATTTAAAAAAATAGCAATTTATGTTTAAAAAATAAGTAAATCTGAGTGTTTTTTTAATTGTTTTTTTCATTTTGTGTTTGTGTTTTCCAATTCACGAACCCGGGTTCAATTTTGTGGAGTCGCATTTATATAAATCAGAATATCGACTAAATTGTCTGCTTGTTCGATCCTTTTGCTGATCTAGCCACACTGAATAGCCGTGATACAGCGAAGCAGTCCGTTCTCGGGTGGAGTACTGTCGTAAATGATATCGCCTGCTACTAATTTAATGTAATGCAAAGCTCTGTCAAAAAAACAAAACAAATAGAGCACTGTAAAGTGTCCGTCGATAGATATCATTTATTTGTATTCAAGTTCTTAATCTATTAGTTTTACTTAATAGTTTAAGGTTAGCTTAGGGTTAGAGTTTACAATAAAAGCTGCGGTTGTTTTCGGTACTATTTAGTTTGTTTCCGGTTGTCTACGGTCATCATGTCATAATCTAAAAATATCAACGCGAAATATTTTTCATTAGCAGCCATATTAAAGCTGAAAAGTTCAAGATAACCATTTAAATGTATAACTAACAAAGTTCCGTTGACACAAGAAATACAGACACACGAGAAGTGTCACTTTAAACGAAATCGGATGAGGATTGATTTGATCAATCATTCTTGCGTTATTTTTTTTTATGTATTAATAAAATTATGAGATAACGTCATGTCTATGTGTTTCTCGCCTACACCTTTGATAAATATACACATTCAAGGTAACAGGGTCAGTTCACAGAGGAAGGCCAAGGAAAACATGGGATGAAGGGATAAGGATAGACTTGAAAGAAAGAGGGATAATAAATAAAAAGACATGGGCAGAGATAGGTTAGTTTTAAAGTCACGCCCAACACATGCCAGCACGTAAGACGGACCGAATATGATGATGATAGAATGGATGAGAGTGATTCAGTGTAGAGTCAGTTCACAGGCCCATCCATTGTTTACAGGCTACAAAACAAATTCTGAAATAAACTAAAAAAAAATTGTGCAAGTCGATAGAAATTTTTTTTTTTTGCGTTTGATAATAATTATTTGTTTTTCACCCTTTGGGGGGAATAAATAAAAGAAAGCCCTGGGTTAGTTTGGAAGTCAATTTAATACATGCGTTGTCTTTAAATATTATTTTAAAACAACAACAACAACAACAACAACAACAACATGAAACCATTTTTATCGCATTATGTTTTTAGGTCTTCGAACTCTTCATTTAACGAAATTGGATTTAACGCAACAAAATCGCATTTTCTTGAATTCAAATTGATTTATTTTAAACTTTATTTTATTATTTCGTCAAACCTCATCAGACCAAGGATTCAGAGAAATCTCTGAATCTTTGGTCTGATGAGGTTGACTTTCTGCGAAGAGTGCAACCGAAACATGTATGCACATATGTAACCAATAATGTTTGTATAAATGAAAATTTATACTTATATACAGCTCTACTTGTTATTATTATTGAGCACTTTTTATAAACACTTGAGGTTCAACGGATTTACATCTACAGAAACTCAATACATGCACTATATATATATATGGTGCCCGGAATACTCGTCACAGGAAAATTGGTCAACGGAAAATTGGTCACCGGAAAATTCGTCACTTTTGGCCAAGTAGGAAAATTCGTCACTTTTGGGCAAGTAGGAAAATTCGGCAATTATCGAATAAATATCGATTGAAAATAGATTTTAGAACCGATTTTACAGGAGATATACTTGTAAATACGGGGCTACCCCCTCCCCAGTGGAGAACATTTTTTAATATTATTTTTTGGTACTTGTGCAGTTTTGTGTGTTAAGAATGGCTTTCTAAATAATCCGGTTCGTAATTACGTTACGAAATTAAAGGTTTGGACCGGGTTATTCTTTACAACGTGAAAGTACAGAATAGTTAACAAAGCACCCCCCCATTCTCCCCATGTAAAAAATCGTTGTCTGAAAGAAGAATTTCTTTTTTTAAGTATTAAATAAAGTTATTAGTTAAAACAAGTTTTAAGCAAGATGAAAAAAAACACTAAATTACAATTTTGCTTTTTTAAATACATGGAACTTTTCTAAGAATTTAAAGCCAGTTTTGACTTTTTACTCATAGTTTATAAATTCCTTTAAAGTTTTGCACACACACGAATGACTTGTTTACGAGGAAATCTAAATGAATTATGATGGATTTCATCTTGTAACTTAATTACGAAACAGGCTTGAAATAATAACATATCTCTCTCTCTCTCTCTCTCTCTCTCTCTCTCTCTCTATATATATATATATATATATATATATATATATATATATATATATATACATACATATGTATACATATACATATATATATATACATATATATATACATATACATATATATACATATTCTCAAAACCTAACCTTAATCACCATTTTGAATTAATTCTCTCTCGGCCCTTCGCTGTTCGTCGTCCTCATTTCCGTTATGAAAAAACGCAATCTGTTCCGATGGATACTGCACCCTATAGACTTGTATTGTCTTGGCCTTCGGGGCTTGATTTACGCCGGTCTATGGAATTGTCCTGTGCAGTTCTAGGAGGTTCACCCTCCCAGGCTTTGCCTCCCCTCTTTGGGGAGGAGTAAGTTAATTGCTTACTGCTTGAGGCGCCCCTACCGGGGAATGCCGACGGGGGCTGCCCAGGCAATTTTTGATGGTCAGAGTGCTCACCTCTCGGGCGCTGGTCACATCTTACTTGTGGGAGTAGGATAAAAACTGGCCTTGTGCCTAACTCCTGGAGAGGAGTAAATTACTCAACGTTTCTTCAGATTCGGCTAGTTCGCTGCGGCGGCGACCCCTTTGATCGAATGTCTTTTGACGCCGAGATATTTGCTTCTTCACTCGAGGATGTGGCGGCGGCGGCGGGGAGGGGGGAAAACAAACACAATTCTCTCTCTCTCTCAACTTTGATACGAAAACTAAAAAAAAAATTATTTATTTATTTATTCATTCACCACAGCCGCTCGACATGGAAAGACAGCAGGCGTCGTTAAAGTTTTATTACAGTCACATTTCCGCTTTGATCTAAGCGCTAAAACTTGTACTTAATTTCACCCTATTAAACTTCCCGTCCCCTCACAAACACCCACCCCACACACACACTCTCTCTCTTTCTCTCTCTCTCTATCTTTCCCTTCCTTTCTTTCTTTGTTGCCTACGTCATTTCTCTATTTCATGTTTATTTTGAATCGAACAAATTTCCTTTCCAAGAAAAGTTTTTACCCCGCCTAATAAACCGGTATTGCCCGGGCCTTTGGGTCTGGATTTACGCCGGTCTATTGGGGGGGTTGTCGGTCCTGTGCAGTTTTAGGAGGTGCGCCCTCCCAGGCTTTGCCTCCCCTCTTTGGGGAGGAGTAAGTTTATTGCTTACACTGCCTGAGGCGCCTCTACCGGGGAATGCCGACGGGGCTGCTCAGGCAATTTTTAATGGCCACAGTGCTCACCTTCTCGGGTGCTGGTTTATCAAATCCCACTTTCCCGACCTTGTGTCACATCTTACCTTGTTGGAGATAGATAAATAATATATATATATATATATATATATATATATATATATATATATATATATATATATATATATATATATATATATGTGTGTGTGTGTGTGTATATATATAAATGTGTATATATATATATATACGAAACTAGTCGTCACTCTAAATTCTAAAACAAGCGTGTTATATATATATATATGAATTTAGGAAAACTCGTCACAGGAAAATTCGTAAACGGAAAATTGGTAAACGGAAAATTGGTAAATGGAAAATTCGTAAACGGAAAATTCGTCACTTTTGGCCAAGTAGGAAAATTCGGCAATTATCGAATAAATATCGATTGAAAATAGATTTTAGAACCGTTTTTACAGGAGATATACTTGTAAATACGAGGCTACCCACATCCCCAGTGGAGAACATTTTTTCATATTATTTTTTTGGTACTTGTGCAGTTTACGAACCGGGCTATTTTTTAGATAAGATTTTCAAGTTAAATTAAATTTTTACTTCAAAATCACTGTGAGAAAAAGTGGTTAATCCATCGTTTCAAAACTAAAATGGCAGACAATGAATTGGCTGTATTTTTCTGAATTTTTTGTTCCGACCATACAACGATTTATTTGAAAGAAGAATTTCTTTTTTTAAGTATTAAATAAAGTTGTTAGTTAAAACAAGTTTTAGGCAAGATGAAATAAAAACACTGAATTAGTTAGAAAACAATTTTGCTTTTTTAAATACATGGACATTTTCTAAGAATTTAAAGCCAGTTATTCGATAGTTTATAAATTCCTTTCAAGTTTTGCAAACACACGAAGTAATTGATGTTTTGTCAATTAAAATGGCTGACTTGTTTACGAATAAATCTAAATGAATTATGATGGATTTCATCTCGTAACTTAATTACGAACCAGGCTTGAAATAATAACATTATTTAGACAATGATTTTTTACATGAGGAGAATGGGGGGGTGGGGGGTGCTTTGTTAACTATTCTGTACTTTCACGTAACGATTTAATAAACGGAAGATATCGTAAAAATTGAATTTAACTTGAAAATTTTATGTAAAAAATAACCCGATCCAAACCTTTAATTTCGTAACGTAATTACGAACTGGGTTGAAATAACATTATTTAGAAAGCCATTCTTAACATGGAGTGAGGGGGGGGGGGGTGTTAACTATTCTGTACTTTTACCTAACAATTTAATAAACAAAAGATATCGTAAAAATTTAATTTAACTTGAAAATCTTATCTAAAAATAGCCCGGTTCGTAAACTGCACAAGTACCAAAAAAATAATATAAAAAAATGTTCTCCACTGGGGAGGTGGGTAGCCTCGTATTTACAAGTATATCTCCTGTAAAAACGGTTCTAAAATCTATTTTCAATCGATATTTATTCGATAATTCAAAAGTGACGAATTTTCCGTTTACGAATTTTCCATTTACCAATTTTCCGTTTACCAATTTTCCGTTTACCAATTTTCCTGTGACGAGTTTTCCGGGCACCATATAGGAATATATATATATATATATATATTAGTACAGAAAATTAGTACAACATCAGTACTGTCGGTTTCAAGCTCAGAAGGCTTAACCATCCGGCTCTTTTAAGCTTACGTTGTCACAGAAATATTACAGGTATATATATATATATATATATATATATATATATATATATATATATTGTTCTTTTTTAGGCGTATGAACATCCGAAAAGCTTGGCAGAAATAAGAAAAGATAGAAAAAAACGCCTTGTTAGAATTTAGAGTGGGGATCAGTTTTGTATACAAATTTTATGTATATATATATATATACATAAAATTTGTATACAAAACTGATCCCCACTCTAAATTCTAACTAAGCTTTTAGGATGTTTATACGTAATCACATAAAAAAAAGAATATATATATATATATATATATATATATATATATATATATATATATATATATATATATGAATAAATATATGTTCAAATATATGTATATATATTTATATATATGAGAAAGAATCCGACGTAATCTAAATGAAAAAAGAAAAAAACAAGATATATTTTTTTAATATATATTATTCATCATCAACGTTTCGTCTTTATTGTCAGGATGATAATTTGAAGAAGAATGAAATGAATATGGAAAGCTTTGAGTGGGTACCATTAAGGCAGCAATGAAATATATAGAGGGTGGGTGAGACTGGGGAAAGAGGAAGGAAGGGGGATCTCTGTCATACCTGCAAGTACTTTCGCATTTTTAAAACACAGCATTTTCCAAAAATATCTAATATCATCAGCAAACTCTACTGAAACACAAAAGCTCATACCTTTTTCACGAGGCCAGAACATTGGCCATCAACCTCCAAACAAAAACAACACAATAATGCCCAACAAAATCACTAACTTCACGAAATCTATCAAAATATTCAACGCACAACATACAGCGAAATTAAAGAACAAACTCACTAGACTAAAAACTCACTAATTATAAACTTTTAGACATAGAAACTGAAGCTCTCAGGTTCCGCTTAAAATTCGCTATCGGAATACACTCTAACACCACCACCAACACAGTTCTAAACAATTACAGACATACTGACACAGACTTTAAAAAGAATAATCTCAACTACAGCAACTCTACCAAATGACACTGCTTTTTACCTAAAAGATACACAGACACTCTTAAACACGTATCTTAAAAATATGTATACTCTATTATCCGACGAAAACACATACACTAAAAACTGACCAAAACTATAGAACAAATCACCTAATTAAGAACAATAAAAAATGGATATCATATATATACGATCTCCTCCGATGTTTTTGGGGAGTTTTTTTTTTTTTATATATGTCCGATATTGTAGTGAAGGCCCTGGTTGGCCGAGGTGAATAGTATAAGTGTTACTACAGTTTTAGAAGCGTCGTTAGTAGATATATTTGAAAATTTCTTTGAGAAACCAGTAAACAGACGCGTGAATTCATATCAACAGACATTGTATTTCTTCTTTTTTTTTTTTTTTTTTTCTGTTTACCATGATTATGGTTTGATAAAACCGAAAATTTGGGATTATAAGAAAAGAAAAAAAAATGATTAAATAAATTTTCATTTATTGATATGAATTCACGCGTCTGTTTACTGGTTTCTCAAAGAAATTTTCAAATATATCTACTAACGACGCTTCTAAAACTGTAGTAACACTTATACTATTCACCTCGGCCAACCAGGGCCTTCACTACAATATCGGACATATATATATAAAAAAAAACTCCCCAAAAACATCGGAGGAGATCGTACATCTTCGGCCACGCCGTCAGATTTTTACCAGGAAAAAAAAAAGAAGAAATACAATGTCTGTTTACCATGATTATGGTTTTGATAAAACCGAAAATTTGGGATTATAAGAAAAGAAAAAAAAAATTATTAAATAAATTTTCATTTATTGATATGAATTCACGCGTCTGTTTACTGGTTTCTCAAAGAAATTTTCGGATATCATATATATTGAGTATATCACTCCATTTTTCCTACACTATACGGGATCCCCAAAACCCACAAACAGGCCATCCCCAAGCGCCCCATAGGCAGTCACACACACTAAATCGAACGTGCCATATAGCCAACATTCTCACTTCACTAATGGGCCCTCCCACATAAAAAACTCAGGCGACGTTTTTAACAAAATAAAAAACACATGAAGAAAAGAAAAACATACATAGCTTAGACGTAACACCGCTATACACCAATGTCCCAGTTAAAAAATGCCTAAACTTACTCCACACACATCTAAAGAAAATCAAAACCGACTTACCATCCCCCAACACTTTAATAGAAATAATTAGACTCATCACTGACGTAACATATTTCCAATTCAACGACAAAAATTTGGACTCCCTATGGGAAACCCTCTAAGCAGTGTATTGGCCTGCCTCTTCTTAGAATCCGGCCCTATCGAATATACTTCAGATAGATTGACGATATTCTTATTTTCTTCCCCGAAGACATACAAATCAATAACCTCAAAAACTAAACACATAAAATTTACACATGACACTGAGATACCGCAGACACACTTACAGAAACGATTACATTTCTACTCTCACACCATAATAACAATATAAAAACAGGTATGATAATAGGCTTTTTCCTAATCTGCAGTCCTGAATATATAGATGAATAAATCAAACACATCATTAATTCCTTAAAAACATTGCAATACCTCACACATTCTATAATGCTAAGAAGAAAGCCTTTCAAATATTCTCAAAACTCTTATCCATGCACTCCAATAACACATCCATCTGCAACACACTTAACAACAGTACAAATCACATCACAAACCATAAAACAAACAGCAAGACATTTCCGAAAAAAAAACACATCCCATGCCGCGTCCCATGTAACAACTGCCATCAAATTTACGTGGAGGAAACGCAACGTGAATTGAAAAAATAGATTGAGCGAACACAAAAGGGGCATAAAAAAACAATAGCTCTCTCAGTGCACTTTTTCCCACGTATTAGAACACGATCATGTTTTCAAACACATAAAGCTCAGCGAAGACTACTTGAAACAACACTCATCACAGACTCTAACACCAAACGAAATGGTTTCTACAATCTATCCTCCTTAATAAGCAAATCATGACTAACCCTTCTTAACCCCCCGCATACACACTTACGTGTTGACTCCTTCCTCACATGAATCACCCACTACGAATCAAAGCTACTTAACAGCTTTACAAATTAACACAATTTAAACATACTTACAAATATTTAAAACCTTTTTTCTCTCAATTTACTCTCAAACCATCAACACATCCTGAACGTAACCACATTTTACTTATCACTCCCCCCAAATTAAAATCATTTTTCTTTCTTCTCATGCTCACCCCTCCTCGTTCCCAGCACACTTCTACACATTCTTTCAAACAGACTTATTATACTCACACATTCCTGACATAACCACCTGGTCTCCTCCCTCTCTTCGGCCTAAATTTCACACCTAACCACAACAAAAATTTCACCTACCCCTTTCACCTCTCCCACTCTTTTGACTATTTTCTTTACACTCTTACCCACATATCTTAATTTCTTCAAATATTTTAATTTCCCCCTTCCTTCTCTTTCCCCAGCCTCTCAAAATCCCTGCCACACCTCACCACGACAAAAACAAAAAAATAATCGTTTATTTTGATGAAAATCTGATTATTTTCCGTTTGTCTATTGGAGACAGGGCCGGCGGGACAGTTATAAAAGTGGGGAGGGGGTCTCCTAATAAGGGGGGGGGGGCGGTGCATATGCATATCAACTAAAGTGGGGGGGGGCAAGTCAAAAAGTGATGGGTCTTGAGCCCCCCCCCCTGCATCCGGTGCCGCCGTTCATGGGTGGGGTTCTGGTCATACTTTGCCTGCCGTACATACGAAAAACGAATTAATATTTTTTGTCATTTATTTTTATGCTTTATAAACAATAACTAAATTAGCCTTGAATTTCAGTTTTCAAAAATTTGGATTTTTTTTACTGAAAAATTAAAAGAAAGGTTCTTTTCAAAAGATAAATTAATTACGAAATGCATGAAATTCGATGACTATATTTTTTTTGTTCACCTAAAAATTTAACAATGCAAAGTACGTTGCCACATTTTGTTAGTTTAAACTTAGCATATTTTGCTATTTCTGGCTGAGATGATTATCCAGAATTTCAGACGACAGATAAGGATAGATAATTCCTCATTCAGTTGATACCTTTTAAGTTTTCTTAAACCTAACAACTTAGTGTGAAATCAATGAAGCTGTGGTACTAGCTTATAAATTACTGCCTACTTTTTCTGTTTTCGATTTACTTTTCTCTTTGACCATCTTTATGGAAGTAGATCCTATTGCTCTCAGCTGTGCTGTGCCCTCACTGAAAATTTCATCGATTAACATGTATGTGTTAAAATGGTACTTCTTAACCAATGAAGATGCCTTCCTTCGCATGTTGATGGGCTGATCTTGGAGCATCCTGGAGCCCCTTAATTCCCATATAAACAAAGAGCTTGGCACTGAATAACAAACATTACCAATTTTTGACGTCGGTAGAGATTGCTTTCCTAATTCCTCCAACTTTTCAAAGATTAACCACACAGAAGTAGAAGACACCTGTCCAATAGACACTACTACTGCTGACCGTTGACCACTCAAACAAGGTCGCATGTAATTATCAGGTAAACTTCTATTTACACACTGATACAAGTAAGAGAATGCCAAAGGTACAATATCAACAATTTCCCAGTGCAGATTTTGTCACTGTGTATCTTCCAAACTATCCGATGTGAAGTCCCATGCCAACGCAAAAACACAGAGGAAATGCCGAAGACTTTTAGAAAAGGGAGAAAATATACAGAATCGCACGAATGGCAATTGTAATTTGTGACCACTTGAACCATTTGTGTAAAAAAAGCAGTTTTACAGATAGCAAGATCGCATCTCTGGTACAGATGAGAAGATGGTCTCATCAAGAATATGAAAAATATTATAATTAACAAATATAGCAATAATTTATCATGATGATTTAAAGGGAAAAATTGTATCCACATTTCTGAGTCTGTCGACATTAGAAGAATGCAATGCGAGTGCTATTGTCAGAGGCCTGAAGGAAAAGAGGCATTGGAACTGATAATGCTAGCGTTATGGTAGGGATCAACAATGGGGTCTATCAAAAGTTGAAAACTGAAGTGCCAAATTTGATTTTGATTCGCTGTGTCTGCTATTCTCTTCAGTTATGTATTTCAGCAGCCACGGCTGAAGTTTTTTACCACGGAGTTTGGAACTTTTAGTGGCCGAAACATACAACTGGTTCAAGCTGCATATAAAAAGATATATACAATTTGATAAACGAAAATCACGATCCCATCAAAATTGTCCAGTCCTGTCAAACTAGATGGTTGTCAATTGCAACTGCAGTCGAGAGGATATATAGTCAGTGGCTCGAGCTTAAGTACAAATAAATAAACGATGCTACATAGCTGAAATGTTGTTCTCCATGTTTAATGATAGAAGAAACCTGGCCTTTTGTGTTGCCAATCTTAAAAGACATCCAAATAATAACTCCTTTCAATCCCAAGACGCAGACACAAAAAGACTTTTGAATGACCATGTCATGTTATTAAAATCATTAATCAGGAAAATTGTCTCCCCAACTTCTACAGTAGATCCTGTAGTGGGAAACATTGAAGAAGCCATTGACGCACATGCTTATTTGGGCTATGAATTCGAAATAGAAATAGAAGATCTGCGAAAGAAAGGACTTTCCTCTGAAGTGGGGCCATTAAGAGAAAGGTGCAGTAAATTTATTATAAAACTCATTCAAGAAATACGTCAAAGGCTACCCGATAAATTTACATATTCTTGAAAAGATGTCTCTTTTATCAATTAACAATGCCTTACATGCTGTTAAAGAACCTCTCATTCCACTCATACACCTCCTGACCAGATTAGTGTAATAGAAACGCAGTGGAAGAATATTATCCTCATTGAGTGGAAAGAGACTGTAAACATAGTAAGTTTTTGTGAATGAGGTTTATAAATACAGAGACGCCTCAGATTCTAACCCATTTGAAGAACTTGCAGATTTTGAATTAACGATTCATCATTTTGCCACATTCAAATGAGCCAAATTAAAAATAAATTAAGGAACCGAATGGAAACAAAAATGGCTACAACTATGTGTTACCAGACGATGTTTTAAAAAAGATCGGAACAATGAAAAAGGAGACGCTTCTACCCAAACAAACACAAGAAAACGATCCTCAAGACTTCTCAGAATACCTGAATCTTTAACGGTAAAACTTAATTTAGCAAAAGTTGCAACTTAACATAAATCGTTCATAAATTACGCCCCTTGTTTTTTTTGTTTCTTTTCATATTTAAATTAAATATAAAGTGTCAAAATAACAATTTAAATAATATTGAAAAAAAGAAAGAACGGTTAGCCACCTCTCCAATGTTATCGAGTATTTTTGTCTTTTTTTTTTCAGCGGTATCAGAGAAAAATTAATCCACTTATTAATTTGTTGCCCGATTTTTTTGCTGATTTCTTGTTTTAATTTTTATTTTCTAAATAATAATTTATTTTCAGATTTTTGTGGAATAAAAAAAAATCATTTTGCAAATATTAATTTGTTTTCTCATTTTTATAGCTTTTATTTTGACAATATTAATTAATTTTCCGATTTTTGGGGATTATTTCATTTTTGTGGACAATTTCTTCGACAATATTCTATATTTAGATACGTCATTATTGTGGTGTTAAATTTGTAATATATTTCAATAAACATTGTTTGATTTTATGATTTGTTTCTTACAAAATAAAATATACACTCCCACTAACCCTAGGTCCAGGTGGCAACAAATTAATATTTATGAAAACAAATTAACTTTTATTTGCAAAATAATCCGCAAAAGTCAGACAACAAATTAATTTTCGGAAATTTATTTCTATTTTGGGCATGAGGGGTGGGGGAGGTCAACATGTTGCCACTGTACAAATGTGTGTCAAGGTTAGCCGTCTGGTTGCGAGTTGTTTTCCCGGTCTTTTTTTCAGCAGCATGCCTCGGTCTGGTTGCCAGTTGTTTTCCCGGTCTTTTTTTTCAGTGCCGACCTGGGAGTAGAAGAGAACAGTTAAGTTCCAACGGACTCCGTCTGTTATCAAAATGGACGTAAAATATTTGGATGTTTTCTACTCGTTCTTAGAGTAAGAACGTTTTATTTGGAAATATATTTTACCTTATGACAGAAGTTTTTTTTTACTGTGTAAAAGACAAGCGTCTTTAAATTTAAAGAAAATTCCAAAATACTGCCCTTTGGAGGAAGGACGTTTCAGGAGAATTTCATTTGAGAAGTAATTTCTAGAACTTGGAGATCCTTGGAATGAAAAGTGTCGAAAGAAAAATAGAGAGGGACATTTGAAACAGACATTTCAATAGAAAAGAAAAAAACTACGATTCGCCAACCAACTGCTACGGTCCTGTATATATTTTGAGTTTTATTTTATTGTTTTATGTCCCTTTGAGAGCCCTTTGTTAAATATATAAGAAGATTTCTTTAGTCTTTCTATAGGAATTAATTTGTTTCCAGTTCGTTGTGCCAACGAACTTTACCCCTATGTGATCTTTCAGGTCATAAGTTTTTTTTTTATCTTGGTTACCAAGGTTAACGTAGTTAACCTAGCTTTGGGAATTAAAAGCAGCCAGCCCCATTTTAATGTGAATAACACTCTATTTTAACACTACCGAACCTCTTATTTGATCTTTTTTGCCCTTGCCATGTTTTCTTTTAAGCAAAATCCGAATTTGGTGGACACCACCAAATTCGGATTTTGTTAACGACCACAAAATTACGAAATGATATTTGCAAAATAATATTTTTAAGTAATAGACAAAAACAGACATTTTTACAGTGGATATATTTCGATGTCATAGCTTTGAAAAACAGACAAAAGTGGCAGTCATTTTGATAGGTATATATATATATATATATATATATATATATATATATATATATATATATATATATATATATATATATATATATGACTTCTTTGTAATATAGTAGGAAAAATCCCAGCAGAGTGCTCGATTAATAAAGAATTAAAGTTAAAATTAAGAGCATATTTATTTATTTTGGTACAGAAAAATTAGTACAACATTTGTACCGTCGGTTTCAAGCACGGAAAGTCTTAGCCATCCGGCTCTCTTCAGCTTCTGTTGTCATCTGTTTTGGAAATGTGAAGTCACATGACACTCTCGTTGGGACGCGTTTTTTGCTAAGTGTGTTGTGTATGTTTGTTTGAATTTAAATTTAGTGCAAAGAAACTGTTGAGATTTAAAACCGGAGGAGATTTGGAGAGATATAATAATATAAGATTTAAAGGGAATAAAAATAAAATTAAAATAAAATAAAAATAAAATTTGAAATTAAAACATAAAAAATAAAAAAGATAAAAAAAAATAAAAATAATAAAGTTTCTATGTAATTCCCGTGAGCCAATTTTATGAATTTGTATCATTAGCCGTTACTGTTTTTTTGAAGGTGTGCGTTCTAATAAAGACATTGCTGTATCTAAGGGAGGTAACTTTGTTGGAAATATAAAGGTTTGAGGTTGTTTAAATGGATTTGTTAGATTAGTCTAATGACTGATAAATAAATTAAATATTTTTGTGAAAGTCGAAGGGTCGATGGGTTCGTATTTTTTAATTTGTTTATATTAGTAATGATGGGAAGCAGAGGGGGGGGGAGTAGCTAGACTTATGTGAATCGGTCAGTCCAGTTTATGAGTAGTGCTTGTCTCTTGTGGATACATCCCTCAAAGATTTCATCGCGGATATTCAAACAGGCTGTATTCGGATCAATGATGGCCCTTGAAATGTGGTATTTTTCAGCGTCACATAGAGGACACCTATTTATGGCTAGAGAGAAGGGTGGTTTTCTCTCAATTACTTTCCATTTGATGGTGAAGGGTGTATTTTCTTTTTTAAGTTGCCATATTCGGGTCGCGAGTGACGTATTTGATTTTTTTGTATCTGAAGGAGTTTCTGTGTGCGTATAATCTTTGTTTGAAGTTTCCCTGCGTCATCCCAATGTATTTTTCTGCACTACCGGTATTCTGCTTTGTGACGGTTGCTTCATATATGATTGAATCGATTTTGCAATTTCCCTCTAGGAGGCAGTTGTTTTTCTCTGAGCAGCCTGCGTTTGTAATTGCTTTGGGTTCCGCAGAGATAATTTTTCTTATTGAAGGGGCACTGACCTTAACAGAATTTCCGTTAAAAAGTGTGTATAGGTCACTTGTGGGTGGGGAGTGTTTGTCGAGTAATTTGAGGAAAAGGTGGCCTACCTTTGTCTTGGTATTGATGGAATATATACGAAGTTAAAATCTAGTGGGTTTTTTTTAGCGATTTTATTATTGTTTTCGATCTAGCGGGTTTTGAGTTGCCAATAAAGCGATTTTCTGGCGATTTTGCTTTAGTTCGCACCCATAATGATTAAAAGGAAAGATAGTGAGAGAGAGAGAGAGAGAGAGAGAGAGAGAGAGAGAGAGAGAGAGAGAGAGAGAGAGAGTGAGAGAGAGGTATCTTATGAGTAAAATAAGAAACTAGGAAGTTAATAAATGGGCTTGGTGTGCTCGAGCGTGTGTGTGTGTGTGTGTGTGTGTGTGTGTGTACGTGCGATAACTCCATCGTTAGAAGCTTCTAAAACAAAATATGAATTAATTTAAACACATTAAAATTATTTTGTATAGGAGTGTGTTCAATTTTTTGGTACGTGAGGATTTGAATACTTACGAAGTTAGTCCCGAGTATCGACGGATAATTTTGAGTCAGATCTCGGAAATGGCCGAATGAGTTTACGATTTGGATACTGCTACAGTCGACATCTTCCGGCAGCCGGAAGATGCCGATGCGCGTAGCCAATCAGATTGCAGCAGAAGACATTTGCGAATTGAGTAAATCGTCAAATTCATTAAGTTTAGACAAAGCGATAACGAATTCCAGCGTTTTAGGTCAGTGTATTCAGTCTTCCAAAAAAGACTAAAAAAATGTAAAACAATGTTAAAAAACAGAAAGACGTGGAGAGTGCTGAACATCTGATGAGACGAAATGCTATTTAATATTTAAGTGTGACAGACAGAAAGACAGAGTAAAGAAAATGTTATTTAATACTTAAGTGTGACAGACAGAGTAAAGAAAATGCTATTTAATACTTAAGTGTGACAGACAGAGTAAAGAAAATGCTATTTAATACTTAAGTGTGACAGACAGAGTAAAGAAAATGTTATTTAATACTTAAGTGTGACAGACAGAGTAAAGAAAATGCTATTTAATACTTAAGTGTGACAGACAGAGTAAAGAAAATGTTATTTCGTGAACAAATACGACAATTTATGAGAGAAAGAGTCAGTATTTTTTTTTTGTCGCCGGGTCGCCACGGTAGTATTAGAAAAATTAAATGAAACCATAATTAACTTAAAGAATAAAACAGAAAACAACCGACCAGTCGTCGTTCCAAGGTCGTAGTTATTGGGGGTGGGGCGGGGGGTGGGGCTTTTGAAGTGTGTCACCTCCGCACACTTAGACATTTTTATTGGAGGAAGGGGACATTTCCGCTGGTCGGCGAGAGATCAATGGCGAAGCAACACTCACTCAGACACTAAGCATGCGAAGAAATAGGTTAGGGTTGAGGTTAAAAAATTTGAAAAACCTAACTCAGAAAACAAACAAAAAAAGAATAAGAAAAAAACAAAAGAAAAGGTGACTTTGAATTCTCTGTCAATACTCGTGACTAACTCCGTAAGTATTGAAATCCCAATTTTTACTTATTTCCGTACTTAAAACATGACGGGAGTTTTTATTTTACTAAGGAGTCACCAAAAGACACTCGTGATAATGATAATTAATGGAATGAACAAAGTTTGATGGCAAGTGCGTGACAGACATACGAAATGCTATTTAAAGCATGACAGACAGATGAAAATGCTTGACAGATCAGCGTAATACCATCTAATACTTAAGCGTGACAGATAGATGTAAAAAATTCTATTTAATACTTGGGCATGACAGACTGACGAAATTATATTTAAAACTTAAGCGTGACAGACAGATTGATAACGACTACCCAGCACTCCCTGACCTAAGTAAACTTGATGACGGAGAATTACGAATGGATTTTGAAAAACACTACTTTTGGAGCTGCTCCCGCTCCTGCCCCAACGGCCAAAATTGGAGCTGGCTCCCCATTTTCGAAAAGGAGCCGCTCCTGCTCCAACTCCTTTTGGTCAACATGTTTTTTTCTCTCTCTCTCTCTAAGGTGAATATTTAGTAGTTAATTTTTTTTAAACGACCATGTTAGATGTGTTTGGTAATTCTTGGCTTCTGCATTTTCAAGCCATTAAATATTAAATAAAATAAATCAAAAGTAGTTTTTTGATAAGATAGGTGCGCTGTTCGAATATGTATTTAATTTAGAGCAATATATATTATTATGGCCATACAATTACTACTAAAACTTAGTTAATTAACCGTTGTTTCCATAAAGCTTTTCTTATATATTTATTTTAAATAACAAAATTCATGTTAAAATATTTCTTTGTTTTTTTAGGGAGAGTAAAAAATCCATTTTAATTGTTCTAATTAGCCGTAATTGGCAATTTTGCTCACCAAATCGCCAATAAGTTCCTGTCTATCACTCTCACCCTCTCTCAAGTTTGAACCCCCGCCACACATACACGTACACACATGCGCATACATACACACAGTGTCTCTCTCTCTTTCCCTCTCTTTCTCTCTATCTATCTCTCTCTCTCTTTCTGTTTAAGAGAGTTGAAATTAACTAAAATTTAAAACTGAATTAATCAGCGTTTGTTTCCCTGCTTTTTTCTCACACAAAATACGTATATTTTTCAGTTTTAGGATAAACAAACGCCTTCCATTTTAATTTTTCTGATTTGCCGTAATTTGCAATTAATTAAGTCATCCATCTCTTACTAACCTTCTATCTATCACTCATTGTAAGTTGTTTGACCCCTTATTCGTAATTTATACATCATCTATTACGCTCGCTTCCGTCTCTCTCTTTGTTTACTAGCAGTAGAATTTAATAAATAAAGGAAAGAATAAAAATAGTCCATTATAAACAAAAGGGAATATAACCACAACATGTAATACTACATCACAATGTTCCAGTGACGAGAAGCTGTCTTTTAAACAGGACAAAAACCGAACTAATCAAACCCTAGACTAATCCTAACAAGCTAGCACTAACCTAGTCGTTTTTTTTCTGTACAAGAAAACAACCGAATCAACCTGAATATTTCCGAAACAACAATAATATAACCGTAGACAACCGAAAACAAACTAAATAGTACCGAAAATAAATTTTGAATCTGACAACGTTATATTTTTCGTTAATAAATAAAACAAATATATAAAAATATATACGTTAAAGGCGACTAATAATCTGTTACGAGACCGAGTGGTGTTCCGCCGATTATAAGCGTGTAAAGTTGAATCAAGCAATGTTGCATGCAAAGACAGAGTAATAATTAATAAACAAAATGAGGTAGTTCAAATAACGTTTATTGAACGTGTGTGTACGTGGAATGATGAAGTGTGTGGTGTATGCATGTGTGTCGATGGAAAAACAGTTCTTGAACAGGTACGAGAAGAAATTAAACCGGCGTGGGAAAAGTCATTGAAAGCCGTACACAAAGAAAATGAGTTGAGAACTCTTACCGTTGTTTGACCACGTGTGTTGGTAGTTGTTTTGCCGAGACCAGTTCAAGAGAAAAAGCGTGAGACGAAGCGCTAGTGTAGGTAACTGCTAGAGGAGGTAACTGCTACAAATCTAATTCTCTGCATCTTAATCACTTAAGGAAATGAAATAATCGAAGTAGTAGTGAGCAAAAAACGAACGCTGCAATCAATCACCAATAAAAACAAAATTACATAAAAATACATTAAATATTTAGGTGATAAAATCGAACATATTTCTAGACAGAGCGTTTTGGTCCGATGGTAAAACGCTGAACATCAATATCGAAGATGCGTAAAAAAATAAGGACCGTTGTTTTATTTAAAAAAATTTCTTAAATCGCCAAAAAGTGTTTTTCTTCAGATTTCCGGCGTAATATTTAAATAGATTTCTACTCCCAAATTGGTATGACGTTAATTTGAAAGTTATAGCTGAAACATGTTTGCAAATATGTAGCCAGAAAATAATACGATATGTTTTTCATACATTGAAGAAAATGTTGCAAGTTTAATTTAGATATTAATTTATTTAATGAAAGAAGTCGTTCAAAATGGAAGTGGTTCAAAATAGAGTTATTCCCCTTTAAACTCTATTTTCCTAGATGGAATACGTTAATCATCTTACAAGGAGTAAATGTGGTATTGTGGCGAATGACCAATGACACCCATTTTACCCAGACATTTTGATGCCTAATTTGTTTTCAATGTTAATTGTTGCATATTTTCTGCAAATAAATAATTCAAAGTGTTGTATCTGTTGTCTTTCCAGCGTGTTTATGAAAATTAATCGCATTTACTTTTTCATCTGTTTAATAGTTTAGGCTGGGTTAGGATTAGGATGCTTATATATTTTTTTTGAACAAAATTGTTTTATTCTTTTTTATTAACCGATTTAACAGGTTGATTTGTCACTTTTTTTTTAGAAAATCAATGCTGCTGTGGTGGCGAAAGCTGGGGTTTGGTGTTATGAGAACTGATACCAAAAATTAGATTCCTAACTTTATAGATCGAGTACAAAAATGTCCAGAAATCCCTAATTTCCGCAGAATTTTGCTGACTTCAAAAATTTACTATTTCACTAATAAATCCAGATTAAATTGATATTTTTTTGTTGAATACAATGAATGGAGAATATATTCAAACAAGAATTCTATGAATCATCACTTATGTCATTTTTTAAACTGTATTCAATAAACGAGAACTGTAAAAATTGTACAAAATTACAAAAACGGCTAAACACTTCCTCCCTTTAGAAATGTCTTAGCATAGTAAGATACAAATTATCAAGAGGACCACTAATACTATGAAATGCTACCTGGGGAGATCTTGTAATGAATTCCACAAAGTTTCCCTAGAGGACCAGTGCTTGTAGTTCCATCAATTAACTTAAAGATGGCTCTAAATGGCAGTTCATTTTGATAAAGTGAACAGCCAATTGTATGTAACTGCCTTTTAAGTTTTTTCTCTCCAAAGCTGTAACCATACCTGTTTCACAATCAAAATAATTGCCTTAACAGTGCGCTTTGGTCCCTTGATTTTCTTAATCATTTTTTCACCATTTCCCATGTAACCTCCTTTTAATACAAAGTGTCCTTATCAACTCTGCAATCAACTCCAATGCAGATAAGATGTTCATATTCCTGGACATGTTTTTTGATGGCTGGTTACTTCACTCTATTTCTGATTTATCTATAATAATAATATCTTTGAAATTAATGGTTTGATGAAGAAGGCTCATGTGTCTAATAGAAAGGCATTAGCAAGACAGATATATCACCTCTAATCAGTTCCATCTAATTTCTAGGGACTTTTAAAATACTGTAAGGTCCCTTAGACTGACTCCATGGTTCAAAACTGTCATCTGTTGTTTCTTCACTGGAAGATGTCTGTGAAAAGATTTCTTGTTGCTGTCTTTCAATCTGCCTGTGTAATCTATCTGCTTCAGCTGAATCCATTTTTGTATTTTTGACAGCAAAATTGGAAACCGCCTTTTGGTCCTGTTTCTCTCTGTGATCTTTTAAATATTCTCTCTCTTCAATGGGAATCTGAAATTTCAAAATGTGCATGTGTTAAAGGAAGATTATCAGAAGTAAATTCATTTTTCAATTAATTGCAATTGAATGAAGAAATATTAAATAATTTGTTCAGCTGTTTCCTTATTTTCACTTTGGATGCAGTAAGAGTTTTCCTGTTAATCAGTGTGTCCCTCTTGAAACAACAATTAACTTTTACCAAACAACAAAATCTAATTGACCTGTACATATATTTGACGTGCGGAAACTGTTTTAAAGTTTTTATTTTTTTTATTTCACAATCTCGTTCAAACAGTAAAAAGAATTAAACATGGCTGCCTAGTTTAATTGTTAGATATCGAAGGTGAACGAAAAAAGCCATGTTTAAATTTTTAAATCTTTTATTTTACATAAATAACACTTTTCTAAAGTTTCAAAACTTAAAATGTATACAGGTCAGTAGAAAATTAAATTTTAATGCGTTTAGTGACAGTTATTAGTCGTATTTTGTATTAGATTTCTTGGATGTTGACTATACTGCAAGAATGCCGCTAATTAAAAAGTAATTACTGGTTAGAATTAAAAGTTTAAACATTCTTTTGTCCTACAGAGCTACAACAAAAAGTTTTTTCTACTGCGTCACTATTCTAAAAAAGAACTAAAATTCGTCTTTAAATTTCCTTGTATAGAGGTGGCAGAGGGGGGCATAATAGAATGAATAGATTGTGCGATTGTGTCGCATTGTAAACGAATATACAACAAAATAGAAACGCCAGAAAATTGACTTAATTTTCACGTGTCTTTATTGACTGTAAGATTTAAGCATTTGTTGCGTCACTTTTACTTAGCCAAACTAACCCCCTAAAAAAATTCAGCTTTTCAATCGGAGCGATTGGTTTGGCGTGTGCATGATGGCTGCTAGAGTTTTGAGGCAAAGCTAATAAAAAATACCCCATCTTGAAATGTACTTTATGGAAGCGATCAAACGTCCCAGACAAATTTTAGCTTAACCATGTAGTTCCTGTAGCAGAGATTGTATGTCAAGGGCTGTACTAAGCAACCAAATGAAATGCCATAGCATCCACCAACGATGCAAGTGCCAAACAGCAGTAGAACATAGGTATATACGCACAGAAGTCAGTGGTCTCGCGTGTTATATCCGCAGCAACCCTTGTAAAATAAATCAGAACTGCTGAGCCATTTGCCTGCCCAAACCGAGCATTGTAAACTTGTAGGGATGGCCTTCTGTAAAGAAAGAGCAATATATATATATATATATATATATATATATATTAGTGGAAATCGCTCCAGACAAGAAAACAACTTGATGCAAAAGAGCTAAAAAATATACATCTTCAAGGTCAAAACCCAGCCAACAATAAGTGTTATATATAAAACGCAATTTTTCCCCCTTTGTCAGAAACATGTCTCATGATGTATGGACTAAAGGACAAAATAAGGGAAGCGAGAGTTACGAAAGTCCACTTTCTATTCTCAAGGAGAACCTGGCTTCTGTAGTTAGGGCTAGGGTAAAAAGAATGCATCAGGAAGCAACAAGTATGGCACCTGAATTGCGTGCAGAGGAGCGACGACGTGCTACGGACCGACATATCGCCCGTGTTACATTGCCGGATGGGCGTACCGTGACCACAAACGAAGGTATTTTGGAGGCGTTTCGTTCTTATTTTCACGAGCTTTTTACCAGGGAGCCCGCTCTGTCATTAGTGCAGTTCGACCCCGACTTTGCTCGCCTTGAGGCGACCTGAGCGGCTAGGTGCGAAGGTTGCATAAATGAGGAAGAAGTTCTGGAAACCTTGGGTCAGGTCGGCCGGGACCGGTCTCCGGGGATCGATGGTCTGCCCTACGAGGTGTATTTGAGGTTGTCGCACATCTTTGTACCCTTGCTGACTGTTTTATGAACGGGTCTATACCTTATTAGGGGTATCGTGAAACTGGTTCGCAAGAGCAAAGATGGTGGGGATGGGTTATGTAATTGTCGACCCTTAACAATGTTAAATACAGAGTCAAAGATTTTGGCCAAGATTTTAGCTAATCGTCTGGTCCTGCCTGGTCTGATAAGTCCTGAACAGACTTGTGCTGTGAAGTGTAGGACTATTCAGGATAACTTGCATGCGTTACGCTTGATCATCGAGAAAGTCGACACCGAAGCCGCGCTGATCAATTTAGATCAGTCCAAAGCTTTCGATAGGGTGGACCATCGTTATTTGGAGACTGTTTTCTCTGCGGCTGGCTTCGCCTCTTGTATGCAAAACCCGGTGCATTGGTAAAAGTGAACGGTTTGAGATCGAGACCTTTTGATTTATCCAGATCTATTCGTCAGGGTTGTCCTCTTTCACCGATGTTATCCGGTCCTACGTGGTATTACTTTGACAGGTGCTTGCACCAAGTTAAAGTACTCCGCCTATGCCGACGATGTAACAGTGCTTGTAACGAGCAGTGCCGAGATTAGTGTCGTCGACAGAGAAATCAGAATGTATGAAACGATAGCAGGGGCCAAAATTAACTGCGACAAGTCGGTGGGCTTACGCATTGGTGCCTGGGGGGTGTATCTCTACAGGGGCCCTTCAGCTGGACTGACGGACCTTGCAAGCTACTCGGCGTCTGGTTTGGTCCTGACCTTCAGCTGGAGAAAAATTGGTCGGAAGTACTGAAGAGGTACGGACCGCAGCTAGTCTGTGGACCCGTAGAATTCTTTCGTTAAAGGGGAGAGCGGAAGTGTGTGTTTCACACATCTATCCTATTATCCTATATCGTCTTTCAGTGCTCCCACCCCCGTCGGATACACTGATGAAATTCAGCGGGCACTTTTCAAGTTTTTATGGCTTGATAGGGCCTCTAAGGTCCGTCGCGAGATCTGTTATCTGCATCCGTCTGAGGGCGGTCTGGGTATGCCTAGCATTGAGATTCGTCAACATACGCTTCGGCTCTATTACTTGGATTGAATGTGTACACAATGTGAGTGAAACGGTTGCTTCTGGAAGGAAGACACTAAGAAAGCCTTTCCGGCTTTGAAAAGTGTGCACTTGCATGAGGGGGAGGCACACAGGTTGCCCCGAGGTGCTCCTTTTTATCGCGAGTGTCGCCGTGCTTTGAAGTTCCTCTTACGGGTGAAAGTGGGCCTCTCTGACACCCATCTGTCCCGAAAGGCGTTATATCGGGTTATGGTGAGGGGTTCTGTTCGTGATGATAAGATCGAGGGGCTCGGTGTGACGAAGGGGGAGCTACGCTAAATTTGACCGTGGGCGCCTGGGTTAGGATGTTTCGATAATGACGAGGCATCCCTGGCCTGACTGATGCACTCTGGGTTCGCTAGAGACTCCATTCAGCTGGCCTTACAAACTCGCCTATTTGCGTCCGATGCGGTGTCGAGGTCGAAACCTTGAGTCAGGCCTTCCTTTATTGCCGCATCGTGGTGCCGCCGATGAAGTTTCTTACTAGTCTCATGGTTCGCACCCTGAACGTAACGCCCTTTGACCAATTAATGTCTGTAGCAACTTGGCGCCGACAACAGATAGGCAAAGACGTTTTGTCTTTTTAAGCTTACTAGCGATTGCGAGACGAGCTATATGGTGAACACGCATGAAAGTTGTCTACGACCTTATTCGAATTTTCAAGTATTTTCTGAAGATTCGCACTAGGGCCGATAGGGTGAAACTCCCGTCGGCAGAATTTGGTGATAGATGGGAGAGAGTGGCGCGTGTTTGTAGAGTGACAGCAGCTGGCATTGAGTGGTATCTAGACGTGCCTTAGGCAAAGAATATTGATTTTCAAAAACGAACGTTGTTCAAGAAGCTTCATTAGGGTCCCGTTTTTCTTCCCCTATTTAGGTGACAGATAGCGTGATTTGCCAGAAATGCAGGTCACCCTTCGATATTTTCGAAGGAGGTGTTAGTAATAAAGCGTTGGGGCCTGCATCAACTTTCTTTTCATTTTCGACTGAGATTGGGGGGTCTTTTTACTAACTTGGGTTTGTTTTCTTTTTTTTTCTTTCCTCATTGTACATATCATTCACTTTTTGCATGTAAAATTTTTTTTATTGCCCAAATCCCCCATTGCATATATTGTATATATGGGTTTTAAGTAGGATAGTCACAGTATGAATTCTTTTGATGATTTGTGAAGAAGGATGTATAGTATAAATGCGGTATTTTGGTGAATGATGGTCCTAAATAAAACCTAGGTTAGTTTATCTTTTTTATTATGGACCAAACCCTCCCGCCCCTTTTGTTGGCCGTGTGCCGCATTTTATATGTAATTTATTTGTATAAACTTCTTCCACCCCAGTTCTATACTGGCAGTCCAGAATACCACTTCTTGTATATATATTCTTTTTTCTTCAATAATATATATAACCCCGTGTTTTCGTGTCGGCCGAACTGACACGGGTCGCCAAATAACGGTTGACAAAGTACCCACACTTATACGGGAAACCACAACGAAACTATCGACGAGTTACAACAGAAAAAAATCAAAACAACAAAGGATTTTTGCCGGAAGCTTCGAAAAAACCGATGTTGGATTTTTGTCTAGTTCTGAAAACAAGTGAAAGAAAAAAAAAAAAAAAAAAACACGATAAACTAAATTCATTATTTTCTTTATTGAAAAAAAGGGTCAGTTTTTTTCTTTCTCTCCCTCCCTACATTGTTATTTCCGACTCTGTTAGAATATGTTACAAATAAAGAAAAAATTGTGAAACATTTTTTTCTTTCTAAAAAACTAAACGCGTAAAGCGGAGTAAAAAAAGGTTTCATAATCTTTTCACAACTAAGATGGCGTGATAGCAAGCGCTAATCTAAGGAAAAGACCTTCTTACAAAGCCATACTAAAAAAGAAAATATTCATTTTTTCTAAAAAAACAAAATTAAAAAAAAAAAAAAATATGGAAACAGCAACAGGCTGATGAGAAATTTCAAAAGTTTTTTACTCGAGCAAAATGAAAAACAACAACAACAACAGCAGCAATCTGAATACAAGTTTACAAAACCTTCTCCTCGAACAAACTATAAAGATGTGTCAGCAAAAAAGAAAGAAAATGACGACAGATTGGAAACACTTATACAACAAACAATATCGCGTAAGACCAGGGGTGGGGGTGGAACGCCATCGATAATTTCACGAAGACAATACGTTTTAAACATATTTTCGAAGATATTGACTGCGAAAGTTGGGCTGACTCAAGAAAGGTTCGCCTGCTACTTAGGAAACTTGGTACCACGGAACATACGAAATTCGTGGATTTCATTTTGCCCCAGAAAACTAGCGATTTAACTTTTATAGAAGTGGTAAACAGAATTGTTCAGTCCCAAGACCACGTTATTTCACAAACACTCGAAAGTGCATAAACCTGGTAAAAAAAAGATGTGGAAGATTACGCTACTTTTGCATCGATAGTAAACAAACATTGTGCCGATAATTTCAAGTGTTTAATTTTCGTACAAGGGTTAGTCTCAGGAAATGACACAGAGATAAGGCATAGAGTCCTAAATAAATTAGAGAATGAACCAAGCCTTACACTGCAAAAGTTGGCCGAGGACTGTCAAAGATTTATCAATGTAAAATAGGACTCAAAAGATATTGAATTATATCGGACATCAAAAAACAAAAGTTCAACCTTATGAAAAAAAATTTGTCAAAACAGAAATAGTGATTTTTATGCAGCAAAGACAAGTCAACCAGGTATAAAGACAAGCCCTTGTTCACGCTGTGGTAGCCTACATTGGTACAATGACTGTCCTTTCCTGTCCTGTATGAATTACAAAAAGGTCGGACATAAAAGCCCGCACTGCAAGAAACAAAATGCGTATTCAAGCCACTGGACAAAGAATGAAAAATGCATGAACATAAGAAAATTTGTACAGGTCAAAATATTGGATAAAAACATAAAATTACAATTGGATTCGGGTTCAGATGTCTCCATAATAAATTTACATACGTGGAGAATCTTAAATAAACCCACTTTATTAAGAACAAACAGGCTGGCCAGCACGGTGACTAGGGGAAGAATTAAGATAACTTTAATTTAATTAAGAATTAAGATAACTTTTCGGTTATGCAGGCATTTAAAAAAGAAAGAAAAGTACCCTTAGAAAAAATAAACGAGGAACTCCGACTGGTATTTTATCAAAAGTATAAGACAGCCAGTGGGCAGCACCTACGGTTTATATGTAAAGACAAAATCTAATGAGATTCGCGTATGTGCAGACTTTTCAACGGGGTTGAATACAGCACTAGAAGATTATCACTACACTGCACAGCCCCGCGGAAGTGTTCTCTAGTTTAAAAATGGAGGAAGATTTTTCTAAAATATACCTAAGTGAGCTGTCGGAGTGAAAGTCGCGCTAGCCATTTTCCAACAAGTAATGCTGGGCGAACTGGATTTTGTGATAGCGTATCTTGATGACATTTTTTGATTAACAGCAAAGATATCGAACAGCATCAGAAACATGTAAATCAAGTGTTTGCGAGAATCCAAGATCATGGGTTCAAAGTAAAAGAAATAAAATGTGATTTTTTCCTGGAGGAAATAAAATACCTGGGTAAGGACGGCAGAAGGCCGGGCCCAGAAAAGGCTACCGCTATAAAAAAACATGCCGGCGCCAGAAAACATCACGACATTACAGAGTTTCCTGGGACTAGCAAATTACTACCAGGCCTTTATCCCAGAAATGCATAATTTGCGCGCTCCATTAAATGAGTTATTTAAAAAGATAAAGCCTGGGTGTGGACACATGCGTTTAATAGAATTATAGAAAGGCTTGTCATTACAACCTAGCGACGCTAGTTCATATGGTTTAGGAACGTGTATCCTACATATAATGCCGGATGAGACCCATAAACACATTGGACATGCATCTAGGACCTTGCTCCCGGCGGAAAAAACAGTATTCTCAAATCGAGAAAGATGCCCTAGCAATAATATTTGCGGGTAACAAAGTTTCATCGATACATATATGGTAGATGATTTACATTACAGACAGACCATAAACCGCTAATTACAATTTATGGATCTAAAAAAAGCCTACCGGTATATACGGCTACAAAGATGGGGAACTAGCTTATTAAATTACAACTTCAAAATACAGCATTTGCCTTCAAATAAAATCTATCATGTAGATGGGTTGTTGAGACTAGTGCCAAAACAGAGAGAGACTCTCGAAGACATAGTGATCGCATACCTTCAAATAGGAGATTTTAAAGAGATTTTGTGCAACGTAGTGAGAGAGCTCCCGGTGACGCTATACGAGATAAAATAAGAAGCTCACGAGGATGAATTTATCACCAGCACAAAAATGAAAATGGTAGATAAGGATGTACTTGTGGCAAAGAGTTTCTTACTCTGTGATGAGTGTTCATGTTGGCCATCCAGGGATAAGCAGGATGAAGGTTTTAATGAGGAGTTTTGTGTACTGGCCAGGTATGGATGATGACATTGAAAAAGCAGTAAAGCTATGTAAAGGCTGTGCTTTGGCGGCAAAAACACCGTATATAAAACATAGCCCATGGCCAAAGACCGACCGTACGTGGGAAAGAAACCCACGTGGATTTCGCGGGACCACTGGACGGTTTTTATTACTTAATCGTAGTCGACAGTTTTTCGAAGTGGCCCGAGGTACTACGTTGCAAGAGTCCCACGTCGGAAGTTACGATAAGATTCCTACATTCGCCCGTTTTGGGGCAGTGGATTGTCTGGTGAGTGATAATGGGACGCAGTTCACCTCATCAGATTTTGAGGAGTTCTGCGCGACGTTTCAAATCAGACATATATAACGACTCCCCCGTATCATCCTAGGTCAAACGACCAGGCGGAACGTTTTTGTAGACACGTTAAAAAGAGCACTAAAAAAGATTTCTGTGAGTAAACGTACCATGTTTGCGCGGAAAGTGAAGTCCTGGTTTGATTAAGTTACTACCTAAACAAAATAATTATGATCGAATCTCAACGGTATCGAAGAAAAAGATGTACAAAAACAACGCATTGTTCTGGGAACCCGGTGCATCGTGTCCAGAATACCACTTCTTGTATATATATTCTTTTTCTTCAATAATGTATATCTTTGTTCCTGTAACTCCGTGTTTCCGTGTCTTTATTTCGGCCCCTAACAGAGTCACAACAGATACAATTACCGATTGTGATTCTTGTAAAATCTATAAATATTTAGCTATAGTTTTTGGGTTTTTTTTCAGATTACCGTAAAAACCCGGGTGTTCATTTAGTTTTACTTGTAGTTTATTTATCGTTTGATCAAATTGAGACAAATTCTTCCGATTACAATACCGATTCCGATATATACCCCAAAAAGTTCTGACTTTTTCGATTCCGAGTAATCATCCCAACACTAGCACTCATATATATATATATATATATATATATATATATATATATATATATATATATATATATATATATATATATATATATATGTGTGTGTGTGTGTGTGTGTGTGTAAGTAGATTTCGCGTACAATGTGGAAAAAAAGAAAATTGCAAAAAATTATCCTTGTCTGACCCTCTAAGAGGAAACGTCAGAATGTTAAATTAAAAACTAAGAAAATCGAATAAGATATGAGGGGAAAATTGTTTTAGTTGGAGTGAGAAAATAAAAACAACAAAAAACATAAATCTCTTAACGAGCATTAGAGATCTCCACTGATGTTTCAAACAGGCTAGGTCGAGAATGGTAGTTCGATATTCGTTTACACAAGGTTTCGAAATCATCCGCACATTCAAGCACATGAATCTGCCATCGCTACAATGGTACACATTCCGATGGGTGTTTTGTTACACAGTGCTGGATCGAACTACAATCTCAATATCATTGAGGCGTTAGTTATTAACATTTCTCGACCTAGCCTGCGTAGAGAAAAGATTTTGAAACATCAGTTGGAGATCTTTAATCTTAATTGTTTTTCTTTTTTTGCACATATACTTATGTGTCTTACAGATACTAATGTGTGTACACATACTAATATACTAATTTGTCGCAACGATACTAATGTGTCGTATGTGTCGCACAATGTGCACAGATACTAATGTGTCGAACCAGGTGCACAGATAATGTGTTGCACCAAAACTAATGTGTTGCACAGAAACTAATGTGTCGAACCGATACTAATGTGTCGCACAGATACTAATGTGTCAAACCAATACTAATTTGTCAGACTGATACTAATGTGTCGCACAGATGTGTCGCACCGATTCTAATGTGTTGCACAGATACTAATGTGTGCACATATACTAATACTAATGTGTCGCACGGATACTTGTAGGAACGAGCCCTAAGAGACCGCTTAGATGTTCAGTGGACTTATTAAAAATAGATTTTTTATTTATTTCTTTAATATATAAATTGGGAAAATTTCATTTCTTACAACAAAAATGATAATCCACAATGATAATAGAAAAAGGACTCAGACAAGAGTCATCATCATATTCGGTTTAACGTGTTTTACCTATCTCTGCCCAGGTCTTTATCCCTTTTTCTCTCAAATCCTTCCTTACCTTTCCCATGCAACCTTAACTGTTTTACATTTACTAACCCAAACACTCATATCCATTCTTTCACTGTTAACAAGCGAACAAGGTCTCCTGCTCTGCACATCTGTTCAGATTTAACCTTCCTCCGAGACCACCAAATTATAAAACCTGTCTTTAAAAGGCTCACATTACACATCCATCATATCCTTATCGTATTTATTATTTCTCTCCATTTTTCTCCATGCATGCTACACATATCCTCAACCTTGGCCATAAAACTAAAAAGACTCAAACAGATTAAAATTTTACAGCACATATATATATATGTATGTCTTCTTTTTTTAGGGGGAGGGTCTCTAATATTTTACCTAGAAGTGGGTCTGCAGCCTTGTTTCAATTAAAAGACTGTAGTTTTCGGTTAAGTTTCAATGCCAGCACATCATTGTAATGTCATTAATTGATTCCGTTGGGATATAACCAGGTTTTCGATATAAGAAATTAAAGCATCACAAGCACATTTCTGATGCAAATCAAATTAGGTAGTATGTTCTTTCTTTTTAGTGTGTTGAAAACAAGGGATATTCCCAAAGCTCATAAAGCATCAAGTGGTTGTTGTCCACACTTTTCTTATTAAAAGAAAAAAAAGAGACTTGAAGAATTATCAGGAAACAGATTTGCGTTCTTTCTTATCACATTAAAAAGAAAAAAAAGAAGCAAACAGATTGCTTTATCTTGTTGTTTCATGCATCTCATGGTCAACAAGCTATATAAGCCGTATACAATCCCTCTTGATTTATTCTTTCTTATCACATGTGTTTCTCTTAAAATATTATAGTGAACTTCCCACGAGAAACAAGATCTCAATAATTATTGCAAGTGACTGGTTAGTTTAGAAAGTAATGAGCGACTTTGGTGCGAAACGATTTAAAAATCATTCTTCCAGGAACAATGACATAAGTTGGTATTTACTCAAACCCAAGAAATTGTAAGGTCACTGTGACAAACATTGCAAGAATTGTTTTGGCATAATAAAAGGGAGATGAGTATAAGCGATTGTAGAGCGATACATATATAAAAGAGTACGAGAATGTGCAGTTGAGAAGATCATTTGATTCATTTTTCTCATATGTCGATTAGTGAATGTATAAACCAGTTAGTTTTATAAACGTCTTTTGAGGAAGAATTCAGTATAAATCGAAGGGGTATTTTTTAAAGTTGAAAAGACGAATTTTACAAAAGCTCATCCATTTTAGATATAGTGCTAGTGTTGCATACCCCTATTTAGGGCCACGGCATTTATCGTTTTGTATACTCGTTCCGGAAAGGGTCGTGGCAGTTCCCATTTAATCACTCGTAATTTTTAAAACATAAATCATATAGTTTGAATACCTTTAAATTTCTCCCTCGCCTCCAAAACCCAGACTGCTAAAACTCGCTACTCACGAAGAACGAGTGACGTCACGGATCCCTCTGCTTCCCACGCAAAGGGCCCGTGACGTCACAGAGCCCCTCGCAGGTGCACATTGACCCTTGATATGGGGTCTCGTCACGGGGTGACCCTGTCACGTCTGTGAGCTTCGACTACACTCGACTACACGGCATTAAATCGCGCAAGCTGAACCAACGATTTCCAACAGATAACACTAGGTTTGCGAAGGCAAGAATAATTCAATCGGAAAAGTGAAAATCTATGGGATATTTCGGTGGGGCAATGTTAAAACTAATCTTCAAGATGGCTAATTAGTAATGATTGAGAACAAAATCGTCTACTAATAATGAACTTTTACGACTTCAAAAATGAGTTGGCCTAAACCAGACCCGACCGTTTCCTTCTCCAACCTACTTCACGATTCATACGAGACATTAGATAGATAGCCGCTTTTAGGAACAGGCCTCAAGGAGACTGCTTGGATGTTCCATCGAATAGTTGTTTTAAAAATATTTTCTTGTCATAAAATAATATTGTTTTATAATTCAGGTGTCTTGAAATATGACAATTAAATCCACCACTCTTTATTCTAGTAAATTACATTCGATCAATAAAGAAATTGGTCAACCGCTTGGCTTCTTATGTCTCCATAACATTGCATAATAAATAAGTGTAAGAAAGTGAAGTGAAGTGAATATGTCGGGCTGCTTTTCCTTTTTCGGACTGATGTCTACGTATATCAAATATTCTTTTGTGTTTTCATACATTTACCGATACAAACAGAATGACAGTTTTGTGACAAAGTATGCGGGCCCCATGGGGATCGGGTACCCTGGTGACGCGCTAGTATGCATCTTGGTGGTGATGCTAGCTCTGTGTCGAGACGAATAAAACTAGTATATATTGACGTAGAAACGAACTTATTCAGGCGACGGAACAAGGCACCAGTTTGTCTCGTTGGGTCGTGTTTGATAGTCAGAATCCATTACCTCCGAAGGCAAGGAGACAGTTGCCAGATGGGAATTAGAGATACTGAAATTCCATAATCTTAGATTTAATTCTGAAGTGTTGTTTGGGGTGAATTGCGCGTTTTGGAATCACGATTCTAGGAAGGTTGTTTTAACTTGACATAGATTTATTTGAGCCTGTCCTTTATTTGAGCCCGGTCACAGATCGCCTGCACCTGTGTGACAGATTGAGAAAGCGTTTGTTTTGGCGATAACAATGGGATAGAAAGAAAATTCCATTTATTTTAGGGAAGGGGTGAGTGAGGCGCCCATCTCCACCCTCCTTGAGAGAGGAAGACACGCAGGGATGGCGGAGAAGAGGGTGTACGACGATAGACATCTTCAATAAAAGAATGTGCGTTTTTCTCGCACAACGAGACAGTCAGTGTTGGACGGACGCCCGGACGGACGTGCGCCAAGGTGACGTGCGTCGAGGAAAACAACGCGTCGAATTCGCAGACACAGAATATTAACGAAAACCTTTTGCTAAAGACATTTACGAGTACGGTAGACATTAGTAACATCAATTATTTTATTTTATTAATAATTACTCTTCTATACAAAAAAACCCGACCGATTTGTTGAACATTTTGTTCTGCTTTGAATGATCTTTCACACCCGCAGAGCAAACCGGTTGCTCTTCGCTCAGTGATAACGTGGGAGTGTGTTTGTAACTGGACGAGACGACGAGATCGGCGACGTCATCATCATCATCGTCGCCATCCCGGCCTAGAGGAATTTCGATCTATATATGTTTTATTGTCACTACGACGATCGGCACACGTGTGGTGCTCACAATCTGGCACCGCGACTAGGATATTACACCCGTGCGGTTGACGACACCACCGTGTGCACACGAGTGGGTTTCAAACAAAAGAAAAATATATTGAGATTAATCAATAGGATTAATGCTGTGCTAGCATGTAGACTTCATAATAGTAGTAAATCGAAAAAAAATCCAAAAAAAAAATTGGCGGCTACTTTAAGATTATTTTTTTGGGTGTTCATTAAAACAAGGCAGACAAGCAATTATTGCAACCTAGAAGTTTTAGTACACTATTTGGTAATACAGGTATCCACCAATAACGTTTTCTATGTTAGTTTGAATTGATAACCTAGATGTAGTCTTTGGAGTCTTTGATCTTTCATTTTAACTGTTGAGTATATATAGAGAGGGGAAATATGGTTTCTGTTGAGGTAGCTGCTACTACACATTAAAAGAAGATCGTGTGTCTAACTTTTACCTCTTTGGAAGGCAAGTAAATAGGTACAATGTATGTTTGTTTATTTATTTTATTAAGCTTTGGAACAATGATTTGCAAACCAAAGTTAAGATTATTCAAATTAAAAAATGTGACAGCCACCATTGAATTTTGGTGGTTATGTCTCATATCTATTTCTCTTTTCAACACTTATCCGAGTGAAAAATGGAAAGTCAAAAGTTGAATTTTCGTCAAGTAATGCTTCCCCGCCCCTTAAAAAGAAGAGGTAAAGAATGACACTCCCTAGTTTCAGAGGGAAGGGAAAATCCAATTCACCAAATAAGGACACTCTGAATTGAGACAAAAATTGCCTCCATCTAGAAGGATTTTTCCAAAGGGCAGAAAAGATATATCATAACGAGAGAACTCGCCGAGATATTTGAATTTCTAAAAATTACTGCATATGAACAGTTAATGAAAATTATTATAATGTAAACAAAAAAACTAAATAATAATCATAATATATCGGCTTGAGCCAACTACATAATGCAAAGATCTTTGTAAATAAACGAAAAGCTGACAATGAGATATCAGTTGCCAACAATGGTCGGAGGTCCCAACTTGGAGCGAATGCTGCTGTGATACAGCGAAAGTCTGTGGATGACATTTGTAGTCATAAGTAGTAATAATAATAATAATGACTACACATCTAAAACAAAATTAGGTTAAAGGCTTTTCTAGAACTCGTGACGCAGTTTTTAATTGGCTCCCCAGAAGGGTTCGCGACCGCGCTAAAAAAATTTAACGGAAAATTTAGACTTGTATTTTTTTATTATATATAAATATAAATCTTTTTTTATGAATCAAATGTGTGGAAATGTCTTCTGTTTGTTAATTATAAAAAATCTTTAATAAAAAAATATTTTTTATTAATCAAAATTGAAATTTTAAAATGTTTTGCATTTTGTGAGAAACAGGATGAAAATAGCAAGAATATTGCCGAAATAATTTTGTTTTATTCGGCGCCGCCAGAGAAATTCTTGAAAGTTCAAGATTATTTCATAAAAACAATTTAAATTCTAAATTTTCCGTTAAAAAAAATGTTTTGCGGTCGACATTAACTTTTATTTGCTTTTTAGACTTAAATGAAAAAAAAAGTTGTTACATGAAATAGGAGCGATTAAAAAATAAAATGTCAGCGCAAGGGAAATAACTCTGTTTTACTCAAAACCGGAGTTCGCCGAAATCTGTTGTTTTTTGGAACAATTTCGAATTAAAATCTAATTATTTTTACTCATATCTTAAGAAGAACACGCTTCGCTAATGGGGAAGAAACGAAGTAAAAATGTTGGTGCTTGTGGACTGTAGGTCCGAAAAAAGATTAATTAAACCACGATACGTAAAAAAGGATAATTTACTAACAATGAAAAAAAAATGATTTTGAAAAATAAAATGATTTATTAGAAGGAAAAAAAAGAAAGAATACGTAAAATGGAAGTGAAAAATGAAACACCGGAAATAAAGTTCTATACAGTTTTATTTTCGGCCATTTAAATAAAGATACATCATGGTTTATTTGAGTCTTCTCAAATTAAAGATAAATTTGTTTTTTCGGACCTAATAATTACACTGGTGAATCATAATTTTATTTGCCGTTATTTTTTGCCGGAGGGTGTACAACACAAGTCATTATTACTCAAAACGTGTTTGTTGGGGTAAGGGCATATTCGGGTTTTGGTGTTTGTTGCTCGCAAACTAATCATTATGAATTTTGGAATATATATATATATTTAAATGTTGAATATAACGATAATTGAATTATCGTTTAATAATAATAATCTATCCAACAATTGCCACTACCTAATACCAGAAATGCACACCCAAGCAACACCCATAACACTACAACTCCGAACAACAGGGATAACTCGAGAATAAACTAGACCTACTAATATACTGCAAGAGAAAAGAATATCGTAAACTCAAGAAATGAGATAATTTCATACTGTCACCATAAAAGAAAATTTAAATAACCCCAATAGACACCCCCCACCACAGAACCCATAAATCCGACCCGTAACATAGTTATCCCGCCTATGTCCCTTATGGATGCGTAAGTATATGTATGTTATGTTATATGTGTGTGTGTGTCTATATATGTTATGTCTATGAAAGATATGGGGGATATATCTATATATGTGATGTTTGTGTCTATGTGCATATGCGTTTTGCACATGTGTATGTGTGTGTATATGTGTATATATGGGTGTGTATGTGTATGGATATGTATATATGTATGTATAGGTATGTATGTATGTGTATATGTATATATATATATATGTATATGTGTGTATATTTGTATGTATATATATGTATGTATATATGTATGTATGTGTGGGTCCGGCTATATTGTATGTATTGTATATGTAAATAAACCCTACAATAATAAAACATAGATTAGTAGAATTTACATCTCGGATCTGCATTTGTAAGTATGTGTATGTATGAGTGTCTGTATGTATATGCATGTATATGTGTGTCTATATGCTTGCATATGCTTTCATATGTATTTATTTCATTGTATATGTATATCGTGTATATATATATATATATGCATCTTTATCTATGAGCGAATCTATTTATATGCGTACCTGTCTTGTGCCAGAGAGTATTCCGCACAACAGCCCCATGTATGTAGATCTACACCCACATGCATCCGTGTGAGAGATGTGCACCCATGTTCGCTTATCTATCACCCTATATAGCTGTCTTATGAATTCGTTATTTGAATTCAAAATTATTGCGACCATAATCTTACTTGATGCCCAACAGACGATAAACTAATAAGCAAATACCATCTATCTTTCTAAATTTAAAATCTCTTTATGCGAACTTGGGTTTCTTTTTTTTTTAAATTAGTAAATAAGTTCCTTAAGGAAAAATCTTTTTAAAGATAAATACTCCCCTAAAAAGAGCGTTCTAACAAATTTCTCTATAAAAAAATAACCTTAAACTAATAACTTTAGCCTTTAACCTTTTAAACGCCAGGACAAGAATTCAAGCTAACCGCACCAAGAAAGAAAATAAAAATAAATCCAGGAATAGAGGCCGGAACATAATAGGGTTAAATCCTCCGTACTGCCAACTATACATCAACATCGGGAAAGTATTCTTGAACCTAGTAGATAAGCATTTTAGCATAAATAATCCACTTAGTTACTCTTGTACCAAAACATGGATAGAGTAATCAGCACCCATAATCGTAAATTAAAAATAAGGTTACAGTAGATAATTGTCAAGTTAAAGAGAACTGCCCACTGGACGGTAACTGTAAAGTTGAGTGTGTGGTTTATAAGGCCACTATTCATCCGGAAGATAATAACAGGGACAAGAAAGTCTACATCGGCATCTCCGCGGGTAACTGGAAACAACGCTTTTATGACCACAAACACTCTTTTAACAACCCAGAACTCAAGAACAAAACAGGGTTAGCTAAACAATGGTGGCTTCTGAAAAATGAGAACCGGTCCCCGGTAGTTTCGTGGTCAATCCTATGCTTTTCGGATGTTCCAAATGGATTTAGGCAAAGATGCAATTTATGTTTAGAGGAAAATACGACCGCAATAATCTTTTAAACAAACGCGATGAGCTTATGGTGAAATGCAGACATAAATGTAAATTTAAATTACCAATATCTAATAATCCGATAGACCTCTAGATTTGTAACGGTGAAGATACCAAATAGATCATTTACGGTAAACCCCCATCAATATTTACAATAATATCTGTTATGGACATGTAATTACTGACTTGGTGATATTCGTTATAGTTGTTTTTCGGATGTATGCATATACGATTGTACTTTAAGATATTCGTTTATTCAGATAATTTGCTTCAAATAAGATAGCCTTATATTTGCTTATGTGTATGCATGCGCGTGCATGCATGTATTGGTGTATGTGTATGTATGGGTAAGTATATGTGCGTATATATACGTACATATGTTTTTGTATGTATATATATATGTGTACGTGCATGCATGTGTTTGTGTATATGCAGGCATATATGTATGTATGTGTATGTGTGTGTATATCTTGCATATTTATTTTGTCAATATATGTTTATATTTAATTAAACTATTACCCCGGTTATTTAAAGCGGATCAATGGTTTAGCTTTTTAGAATATCCAGGACGTATATATTATATATATGTGTATGTGTGTATATGTGTATATATGTATACATGTGTGCAGGTGTATGTGTGCATGTATGTGCATGTGCGCGTGTATGCGTATATGTATGTGTGTACGTATGCGTATGACTGTGTGTGTTTATATGTATCCGTGCATGTGTGCATTTGTGTATGTCTATCTATACATGTATGTGTGTCTCTATTGTGCACATTTGTGTCTATGTGTGCATGTGCGTATATAGGTGTGTGTATGTATATGTATATATGTGTATGTGTGCGTATGTGCATACGTATGGATATATGTGTGTGTGTGTATGTATGTATACACTCAGTTATCCTCGATATCTTAAAAAATATAAATTCAAGGTAGTAGGTATGGGTGTGCATGCGTATATATATATATATATATATATATATATATATATATATATATATGTATATATATATGTGTATGTGTATGTATGCTTATGCATATACATATTTTGGGATGTATGCATATATAATTGTACTTTAAGATATTCGTTTATTCTGATTATTTATTTAAAATAAGATAGTAAATTTTTCGACTGATAATACACTAATCATTGAATTAAAAAAATAAATTAAGTATAGTGTCTAATATTAGCACTAGACATTATTAGATTGGAATTAGGCTATAATTATAGGCTTCCATAGATTATAAAATTAATGTAAGATGAATTTTTGTAAAACTCAGAGTATTAAAATATTACATTTAAAATATAATTTTAAATAATTTTCAGTTTGCAAATAGATCTAGACAGAATGAAAGCATGACTAGTGTCAATCGGTCGATGACACGCTTCCTTCTATCGGGCCGAAAACAGAAGTTCGACCGAATTTTAGCTAGCCAAAAATTGTGTGGCGTGTGTATGGAGGCGTATGAACGTTCAATGTCACCAAGTCGTAAATGTAGAAAGAATATATGCGTTTAACACAGACGTTATTATTTTAATAAAAACAAACAAAAAAAAAACAATAAGATCCCTTTCGATTGCCTTAGTTTAAATATAAGATGTTAATTCCTACTCGCTCTGTAATTATTGGTTGCGACAACCACTCTCTCTGGTTGTATTTGAATTGTCGAGGGTGAATTCAGTTTTCTGTCAGTCTCAAAAATGTAATTGTCTAATTTGATGCTTGAATAAAACCGCAAGGTTGAAATAAATTATTGCATCGACAATCATGTAATTTCGTGTTATTATATTTTACGTTATTCTTGCTCTGTCTACCACATTGAGCTCTCTTACCCGGATTTCTTCCTGGAATTATTCTTACAACTTCTTTGTAATATAGCAGGAAAAATCCCAACAGAGTGCTCGATTAATTAAGGATTAAAGTTAAAAAATAAAAAATTAAGAGCGTAATAATTATTTATTTTGGTACCGTCGGTTTCAAACACGAAAGGAGCTTCTGTTTCGGAAATGTGAAGTCACGTGTCGTTTGGACGCGTTATTTGCTTAGTATGTTTGTTTAATTTTAAATTTAGTGTAAGGAACGTTTGAAAAAAAGGGGGGGGTGAAAAGTAACAGTTGAGATTTAAACCGGAAGGGGGTTAAAGAGATTTTTATTTATTATTTTCTATTTTTTATTTTATATTTTTTATCTTTTATTTTTTAATTTTTATTTTTTATTTGTTATTTTTTATTTTTTATTTATTATTGATTATGTATTATTTATTATTTTTTATTTATTTATTTTTTTTATTGTTTATTTTTTATTTTAATTTTTTATATATTTTTTTATTTTAATTTTTTAATTTTTTTTTAAATTTAAATTTTTAATTTTATTTTACTATTATTATTTTTATTTTATATCTTTTTATATCTCTTTAAACCTCCTCCGGTCAAAGAACGCGTCCAAACGAGAGAGACGCGTGAATTCACATTTCCAAAACAGATGACAACAGAAGCTGAAGAGAACCGGTTGGTTTAAGTCCTTCCGTGTTTGAAACCGACGGTACAAATATATATATATATATATATATATATATATATATATATATAGAATTATAAAAAGAAAAAAACTATACACACATTAAGGTTGTACACATTATAACTTATTTCGACCCCTTAATTAGGTCTCCTCAGATAACCACGTGGTTTTTTGACGTGGTTGTTTATACATCTGAGGAGACCTAATTAAGGGGTCGAAATAAGTTATAATGTGTACAACCTTAATGTGTGTATAGTTTTTTCTTTTTATAATTCTGTTTTGCTCTGTTTAAATTACATTGAGCTCTGTTATTCAGATTCTCAACACAAAATTGAAATCTACACACTATATATATATATATATATATATATATATATATATATATATATATATACAACACGGTGAGTAGTAATATAGGCATATTACTTTTTACCAAAATACACAAAATACACAAAAAAATTTATGGAGAAAAAACTGCATCAAATTTTGAGCGATGAGCGTGTGAGCATTGACTCATCATTGTAAACTGTACCATTTAGAAAGTAAAAAAATGCTTCTGGGATAGTTCAATCGATACTGACATACCTTCTTATCTTTACAAGGACCTTAAGCTGCCTCTGATAATCTATCTCCACTTGCTCGCGCTAATCACACCCTATGGCAAGAACTTTTTAACATGAACACAGTCTCCTCATCGCACTCACTCACTCACACTCAGTATCCAGGTTTCGTCTTTGACAAGAGATTCAACAGTGTCTGGCTGTCCTTTTTTGCTAAGTTTCCAGTGATCACAACTGTGAGGATTGACTGTCTCTATTTGCTACTGTTTACGGTCTTGCATGATGGTGTCTGTCTATGTCATCCTCGGGCACCCTTTTTTGCTGTCTCTAATTGATATACCCCTGCTTCTTTCAACATGCCGAACCAGCGATCAGAATTTCAGTAAACAGCAATTATTATTGAAACTAATATTATTAAGACGTAATATCAATTTTCAGTAAACCACTGCTAAATCACCCCCACCCCGTCGAAAATAAGATTCTCGTTTTTTAGGTGATTACTGAGAATCTTGATAACTGAAGAGTGACCCCACCTATCTTGCCCAAGGGTGCCGTGCCCAGGACAAATACTATTTAACGGAGCACTGACATGTTCTAACACTTTTTAATCAGAGTGAGTAGTGGTGACTCTACCCATCCATATGCTTGTGAACAAAGTTTTGTTGTGTCACATATTCTTTAAAGAGAAAAGTTATTACATGTCACCATGTGTACAGGCTCTACGTCATCCATTGCCATGGCTAATAGCAGCACCCTTACCCGGGAGCTCATCATTCAAACTACTCGACATAACATTCACAGATAACATGAATTTGAGGAAAAATACATAGAAGACATTGCCAAGACTGCTGCAAGAAATTTAGATGCCTCTAGGTTTTGTGAAATTTAAACATTAATTGAAAAATATTATTCAAATTGCAGTTAATTTGGAGTCAATCATGAATTTTAATTTATTCTTAAGACCCCTTAAATTTCCGACATTTTTCAGAATAAAAAATCATGTAATGGAGTTTCATTCGTAAGGGGCATGACAATGGTACAAAAAATTCTGTTTGGGGAATTAATTTTTCCTTTCCTGGTATACTTTTCTATTATAACTACAATCTCTGGTTCTTCCTGGAAATATATTCACATCAAGACTGCAAAGAACTTTCCCTTCTTGCTCCATGTGCCTAACTTAAAAACGAAATTTCCCTCTGTGGAACACATTAACACGGGACTGCTTCCCTGCAGACAACAACACGGACTTCTTCAAATACTTGTAATAAAGTGTCATCCTCTCATAATATACTTTATTATTCTGTTATCTTGGGGATATCTTGAGTGTTGGAGGTAGTTTCGAGTTAAACTCTACCATTAGGGTAAGTTCGGCATGGGGTAAGTTTCACGAACTGTTGCCAGTCCTGACATCACTTGGTACTCCAAAAAACCAACGGTGTCACAAAAAACCAAATCGATCACTATTTTGTTAAATGCTACTGGTCGTCGAGTGTCTTTGATTGTCAAGTGCATTGGGGGTAGAGAATATGCGCGCTCTAAGCTTCTCTGGGTAAACAAACCGATAATGCATTCTGCATTGAAATATCCAATTGGTTCAACAATCTTGGAGTACACCAATCTGAAGATGCTACGTCAAATGAGCTTTGGCAAATTGTTAAACGTAACCTTGAATCCATAATGTATGAAATACTCGGATTAGCTCATATCAACTGCTCCTACGAATAAATCCAATCTGAGATCGTCAAACACAGTGCAAACGTACAAAGGGCCTGCCATCACGTTATCACCAAGACTGGATCGTGTAAGACTGGTAGCAAGTAAGGCAATAAACGCCGATGCAGCAACTTCTGTGGTGTCAGCCTGATCGACGTGTCTGCTAACGAGGCCAAACCAATGTTGTTTTCGTCATAGCTGTGGCTTCACCGATCGAACATCGTTAGTGTTTTTCAACAAAGGACAGTCGTGGTTTCATTGCTGCTGAATTCGACTCCGACTGTGGCACCATCTGGAAGGCTCGACACAATCCCACAAATGCATGTATGATTAGGTTTACGGTCTAGTGTTCAGCAAGGATGTACTTTTCAATTACACCGCCTTAAAAGAGTTTCCCGGTTTTCTGTCGGTCGCAACTTCTCAATGATGACATTTTTATGAGATTGAAGGTATCTTGGCGCCATCATAACAGCCACGGATCAAGGTGGAGCAGACCATGCCTTCTGCCAAGTCAATTCCTAGCTTCTTTCAAGATCTGAGATAAGGCGCAGCACCAAAGTAAAGATCTACCAAGCGCTAGTGCAAACAAACAATATGGCCAAATTAGAGTCGAAGACGTGAAGCGACGAGTAACTTTCAATAACCACTGCATGCATCGCACCCTCCGTGCCCGATAGAATCACTTCCTCTAAAACAACACATTATCTTTCCGTTGCAAAATTACCTCCCTCCGACAAGTCACCATCATGAGATTTCTGCGCTGGCTGGGCCATGCCCTTCGTCGTCAACCTGGAGAGTTCACCTACGAAGCAGCTCCTCTATCAACAGTAAATCAGAGTGATTTAATTTGATTAATTCTCAGATTAACACTATAAATACAAGCACGTTTATTAAACGTTACGCTACAACAACTGTTACACAGAACTGGGATGACATGGTTAACTCCGCTGGAGTGTATGATAGCAGTGCACAGCAATCAGATCCCGTCCGAGGAAAATGGTGCGTGGGTACAAAGGAACTGAATGTGTGGGTTGACGCAAGCTCTCTTGCTGTGGGCGTAGCTCTTGACGGCTGTGGAGCTATCATCGAGGATGCATGCTGATTGCGACCAACAAAGGATACCCAACATATAAACGTGGCAGAGCTGGATGCCGTATTAAAAGGAAGGCCAATGTGTTAAAAACAGACTCAAGCATTCCGTAAATTCGGCCGACATAAGTCAGCTACTAATATAATTTATAGAGTCAAGAAATAATTGCAAGGCCGTGATAGGTGAAGCGAAGAGAAGGTTTAATGAGTTAACAAAAAAACGCATCCAGTCACAGAAATTAGGTACTCGTGATTTCTGGAAAATCTACAATAGTGTAGTGAATAATGGTCAATCAACGATTCCCCCACTATCAAACCACAATGATGTCGCTTGCACGGCCACTGATAAGGCTGAACTACTTGCCCAGCGCTTCGCTTCTTACTCTACTTTGGACTCAGATAACCACCCCCTCCCCAAATTCTCTTTGCTGACCGAAGCCACACTTGATAACCTGGTCATCACCCCATCCCAGGTTCTTATACCTACAATAGTAATACAGAAATGCTCTGCTGAACTAGCCCCTGTCATCTCTAAACTCTACAATAAGTGTCTAGCTGAATCTTGCTTCCCCGATAGCTGGAAAATTGCCTCTGTGGTACCAGCAGTCTACAAGAATTCTGGAAATAGAACCGATCCCCAGAACTATCGCCCAATCAGTCTGCTGCCGATCTTTGCTAAAATCTTTGAATCCTTAATCAATCTAGCGATACTACGACACTTAGTTAATGCTAAACTTCTTTCTGACCGCCAGTATGGATTTAGACAAGCACGATCTACTGCAGACATCCTAACGGTCATCTCTGACCGCATGTATCATACACTCGATAAGGCAGGTGAAGTTGGGGCAGTACTTTGACAAGGTATGGTGTGACACTATGGATGCCGCAAAGGTCGGGGCCCGATCAGGAATAGGAAATGACTCATGAACGCACACAAAAGAAAAGACAGGATAGGAAGTGACTAATCGACAGAGACAAAAGAAAAATAGGGAGTGGTCAATTTCCATTGTTCAGGACAGGTTACCCAGAAAAATACCGGACACGACATTTGGGAGTGACGGTGTTTTGCGACAGTGAGGTAGGTTAGTTTTACGACACTTTGACGACAATGACAAACAGTTAACGAGTTGAGTTTTCAGAGAGAAGACGAGCAGTTAGGATCTAACCTCCCGAGAGAGCGCATCGGACCGGGAAAACGATGAGATGAGCTGACGACTTGAGAAACGACAATGGGGCCTCGACAGTCACACACACACTCATAGTTCAAACTAAATTATACACAACGTATATGTGTTTGTGTTCTTTATCGTGAGTGGTGTTTCTTTTATAATTAACTTGTGGACCAGTGCTGTGCCCTCGACGATTCGTCAGTGGATATACGAAAAAGACCACGGAAACACAACATTGGGGTTGATGGTCGTCGGGTGGGGGCAGCACGTGGTTCTACAATGGCATAAAGGGCTCCTCCTGAAAATACGATCATACGGCATTACTGGGCAATAATTAGATCCTTCCTAGACAAAACAAAAATCCAGGTTGTCCTCGATGGCCGTTCATCTAAGCAACATGACATACATGCTGGTCCTTGGACCCTTGTTGTTTGTTCCTGATTTATATAAACGATCTCCCTGATGGCATAGAGTCTGAGATTGGTGATGACACCACCCTTTACTCTCGCCATGTTGGCAAAACCGACGCAATCATATCCAAGGCAATGGCTGAATCTTTAGAAAATGACCTCCAGAGTGGATTGGGGTCATAAATGGTTGGTAACAAAACTCCTTTCCTTCAATAACTACAAGGAACCTTTTCAACCACTAACCCTATCTTGCTCAAGGGTGTCCGAGGACAAATACTATTTAACCGATAAATGAAGCACTGACATATTCTAACCCTCTGAATCAGAGTATACTTATGAGTAGTGGTGACTCCACCCATCCATACGATTGTTTTGTTGTGTCATCTGTTTCAGTTTAGCAGACCTTTAATGAGAAAGGTTGTTACATGCCAAAACTGCGGCTCTACGTCCATCCAGCAATTACCATGGATGTTAACCACCGATTGCGATGGCTAATATAGCACCCTTACATGAGAGCTACTACTCGACCTAACATTCACAGATAACATGAATTGGAAAAAATACATAGAATCCCGCTGCAAGAAACGTGGGCTCCCTCTACCCAGCTAGAAAACTTATCAAACCTGCCAATATCCTACAAATCCACCATTCACCCATGCATGGAGTATTGTTGACACATCTGGACCTCTCCCTCTAAAACAAGGTCCAAAATAGAGTCTCTAATCTAATAGTTGCAGTCTCTGTCCTATCACCACAATGTTGTACTCTGTACTATCATAAAATGTGCTCCGATTAGTGTGCTGCACTGGTGTCCCCTTTACGTAAATAACCCCAATCAACCCGTCAGTCAGTAAGATCTCGCCCCTTCACTGTTGAGGCCCCCAGATAGAGAAGGGCTTTCCCCTAACCCTTCTTTCCATTTCCCTGACTGTACCAACATATAGAACTCCCCACTTCCCATGCCCCTAATTAAAATTAACCCTTATGTCTCAGTGGCATTGTGCCTTGTTTGGGGTGAACAAAGAAAATCATTATCATCATCATATTCAGTCTGTTTGGACGGCTTTAAGACATTGACTTTTAAAGTAACCTATCTCTGCCAGGTCTTTATTTATTCCTCTTTCTCTCAAGTCAATCCTCCATGTTTTCTTTGAGACTTACATCTGGGTAATGATACTTATTTCAGAAGTGATGTTATTTATGTATTCCCATTTTTAAAAGTTCTAAATAGAAAAGAAAAATAGTTCTTATTAACCCTTGTGAGTGATACTTATTGCACTCTCTCATCGCCTACATATCGTAACGAAGATCCGCTTGTAATTCCTTACAGGACTGCATCTCATCCGAGAATTATGAGTTTTGGTTGAGTAATGTGGTCTATATATTTAGTTTTGGGTTAAAAGGGATGGATAGACGCCCTTCATGAAAATTTAGATACCTCCAATTTTTGTGTAAATTCTTTAAATTTCAAATTTAAAGATTCAAATATTTCTGCATTAAGTTTGCTCTAATAAAGCATGAATTTCAATTTCTTCTTAAGACCCCGTAAATTTTCGACATTTTTATTTTGATCAAAAAAGGTCATGATTTTAATCTTCGTAAGGGGCATGACAGTGGTAATTTTACCTTTCCTGTGACTGGTATTCTTTTACTTCTATTATAACTACAATCTCTGGTTCTTCTTGGAAAGACATTCACATCAAGAACTCGTCTTTTTACGACTACTGCAAAGATGTTTCCCTTCTTCTCCATGTGCTGAACTTCAAACGATATTTCCATGGGACTGCTCACCTGCACGGTCTTCTTCAAATACTTGTAATAAAGTGTCATCCTCTCATAATATACTTTTTATTATTCTGTTATCTTGGTGATATCTTGAGTGTTGGAGGTAGTTTCGAGTTTACAATTAGGGTAAGTTCGGCATGGTAAGTTTCATTGGGGGGTCTGACTTCTAAAATCTGTCACAGTATAAAAAACTATTATTTTAATAAACATAAAATTAAAAAAAAAGTTAATTTTAGGGTTTTAAATTCTTTTTTATTTTAAACAATAATAATTTGGTAAGGCGAGAAACACACAGACACAAAGTGGTCACCATTAATATAGAGATCACTATATTTTTTATTTTCCCCAACATGTTTTTCTTCTTTTTTTCGGCGAACCTTCCTGCGATTTAGAATATTCATGCTTCTGCAACGGGTTATCAAGAGGGATGAAGGTCCCTCATGACCATACCAGCGTAATCGATTCATTTTTAGGATAACTTTCATGCTGGGTCAGTGTACAGCAAATCCTTTGATCTGATCTCTTGGGTTTAGTCAAATTTCACATTGCAAATCCATCTGATCATGAATCTGTCATTATGCTGCATACGGACGAGAGATTCACTGTCATACATCACTGATATACAACTTACCTTGTATATAGCGACTGGCATGCTATTATTAGAGGCAACACGCAATTACTGGATGTATATACACCACAAATTTAAGAAACTGAAACAAACTATGATCATCACAGGATGCTTCAGATTAGTTCTCTTCTAAATTTATTTTTATTTTTATCTTTGTGTCAAGTCTGTTGACGAATCAGGTTTGGAAGCAGAACACAGTGTGGGAAGTTGCTTCAAACCAAGACGTTTTATCCAAACGCTTTTGTAAGGTAAGTTTGACTGAAGTAACAACTTCATACAAATCTAACATATATAGTTATCTGGTTCAATTTTCGAAACTAGACCTATGTAGCATTTAAGCTGACGAATTAAACTTTGCTTCTGACGAGCCAATTTTCATTTGGCAATATGATAATGTGTGTACAATTTGCCCCAAATAATTACATTAAAACCAAAATCAGTTAGTTTAAATTGAAGAATATTATATAGTCAGATCCAAATAACATTTTAACCTGACACAAATTTGATTTTAAAAGTTACTTACGACTGCTAAAATGAAACAATTTTTAAATAATCACTTTAAAAGAAAAATTAGCAAAGGGGATAACTAATTTTAAATAGAATAATATGATAGGAGTAATCTACCTTAAGTTTTAAAAGTTTCGTTTTATCCAAAATCTGGTCACTACCAGCTGCACTTTTGCAACTTGTGTTTTACAACAGAACACAATTTCTAGAGAAAAATAACAAAAAATTATTGTCATTGTGTTATTTGATATATTCCAATTTATTGTGTATGCACATTGCCACATTAGGAAAACACATAAAAAAGATGCTCAAATAAGCCTAAAGTGTTTATGTATGATATAAATATTGTTTGGATAAATTTGAAAACCTTTCACAATTTCTATGTATTAATTTAGTTTAATTTAGTTTGTGAAATTTCAAAAATTCCGCAAATTTCAGGGTTTTAAGGGCACAACCTCTTATTTGAAAATTTAACATATTTATATTGGATGAGTTATTAAATCTGAGACATTTTCTAGACATAAGGTTTAGTTGGTTTATCTCTTGATTTTAATCTTTACAGGAGGATATAAATGTTGTGCAAAATTGTTCTGTTCGAGGAATTCATTTTTTTTACCTGTCCTGGGATGGGTATTCTTCTCGTTAAAATTGAAAATAAACATATAATATATCTAGAATCTTTATTCTAATTCTAAAGATTTAACCAGTGGCAAAATGGTTGGAGTGTTCAGGGGGACTGGGGTTCATCCTTGGTCGAGTGGATCAAGATTAAGTGGATGTGACCAATAAAAACGGAGCCTCAATCCATTTATTTATTTATCATGAACAAACATCTTGCTAGTGTGGTAGGGACCAAATTGGGGGTTTGAACAACAAGACGTTTGTTCACATTGAGAATTCCCAAATTCTAAGAAAAAAAGAAAAATTTCTGTCAGCTAGTCGGGTGAGTCTAGGATATTTTCATTTAGGGCGTACTTGTTCTTCTGAAAGAAATCGAAGAATTCGTCAGCGTCCCCTCCAAAATAGCCGACGCCCAAATAAGACGCAACAAAGTTCTAGAAAATAAAAAACCCAGAAATGAATTTTTATGACGATACTTCGCTGTGAGAGTTTTTTTTAAAACTCTAATCTTATATAGAACACCTGTTCGAATACAAGATATAGCAAAATAAGTTCTCAGATTTAAAGACATCCACGATGGGGAGCCCAAAATGTCAACGTAGGCAGTGTTAATGATGTCTGGAAATTAAATCTGGTAAGTGAGGGTTGAGGATATATGTGTGTTGAATGATATGAGAATGATACGATTGGATGTGTAAATGAGTCTTAAATATAAGATGGATGAGAATTCATTGCAGGCAATTTCTAAAAGTCATGCAACACATGCCACAATAAGGGGAGCGTCTCGTCTGCCCTTTTTGGCAGGCTCTCTGCGGGTGGGGTCTACGCCTGGATTTCTGTCAAGCGCTGCAATTCATGCACTCGATCACGATTTCGGTAAAGTGCCTTTCATGGTGTTCCTGCTTCGCCCAGGTGCTCTGTTGTCAGTGTTCCTGGGTGACCTAAACTAATTTAAAAATAATATCACTACCACCGGCCATATGGTACCTATATCTTCTTTCCAACATTTTCTTTTTCTACAAGGCTTAATTGAGCCTTCAATTTTTCAAAGCTGTAACACATTTTAACGCATTCCATAACTGTTCAGTGGGGTCAAAAAACAAACAGCACTTCTCTGAACCCTCCAAGGGTTGCTAACTGTGCACACGCACATGCTTCAACACCTCATCAACGACTGCCATGTCTGGTTCACCTAACTAGCAACTGACATTACCTCTATACGATCCCGTCTAGTTCACGTACCTCTGCTGTCATTGCGTCGGTTATATGTGTCATCTCATCTCTAAATGCTCGGACTAGCCCTATTCTTGCTAACTCCAGTCTTGTGACGTTCGATATCGATACGCTTTCTCTGGCAGCATGTACAGTAACCCTTTTGGTTCTTCTCTATCGCTTCCAATTTATTCGTGGTTATTCTCACACATCGCTCTCTGACACTGTCCCAAACAACACACTGCGTGTCTCTCCCACTATCGGTAATAGTGATCTCTTCTGCCTCGTCTCCCTCTGAGATAGGATTTCATATAGGTCCATTCGTTTATCTGTGTCCTTTGGGCACCACAATCGAACATATTCCTAGTTGTGCAAATATTTATCGATTATCTGTCTCACTAACCCCGTTCAATCGTTTCAGCAACAACGGCTCTAACATGATCAACCATTTGAATCTAGCCACGACGACCCCCATCGGTCCTTATCTATCCGTTTAATACTAAAGCAACATCCAAGAGAACGGTCCGCGCTACAACCACCAGCACCACATGAGCATGGAGGCCCTCCATGCACACGGCGGAGCCAACAGATACGATACGGCCTCACTCCGGCTGTCCCGCAAGTCCCTGACCATCTTTTTTACTTGACCTTTCTGTTGCTTTTCTGTTGTGGGACGTTGTAACTTATTCTCTCTAAGTGGCGTTGGGCCAGGGGCATTTCATCCTCATCTCACTCACTCACTCACTAGACTTATCTACCGACTTGGATTTCCATTGCTTGTCGTTCTTCGGGCCATCCTGCTTTTTTACTTCCTGCGGGGTTGCGTCTGGGCGTTTCCCTGGTTCCTTGCCTCAGCGTAAGGAGGTACGCTATGGTTCAGCGTCCTTCGATCTCTTGCTGCTGTGAACTACCGGCCTTCATGTCCGAACTGACGCAGTTCGGCTCAAACGAGCGGGTTGGGAGCCCATAATATGTGGGACAATCTTCCGCTTGATGCCCCTTATATTTCCAGGTCTAGCAAACCAACCTGGAGTGGGCTTACAGAATCCATGTCGAGGGTTCCATGCCTTTCTTTCCAGGATCCGACTCCGTCTCAGCAATCCTCTACGCCACTGTTCTCGTTCAGGGCTCCGGACTCGCTCTGTTCCCCACCATTCTCTCTCTACCTCTACCTTTCTATTTTATTCTCCCTCCTCTCCACGCGTTCCCCTAGTCTTATGCTGTCTCTTGCCAACTCTTGGGCTCTCAGTGGGGTGAACGGGTGACCTCTTAAGTCCTTTCTCCGGGTCTCCCTGTCATCCAACCCGTCTACAAAGGCATCAACCAGGATAGCCTGGATAGGAACCTGTATATCGGATAGCCCTATCCGGGAAGAACAAAGCTGGTTACCCCTGGATACGCTCGATCAACTCGTCGAGTCTCTCATCTTCAGTTAGCTTCAGCAGGTTAGCTTACGTACAGCCTCAATCGCGGCCCGCCTGCTGGCGTATTGCTTCACCAGCCGCTCGCGGAGCTCCGTCCAAACTATATCCGGGTTCTCCCCGTATATCCCCCCAATGAACTTTGATACTGAACATTCCGCTCCATCAGGGGCCAGCAGTACCATCCTATGATCTGCCAAACCATAGACCACCCTCTTCTTTTGGATTACCGCCAGCCAAGCTTGTAGTCCAGCAGCTTATACACTTACACTTATACAGGGTTATTATCCGTATCCCCATATGGACCTTTTCATTTTCCTTAATACACTCCGCGGCTAAACATTCAGCAGTACCTTCTTCGGACAAAACTAATCGTCAACTTTGTGCAAAACCTATCCACTGGCAGAGCACAGAACTGAGCAAAACAAAATGAACCAAAAACTGTGTGCTCATTCTGTCGTCTTCTGCTGTCGGGTCGTCGTTCTAACCAGCTTATGGTATGGCTATGCTTTTAGAGTTCTTATCTTTCTTCTCCTTTTTTTAAACGGGTTCGGTTAACTAACGTCACTAATTTGGCCTTTCCTGAGTTCGGTTGGTCATGCGGTACAGCTCGGGAAGGGTTGCCGCCCCGATGAAGGCTGCAGATGTCCAGCGATAACCACACTCCCACGTTGTGTGATTGATAGATCAGTGGGCAATTGCGAAGCGAAAGGTCATTTTAAGCAGAACAAGTAAAATAGTAAAAAATAAGTCTTCAACAGCCCGTTATCGGCACAATAATGAAGTTATCCCAATCGTAGCAGAACGATTAAAATGTAGAAATAATACAGATTCAACAACTCATTTATGGTTTTTTTTGCAGAAAACAAAAGAAAACTTGTATAATTTCAAGTCAAGATAGTACTATAATTTCTTCTCCCGACTCTGGGTTTTTGGACTAAATTGCCCAAGTCCGGTGGGGGGTTTCCTCTCAGAGCGATGTGGATTCGGTGGGCGAGTCTCTTCTACCTCGGTCTATCAGACCGGCAAAGCTCTAACAGCAGGTCTGGAGGGGGAGTACGTTTTTCCCACCGACGTGGACACCGGTGGCGAACAAAACCGAGTTCTTGAAGCCTGTTACGCGTAAACCTATATTGAGATCAGTTGTGCGTGGCGCCACGCTTCCCATATCCGAATTCAGTCAGCGAACAGAGAAAATAAATGTTTCCCCCTGTATTCTTTTTCCTGGGATCGCCCCCATCTCTCACTGCTTAATCATAACTGGGAAAATGTAATTCCACCCATGGCCGTAAGTTCACCGAAACCAACTCGTTGTCGAGTAAGTTGGGTGGATTTATCTGTCCAAATTACACATTTCTTTGTCGTCTAGCCACGAACTGGGTCGGAGAGTGAAACCTTTTCCAACAAAACTCAATCATCGTTTTTGGTTTAATAAAACATTATGTTTTTCTCTGTTGATTCACACTAGCGCGATACACCGATCGTCGGCCTTCGTAGGCCCACTTCCAATCTATATATATCCAGGTTTTCTGTCTTCCGTAGGTCCGCTCAATATTGTCAGACAGGGAAAATAACTCTAATTGACTCTGTTTAGGAAAAATCACTGCGTTTTCAGTTGTATATAATCTTATTATTATATACAGAGGAGATAATTCTAATTTATAATAAGTAGATAATACAACCACTGTGTTATCAATTCTAATTGACTCTGCTGAGGACAATTACTGTTTTTGCAATCTTTTATAGAGGGGAGATAACTCTAATTCACTCATTTTAATGACACAGAGAAGATAATACAACCACTGTGTTATCAGTCATATAATCTAATAATGACACAGAGATAATAAATCTGATTGACTCTGTTTAACACAATAACAATGTTTGCAGTTTTTTATAATCTTATAATGACAAAGAGAAGATAACTCTAACTAGATAACAGAATCAATTAATGGTGCATATGCTTGTATGAACAGTGCAAATCTAAGAATTAATAAAGAAAAAATCACTCCGATTAAATGTTGATATATAAATCAATTATTGCTGCATACAGTGTAAAATCTGTGGATTGATTAATCAAGAACAATAACTCCGATTAACTGTTAATATATTAAACAATTAATGCAACATATGCTTGTATTTAATTAATAAAGGGAAATCACTCGGATTTACTGTTGATATGTGAGTCAATCAATGCTTATCTGAGAATTAATCAAGGGAAATCACTTATATTTACTGTTAAAGCAATTAATGCTTCACATGCTTGTATAAATAAGCAGTGTTAATATGTGAATTAATCAAGGGAAATCACTCTTAAATGGTTCACGTGCTTGTATTAAAAATGTTAATCTGTGAATTAATCAGGTGAGTAACTCTGATTTACTGTTGGTATATGAATCAACTAATGCTGCATATACTTGCACTAAAAGAAGTTAATCTGTGAATTAAACAAAGACCTAATCTCGCACATGCTTTTAAGGGAAATCACTCTAAAAAGCTTCAGGTGTTTCTGATTTACTGTTTATATATGAATCAACTAATTCTTCACGGGCTTGTATTAAAAGTGTTGATTAACAAGAAAAATAACCCTGATTTACTGTTGATATATGAATTAACTAATGTTTCTGTAGTAATAACGTGCTAGTATTAGTGTTAGGGAAATCACTCTGATTTACTGTTTATATGAACCGTATTATGTTTCACTAGCTTGTATTAATAGTGTTAATCAAAGGAAATATTGGCCGCATCTTAAAAATAGTTAAAATGAAAAAAAGCTGACATGTTTTATTTATTGGCCGCATCTTAAAAATTGTTGAAAAAGCGGAATTGTTTTATTTATTGGCCACATCTAAAAAATAGTTGAAATGAAAAAAGCGGACATGTATTGACCGCATCTGAAACAAATGGTTGACATTAAATAAAGCGGACAGGTTTTTTAAAAATAAGTACAAGCAAATTCGTACAAGAACAAAACTGGAACTTTATTTTTTTGACAAAAATTCAAAAGTTTCGTTGACATTATTATACTGGCGCGTGTTCGCACCCAATTGTCCGCATCTTAGTTTAATTTATGCGAACAGTAGCATATCTCGTACTTGGGTTGGCATGATTTGTTAAATATATTTAGACACCCAAGTTTACCACAGCAATTTTCTTGATCGAAGTGGCACATGTGAAAACGGGGTATGCACTGGAAATAGAAAAATGTTCATGGATATTGTAGCATCGTAAGCGATATATATATATATATATATATATATATATATATATATATATATATATATATATATACATAGTTTGAGTATCCGACAATTGCTTCAGAACCTTCTCGGCTCCTTCTCAGGAGGAGCCGAGGAGATTCTGAAACAATTGTCGGATACTCAAACTTTGTTTATTTTAATATAACAAGCTCTAATATATATATATTGATCACTTTTGAAAAGTATTGGTTTTGTTCATTTTGTTAATATCTGAACTTTTAATTTATATATATATATATATATATATATATATATATATATAAAAGATAAGATATCCAAGATGTTGATTGAAAAGTGATCCAGGTGGTGAATGGTATACATTTTTCACTATCATTTACTGCATCCATTGCAAACGGGTTTCCCGCCTGGATATTTTTCTTTTCGTTTTTGGACTACTATTCACCACCTGGACCACTTTTCAATCAACATCTTGGATATCTTTCCTGAATATTAATTGTATGACTTGGATGAACTGTATAGCTTTAACAAAAAAGTATGTTTTGGGGCTGATATATTTGATGTTTTATATACTTTTATGTATTTTTATATATATTTTTATATGTTTTCAAAGTTTAATTCATTACATGCAGTGATGTAATTGCGGTAATGGTCCTCTGAGGAAAAGAATTTTCTTTGAAAACTCATCAGTTAAGGACTTTAAGGTACTTTGCCTGAACATTGAATTCTAATAAAATTTGATTCGCACCTTATTTTATCATTTCATTTTATATTATATAATGGATAAACATGTATGAATGACAAATCTATTTCAACTTCGATTGTTCAATGTACTCGGAAAAGATTATTAAACATGTTTTTACCGAGTACACTTTGCATTGAACAATCGAAGTTGAAATAGATTTATCATTCGTACATGTTTATCCCTCTTCTTTCATCGATCTTTATAATTGCTCTATCTCGTATACTGAGCTTAAACCATTTCACTATAGATTCTATCTACTAAAAGTAAGTATACGTTTAGTTTCATATATATATATATATATATATATATATATATATATATATATATACTTTAACTACCCCAATTCACTAAGATATTAAATATATTCTACAGTTTAGAAATAATAAAACGAAACGGGATAAAATTGTAAGGACAGTGCGGAAAAGACGCGGAGTAAACAAACGGCAACAGCTGGCAGGTGCCTGTTACAAAGAGACTGTCTGGGGACAGAGGTGAAACGTGAACTGTCATTATTCAAACACAATTGTCCCGGCAGTCGAGAAAGTGCGATACAACGTGTTCGAGGGTCAGGGAATTTTGAGTTGTTTTTCACCCGCGTTTAGAGCTTTAACTCCGATCCAAATACAAAAGCTTATCATCGCAGACAAAGCAACACTTCTCACGTTCAGAATAAAACACTATTATAAGGATTGACCGGTAAGATCTTATCAAATTGGCGTAAACAGAGAAACAGAAGAAACTAAGCAGAAAGTCATTGCAACAACAAAAGTTCAAACTGGGTCTATAAAAACACAGCTCACTCGAGCAGTCTAACAAAAAGGCGCAATTAAGCCAAAAATATTTATCACGTCAGTTGCTTACGTCGTCGGTCAAACCCACTTGTTAAACATATAAAGAGCATCACGCAGAGCAAAACTTTCTCTTTCCGTTTTTTCTCTCCACTCATCGCCTTTTGAGCGTGGGACGCCTTGCAAGAATTTCAACGGTTCATTGTAAGACATTCACAGCAGAAAAAAAAGTCTCATTATCATAATTGAAAATAAGTTTCCTTTTTTCCTCCGTGTGTCTAGCGTCAGACGGAATTTACATGAACAGAGTTTATTTCCAAGAACTTCTCATCTGTAGAAAACATTACCACAAGACAACTTCCCTGCAGTCTTTATTGAAAGATTTCCTCAGGATAAAGAAAGCTATGTAGAAAAATCATTCTTTATCCTGAGGAAGTCTTTCAATAAGGACGAAACGTTGATGACATAAATCACATATGTTTTGGGTTTCCGTTTTTCATTTTACATTACGTCGGATTGTTTTATCCTCACCTATATATATATATATATATATATATATATATATATATATATATATATATATATATATATATATATATATATATATATATATATATACTAGAGATGAAATATGATAATATAAAATTGTAAAGATACAATATTATTTCTTAGAACATCAAAAGTTCAGAACACGAGCTTCATATCCATGGATTTTCAAAGATAAACTCTTTTCATCAGAGGATAGAGAAAAACCGACAATGTAATTGTAAATATTATCGGCAACATTTGAACATTTTTACACCTTTTGGTCCTTATTTTGTTTTATTTTGTTTAATTTTATGTAAAAATTTTCAAAGATATGAAGCTCGTGTTCTGAACTTTTGATGTTCTAATAAATAACATTGTATCTTTACAATTTTTTATTCCTATCTTTCATCTCTAGAATTGATTGCTCTATTAAATATATTTATATTAATTCAATTATCTTTAATTTAATTCAACATTTAAATATTATATATATATATATATATATATATATATATATATATATATATATATATATATATTGCGGCACAAACTATGGCTATTTGTGAAATTTTTTAGAGGAGGAGAATTGAAAAGTGTTAAAAACGAGAGTAAAAGTATAATTACATTTATATACGAAGTCGGCTTTCGTCTACTCATATAAATAAGTAACTCCGTGAAAGAAATGTTGATATTCTGTGATTAAAACACAAGTTTGGGGAGAGAGAAAATAGAAAATAGGGGGGCTCTACAAGTGAATCACATTAAGCCCTAGAAGCCTTTTGCGTACATAGAGAGGGTTTCATGAATGTAATTATACTTTTTCGCTCGGTCTTTCCATTTTTCAATTTCCATCCCACCAGAAAAAATGTCACAAATGTCCATCTTTTCGTGTCGTAAGCAGATATATACATTTGTCTCTTTTAGAGCTTAGAGGATTCTACTAAAGCAATTACATTTGTCTCTCTCTCTCTCTCATTATATATATATATATATATATATATATATTAAAGCAAAGGAAACTTACAATTGCTTAAAGAGTAGATAGGTTCTGCTTATTGCACTCCTTCTCTGTGTATTAGCCAGGCGCTGGGACGCCTCAAAAACACCCAGTGGCTTGCCTTGTTTCCTTACTAGGACAATGAACGCCGTCTCTCTCTCTCTATTTGGACCAGTCTGGTTCTCTCTTGTTCACACAGGTTAAGGGTACAGGTTAGACAGCTTGTCTGGCTGCTGTTTCCGACTGACAGGACACGAGCGTTAATCGTGCAATGTCGCGCATAAAAAGGACCATACAGTTATCTCCGGTGGGTTTTCCCGAGGTCACAACCCCTATGGACCAGATCGCGAATAATGGACTGGTTGTGTGAGCTTATTGGCACCTAACAAGCACCCACCTTTCCCACCCCATTACATGTCATTGCAAAAAATCCGGGGACTTAAAACCAACATCCACGACGTATAAACCTTTCTTCTGACAAATACCCCGGATATCCTAGCACTAAGTGAAACAAACCTTCAATCCTCGATCTCCTCTCACCACTTTGACATGGCTGACTACCCCCCACTCTACCGTAAAGACTCAATTAATATTCCAATAACCATGTTTTTATTTTATTATTTTCATTGTTATTTTCCACAAATTCTAAAAAAACATAACATTTGTGTGAGATGTATTTTTTACGGTCCGTTTCATTTGTCGTGAGCCAAAACATTTTTATGTCTCTGCAACACTACAAAATCATCAGAAACATGCACAAAGAGTAAATGAATATATATATATATATATATATATATATATATATATATATATATATATATATATATATATATTAGGAAATAAGTTACAGTTAACTTTCAAAGATTTACATCTCTCATATTTAGTTTTTAGCTACATCAAATATTGAAAAGCTGTATTTTCCGGATTATATTTAGCGAGATGATCCCCTGAAAGTAAACATTTTTCTTTATGTTTCTGCATTATTTTTAGACATAAAAAAGGACGAAATAAGTTTGATTGTTGCCGAGTTTGTTTTGTTTTTTGTTTTTCTTTTTTATTTAAAGACGGGCTGAGAATGTCACATATACCAACACAACATTTTTAATTTTTTTTAAGACGGCCGGATGTTTCTAGTGCAGGTAAAGGCGTCTGAACACTTATTGTCGACAGCCTGAAGGTTTTCAATCGGCAAATTGTATTCTTGTTGGGCTAAGATCCAAGATAAAAATCTGCGGCTTATATCTTTTCATTTTACGTACAAAGATTAGTGGGTTGTGTGGTCTGTATATACTGTAGTGGAAAATAAAAACATAAGACTTACCTGTAATACCAGACCAGGCCATGTGGAACAACAGAGTTAAAGCAAATGGCTGGTTTTATAGAAAGGAAGTACCAAATGATCATGTGACCTATTTTGCATTGCATCCCCATAAAGAGGACAGGAAATGAAAAAGCGCACTTCTTTAGTTCATCCCGGATTGAGACCAGTGAAGGTGGAGGTCGGATTTGCTGCTGTCAGAAGAGTGAAGTTGGAGTTCAAGTTGGTGTTTGCGGACTAGTGACTGTTTCGGGTCGGATTGGGTGCCCTCAGAAGAGAGACATTTTGGTGTTTTCGGACGACAAGCTATTTCGGCGGCCTACCTTACATAACAGGATGGGTGACATAATCAAATTAAGAAGTGACGTATTGAAGGCGTACGCTGGTGATGGAGACGTAGTGCGATGGCTGTCTAAATTGAAGATGGTCGCAAGATTGAAGAAAATTGAGGATGTGGCAACCTTGATTCCATTATATTTGGAAGGAAATGCACTTTCGGTCTACCTGGAAATGAATGACGCTGAACAAGACGACGCAGATTTTGATAGAGGCAAAACCGTTTTCGCAGAAAGCGTTTTCGACGCCTATAGCAAAATGCGCAGGATCACATCGACACGGGAGTCAGTAGATGTCTTTGCGACGGATATCCGGAGGCTAGCGGGACTGGTGGGTTATGCAGGGATGAGCCTTGAAAAAACGGTGAAAATGACGTTTGTGACTGGTCTTCCTGATAGTGTGTCCACAGAGCTGCAGAGACTGACAATGATCGAGAGCATGAACATGGATTAAGTGCTGACCCATGCCAAGGTGCTGACAAAGAAGAGTCACCAGTTGGAGGCAACCGCGAGTGTAAGCCTGATGGGAGGGAAGTCCGCAGTTAAGAAGAATCTCTCGTGGGGGCGGTCACCTGGAAAAGCCCCAGTGAAATGTTTTCTATGCCAGGGGCCTCATTTTATACGGGACTGCCGAGAACCTAAGCCTGGCATGACCTGCTTCCGTTGCGGACAAACTGAGCATATCAGCCGAACCTGCACGGTACAGGGAAACGATTAGAGGGGTGCCATAGCGCCAGTGGCTACCCACCCCTATCAAGTGACGGCGCATAGGACTGCATTACCACAGGTGGAGGTCACCGCAAACGGGAAGAGAGCCAAATCCCTGGTTGATACCGGCTGCACGACCACGTTGGTGACAACGGATGTTGCTAAATCTTGGCATAGAACGACCAGTGTGAGGGCGGTTGATGGCCGTGAGGTGATGTGCCGAGGAATGTGCACTGTGAGAATAATAGTGAGAGAGACCGAACTTGAGGTAAGGGCAATTGTGATGGAGCGGCTTGTTGCAGGTGTTGATGTTGTGTTGGGCCTGGATGTCATCGATCGACTAGGGGGTGCTATGTTTAGCATGGGCATGATCACATTTGGATTCGAGCGCCCAGTCAGATTGGCAGGAATGGAGAGTGTTAAACCCAAGAAGGCGGAACCGTGCCAAATCAAAGACAAAGACTTTCAGGCCAGTTTTTTGATGGAGATAAGTAGACGGTGGAAGGCGTTGGGTTTCAGAGCCGCCAATACTAAAAAATCAACTTGGGTGCTACGAAAGTACTCTGAATGGTGACACAAGGACTTAATTTGAGAAAGAGATAGCGAGGTATCCTTGTACCATGGTCCGGGGAAGCAGACGGAGTCCTACCACTCATGGCGGTAGTCCAGCCCACCAAAGGGAAGGTTAGGCCAGTATTGGACTACAGAGAGCTAAACCAGCATATTGCCTGCCACACAGGGGACGGTATCGACGTTTGCGAGGAAGTAATGCGAAAGTGGAGGAAGATGGAGCGGGCAAGCAAGATTGTGGACCTAAAATCAGCCTTCCTCCAGATACACAGGGACAGACCTTTTGCTTGACAAGGTTGGGTTTTGGGCTCAGTTCTGCACCTAAAATTATGACTGCAATTTTGACACGAGGTGGAGAGGGCCACAAGCTCATATATTGATGACATTCTGGTCGAGGAAGGAAATCTGTCCGCGGAAAGTGTTAGCAATCACGTTGGAAGATATGGATTGATTGCGAAGCCACCTGAGCCACTAGAAAATGGCACGGCCCTAGGACTAAAGCTGCAAAGGAATAAGGAGGGGACGTTGATGTTCGAACGGGGTAATGAGGTGCCCGATATCTCAGACGGTCTGACTAAGAGAGAGCTGTTCTCCATATGTGGGAAGCTGGTTGGCCATTATTATCCCATTTGCGGGTGGCTCAGAGTAGCATGCAGCTATATAAAAAGGCGGACCAAAGGTAGCCGCTGGGATGACACAGTGACCGAGGATGTTGTGAAGTTGATACGCAGGGTTGTGGAGGAGGTTAAGGTGGAAGACCCCGTCAAAGAAAAATGGCATGTCGAACGGGGCAAAGAAGGTGTGATCTGGTGTGATGCTAGCACTCTGGCTCTCGGTGTGCTGCTTGAAATTGGAGGAGCAACAGTGCAGGATGCCGCTTGGCTACGCAAAAGGAATGACCATGCCAACATAAATGTTGCAGAGCTCGGGGCTGCAGCAAAGGGAGTGAACCTGGCTCTAAAGTGGGGCTTGAAAAATGCAGAGTTGAAAACGGACTCGGCCACAGTGGCCTCCTGGATCCAGTCAGAAGTCTCAGGAGACAGGAGAGTAAGGACCAAGGGAGCAGCTGAGATGCTGATCAAGCGTAGGCTCGGGATTTTGGGGGACTTGATTCGCGAGTTTGGACTGAGAGTGTCGGTTACGCTTGTCCCAACTCAAAAGAACAGAGCATATGCCCTGACCCGAGTAAAGAAGGCATGGCTTAAAGAGAAGGATGCAGCGGCTTTGTGCGCCGTTAGTGAGGAAGCGAGAGGGCTGCATGAAATGCACCACTTTGGGAAAGAGAGGACACTTTTTCTTGCAAGAAAGGTGAACCCGAGTGTGACAAAGGAGGCGGTTAAAGAGGTGGTGGAACAATGCAGAGAGTGTCAATCAATTGACCCTGCCCAATCCAGGCACGAGAGAGGGCAATTACAGGTGACTGAAACTTGGAAACGGCTGGCCATTGACGTCACGCATTATAGGAACGATATATTCCTGTCAATGGTCGACTGAGGACCTGGCCTGGGAGAGTGGCAATCTAGCGTAAGTGTAGAGCGGAAACCGCGAGTGAAATCTGCAGAGCCATGCAGGCGGTGTTTTTGGAGAGGGGGCCAGTGGAGGAGATATTACTGGATAATGGTGCCGCCTTCCGCTCTGAAGACTTTACAGAGCTGTGTGCCAGGTGGGGAACCCGGCAATTTTTTCGGGCTGCATATCGACCGGGAGAAAATGGGATTGTCGAAAAGTATCACTGAACCATAAAGGCTGTTGCAGAGAGAGGCCGAATCTCACCAGAAGAGGCGGTATTTTGGTACAACATGTCTCCAAAGAGTGGTCAAGATGAAGAGTTAGTGCCGCATCAGTCAGTCTTTCGGTATGAGTGCCGTCATCCTCTTGCTAGAACGAACTGAGTGAAGAGGGACAAGGATCCATCACAGTTGGTGAAGAAGTGTGGGTCAAGCCACCGGGAGCTCTATGCACTACACGTTGGGGACGAGGAAGGATAACGCATGTACAGTCTGTAAACAATGTGAGTGTTGATGGGATGCCGCGACATGTGCTTGACATACGTCGTGTCTCTCTGCCATCAAATGGAGATGCTGAGGAAGAAGCCGGTGAACCCCCGTTGGAAGAACCCCCGCGACGCTCTAATCGTGAGAGGAGACAACCGGTCTGGATGGCTGAATGTGATTTTAAGATCACGGGGGCATGTAGTGGAAAATAAAAACATAAGACTTACCTGTAATACCAGACCAGGCCATGTGGAACAACAGAGTTAAAGCAAATGGCTGGTTTTATAGAAAGGAAGTACCAAATGATCATGTGACCTATTTTGCATTGCATGATGGGAGTCCCCATAAAGAGGACAGGAAATGAGAAAGCGCACTTCTTCTTTGGTTCATCCCGGATTGAGACCAGTGAAGGTGGAAGTCGGATTTGGTGCTGTCAGAAGAGTTAAGTTGGAGTTCAAGTATGTGTTTGCGGACTAGTGACTGTTTTGGGTAGGATTGGATGCCCTCAGAAGAGAGACATTTTTGGTGTTTTCGGACGACATATACAACAATAAGTTGCACTGAAGCTGAATTAATATAAATCTTTTCAGCTGTCGGACATTACTCTGAACGGAATATTTCTCGCTTTCTCGCCATTGCAGAACTTGCTTTTCTCTAAGTTTAACCCTAACCCTACCCTTAACCCCAGCTCTGTCAAACACTCTCCACAAGGAGAAAAAGTGCTCTTCCAAGTATATGTTAAATATTACGATGTCGTCAATATAAACATCGATGCCTGGTTAATCTTTTATGCATCTGGTGGAGCATAAAGCGAATAGATGCAAAGCTGTCTTTAAGAGTTGAATTTCTCCGTGATGCACAAACCACAGAAGGACAAAATAGGTTTTGCTTCCACCCGCCACGCGAAAGTTAACAATGTAAAACATGTGCCTTTTTCTAGTCATCCCAACTGAGACGAAGCTATTGTGATAAGAAAAGGCTAGCAATCATAAACAAAGCATCTCAAACTCGTCGACATTAAATATATTCGAAATGAAATCCTCTCCACTCAATAATAACAGGTCAACGGATGGCGTTTTTTTTAAATCCTCAGAAATGATAATAACTTTTATATGAAAACTAAAATTACTCACGTAACTCGATAATTTTATATGAATATTTTAGCAAAATATCTGGATGAATAGTGAGTGCGAACACTGGCGAAACATAATGTTTTCCGTTATTGTTACGGAAGGTGTTAATGCTGTAATATAATTAATACTCAAATCAATATTATTGCGATTTTTACCGTCGTGAATGAGTTGTTTCCGTCGTTGTTTGAATTATACATATAGTTGATCATTGGTGAAGCGACATTCACCAATAAAATGAAAGCGGAAAAGATCAGCCACACGGAACAGTTCATGACTGGAAAATAAAAAGAAAAAAGATGACAAAATATATAACAGAAATTTTAAAAGTTTTGCGTTTTGTTGTTACTAGTTCTGTTCTTCATTAACAAATGGCCGATTACAGTATTTTGTGAATAGCGATTCGGGGTTTGCCTTAATTCATAATTCATTGACCCATGTTAACGTAACTATACTTGTTTTATTTCGGCATTATTAAATGGTGAGAAAATAGCTTGATATGCTAGAATAAACTAGCTGGGCATCAGTCCATCACACTCATTTTGTTTACCTGGACCAAGGAGGTTATGTTTTCGGTCGAATTTGTCACAGAATTCAATTGTCTTGGATTACGGATACGGGTTGGCCTACATTCATGCGTTCGTTGCGAAAAGGTATGAACCTACCATTTGACCCCAGTTAACTTCACTATTTTTATTTAATTTTAATATATCAGTCATAGTCTCACTTAGAAGGGATTTAATGTCATGAAATCTAGGTCAAAGGTAAATGTCAAGGTCACTGAAAGTAAAGGTCATACTTCTGGCGATAACTTCGATTCTGTTCGTCGTGGAGACTGACAACTTGGTTCATATTGTAGACAATAAAGGCCTTTTTCCATCAACTTTGGACAGTTTGCAAATCAGTGTCGCAAATTATCACGGAGTTTTGTTCCAACTTTTCTAAATTTGATGTATGAATCTGATGCTTGACAGTAACCACCATACACAATTTTAGCCTGCCTAGATAAAGTTATCAACGTTTCCATTGCATAACTTCTGGAATACTTTATACAATATGGAGAACTAAGGTGCAGATAAAGCTTTGTCTCATCCTTCCGTTGTCAAACAGAGCTATGTAGTCTCACGACTGATTGATGTTCTGCTTTACGCATTGTAATTTTTTAGTATTTTAAATATGTCGTAATATCTTGAATGTTCAAGGGTCCATAAAGAACCTTTTCGCAACAATATCTTTCTTTGAGCTTATTTGCTCAGCATCGGCATTTCCAGATATCGAACATTTTAAGAACAGGTTTTTAGCCATTAAAATTGAGGTACAGAAATGTAATGAAACTGTCCGCCCCGCTCTCTGTATAGCGGGTACTGACCGCTGTTTTCATATTGTATATAATATTTTATTGTTCGTTTGTAAAAATGATATATTTTTGTTAGGGACTGTTTCGAAAACTGTTCTATCTGTTTATCTTGTTAGGGCATGTTAGGGAATAATATACAACTTTAATGTTCACCCCCTTTGAGGATTTATGTAAATAAACTCTCTTTTTCTTTTTCTCTAAGAAGGAGACAATTCTAGTGATTATTTCTTAATTTGCTCGTTTCAGGTTCGTCGGTTTTATTTGGACAAAGAGAAAAATATCGATACTATTGACGTAGAAGGCACCGTGGCATTTCAATCACCAAAGATGCACATTTCAAAATCAATTATTCAAAATCGAATAAAACGCCATGAATTAAAATCTGTCGGGTTAGGGTTAGGGTTAAAATGTGTAAAATGTGGCATTCGTTTTATTTATTAATAGCAAAATTTGGAATACAATTGAAGTTAACAACTACGGCCCAGACAATGAGGTTACTTTTGCCTTGTATTTCAGTCGATAAGTATACATATATAATTCATACTGTGAAAACTGGACTGATTCCAAAAAGGTTCGGTTATTGTTAATGAAAGTTAGTACACGCAAGCAGAGTGCCGGCAAAAGTCATGAAATTCGAAGAACAACTCTAACAAAAAGAAGACCGGAAAGATAAAAATCAGAGAGAACAGCTCGCACAAGATAAAAAGATTCGAAAAGATGTTCATTCAAATTGGCAAATGAGTAGCAAATGAGTACAGACGAAAGTGCGATTATGATAAAACTCTTTCTTGTTAGATTTTTCGTCTTGCAATGCGAAACACCATTGATATTTTCAACTACAACCCGGATAATGAGGTTACTTTTACCTTGTATATCAGACGTTATGGAGACATATGATTCATACTGTGAAAACTGGACTGATTCGGTATCTGTGGAACATACGAAATTTGTAACTTACATTTTACTTAAAAAACAGCAATCTAAAATTTGCTGTTGACAAGATTATTTAGTCCAAAAACATCTATCGTTCACAAGAAATGATAATGAGGACTATACAACTTTTGCAAGCATAGTAAATAAGCACTGTGATGACTTCAGGTTATCGGAATTAAGTGCTAATCCCTTTAAATGGCTCATCTTTGCACAATGATTGGTGTCGAACACAAAGGAGGGCATTTTAGCAAACTGAACCTGGGACTGCCAACAGTTAATTAGCATGCGTCAAGATTCGGATGGTATCGTTAGCATTGTTTGTTGTAAATAGCCCACTTTTTGTACGTTCAATTTTAACCTAAGTTAAAATCCAATCGTTTTAACATCAAAATCATATATTTTTGCAAGTATGTAGTTGAATAAGAAGCTAAAATATAAAAGTTTCACACGTCTGAAACTAAACATTAATTGCATGAGAATATTTTGGAAGAACTTTGCATATGTCTTCCTCTCTTTTCTCTCTTTTCTCTTTCTTTTTCTGTTTAATGTCTTCCTCTCTTTTCTCTCTTTTCTCTCTTTTCTCTCTTTTCTTTCTTTTTCTGTTGTATGTCTTGTTTCTCTTTTCTGTTTAACTCGCTTGAATACAGAATGTAGGGAAACGCGGGACTTACCTAACTAGCATGTGTGCATAGTTCAATGGGTCGGTCGTGGAAGTAAATGAATGAAGAAGAAAGAAACAAAAATGGCTGCCTTGTCTCTTTATATGCCTGCAATGTGACCACCTGATATGTAAATGAGATGCTCCTGGTTGGAGATAAAAGAGGGTTGATTTGTTGTTTTGGACGTGCACTTTGAAGTTGGATTTCAAAGAGATAAGTGAGATATACAGAGGTTGGAAGTTATAAGCTATCTCGGCTCTTGGTGTGCGGTGACTCGAAAGGCAGAAAATGGACAAATTCGATTTTCGCTTGATACCTGAGTTTGATGGATCTACCACAGGACCGTCTGTTGTTGAATGGGTTGAAAAGGCTGAGAAGATCTGTACACTGTGCAGAATTAAAGAACCAGCCACAGTCATTCCTCTGAGGTTAATCGGAGGGGCCTATGCAGTCTACCAGCAACTCGGGGATGAACCAGACTGGGATACAATCAAACATGGCCTGTATACAGCATTTGGTACAGATCCGTTTGTTGCATGGCAACAGTTTACGAGCCGGCGACTTCAGGCCAAAGAAAATGGTTGACGTGTACCTAGCTGACCTACGAAAGTTGTCGGTACCATTTGGTGGAGTCAGCGATAAGATATTAAGATGTGCATTTTTAATAGGCTTACCTGAGGAGGTCAGCAGACTGTTGCGGACATCGTCACGAATTGATGAATTGACAACGGACGAGTTATTAGCCCGAGCTCGAAACATCTGCAAGGAACATGAGCCAATTGCAGCAGCAACTAGTATTCAACATGCAACAGTCGAACCACATGGAGGCAAGGTAGATTCTCTCCCAGATAGTAATAAGCGTGTAGGCCCAGTGTGCTATAAATGTGGGAAAATCAATCATTTTGCTAAGGAGTGCCGAAGTGATAGGAGGTGTGTATATCCACGAGCACAGAGAACGGTACAGTGCTATCGCTGCAATAAGTTTGGGCACATATCTCGCAACTGTTCGGGAAACGAGGTTGGGGCAAGGTACTATCGCCACCCTTGCCCCTTGCCAACCAATAAACACAGGATTACCGGTCATTGGCGTTAAAATCGACGATGTGAAGTGTTCAGCACTCATAGACACGGGGTGTTCCCGGTCTATAGTTAGTGCACATTACTGTCGGATGTGGCGGGAGAAACCAGTCGGTATTATGACAATCAATGGTTTATCCCGAGCATGTTGTGGTGAAGGGACAGTCACGATTTGTACTGAGAAGGGTGACACAGCCAAAGTTGATGTTCTGGTGATGCAAGAAAAACCCCTTGGCTATGACATGTTGCTTGGAATTGATGCGATACAAGCACTAGGAGGCGTCATAATCACAGCGACTGGAGGTGTAATGCTTGGAGAAGGGAAAGAAGTCTGTGCAGCCGTGTCTATTGAAGAAAAGGACTTCTGTGCTACGTTTGACGACAACGAAAAGGCGTGGACTGCAAAGTGGAAATGGACTATGAGCCAGGCACCAGATCGACTGTGCAACAACATTTCAGAGTATGAAGTTTCCACAAAGAATAGGGCCGCATATGAAGAAGAACTTCAGATATGGATTGAAAACGGATGGTTAATACCGTATCCACAGGAACGTCTGGGACCACCCAAAGGATTAATTCCGCTCATGGCTGTTGAACAACCTACTAAAGACAAAATTCGACCCGTAATGGATTACCGAGAATTGAATCACCACGTTGATGCTTTCACTGGAAATGCAGATGTGTGCGCTGCTAGACTACGAGAGTGGCGTCAGAAAGGGAGTAATGTAGCACTGTTGGATTTGAAGAGAGCCTACCTGCAGATACGTGTCCATGAGTCATTATGGCCATTTCAGACGGTGATAATCAAGGGAAAACGATATTGTTTGACACGTTTGGGTTTTGGCCTGAATGTAGCACCCTTAATAATGACAGCTATTATTAAAACTGTTTTGATGCAGGATGAGACCACAGCAAAAGCTGCTTCAGCTTATATTGATGACATTTACATTGATGAGGATATAATGTCTGCCGATGTGGTTCGAACAAAACTGGAATCGTTTGGGTTAATAAGCAAAGACCCTAAGCGCCTAAAGGATGGGGCGCCCGTGTTAGGGCTAGAGGTCTATGAGAAGGGCAATACTTTGCGATGGAAGCGAGGGAGCGCAATTCCAGAGTTACCCAGTGTATTGATAAGACGCATTGTGTTTTCTATTTGCGGTAAATTAGTAGGACATCTACCTGTTTGTGGATGGCTCCGATCGGCAACAGGAGTGTTAAAACGACGAGTAACTGCAGTAACCACAGGATGGGATGACATGGTGGATGATAATGCTCTCCGGCAAATGATGGCTGAAACGTTGTCCAGAGTACATAGGAACGATCCTGCCCAGGGTGAGTGGCAAGTATCTGGAAACGAAGTGAATGCATGGGTTGACGCAAGTTCACTGGCTACAGGTGTCGTGTTGGAACAATTAGGAGCTGTCGTGGAAGATGCGTGCTGGCTTCGTCCGAAAAATGATGCCCAGCATATAAATTTGGCAGAGCTCGATGCCACGTTAAAAGGGCTTAATCTTGCATTGCAATGGCAGGCCAAGGTTGTGCATCTTCACACTGACTCATTGTGTGTTTACCACTGGTTGACCGACACCTTAACTGGGAAGGCCCGGGTTAAGACTAGAGCGGCAAGTGAGATGTTAGTACGTAGGAGACTGGAAATAATAAAGCGTCTAGTTGACGAATACAGCTTGCAGGTGGACATCACTTTAGTTTTGTCAATGCAGAATTTGGCTGATAGCCTGACGAGAGTACCAAAGAGGTGGATTGATGTAATGAGGCAGGGATCTGATCCTCCACAACAGACATGCGCGACCGTAACAGATCAATTGACACCTGACCAGATCCGTACGATACATCAGCAGAGTGGACATCCCGGAATTCGGAGGACAACATATTTTGTCCGAAGAGTGTGTCCTTCAACTACAAGAGCATCAATCAAGGCAGCTATACGCTCGTGTGAAGAGTGTCAGCGAATTGATCCGGTACCATCCCAATGGCAAAAAGGAAAGCTTGAGGTGGAGGACAACTGGTATCGAGTAGGAATGGACATAACGCATTATGAGGGCAAGCACTTTTTGTCCATGACAGATTGTGGACCAACACGTTTCACAATATGGCGCCTGTTGACACGACAGGATGCATTTAGCATTATACGACAGTTGAGAGCTGTCTTTTTTGAACGTGGTGCCCCGCTTGAAATTCTGACTGATAACGCCACTACATTTCGATGTCAAGAATTTCAGAAATTCACGCAGGAATGGGGGATTAGAATGCGTTACCGATGCGCATATTTTCCCGAAGGTTACGGTATAGCGGAGCGGTGTCACCGCACCATTAAAAGAATTGCGGCCAGGACACAGTGTTCTATTCCAGAAGCGGTGTACTGGTATAATATGACACCAAAGGACGATGCAACACCAGAAACTGCCCCAGCTAATGGGATTTACCGCTATGAACAACGTATAAAAGGTATTGATGTCACGCCATCAGAGGTTGGCGTTGTCAATACACCATATCAAGTGGGAGACAGTGTTTGGGTGAAACCCCCAAATGCTAGGTGCACTGAAAAATTTTGCAGAGGAAAAATAGATAAAATCATAAGTCCTCAGACCATGTTGATTGATGGTGTACCACGGCATGTAAAAGATATCCGCCCCTGTTATACCTCTCCTGATTCTGAGGATAACGAGGAAGATCACATACAGTTCAGGGATGATCCTGAATGCCTACTACCCCTACCGGTGAGCGTAGAAACACTACCTACAGAACCAGATGAGGGAATGATGGAACATACTGAGGAAGATGGGACCGAGGAAGTGATGCCTCCGGTTCTTCGAAGGAGTACCCGACAAAGACGGATACTGCCCCCATGCCCTGATTGTGAAACACCGCATAGGGAACCACGAGAGGAGATAATGGCACAGATTGGTGGCAATAACGGTGGTAATGAGGAAGATGGCAATGAGGAAGTGCTGCCCCCGATTCTTCGAAGGAGTACCCGACAAAGACGGATACTGATTGTGAAACACCGCATAGGGAACCACGAGAGGAGATAATGGAACAGATTGGTGGCAATAACGGTGGTAATGAGGAAGATGGCAATGAGGAAGTGCTGCCCCCGATTCTTCGAAGAAGTACTCGACAACGACGGCCACCCCCCTGCCCTGTGTGTGATCATGAGATCAGGGGGGAGTGTAGGGAAACGCGGGACTTACCTAACTAGCATGTGTGCATAGTTCAATGGGTCGGTCGTGGAAGTAAATGAATGAAGAAGAAAGAAACAAAAATGGCTGCCTTGTCTCTTTATATGCCTGCAATGTGACCACCTGATATGTAAATGAGATGCTCCTGGTTGGAGATAAAAGAGGGTTGATTTGTTGTTTTGGACGTGCACTTTGAAGTTGGATTTCAAAGAGATAAGTGAGATATACAGAGGTTGGAAGTTATACAGAACAACGAATATAGAATTTGAGTCGTCAATCAAATGATATCAACTTATTTTCGTAATCTTAAGCTCGCGTAATCTTTTATTCTGCACAAACCACAACACATAAATATCAAATGTCCTTATGCCAGACCAACATGCTCTGAATCCTGCATATTTTAGGAGGATTAAAAAATGTAACCTATGAATTGGGGAACAAACAGCTGATTTTTTCGATTTAGAGTAATACACCAGGAGCAAATATCTCAAGTTACGCTGATGTGCCACTCTCTATAAAAACAATGAATGAAAGCAGGCAAGTAAACACATCAACAGATATAACAGAATGATTATACAACAATGTAATCTCTATCCCCGCCCTCTTCAAGAGGACTCAAGAATATATTTCATTTGGATAAAGCTGCTTTGTGTTCGTTTTATTCGTTCAAAACACTTTTTATGTTTATCTGTTGTGTCCTTATTCCATAAAACAGATTTCCTGCTAGACAGAGACAATTTTTATTTTAGTCCCAAACCAGTATGCCAGTTTTGGGGAGCGAGATTTCTCCCACATAAAAAGCCGATCTTGTGGTTTATACCTGCCCCTGTGGATAAGAAAGTAAAAAGAGAGACTGTCTATAAAAAAGCGTATTAGAAGTTCAAAATAAGATGGAGACTGATGTTTTTTTATGAAAACTTCACATATTGATTTTTTATTTTAAAATTCTAGGAAAAATAGTAATTTTAGGTAAGATCTGTGAAACGTTACGGTGAACACGTGGGAGATCAAATCCAATTAAAAGTTAATAACGCAATTAAAAGTAAAATAAACCGCATGTTAAAGTAGATATAAAACATTAGTATTCCTTTTCAAGTACGGGGTGCACGATGGAAATATGATTACCTAAAAATCTAAGTAGGATGTCATTTATTATTACACTAAATGTCATTCATTTATATGTAGTAGTCATGAGAATGATCTATTTTCTAATGCAGAGAACCGTCCTCGCTGGCCGATTTGGGAATAAACTGACCAATCAGCTTGCTGGGCGTATTTTCCCAGCTGATATTTACAAAACAGATTTGTACGTAATGTACACCGGGCAACGTCTGGTAAGAAAAGCTTGTATATAAGAAAAAATGTGTTGAGTAGCGTTGGAGCTATGGTGGGTGTATTTGATCTTCTTGCAGATATCTATCAAGTTTTCAATTTGTTAAATAGATCGTTGCCATAGAAAGAAGAAAGCAACAGTTTATTTCCTTAGAAGATGCGCTTCTTGCACAGCGCATATCTTCACGCAGTACTTCCAAAACTGAACAGAGGGTCTGAATGGGACAGACATGTTTGGAAAGGCGTAGCAAGTTTTAGTGAGGTCAGATTTGCTGCAAAGCAAAACTCTTTTTTAGAAACCGTAGAAAATTAATTGCCGAAGTGACACTTGGCTCCCCGGATATGCAAACAACACGAGCACCAGGTGAATACTGGAAGGGCGTAATATAAGTTTTGAAGGGTCACAGAACTTTCTACTTTAACTCTGAATATATTTAAATGTGAAACTATACAAGTGTAGATATATTCATTAATCTTCGAACTGATATCATTTCATGTTTCTGGTTTGATCTGTTTGATTCAAATGTTTGGATCAAAAAACTAATCTGCCAAATAAACTCAACACAAACTAATTTCTTTGTATTTCTCATGAAATATTTGCTTATATAGAATTTAGTCAGGTAAGTCGTGGTAAAACATCAGGAAAATAAGCACAGCTGAATAAATCATCTGTATTTCTTTTGAAAAACAATACTCATTTTTCTCTTGTGGCATTGTTTTCTAATACTTTGACTGTTCAGAACATTTTATATATGGAAATGCTATCTTTGACTCTACAGATGGTTTTCTGTTAAGTATCTCGTTTTGCCCCAGGTTCCACTATAAGCATCGATGAAACTTATGAGTATTCGGTGGAAGAACTGGTAAAAATACTAAAGAATCAACAAGACTCAACGTTGTCTGGCGACACGTCAGTTTACGGATTATTTCATGTGTTGTGAATCTTTGAATCTCGGCATTTTAATTTAAAGACAACGTCGCTAAGATGGATTTTCTTTGTGTTCTTGTGCTAAACTTACCATATCAAATAGTAACTGACACGAGAACTCAATGGACTTTTCAGTGTCAAATTACACTGTGTCTGTAAAAGGTTTCCATTTCAGACAGATTGTATTTATGTTCCGTATATATAGCATGTGCATATGTAATCACGGACAACACCAAGTAGCCCGGCTAGTTACATCGGCTCTATCTGTAAAATCTGGTCACAAAATGCAACCAGTCGGGATTGAATTTCTTCCCACTAATCGAGTACAAAAATAACATAGAACCGACCCGTTAGTATTGCCCTATATGACGCCTTAGCATTTCCTCACGCGATCGGCAATATTCCACTTCCTTTCCGAAGGAGGAGTTAATGCTTGGGATGAAGCACCTCCTACAACCGAACCGCACCCAACAATGACGCCAAGTCGAACCTCCTCGGCTGGTGTGACAACTAGGGAAAATCCAATTATCCGATGCGTTCACTCTCTGGTGATTTTTGCGTTACTGCGTGTTGAAAATCTGTCTTTCTTTTTCGACACTTTTTTCGTGACATACGACCTAATTGAACAAATCACCTACTGACAACTTGTAACCTATCGTGCACAAAGTAGGCATCATGATCTTAAGGGTCGTGGGAATCGACAACAAGACGCGAAGACAGACCTTGTGACAGTCAAAATACTCACGCAATTGCATCAAACTAGAGCTAAATTGAAAGAAACTGGTCTTTTTACAATAGTTTCCTTATATTCAATGGGAATAACATTGATACGTGTACAGATTAAGTCCAAATCTGGCATAAATAGCTTCTTATAAAAATTCACTCATATGGTATTACTGGACGAATATTTAATATAATTAGATCCTGCCTAAGTAAAAAAAAAACATCTAGGTTGTCCCCGATGGACGTTAATCCAAGCCATAAATGCTGGTGTGTACCTCTACTGTTACCGGTTTTCATAAACGACCTGCTTGATCCTATTGAGTCTGAGATGGGGATATTTGCTGACGCTCTCTTCATAATGACTGAATTCTTAAAAAGTCTGTAGTGGAATGGGATCATAAATGGTTGGTAACTTATAATGCTGCACGGACAAAGCTCCTTTCCTTCAACAACTACAAGAAACCTATTCAACCACCAATTGCCATAGAAAATGACACTTTACCTGAATGTACAACGTCCAAACTCCTCGGCCTAACCTTCACAGGTTACATGAATTGGAACAAATACATTGAAGACATTGCCAAAGTTGCTGCAAAGAAGGTGGGCCCCCACTACCGTGCTATTAAACTTTTCACACCTGAAGCCACTATCCGCCCATGCATGGAATATTGTTGCCACATCTGGGATGGTGCATCATCCACTACTAGTCTCTCTCTCTTAGACAAGGTTAAAAAAAGAGTCGCTAACTTAATAGGTACCTCAATATTCACCAAGCTCCAGACCCTGTCCTATCGCCGCAATTTCAATGGACTGTGCTCCGATGAACTTTCTGCTCTGGTGCCCCCTCGACGTAAATTCACTAGACCAACCCGACAATCTGCCAAATCCCATCCATTCACTGTGGAGGTCCCCAGATGCTGAAGAGCTTTCTACTCCTCGTGTCTGGAACTCACTCCCTGCTCCCCAGACTGTACCGACTTGCAGATATTTAAAACTAATGTAAACAGACATCTCGCTGCACAGCTCGTAACTTATGATGACCCCCAAAACTTTCTCAGTAGCACCTTACGTCTACAGTGGCGGTCGGCCTTGTTTGGGGTAAACTATGATAAAAAACTCAGATGGTTTATATTGACTTTAGCTGATTTAGGGAAAGGGTTGAAACCACTCTTCCCCCTCAGTTATAAGTAAAATAGCAGCTTATATTCTTTTTTCTGCGTGTCTTTGGTCGCATGTTGTTTATAGTAGAGTTTTCCCACTTTCACTTGGTGAGAAAGAGGGCAGGCAAGTCAATGCATCATCGTATGATCCTCCTCCCAACATTCACAGATTGTTAGGTGGTTGGTTATGTAGCCATAGCAGCTTTTGATTGCCCCGTTTGTGTTATCGGGCGATGAACACACCAACATCTCCACTCAAGTATGAATCAACTTTATTCAAAGGGAACAGTGAAATATAAAGTAAATATTTTTTGGTAGGCTGGCTTCTGTCGAAAACAGAATGTGGTATTCTGGAGTTCGATATCATCACCTCGCCGCTTCAAGCAAAAGAATGAGAACAGGGTAGTACGTCATTTCCTGACGAAATATTCTTAGGAACTGAATTATCTTTTGCGCCTACACGGTAACATTCGCCCAGACATCATTGCGCATGCCCCAACTCTAATTACAACTAAGGATATCGCGTACATAAATACAAAATAGATATGCCATGCAACTGCTATCCGATAGAAACAAGAGATACTTTATCTTTTGTAGCGGCACATGAGAATACATTTGAATCAACATGTGGATTGTAACACAATAATTGTTAATTGTGATCAAACGTATTTGCTTCGTTGCAAGGTGAAAATCTTTTACTGAAAAGAGAAAATTATTCTTTCGCTGAAAAGTGAAAAGCGTTATTTTGCTGAAAAGCGACAAATGTTCTTTTTAAAATTACACATGTAGGGGTAATAATCTAAAAGAAGTTATGTAAGTAAAATGTGACTGTTTCGATATACAAAGTCTTGCATGATTTGTTTGGCCAATGAACATGTCTACGAGAACGTACGTGAGTTGGAAGACATGAATTGGCGGTCTCTGGAGCGTCCTTTTCACTTTGTTCAGGAAATATGAGTGTCGATGTCGCTGTCCAAAAATGCTCGTGTCAGTCTGTCAACCGACACAGTCTCGTTGATTCATCCTATGCCCAGAGTAAAAAAAACTTGCCATTACGTTTGAGCACACGATATGGACCGGAATAATGTGTGACGTGAGTGGGTGTTTAACCCGAGTCTATGAGGCAATGTCCTTAGGGTCGGCTGATTTGCTATTTGATGCCGAGTGTCCATGAGCAGTAAACAGTAGCATCTAAGTCTATTTATTAATGTGCTGTACCATATCCACTACATATGAATCTATTCTGATGAACATATGATCTTGTAATGCAAGTGGGGTAACGTACAGCAGTTCAACTGGAGAGTATCCCTCATCTTCTTTAATAGCAGAACGAAGGGCCAAGCAGAACAATTGACACTCAAATCTAATATTGCGGATCAGGGACTGCACGCAGTGAGACCTTTCGTTGTCGATGAAGGCGCTGAGTGGTAACTAGTAGTCTTAGTACGCTTAATATTTAGCATTTTTGGATAGTTTTTGGACTCGGAAGGATTTGAGCTACCTGCCGTGATCAGTAAGTAGCTAGCAATTGTTGCTGGGACACCATTTCTCTAAATCCAATCCGATATTAGGTCACGCGCTACATGTTCAGCAGAAATATAGTTCAGTTTGATCAATACATATCAGCAAGTAGGAGGTCAAATGCTACATGCAACGCCGTGTCGAAAAACAATTGAAACTGAGAAATGAAATCTTTGACATAGAACGCACGATTGATGGATAGATTATGGGTTAGGTTTAGGGTGTTTAATTATAGGAAGGAAGAAACCGGAAGGCTCAATAACCGAAGCGTCTGTGGTACATGCAAAATTTGCAGGAATCAGTATTATAATACCTGGAGAGGACGATCAACGATGGTGTCGAAACATAGGTGATTTGTCTCTGACTGTGTCAACTAACGATGCAAGTTATTTGATCGCACCCGTCTTCTTTTATAAGCGGGCGAGTAAGGTCTGCACAGTAGATGGTAGTCGATATACAAATAACGGTCTCAATACCCCGCTATCACCGGGGGCGACCGCAGCTTATTCACGCATTTGGTGAATAAGCTGTCTAGGAAAGTAACGCATCGTTAAATACGATTCCAAATAAGAAAACCTGAAGTAGGTGAAATGGACAAATAGTGAACACGAAAGACACTAATATAAAAAAGACAGATTTTCCTTACTGGAGAAAGAGTTACGGAAAAGAAATTTGCGAAATAAGTAGAAAGTATTTTATGTCTTGACTTGCTTTAGGCAACGCACCTAATATGAATACAATGATCGCTTGGTGAGACCAGGAAATCAATAAGGGACTGAAGCAGCATTAAACGCTATTTATATCAGCCGAAACGATTGCGCGGGAATTTTTACCTTCATCGCCAATCCGAAGGTGCAACAACCTATATAAGAAGAAATATGAGAGAAATAATTACTGCGCTATTTCCATGCTCCCAAAATATTATATATAAGGAAGTAGAACACATATTTATTCTCAAAGCGTTGCACTGTGAGCAAAAGTCTAAGAAACCATGTTTGAGTTGCCATCGAGCGGGAACCCGTACATCACATAAATAATGGCAGGAAAATACTATTTTTATAATCCTGAATTAATCCATAATTTAAAGCATTTTTACGATTTTCTCTCTTCTCCTTTTGATATATACTAGATCTAAGTATCTCCGATAACAATGAAACGCTGTGCAACGAATAATATACAAGCTAATAGATAACACATCAGTAAATGTACTTACGTTATAGGCACCATCTAGAAATGATATCTGGGTAAATTAACGATAATATTCAGACGAAATATGTTTGGCTGTTTTTCCATTTTTTTGTTATTCAATATTCAATTCCAGTCACGGCAAACTTCAGACACGGCAAACGCTACGCAGTGACTTTCTTCATCCTGATATTCTTCTAGACCAAAATAATATATTCTAGCTTCAAAATACTGTACCACAACATAATGTTCACCTAGTGGATGAGGGTGACATGGCCATCATATGGTTCATGAACGCGTTTTACTCCGTTAACTATCATCTACATCTATGAAGGCTCCATGATAAAATGGATCGGTGTTTTTCCTTCACCATCGTATCTTTCGTGAATGTTTTTGCTTTTCAACAGAGGCGAATACATACAGTGGAATTCCGCAACCATCTTTTCTCGGTCTGATTCTGTTTCTCCTGTATGTTCATGATCTGCCAGATGCAGTGACTGAAAAGGTCCTACTTTAGTCGGACGATGTAAAAAAACGGGTATAACTTAAAAGCTACAATTATCAACTAAGATAATCGCAACAAAGTCTGGGGCTGTGATTACCTCTGAACTCCACAAATGCAGTCATGACGATCGGTTTCCCACCCCAACTTCTCAATATGGTCGTTAAAGCAAAGAACTTTGGTACCTTTAAACCAACGCGTCATTGTATCAATATTGGATAACAAAGCTATATGGAGATCCTTCATCATATTATTAAGGCGGAGAGGGAGATAACGAAACACGGGATTGTCCGGAAATACCTTGAAAACAATTATAGATTTATTTGCATTTTTAAGGGAAGAGGGGACAAGAACTCGGTGTTGCCCGAGAGCAATAACTTTTAAACTGAAGCTCAGATGAATGACTCGCATTATTATTATGATTTTTTTTGGTACTCACTAGGAGTTCTCACGCAGATCATCGTTAGTGATTGCTCACCGACAATAACCAGTGGTATTTCCTGGAGTCTGAGTGACAACTAGTCTCCCCAGACTTCCAGTATTCTTCACCTCTTTTCGATAACGATGCGGTATCGCAACATCCTCTTACCATTGATTTCTCGCTGGTAAGGACAATTGGTCTTCTCTGGGATTTGGGTGGCAATAATCCTCCCCAAGGTCTCAGCATTCTCTGCACTTTTCCAGTAGAGGTCTGGTTTGTACTGTCCCTTCTCAGTCTTCTCATCCTCCTCGACCCTCTACAAATATGTCGTCTGGTGTCAGCCTAGGGTGGCACCAGTTAAAAAAATAAATAAAATAATATTTCTTTAAATTAATTTAAGAAAGTTTAATTTTTTAATTTTTTTTTAATTTTAAATTTTTTTATTCAATTCCTTATTATTTTCATTTTCTCTTTCATTATTTAAAAATAAAATAAATAATTTTTAATTCTTTTTAATTTTTTTTGGGGGGGCAGAGGAAGGAGCTTATAGTGTTTCTTATAATTTCTGTTTCTTTGGTTCATTTTTGTGTAGTGATAGCTGAGGCCGGTGTGGATTATTGGGGGGGGAGATTATGAAGTGCTGTTTCTTGCAGTTTCTGTTCCTTGGCTCTTGTGGTGTTCTTCGTGTGGTTTTGTGTTTTCCGTTGCAAATTCCTTGTGACTGGTTAGCCTTTGTAGCTTATGTGTGTTAGTTTCCGCATTCAAGGATGTTCCTTAAGATTGCAGCTGTTTTGATCATTGCCGTCCTTTGTATGGTTTCGATAGTCCCTTTGATTCCAATTTCTCCCAGTCTTTTCTCCAGGTTTTTTGGGATTGTTCCTGGTGCTCCTACGATTATTGGTATTGTTACACCGGCCGTTCTTACACAGGAGAAACTACACCGGTTGTCACTATAAATAGTGCGAGACACCAGAAGACAAAAACACAGTCTTGTAACTGTCTAGCCAAGAGCTAGTCACTTTGTTAAACCAACCCTCGACTTGACTGGCGACGAGGAATCGAAACGAGTTCACTGCAAAAAAAAAATCACCCAAAGTGGTTCGCAAGATCTTCACGGAAAAAAACCCATCTTAGTCAGATATTTGGATTCGCAAGGATTAACAGCAAATTAACTACTGAGTAGTTAAGCGAAAAAAAAAACACAAATTTAAAACTTGCTTCCAAAAATCGAAAACTAAAAAACGCGTAAGACATTTTCAATTATTGAAATAATTGAATACACTGATACCTTTATTTTTCTCTTCAAGTTTCACTGACTCGTTAAGATAAATGTTATCCGCGTCAACTATTACATATATTGTGTAAGTTTGTCGCTATTATTAGGACAACATCTGATATTTGAGCAAAATCCGGATTGACTATTTATTAAAACGGTCTACCACAGAATTGTCGAGAGCAAAAGACGGACAGTAAAAAATATATTCGCGTAAGTCGTGCTTCTAACAAAGAACTGTTAAATAAGCAAGTCGCATTTTTGCAAAATGAAAAGGGGTTAAAAAGATTTCCCATAAAACTAGTCTTATTAGGCTTATAGCGACGGACTTGGTTTTGTAAAACTACGTACACATATATAAAAAAAAAATTTTTTTTCCGTAGTTTTGTTTTTCAAACAAAAGAACCGGGATTGAATCTTTTTATTAAGGAATAATATATTTCTTGTTTTGTGTATTAATTATATTAAGCACGTTGTGGGGAAAACTGATTTATTTTTACAAGTGTAAATTGTGTGGTGCATAACTTGAATTCGTTAATGATGGACACTGTTGCGTTACAAAGACAGCAAGTTGAACAACAAATGGAACTTCAAAGAAAGCAAGTTGAAATTGAGGAGAAATTTAAAAGAGAGTTGTTGGAACAGCAAAAAGCCCAAAGAAAAATTCATGCTGAACAAAAAGAGCTGACGACAACACGAGAAGAAAGATTCCAAGAAAAACTGCTACAACAGCAGAAACACTTCGAAGAACTCTTGATAAAACCACAGGAGGAACAGAGAAAATTTCTGGAGGCAACACGTTAACGAAAGCAAACGAGAATCATAATGTAGACGGCTGTGTGGAGCGCTATCGAAATTTTCAATTATAATCCAGAAGACGATGTCACTTTTGCTCATTTCTATAGAAGATATGAGGATATTTTTGTATCAGACTGCAGTACATGGACAGACTCTAAAAAAGTTTTTTGCTAAGAAAATTAGGAGCTGCCGAGCATACAAAGTTCGTGAATTTTATCCTTCTAAAAAAGACCAGTGAGTTGAACTTCCAGGAGGCAGTTACTTTACTAACAGAACTGTTTTCTACAAAAACTTCTCTTTTCCATAGGAGATATAAGTGTATGAATGTCACTAGAAGAGAGGAAGACGACTACATTACGTATGCAAGTATAGCAAATAAACTTTGCGACGATTTTAAATTAGAGGAATTATCATCGGATAATTTTAAATGTTTAATATTCTTGCAAGGTCTGGTCTTAAATCAGACGTCGTGTTTTAAATAAACTCGAAAATGAGCCATGTCTAACAATACAACACTTAGACTGTGAACGTTTTGTTGCGTTGAAACAGGACAGTCGTGACATAGAGGAAAACGGAGTGTCGCACATTAAAAAAATCCATCAGAAGAAAAAATTGACTTTAATGAATAACCAGAGAAAAAAACATGGAAAAGATCCACCTGGACCGTGTTGGAGGTGTGGAGATAACCATTGGCACCGGCCGTTCTTATACACAGGAGAAACAACACCGGTTGTCACTATAAATAGTGCGAGACACCAGAAGACAAAAACACAGTCTTGTAACTGTCTAGCCAAGAGCTAGTCACTTTCTTACTTTGTTAATACACTTGTTAAACCAACCCTCGACTTGACTTCCTTTTATTTATTATTTACTGTGGAACAACTTCACAACAGGTATTATACTAACTTTCTTAATCTCTGGCTAGTTCTGTGTATTTACTTCGTTTTTCCGTGTCTTTGATCTTCACTCTGTGGTTTGCTGGAACGGCGAAGTCTACGATTTTACAAGATTTTTCCTTTTTGTCTATTATAATAACATCAAGTCTCCTTGCTTGTATGAGTTTATCTGTTTGTATATCCATATCCCAGAGGATTTTATGTTTTTCGTTTTCCAGCACTGTTTCTGGTTTATGTTTGTACCATTTGTCTGCATATTCGAAATTCAATTGTTTGCGCAGTTTCCTGTGTGTCTGTACTTGTATTATTTTTGAGAAAGTTTTTATTATATGATTTACTGTTTCGTCTCTTTGTCCACACAGTCTGCATTTATTGTTTTCCTGGGTTTTATCTATTTTAGCTTTAATGTAGTTTGTCCTAATCGCATTGTTCTGTGCAGCCATCAGTAAAGATTCCGTTTCTCTGTTCAAGTTTCCTTTTTTCTTAGCCATGTCCAGCTATTTGCGTTGGTTTCTTCTCTTATGAGTCTTATGAAGCGTCCATGTAGTTGTTTTTCTTCCCATTTTTCTTTTCTTGTCTGTGTGTGTCCAGTTTCGATGCTTCCTGCGTTGTTCGTTGGGACGGTATCTCTTGCTGCGGTGATCAGCCTTTCTGTGTTCTGGTTTATATATTTCTCCAGCTCTTTTTTAGTGTCGTCCACACAGTCTTCTATACTTACCAGTCCTCTTCCCCCTTCGTTTCTCTTCACGTAGAGTCTGTCTGTATCGTCCTTTGGATGTAGTGCATTGTGCATAGTCTTCTGGTCCTCTGATCAAGGTGCCTGAGTTCTTCTTTAGTCCAGTTTATGAATGGCCAAGAATATCTTATTAGTGATACTGCCCAGGTATTTATTCCTTTGATTAGGTTTCTGTTATATAATTTTGTTTCTAAGAGCTTTCTCGTTCTTCTCAGGTCTCTTGTATTTCTGGTAATTTGGTTGTGTCTGCTTCCAAAACTCTTGTTCATTCAGCGCCCTCATCTGCTCTTGGTGTGGCAGTTAGCAATGGGCACTTTTCCATTCCGAATTCCATGTGAATGTCCTGACTGAAGATTCTGGTCGTATTTATCAGCTTTTCCAGTTCTTTTTTGCTTTTTGCAAATAGCTTCAGGTCGTCCATATACATGAGATGGTTTATTCGTTGTTCTCTACCTGTGAACTTGTATCCGGCATCACATTGCCTGAGAATGTAGTTGAGTGGCATCAGTGGTGATAGGGAGTCCAGCTGTCAGTTACCATTGCTTTCTTGATGAAATTAATAATCCTGTTGGGTATCTTGTACATTTTTAAACATTCAATTATCCATGCTTGAGGGATTCTGTCGTACGCTTTCTTGTAGTCAATCCATGCCATAGATATGTTCTGTTTTTTTTGCTTTTAACTTCTTTCAGGATCTTTTGATCTATGTATAACAGATCATGCGTCCCTCTTTTCCCTTTCTGGCATCCTTTTTGTTCCTCGGGAAGTAGGGAATGGTAAATTTGCTGTCTAAGTTGTGCCGTTAGGATTTTCCACATTGTCGGTAAACAGGTTATTGGTCTGTAATTGCTTGGGGTCGTTCCCTTCTTGGCGTTGTCCTTCCTTTGGTCATCCACTCTGGTACATCTGTTTTATGGATACATACTCTCAGTTTCTGTGCTAGCCTTTCATGTAGGGTCGTGAATTTTTTGAACCAGTACGCATGTATTCCATCGTGACCTGGTGCTTTTTCCAGTTTGCCATTTTATTGTGTTGTCTTAATAGTTTCTTCATTAATTTCTGTTTCCGTTCCTTCTTCAATTTCTAGAAGTTTAGCATTTTTGTTGTGATCTTCAGTATTTTCCCACATCTTGCTCCAGAAATGTTTTGTTTGTGTCGGGTCCGGTTGTTCTGTTGTTGTTCTTTTTCTGTTTACGTTTTTGTAAAACTGGCTTTCATTGTTTTCAAAGGTCCTATTCTGTTTGTACTGTTCCGATTTGTATCTGTATCGTCTCAATCTTCCTTCTTTTGCTGCTATCTTTTGTTTTAGTTCTTCATGTTTCTTATTTAGTCTTTCCTTGCGATTCAGATTTCTGCTCTTCCATCGTTTACTGTTCTCCTTCATCCTATTTACGGTTTTAGCTTCCTTTTGAAGTTTGCTGATCTGGGTTTCCAGTCTGATCTCCCATCCAGATTTCGTCTGTCCATTCTTTTTGGTCACGCTTCTTTTCTCTTTTTAGTTTCATACTTATTGATTTTGTCCCCTGCATATATCAAGTTGTTTTAGTGTCTGTTGGGATGTACGTGAGTACTCTGTTTACTTTCTCTGTTTCAACTTTTAACTTCTTCCAGTCTTTGTTCCTTAGGGATGGAAGTTTTGTTTTGTTCTCGGCCACTAATCGTTTGATGTTTTCCACTTCTCTTGCTTCTTCCTCAGATAGTTCTATAGTTTCGTCGTCTCCGCCTTCTTCAGTTTCTGTCTTTATGTTTTTCCCGTCTTCTTCCTGTGAGTTTTCGTCAAGTGGTGTGTCCTGATCTGTCACGCCATTGGTTAGGGTTATTATTATTATTATTATTATTATTATTATTATTATTATTATTATTATTATTTATATTGTTATTATTATTGTCAATACGTAAAGACATGAGAGAGATGAGGGGGAATCGGTTAGGCGGAGAATAAAGGGGCGGTTAACAGGATAGCGAGGAGAGTGATATAAATATAAAAGTTTTACTATAAAAAATGTTACACAAACTTTTAAACATCTGTTATTTTGTTATTATGGCCACGGGCAACGCCCGGTAGCCCTGCTAGTCTATTACATAAGTAAGGTTGTGTGTCTGTGTGTCTGCGTGTCTGTGTGTGTATGTATCTTCAGCTAAAAGTTAAAAACTACACAAGAAACACCCACAGAGATGGTATCTAAAAAACTACAATGAAAATTCGTTTAACCCGAGCAGGATTCGTCAGAAGGTCGATTTCCTCAGCAATTTCTAATGTGTTTATGTAGTAATTAAGACAGGAATCACCATATCATTCATCAAGGATGCATGTTGATTAATGACTTGCCAATTCTCCGGGTTTTATTTTACGTTTCTTAAGGTTTTCTTTGTTTCTTAATTTTTTAAAGGTTATTTATGAACATCATTTCTCTTCAAGGAAGTATTAGCAGCACCCTTGAGGCATGTTTAGAGTTATTTTGTACTTCTTACTTAAATGTTGTTAATACAAACTGTTCAACATCCTAGATAGAGCATGAGTGTTTCCCGCCAACAATGACTCTACTGTATTTAAAGTGTTTTGTTAGTGTTGCATGTTAGAAAACATCGATGTTGCCCGAGAGCAAAGTATTACATTTGGTAAGTGGTATATGTTAATCCAAAAGTTGTCCATACTCCATAGTGCATGTGTATACACACGTTGCTAGGAAGAAGAAAAAAACTTCACTTACTTTTGTTAGATATTTTATACAAGAAAAGTACTCGGCGTTGCCCGGGATTGAATTAGTAATAATACAAAATTCGTAAGTGGTAGATCTTATAGCAAAAGTGCTCAATACCCTAGATAGAGAATGTATTTTCAAACGCCTCATTATCCAGGAACAAGAACTTCACAATCTGTTTTGTTATGATGTTGTGTAAATTAAATACGACTTAATTTGAAATGTCTGTGATACAAATTCCGCGACCAGTAGAAATAGGCTACGCTAAAATGGGTAAAAGAACAATGATTGATAATGTAGCTGTTCAGACCGTAAATCGTCAGCGTCATATAACAACCACTTGAAAACGTAAAGCCAAGTGAACCACATCCATTCAGCTCGAAGTCCACTCAGAAAAAGACCAGGCCACAATTTAAAATCTTGTACGACACACCTGTAAATGTTCTTTGTACTTCAAAATTGAAAAGTTCAGTCTCAAGGGAAGATATGTTTTAAGGGAAGAAATAATTCTGAATCTGCTTTGTCAACCTGCGCCGCAATTGTAAAATTGAGCAATAATTATTCAAAAAATAACGTTGTACTTACTTCGGAATCTCTGCATCTTAATTGAATTGTTTAGTCTAGTCGAAATTCTTGACTTGTGACCGTACAGCAGATTCGACGATTTGATCATTTCAAAAAACCTTTCTTTCTTTTTTTATATTATCAATTTCGAAAGAAAAGGAAGAAAAAAGAAAGAAGTGTTTCTTACTTTGTTTAGCTCCACCCACTTTTATTATATGCCAACCAACCAACCAAACAAAGTGTCCGCCTTCTCTTCCTTCTTCCCACACGACGACTAAACCACACATTTCCGTTTTTCCTTTTCATTTTTAACAGCTTTTTCAATGACAGTTTATAAAACACCAACAATGACAGATCCTTATATTGACTCCTCCTGCATTTTTACCAGAGCCCTGTTAACTATATAGATCCGACACTACCCCGTTGCAACTGCCCCTACAACACCAAGGAATGGGTTGACTTTGAAGTAGGGGGCTGCCGCTTGTTTTTGTTTTCTTAAGTTACGAACGTGTCCGACTGAAGTTAGAAATTGTAGAATTTCTTTTTTCGTTTTTGAAGAAGATTCTTGCTTTCATTAATCTCACATTATTTTTTTTTAAATAAACGCATTTTTACTAACGAGTCTCAAAAGCCACTCGCGTTGATTGGATCTGGGCAACATTTGATTACTTACTTCTAAACAACCAAGCTGTAGTCGGTTGGGTAGCAGCCCTATCGTATTGTATTCCACGGAGATACATTTATTGAAAACAGATTCTGCATATTGAAAGTTCCGCTTATCTCTCAGTACACAGACAAAGAAAGAAACATTTCTTACAGTTTTAGTAGACAGGCGAGCTTTTAACTGATTTATTTACCAGTGGGGAACCAGAGATTGAAGTTCAGTCGAGCATATACCATGACAATTAGGATAAGCAGAGGAAGACTAGCAACATCTGCTTTGTGAAGAAATGGCTGTAGAGATGAGTAGAGGACATCCCCCACTAGATTTCGAAGCCGATTTCATACTTTGTTAAGGCAGGAGATAAAACTCTGAGCAACATCTCCTCAATTGTTGAAACAGTACTCCATCTTTGGACGTATCTGGCTCTCATACAGGTATAGGATTGCGTCACAAGTGAGATACTTTCTAGAGCGGTAGAAAGATCCAGCCATTTTCACAGCGACCTGTGCAACTAATTTGATGTTAGTCTACATTTCAGGTCTTGAGCCAATGTAAGCCCGAGAAACTTATTATTAAAACTGAAGACTTCTTCAACGGAGGTGCAATACATTTTAACTGAGGCAAAGTGAGGAAAGCTTTATTCAAAGTAATCAGCCATTTTTCACAATTGCACAGATCGGAAGAGAAATAATAAGAAAGATCTTGATCGTTAATGCTTTCGGAAGTGTTGCCATAGACAGTCTCTTGAGGGATGTCAATCACAGATTTAAAAAAACAAACTTACTCATGACACATAGGTGACTGATTAGTCTTTCACCATAAAAACTGTAAAACAATTGCGTATGCAAACTGAAATATTTTATTAATAGTACAACAAGAATTCCCGTCTCAGGATGGTAAAGATTAAAACCAAAACAAAACAGTTTTTTGCACCACTTTTATGCAAAATGAAAATATTAAATTCAAGATATAGAAACGGTCACTTAGTTTAAAACAAGTATTTACGTGATGTATTTATGTTATGTTACATTTGTACAGTTTAAAAGGACTTGTGTTAGATTCGAAATCTGGTATGAACAGTGTAAAACCTCAAAGTAAAATATCTATAATACCAACGGCTACGAAAGATGTGTCTCTCTCTATACATCTCTCGGCTTCATTAGTAATGTGTATTCTGCCTATTCTGTTTTCTAAGAAAAATATGTTTCTATTTTGGCACGAAAAAAAAACGAAACTTCTTATTATTGATAGATTTCATATCTGTAAAACAATTTTACAGACAGCGTTTTCGTAATCCGCTTCGTCGGTTTAATGAATTAAATGAATTTTCTTGACAAAGATAACTTCTCATTTTACTTTGTATCACGCTTATATTTAAAATTTTAATTATAGTTTTTTTTTAATCAGCTTTTTTATTTAACTTTCTTTTTAGCGCTTAAAGAAAGACGTTAAACAAAATCGGTTCGATTCTGCTGTTGACAATAGTTTTTCCAGTTCTTTCTAGAATCAGCTTCTCATTTTTGGCTCGAGTAAAGTGTAGTATCTATTCTCGGTTCGTGAAGGAAATGTCTTTCATTCCAATTTAGAGCCCTAAAACCCCAACCCCAATTTTTATTTTTATTCCAATTTAGAGCCCTTTTTTGGAAATCTAGATTCTCCCTTTATTAACCGCCATTGTGTCTAACATTTGTCTCGTGGAGGGGGGGATAATAGTAACATCAATAGTTGAAATAATTCTACGGACAGGATTCGAACTGAGCACGCCATGTTCGTTTTTCCATATTTGTATCTATTTCACCACAGTCAGCTTGTAAAATAAATAATTGACATCATTTTTCAATCAATCACAATCATCAACGTGATGTGAATGCTTACATCTTACGTATTGTATTTACAAAGCCTTCGTGTAAAATTGCAATCAATCACTTATATGTTACTTATTCTTCATGACATTTATAACTAACTAGCAGTGCTACACGGCGTTGCCCGGGGTCATACAACAATAGAATACGTTGAAAAGTGTTTGTAACATATTTCTATGAATGAAACCTACTTCTCTTTATCTTTTTCCTTCTCTCTATCTTTCGAATATTCGCGATTATTAAGCCCTTTGAAATAAGATATACAACGTAATTTATGTAATACTGTCATATTATACCTTTTCAGCAATGCTGAGTACCCTTTCTTGTATACAAAGATATTAAAATACACAATGACGTTCTTTCTCTTAGCCAACGCGGCGTATACACACATATGCTCTATCAAAGGTATTGAGAAGTTTTCAATCATTTTAAAAATATAATCATGAGAAAAGCGACGTTTAAAAATAACTGCTCTATGTAGGATATTGAGCACCGTTTGATACACATATACTACTTTCAAATTGAAATACTGTAGTATTAATATATTGCTCCCAGGCAACGTCGAGTAGCTTTTCATGTATACAACACTTGAACAGAACAAAGTGAACATTTTTCTCCCGGGCAAGGCGGTATTATTTCTCCTGGGCAATGTCGACTACATTTTTCTTGTATACATCATAGAAAATCACATTGAATGTCTATCTTTCCGGCAATGCGGCGTTTGGACACAGCAGTTCTATCTCGGATATTGAGCAGTTTCTTATTAACACCTAAATCAGTGAAACAACTCATTGGAAAGTAATGAAAAATGAAGTAAAAAAATGAATAAAATAATGAAAGAAAACCATGAATGAAAAATGAATGAAGAAAATGAAGAAATAAAATAAATAAAAATAATAAGTGCATACTTGATGTAGTTTCCAAACGTGTATCCTATGTAGTTTCTGACTTTGTAACGATGGCATATGCACGCACAGAATTACGACTTTCCTATGTACAACTTTCCCATAAATATATATCTTGAATAATAAGCATGTATCTTATGTGGTTTCTATTAAATAGATAATGGATGGCTGCATTTATATGAGTATACATTGAAGTATGTATCTTATGTAGTTTCTCAGCTTGTATCTTATGTAGTTCTGACTTTAAGACGACAACACATACACAGAGAGAATTACAACTTTTTATATTTAATAGATAATGGACGGCTGCATTTATATGAGTATACATTGAATAATAAGCATGTATCTTATGTAGTTTCTGAGCGAGTATCTTTTATACTTTCTGAATTTACCAAATGGAATACTGTAAACTTACTTATATTTTCCCGGGCAACATCGAGTTTCTTGTCTACTATACAACACTATTATAAGACAGTGGGGTAATTTCACCCGAGCAACGCCTGCTTTATCTTTGATATTGGATTTGAATTAAATTATAGCACTTCCGAAATGTAATATTGAATTATTATTTTACTGCTCTCGGACAACATCCATGTTTTAGTCTAGTATACTGTAGCAAACCACTCAACACACAAACTTGCTCTATTTAGTATATTGATCACTTTGATGCACTTATAAAACTGTCCATCTAAGCATTTATCTCTCTTTTCCCCCTCCCTCTCCTCCACTGCCTTATATCCTCGGCCATGCCCTTTTCTCGTTCTTGTTTCAATGTACTGAAAGTAATAATACTGTAAGGAATTGAACTGAAGTTATTGCTCCCGGGCGACACCGAATTTCTGTTGCCCCCTTACTTTAAAATATAAAGCAATCTTAATTTGTTTTGATCTATTCCCGGGCAACGTCGAGTTTATTCTTTTTCCCTTCTCCATCAAACATATACCACATAGGAAATGTAATACTGTATTATTATACACACCTGCTCTATATAGGGTATTGAGTAAATACAGATATACCACTTAGCAGCCGTACTGTGGACGAGTGGTTATAGCACTTGTCTTTGGGCTGGACGACCCGGGTTCGATCCCACTCACGGCATGCGAATTTTCGGGTCTGAAAACTCCCTCTGTCCACCCAGCAGTATATGGGTACCTGACTAAAACTCAGGGAAGGTTTAAGGCCTTCCATATGCTGTGCATATGCTGTGCCCTAGACACGGTGATTCTTAACAAATCACCGCCGCTACGGCCATGGGAAGTGTGGGATGTCGGCAACGACACTCGTGCGCGTCCAGGCTATGCGACCTTTACCTTACCAGTTCAGCATATACCACTGCCCAAGTGTATTCTTACACACACCTTCCCTATCAAGCGTATTGTTACCTTTCCGATTTAGTTTATATCCCTAACTTAGTGTAATATTATATATTATTAAACCACCTATTATTTGATTCAACATATTCTACTTACTAAGTGTAATAATGTAGTTTAGCACTCACATGCTCTATCTAGAGTATTGAGCACATTCAGATTCAGAATCTACCACGTTCCAAGTGCCCTAACGCTATTATTAATTTGTTGCTCCCGAGAAAAAACTGATAGCTATAACAAAACACATTATTAATCTTAGTGTTCCTGGGACACACGGAGTTTAGGAACACCTGCTCTATCTAGGATATTGGGCACTTTTAGCTTAATATATTCCACTTACTGAATGAAATACTGTAATCGTACATTTATACCTCCCGAGCAACACCGAGATTATTGTCTAGTTGTTATGGTACCTTACCCATACGAACTACTTAGACTCTTCCACTCACCATAAATACTATAAGCACCTGCTTCTCAGTGTCAGGCCTCGCCCCATCTTGTTCAGTCTCTCATAAACTTCGGTTGATTGAGGACGTCGGGATGGGGTAATACCAGTCGCGGATTCGTTCTCGACAATCAGTCCGGCAGGAACTGGGCCATTTAGTTGGCCTTTTATCTGCCGGGCTGATGTATATTGTCCTGGGTTTTCCTAGGAGGTGCCCATCCCAGGCCTTGCCTTCCCTATTTGGGAAAGGGTAAGTTTATCGCTTGCTGCCTGAGGCGCCCTTACCGGGGAATGCCGACGTGGTTTCCTAGGCTTTTGTTGATAGGCCAGAGTGCTCCTTCTTTAAGGGCGCTGGCTGGCTTGATCTTCCCACTTTCCGACCTTGTGTCACATATTGCTTTGTGGGAAGCGATTAAATACCTGGGCTATCACCCCATCCTGTTTAGTCTCTCATTAACTTCGGTTGATTGAGGACGTCGGGATGGAGTAATACCAGTCGAGGATTCGTTCTCGACAATCAGTCCGGCAGGAACTGGGCCATTTACGTGGCCTTTTATCTGCTGGGCTGAGGTATATTTTCCTGGGTTGTCCTAAGGGGGGAACCCTCCCAGGCCTTGCCTTTCCTCTTTGGGGAGGGGTAAGTTTAATGCTTGCTGCCTGAGGCGCCCTTATCGGGGAATGCCGACGGAGTTGCCCAGGCTATTTTTGATAGGCCAGAGTGCTCCTTCTTTAGGGGCGCTGGCTGGCTTGATCTCCCCACTTTCCGACCTTGTGTCACATATTGCTTTGTGGAAAGCGATAAAATACCTGGGCTCACACCCCATCCTGTTCAATCTCTCATTAACTTCGGTTGATTGAGGACGTCGGGATGGAGTAATATCTGTCGAGGATTCGTTTTCGACAATCAGTCCGGCAGGAACTGGGCCATTTACGTGGCCTTTTATCTGCCGGGCTGAGGTATATTTTCCTGGGTTTTCCTTGCAGGTGCACCCTTCCAGGCTTTGCCTTCCCTCTTTGGGGAGGGGTAAGTTTATTGCATGCTGCCTGAGGCGCGTTTACCGGGGAATGCCGACGGGGTTGCCCAGGCTATTTTTGATAGGCCAGAGTGCTCCTTCTTTAAGGGCGCTGGCTGGCTTGATCTCCCCACTTTCCGACCTCGTGTCACATATTGCTTTGTGGGAAGCGATTAAATACCTGGGCCTCGCCCCATCCTGCTCAGTCTCTCATTGACTTCGGTTGATTGAGGACGTCGGGATGGGGTAATACCAGTCGAGTATTCGTTCTCAACAATCAGTCCGGCAGGAACTGGGCCATTTAGTTGGCCTTTTATCTGCCGGGCTGAGGTATATTGTCCTGGGTTTTCGTTAGGAGGTGCACCCTCCCAGGCCTTGCCTTCCCTCTTTGGGGAGGAGTAAGTTTATTGCTTGCTTCCTGAGGCGCCTTTACCGGGGAATACCGACAGGGTTGCTCAGGCTATTTTTGTTAGGCCAGAGTGCTCCTTCTTTAGGGGCGCTGGCTTGATCTCCCCACTTTCCGACCTTGTGTCACATATTCCTGCGGTGGGAGCGAATTAACTACCTGGGCTCACACCCCATCCTGTTCAGTCTCTTCGGTTGATTGAAGACGTCGAAATAAGGTAATACCAGTCGAGGATTCGTTCTCGACAATCAGTCCAGCAGGAACTGGGCCATTTCGGGTTCCTTTTATCTTCATTTAAATGTTTAATAAGCATAACTATTTTTTAAACTGTTCATAATAAATCAATGTGTTATACATTTGTAATTTTAGTGTGAATTCAATAATTTCGTCGATATTAACAGTAATTAATTAAAATGATTTAATAAAAAATTACTAACTTTTCCTCTAACATCGCTTCCTAGATTTCTTACTGACAGGCAAAAAAGTGGGTAGAGAAAAGAGAAGGGAGCCGGTGTCTGGCTCACTGCTTGGCTAAGTGGTTGTCGTATTCGCTTTCACTCTCTCTCTTCCCCTCCCATCCTCTCTCTCATTAAGAGATTATTTGTTCCTGAGTTGTCCTAGAAGGTGCACCCTCCCAGGCTTTGCCTCCCCTCTTTGGGGTGGAGTAAATTCATTGCTTACTGCCCGAGGCGCCCTGACCGGGTAATTCCGACGGGGCTGCCCAGACTATTTTTGATAGACCAGAGTGTTTCTCTTTGAGGGGCGCTGGCTTGATCTTCCCCCACTTTGCGACCTTGTGTCACATATTGCTGCAGTGGAAACCAATTAAATACTAGGTTCACACCAGCCCGTTTGGTCTTTATACAACATCAGTTGCGGATTCGTTCTCGACAATCAGTCCGGCAGAAACTGGGCCATTTCTGTCTGTATTAGAGACTGAGTAGTCCTAGGTGGCCTTGCCTCCCGTATTTGGGGTGGAATAAGTTTATTCCTAACTGCCTTGGGTGCCATGACCGGGGAATTTTTACAGGCTAGATTGCTCCTCCTTCAGCAGTGCTGGCTTAACTTTCCTCCACGTTACAACCTTCTGCCACATATTTCTGCGGTGGGAAGGAATTAAATACCTAGAACCATACCAGTTTATACTGGCAGTCAAGACTAACGTACAACCACCTTTGTTCTCTGTCGTATTATACTTTTTTCAATCTACTTGTTTTCTCTAAACTTTCAGATCGTGTTTTCCTCCCGGCCCCTTTACAGGCCCACAACAAGTGGCGACTATGTACAGTAATGGTCTGTTGAGAAGATTAATATGGACGCCACAACGAAGGGTATTTTTGAGAAACTTACAAAATGACAAACGCGGTGAAATCAACGTCAAATTTACCCGACAACGTACTAGTTCTAAAATCTGGCATTACCAGCGGACCCCCAAAAAAACACGTAAAAAACAACTTATTTTCTCACAAAGACGAAACGTCAGTGTTTTTTATTGCTATTTTTTAACAAGAGAATACATGATATTTTCTTTTCTTTTCTGTTTACTAAATTCTACGTGATATAAGCGTACTAAGAAGATAAGTGACCTTTTTGTCGAAGAGTAAAAAGCCGTATTCTATAAATACACATTTTAAACATAGAATATTTAAAAAGAAATATGACAGAACTCGTAATATTCAAAATTCAACAACAAAAAGAACAAAACAAGAAACTGACGAAAGACAACTAAAAATTAAGAAAGATTTCAAAAGTTTCTACTGGAACAGCAACAAAAGTCCGACGACAAACTACTAGAACAAAAAAAAACGAAGTTGACAAAAGGTTAACAACGAAGAATGATTTCTGAAAAAATAGAAATCGATGAAAACAATTGAAGTATTAATACTGAGTACGAATATGATTGACAATTTAGTCAAAAAAGATGGCGAGGACTACGCAACGTTCGCGTTAATCATTAATAAACACTGTGACGATTTAAAACTAGCTGAACTTAGTGTGGATAACTTTAAATGTTTACTTTTCGTGGAAGGACTAGTATCAGGTAAAACGCAGACATCAGACGTAGTGTTCTAAACAAATTCGAAAGTTAGTCAAATTTAACATTACAGACATTAGCTGAAGACTGTAAGAGATTTGTAAGTGTTAAACAAGATTCTAAAGACATTGAAGCACATCCGAAAGTAGTCAGAAATCGCAATTCTACTTCCCTTCAAAGAACAATTAAAAACAAAAGGAAGGATTAAAACAATTAACCTAATTAGGTTAATGTACCGTCTAGTCCTGTTTCCGTAGATGATACCTCTATTGGGTAAGGGATTGCACATACCGTTTAAAAAACCTGTCTAACTTGTAATAATGTGGAACACAAGAGTTCACATTGCAGCACGGATAGAGGAAATAAAACAGGATGGCCGCAATATATGGAAATATGTGAAATCCTGGATGTAAAATTACAATTAGATTCTGGTTCAGACGTGTCGATTATCAACATGCATGGCGAAGGTTTAAAGAGGGTAGTACTTTACCCCCGGCACCCCCGGCACCACCCACGACTCCTGGAGCCAGCATTTTGGCTCACGGGACTCAATCGTAGTCACTTATAAACAGAATAGTCTTCCGTATTAACAATTAGCATATACCACCCATGCATTTTGTTGTTGTTTTGTTACCTTACGAAATAGAATTAACATTCTTAAGTTTGCTCCCGATATAAATATATTGTATTATTCGACGTTTTATACCCCCCCCACGAATACAATATTTTTCTTTTCGGTTTATCTTTATTTTGTTATTTTTCAACATAGATCCACCGCACGAGGCAAGCCATTTGTTTCACATCGATCTATCAATCTCGCAAAACCCTGCCACGTCCAATGCCAGTATTTTGTCTCACGTGACTCAATCGCCGTCATTTATAAATGGTGACTTTTATCCCCCCCACCAATACATTTTTTTGTTTATTTTTATTTTGTTACCTTACGAAATAGAATGAACATTGATAGATATTCCGCAAACCCCCGCCAAACCCACGCACTTTCGCTGCCACCAGCATTTTATCAACAGAAAATCGTCGTCGTTATTAACAATTAGCATATAATGTTCATTTTATCCCCACCCTCAATTATTTCTTATTTTGTTACCTTACGAAATAGAAATAACGTTGATCGATTTTCCGCAAACCCCCGCCACAAACACGCACTCTCGCTGCTGCCAGCATTTTAGCTCACGTGATTCAATCACGTTGATGGATTTTCCGCCTAAACACCGGCATACACAGTCACTCTCGTTGACGCCAGAATAGTCTTCGTTATCTACAATTAGCAATATAATGGTCATTTTATCACCTCCTCTCCTGGATACATTTACTTTTTCCTAGATACTTGTTCATTTTAAGAGCTGCGCTGAAATAATAAAATTATTATTTAGGAAGCCATTATAAATTTTAAAAAAGACATTTCATGTATATATATACATATATATATTATATATATATATATATATATATATATCATATATATATATTATATATATATTATATATATATATTATTTATATATATATTATATATATACATATATTATATATATATATTATATATATATTATATATATATTATATTTATATATACATATATTATATATATATTATATATATTATATATATATATTATATATATATTATATATATATATTATACATATATTATATATATATATTATATATTTATATTATATATATATATTATATATATATATTATATATATATATATATATTATATATATATATTACATATATTATATATATATATTATATATATTATATATAAACACATATACTAGCAAAAAGATATTCCGGCTGTGGTTTTCTTTACAAAAACCAAAGAAATAATTTGCAATTCACATTTTAGTAGTTTGGAGGAAAACATCAAAATGATGGCTGTTGTAGTGTTATTTGATATATTTCAATGTGGAAATAATTAACTGTGCATGAATTTTATTATTTTAGGCAAAAAAAACAACAGCTTATATGATATAGTCTTCAAAATGTTCAAAGTGTTCAAATTTTTTTTCAGCATAATAATGAACATGAATTTCCCATTAAAAAACTAAAACAAAAACAAACAATGACACAGAAGTTATGATTTTGAATTTTAAACTTAATTCATGAAATGGCTTAAAATAATATTACTACTAAGAAATTATTATGAAGAAAAGTTTTTCGTATACATAATAAAATAATAGCAGAATCAAATCATAAGTGACTGAATATAAATTTATTAGACAATGTTTAAAAGATAAATATGCAAATAATGTATAGCCTTGAGAGTGTAAGTCAGATTTTCTATACGATATGTGAAAATAATTCATTGTAATTGTATGAGAAAGTAACAACTTTCGCATTTATTCATTTACATATATATATATATATATATATATATATATATATATGTAAATTATAACTAAAAGGTAAACTTTTAGAGAGTTGGACCTATTGTGAAATAAGGAAAGCTCAATATACTGGATAGAGCAAAAATATGGTACGTCAATGAAAATTAGTAAGACCTGCAAATGGAAGCAAATCGGTATTTTCAGTTGTTCAAAACAAGGAGTAGTTTTTAGTTAATAAAAACATTTATTTTTCATCTCTTTCTTTCCTTAAACCAGGCTTTTCAAAGATTAAAATCTTATCATCAGAGGAAAAATTATGATTGATAAGTTGACAGGTCAAAGTTCCAAATTTGAAAAAGTTTTCTTTTAAAATTAAAAATTCAAAATTAAAGAAATTCAAAAAAACTTCTTTAAAAAATGTTTCCAAAAGGTTCAAACGGGCATGGGAATCACCAATAACGAAATCCAAAAAACGTAGGGCTCAGAAATATTGGTAAATCCGGAGGAATCTGCATAAAAATCCAACGACAGCGATTTCACTCAGGTCCACGGAGAGGAATCAAATAAAAACGGCCATTTCAAGGAAGTATTCCAAGGCAAAAGCTCCAAGGGAGTCAAAAACGAATCGTCGTAATGTATCAAAATTATTTGGGTGTATAAATAAAGAAAGACAAGAGAAGAAAAAGAAAAAAGAAAAGGAGAGAGAAAAAGCGAAAAACGATCGGAAGTAGAATGTAATCTAACAAGTGGGGGGGGGGGGTTAAGGGATTCAAATCAAAATGATATTTAGGCAGAAAGAAAGATGGAAAGTAGATTTCAAATTGGCCACACACAAAATGCCAAGTGCTAGTCAACTCAGTTAAGTTATATTCCCAGGGGGAGTAAGTAGATTAAATACAGATAAGGGACAGAAAACTGAGTTAGGCACAATGTCAACATCTAAAGTGGTGAAAATCCAGCTCCCCAAAAATGGACATTCTGGATCCGAACAAAAAGTTCAATTGCCTCGGTCTAGAAGGATTTCTCTTTCACTGACCGAGAACATAAAAACACTTAGTGCAACATCAGAACAGATAGTACATTTTGATTCCGCGGATTTTTCATACCACATCGAGGATCCGTTCTCGACAATCAGTCCGTCAGGAACAAGACCATTGCCGTGGACTTGTATCTGACGGGCTGTATGGTTCTGTTAAGCTCTAGGAGGGGTTAGTTTATTGCTGATCGCCTGAGGCGCCCCTACCGAGGAATGCCGACGGAGCTGTCCAGGCCCTTCCTCTAGGGTGCTGACTTTTCAAATCCCACTTTCCGACCTTGTGTCACATCTTCTTTGTGGAAGGAGGATAAATAAAAAAGGAAAAAAAAAATCTCTAATCTTTCTAACTACCAACATTAAAAGAACAAGTTAGCTTGTGTATTAATGAGTCAAACATTTATTAAAATCAAATCGCAACATTCTATTTTTTATAGCATATGGAAAACAATTTTTATCACAATCAATATTTGTGGATAAACAAATTCTAGCATTTTTTGCAAATAAATTAAAAAGAAATTATTTAGAAAAAGTTTGAGTTTGACTCTTTGTCTCGGTTTCTGCGCAACATTTATCAATTTTTTTTGTGTGCCAATTTCGTCGTTTTTGGAATATATTTTTTCATGTCGATTTAAGAGATAGTTTGTAAATATCAATTGTTTTCTTTCATTTCCATAATTCTGCCATAGTGTTTTATTTATTGGTATATAACATTGCTTAAAAGGTAATCCCCTTGTCCATATAGACCTTTTCTTATATTTAAGTAGTGTATTTCAACATTTTCTCTAAATGTATCTATCAATTCATGAGTTCGCAGTATTTTCCAATTTGATGAATTTTCAGAACATTATTCATTGACTCAGCATTATTGTTAATCCAATTGCTTTTGATTCTAAGTTTCCATTTATGCAAACAAAAACAATTGTAAATTTTGTCAACCATTTCTAAAATGTATTGCGAACCTAAGTGGTTATTCAAATGTTCAATTTCATCGAGCAAATTCCGTCATTTTGAATCTATCAAATGACCATTACCAAACAGAATCTGTTTATATTTAAATACAGTCTTACGATCCAAGTTGCAGTTATCACTCAAATATCTAGTCAAATTTTCCTTTAAATGCCTTGCACAAAGAAAAGAGAGTGACTTTTTGAAGACCGCTCTAACTGCTTTCACGACTGCCTTTTCTTGATCACTGCCAAAAATAATTCTGCTGACATCGATTTCAAAATGTGTATCATTTTTGAAGCATTGCTGCAACGTGACTGAAGAAATAATGATAGATTCCAAATGTAGCCTTTTGTGAAGCAGAATTGGACCAAAGAATATCGGATGATCTCCTGTTTTCTTTCTAATAATTCTTTGATTTTATATGTAAACATAGTAAGAAAGTAGGGTTCTAGTCCTGTCTATACCAACAATTGTATATTTTTCCTTACAATTCGTTTTAAAATCAGCAATTTGGTCATCAGTATATAGCAAATCGTCTGCAATATTCATGACTGATCTCACAAATCCATCTCCGATTTTATTCATGCACACAAGAATATCATCAGAAATATTTGTCACATGATGTTTAGATTTTTTGATTTTTTCAATTTGTTTTAAATTTTGAATGTCTTCATCGTTGGCTAAAATCTTCTTATTTGGTAATTCTAGTGGCCAGTGTCGATTTGTAGAAAAAATTGCTATTCATTGGTTGAACGCCAATATATTGATAAAGAATTTTGTTAGAAAATTCAGGATTTTTTGTAGAAATAATTGAATATATACATCTGCCGAAAGCATTATGAACATTTTTTTACTGTAGACTTTTTGAACATGAACACTTCCTTTCCTGTAGGCTGAGAAGTAAGTTTTACGAATTTTCGGATGCCATCAACTTGTTTTCGGATGCAGAATCCCTCATCACGCTTATAAATAAGTTTCTTCAAGCATTATGGCAGTTATATGTCTTGCAATTCCAGTCTCCAACATTGTCCACAAATCTTGATGTTAGATTCTTACGAATCCTTTTCAAATTTGAATTATTATCGCAAAAGAAATAGCAGTTTGATTTATCAAGAATAGGGGAAGATTAAAGTAGTGGATTTTTCAAAATATCAAACAATTGATTTGATTCTTCCACACCATCAATAGATATGGCCCTTTCTAGTTGATCATCCATTGGCTGATTATTTATTTTCGTTGCGTTATCAATGGTACTATTGCTCAAAGAATTCTCGTCAGTCTCTACCTGTAAGCTTATTGTTGGCGAAAAACTTTCTGATTCATCCTTACATTGTTAACAGTTCGACCTGCACATTCAATAATTGCAATAAAATGGTTTGGTTGCCAAAGATTTTCTCAACATTTCTCAGCTAGTCCACATTATTGCGATGCTTTTAGAGCTATTTTGTTTATTAAATTCAGTATTCAAATGTACAAATGCAAAATCTAATAATCCATTAATTGGAGGATAAATACTCCTTATACATGATTGCATATACATGGGCGGCAGATGCCATTGTTAATGCATCTGACCAACCTCATGCTGCAGCACAATTTGTTAGAGATATTTTGATAAATTTTTAATTGGGCTGCTAACTGTTTCAGCAATGCACAGACATGTCATCGCAAAATTCGTTAGAGCCATATAAGGCTAAAGATATTGCTGAAAAGAGACAATTTCCGTCTGATAATGTCCCTAAAACTTTAAAGCCTTTCGTATTAAATTTAGTTAAAATTTAATTACTTTCATTATGGCATGGCAAATACGTACAAATTGTTCTGTAACAAAATATTGAATTTTTTGTTTTGTTTTAATGATTGATATATCAATCATTCTGCAAAATTCTAGACACTCGTCAAAGCTGTGCTTTCTAGCTAAAACTAAACGAAAAATAAAATTTTGCTTGATAAGATCGATCCATTGATAAAACTTATTTCAGGAGCTGATAGCTCTAAACAGTCAAAGTGCATCCAATGTTCGCATGAGTCACACTCAACCTATTGTAGAGTGCCGTTTGCAAGCAAATTGGGCAAAAGTAATTCATACTGACACAAGTTACCGGCGGGGGGGATGAAAAGTGAAGCTACACTTTTATGAGGAAAATGCTAAAAAGAGCCAAATTGAAAATGGTGTATTATAAAGAAAAATCTCCTTAGTTTGTGTGTGCAAATGTCTAGCACTAACCTGTGTTGTTGATAGTAGTGGCAAGTAGTTTCTCTCAGTCTGATGGTATCCTTGTGAACTGTGATATTTGGTGAATTTTTGGCTCCAGATGGCCATTTCTCATTGGTTAAGAATTTATGATTTCACACCTATCTGGTTGTAAAATTGATTTCCCTCATTTCTACTTACCATGTGGGATCTACTTTTATGACAAGTTCCTCAAAAATATCAATTTGATTATATATATATATATATATATATATATATATATATATATATATATATATATATATCAATTTCTAATATTAAAAATGTTCGTCGTTTTTCAAAAAAATCATACTCTTCGAAGGAAAAATTCAGGAAGGATTTGCCTCAAAGGTCGGATGAAAAATGGCCAAACCACCCTTGTTGGAGTTGCGGGGACCTACCAGAAGTGTTCTTTTTAACGAAAAAATTGTGACAAATGCCATAAAATGGGACACAAAGCCTCACATTGCAGAAGTAACACTAGAAAAAAAAGTTACATAAAAACAACTAGAATTAATGGTGGCAACCTAAACATACGAAAGTATGTTACGGTAAAAATGAACAATCAAGATGTTATCGGCAGACCGACTATGCTACGCACAGATAAAGTGGCTCGATCGGGGAAGTCATTTCAAAAGTGACACTAAAAAATAAGACTACGCATGTTCGTAATGCAAAATACAGGAAATTTGTTAAAATTGAAGAAGGTGTTTTCTAATGAATTAGGACGCTGTACTAAAATGAAGGCGAGTTTTGATCTAATTGAAAATAAGAATCCCGTTTTTAAGAGAAAACGAAGTGTACCATTTGCCTCTCTTGAAAAAAATGCAGAAATAGACCGGTTGGTGGAGAAAGGTATTTTAACACCAGTTGACTACTCGGAATGGGTGGCCCCAACCGTCTACGTGAAGAAAAAATCTGGAGAGATCAGAGTGTGTGCGGATTTCTCAACCGGTTTGAACGATGCGCTGAAAGATCATCACTATCCTCTGTCGACTCCAAAAGAGGTTTTATTGACTTGAGTGAAGCCTATCTGCGAAATACCTGTAGAGGAAGATAGCTCTAAGATTCTTTGTATTTCGACACACAGGGGACTACTAAAGTTCAATCGTCTCCCTTTTGGAATTAAAGTGGCCCCGTCGATTTTTCAGCAGGTAATCGACACGATGTTGAGCGGGATCGATTTTTCGATCGGTTACCTTGACGATATCTTAATGAAAAGTACGAACGTCGGGGAGCATCGTGAGCACGTAAACAAAGTATTCGAAAGGATAAGCGATTTTGGTTTTACACTCAAGGAGTCAAAGTGTGAATTCTTTCTCGAATAGATCAAATACTTGGGACATGTCATTGATAAGAATGGAAGACGTCCCGACCCAGAAAGATCAATAGCCATTAAGAATATGCCCGAACCAAACAATGTTATCCAACTACAAAGCTTCCTGGGTTTCGCAAACTATTACGAAAAATTCATTCCCAATATGCACAAATGGCGAGCCCTCTTAAATGAGTTACTTAAGAAAGATAGTAAATGGGAATGGTCCGCCGACTGTCAATCTGCATTCGACAACCTAAAAACGAAGTTAACTTCAGAATTATTTATTACTCATTTTAATCCAGAGCTAAAAACTATTGTTGCAAGTGACGCCGCTCCTACGGCATTGGGGCGTGCATTTTGCATAAAATGCCGGATGGATCGATGAAACCCATCGCGCACGCTTCAAGAACTTTACTTCCTGCAGAGAGAAAATACTCGCAGATTGAAAAAGAAGCGTTGGGTATTGTGTTCGCAATGACCAAATTTCACAGGTATCTACACGGCCGTCATTTTTATCCTACAAACAGACCATAAGCCACTTATCACCATCTTTGGATCAAAAAACGGCTTGCCAACGTACACAGCAAGAGATGGGGTATAATTCTGTTAAATTATGACTAGGACACGCGGCTAATCCTAAAGTACACGGAACCGCTCGAGGATACAGTTATAGCATACCTTCGGTCAGAATATGACTATAGTAAAGTACTGTGTAACACAATAAAAGAATTGCCAGTCACACTTGGCGATATACAAAAAGAGGCAAGAGAAGATAATTTTATCATCGAAATTAAAAATAAATTACAAACAGACGATGAGCAAACGGCAGAAGCTTTTTCAGTCTGTTGCGACACATTATTATACCGGGAGCGAGTAGTAATCCCAGCTACGCTAAAAAAAATCCTGAGGGATTTCCATGAGGGGCATCCCGGAGCGACACGCATGAAGAAGAGCCTAATGAAATCTTATGTGTATTGGAAAAACATGGACAGGGACATAGAGACGAGGTGAAGGCCTGTGCGGGCTGCGTGTCGGCAGCGAAAGCACCACCTATTCAGTACTGTCCATGGTCCCGGATTCACATAAATTTCGCGGAGCCATTGGAAGGCTTCTACTATTTAATTATAGTCGACAGCTACTCAAAATGGCCAGAAGTTGTTAGATGTAAAAACCCAACAACGGATGTCATGATATGCGCGTTGCATGAACTGTTTGCTCGATTCGGAGTGGTGGACATTGTTGTATCGGACAACGGTACACAATTTACTTCACGAGAGTTCAAAGAATTTTGTGAAGACTTTCAAATTAAACATATCACCACTCCGACTTACCATCCGAGGTCAAACGGACAAGCAGAAAAATTCGTTAGAGAGCGTTGAAAAAATCGACGGGCACGCCGAGAGAAAAGGCACTCCAGCAGTTCCTTCAAGTGTATAGAAATTACACCCAACGAGAACACACCAGCCCAGGTACCACCGGCGGAAGTAATGTTTGGAAGAAAAATAAAGTCGGTATTCAACAGACTTTTACCAAAACAGGTGAAACCGACCAACATTACGGCACCAAAGAAGAGGTACGAGGATGGAGAGAAGGTGTTCTTCCAGGAACACCATGGAAACAAAACCGTGTGGGAAGTGGGAAAGGTACAAAAAAGATTGGAGCGGATGGTGTATATTGTAGAGGGTCCTAGAAGCACCTGTAAAAAACACAGTAACCAAATGCGTCGTCGCATGTCGGACGACCCAGGGGAAGGTCCATCGGATCGGAGTGAGACCATCATGGAAGATCTATACGACGCATTTGAGCTGCCAACACTAAAAATGCCTCCGGAACAGAGACGTTCATCAAGAAAACGTAAATTAACCGGGAGTTTCGAGGTGAATCCTAGGAAAACGATATACCTTGAGATTCCGGGGGAATGAGTTTCGGAAGGGGGGTGTTGTGGGTAAACCCACCTACTCTTTAGTAAATAGTAGCAACCGGCTACCATAAATACCGGCTTTTGCCGGGAGAACATTGGGGAGGTACATTTAGGCACTAGGACTGCCAACTTGTGTATAATTTCTCTGTTCAATACAATTCATTATTATTCTAAACCTGTTGTTCTTTTATTTCATTGTTGGTTGGTACCCCTAAACGGGCCACAACATATATACATATATATATATATATATATATACATATATATATATACATATATATACACACACACATATATATATATATATATATATATATATATATATATATATATATATATATATATATATATAGCAGGCTTCGCCAGCTAGCTATCGATTTGCAAGACATTCCCTATTAATTTATTAAATTATTGAAACGCAACTAATCGCTCAGACGAAACTAAGACGAAACTAAGGCGAAACTAAGACGAAACTTCCATGCAATCTTTCTTTCTCTCTCTTTACTAATAGGATATCAAGACAAAATATATGTATGCCTATACACACACATATATATATATATATATATATATATATATATACGCACAAATATATATCACATATACGCACATATATATACATACATATACAGACACACACACATATATATATATATACATGCACATATATATATATACATACACATGCACAAAAATATATACATAGGCTTATATACATATGGACTTGCACACACACACACACAACACACACACACACACATATATATATATATATATTTATGAGTGGTAAACAAATTTTTTACACATTCATTCCCAGTACGTTTGAAGAATGCCACATAAATTCTTCTTGGTTAAGAATTTGTGATTTCACACCAATCTGGTTGTAAACTTGTGTTCCCCCATTCCTATTTACTGTCGGTCTACTTCTTAAGGAGTTCCCCAAGAATAAACTATGCTTACAAAAAAGGTGAATATTCTAGAGTTCACTTGTGTTTATCTGACAGTTTGAAAGGTCAAATTTGTGTTTACACCTATTTGGTAAGTGGCTATATGGCACCTCTCAAAGACTTCATGGTTGAGTATTAAACCATCCGGGGAAAACTTTTGTTTTTATTACAGGCAGTCACCGCTTCTCAGTTTATCAAATTCAAAACTTAGTGCTCTGAAATTAATTGAAACAATTTTCAATCTATGAAAAATGTTAATACTTATACTGCTAAACTATCTCTCAAATAGCAACCCCCAAAATCCATAATTATATCTGATATCTTTTGAAGGTTTTTTAAATATTTCCGAGTAATAGACACACTTGACTTAATAATGACACATTTTCTCGGCCCTCAACCTAGAATCAGAGTGTAGATTTAGAGTTGTGAATTGGCCACTCGAGTAAAGCTGGTATTGTGCTGACTGAAATAATAGTAAAAAAAAGAGTCATGCAAGACACATAGTGCCTAATTTGTCAAAATATTTTACATTTTTTCACAAATAAATAATCCAAGTTTAGTATTCCACTGAAATTGTTAAAGGAAATCTTGGTTGATGTGGAATTCAAAAAATTTGTTTACCGCTGATATTTGTGTGTATGTATATATGTGTATGTACATGTATATGTGTGTGTACGTATGTGTATATATATGCGTGTACATATATGTATATACATGCATATATGTATATATGTGCAGATATATGTATGTATATATACTATATATATGTATATGAGTGTACGTGCGTATATGTGTACGATTTATCGACTGTTAACTATTCTGAACTTTTACCATTTACTTTGTCGTTCCTATTTAGTTGCCTTCCCACTAGGGCAGAGTTAGACACAAGGTTGGTTTTTAATCTGGAGAAAATGTAGCTCCCCCAAAACGGAAACTCTGGATTGGAACAAAAATGCATCAGTCTAGAATGACTTCTCCTTTATTGACCGAGGACAGAATAAAGTTAGAACAGATACTGCAACACAAATTCAATTTTCACGAACGCGGTAACATTACACACACACACATATATATATATATATATATATATATATATATATATATATATATATATGATAAAAATATACAATACCGTCCGGCCAATGACCCACTTTTCATAAACACACTAGCGATTTTCCAAACCCACTAAATCGGAAAGAAAATCTCCAGAAATCCGCTAACGCTAACGCTTTCTTTAAGTACGTAATTTCACCGAAAAGTTTTTTTTTTGCCATTTCAGTATATTCATAGAACATTTATTGAAGAAAATTCTTGCTTTTATTGTTTTTTTTGTTCAGTGCGATTTTGATATAACTAACTTTAATATAAGTACCATTACTTAAAATCCAATAAATTGTATGTATGTATGCATATATATATATATATATATATATATATATATATATATGTGCATGTGTGTATATAGACCGGTGTATGTATTAATATATATATATAGACATATGTGTATGTATATACACATGTGTAGGTATACGTTTATACATACATATATATATGTACATATACATATGTATATATATATATGTGTGTGTGTGTATGATTATGTATATGTATATATATGCGTGTGTGTGTATGATTATGTATACATATATGTGTGTATGTATGATTATGTATATATATATATCTATATACACATGCATATGTATATATATATGTATATATATATGTATATATACACATGTGTGTATGTATATCGTCACATATGTGTATGTATATACACATGTGTATGTATTTATATATATACATATGTGTATGTATGTATATAGACATGTGTATGTATTTATATATATATATACATATGTGTATGTAGACATGTGTATGTATATATATACATGTATATATATACATATGTGTATGTATATACACATGTGTATGTATTTATATATATATAAATATGTGTATGTATATACACATGTGTATACATATGTGTATGTATATACACATGTGTATGTATTTATATATATACACACGGGTATGTATATATATATATATATATGTACACGTGTATGTGTGTATATATATATGTGTGTGTGTGTGCGTGTTTGTGTGTGTGGTATGGTCTGTAAAAGTATGGCAGGCTTGAAGATCCACATCCAAGTCTCTCAGACAGCCACCATATATATGTATTTGTATGTGTAAATGATTCTATTAATTTCAAAGACTTACCCCTTGGTCAGCCGGTATTGTAGAGGTTTTACCATATATATATATATATATATATATATATATATATATATATATATATATATATATATATATATATATATATATATATATATATATCACCTGGAATCGTCGCTTTCAATTTGGTTAAGAATAGAATGTAGAAAGTCAGAGAACGACGTGTATTTTTCTCCAAAATAAACAAGCAAATTTATTTACCTTAAAGATTGAACAAGCTTTCGACTTTTAAAAAGTACAAATCAAGTTGAGACATTTTTTTAAATCTTCATGAACGCAGATATATACATATATATATATATATATATATATATATATATATATATATATATATATATATATATATATATATATATATATATATATACTTCGTTCATGAAAATTGAATTTGTGTGGCAGTATCTGTTGCCACTTAGTTTATACTTTCCTCGGTCAATAAAGGAGAAGTCATTCTAGACTCCGAGATTTTATTTTTTGTTCCAATTCAGAGTTCCCGTTTGGTGGAGGGGGTACATTTTCTCCAGATTAACCTGGTGTTTTCGGAAATTTATTTCTATTTTGGGCATGAGGGTGGGGAGGTCAACATATTGCCACTATAAGAATGTATGTCAAGGTTGTCTGTTAAAGGGCGTGATGTTTTCCCGCCTTACAGCAGCAGCATCGCTATGATGAGGTCTAGAGGTGACGTCATACCGGTGTTGCACCGGTGCTAATTGGCGCCCTTTTAAATCAGTACCAGCTTGGATTTTATGGAGAACAAGACCCTATTCATAAAGAAACATATTTTTCCTAGAAGGGATTAACGAAGGACGTTTCTGGAGAATTTCATTTGAGAAGTAATTTCAAGAATTAGGAGATCCTTGGAATGAAAAGTGTCGAAAGAAAAATAAAGAGGGACATTTGAAACGGACATTTCAGTAGAAAGAGAAAGAACTAATCCAAACTATGCCTGAGACGTTTCGACAACCAACGGCTACGGTCCTGTATATTTTGAGTTTTATTTTATTGTTTTATTGGGTTTTGAGACCCCTTTGTTAAATTGATAGGAATGACTTAAAAAAAGGAATATTTGTTTCCAGTTCGTTGTGCCAATGAACTTACCCATGTGTGATTTTTCATGTCTTAAGTTTTTTAAATTTTATCTTGGTTACTAAGGGTTAATGTAATTAACCCAGCTTTGGGAATTAAAAACAGCCAGCCCCATTTTAATGTTAATAAAACTTTCTTTTAACTCAATCGAACCTCTTATTTTTTCTTTTCCCCTTGTCATGTTTTCTTTTAAACTGTGTTTTAACCCTCTTTGTTACCAAGTAATTCGAATTTTGCTAACGCCCGCTAAATTACGATAGTGTCTACGTCTGCCCTAGTGGGAAGGTAACTAAATAGGAACGACAGAGTAAATGGTAAAAGTTCAGAATAGTTACCAGTCGAGAAATCCTAAACCAAAATTAAACAACAAATGCCTATATATATATATATATATATATATATATATATATATATATATATATATATATATATATGTGTGTGTGTGTGTGTGTGTGTGTGTGTAAGTAAATTTTGTGTACAACAGAATCGTAGGAGCAATTTTAGAGGAAGCATTATTATTATCAATGAAACAGACGAGTGGAAAAAAGGAAAATTGTTAAAATTACCTTAAGGCCTTATCATCTGACCCTCTGAGCGGAAACGTCAGAATGGTAAATTAAAAACTAAAAGTCGAATGAGATATGAGGGGAAAAAACTTATTTCAGTTGGAGGAAACGATTGAGACAGGGAAAAAGGGTAAATCTCTCAACGTTATGGTGGCTTTGAATCATTAAAGATCTCCAACTGATGCTTCAAAATCTTTTGTCTACACAGGCTAGGTCGAGAGTTGTTAATGACTAACGCCTCAATAATATTGAGATGGTAGTTCGACCTGGCACTGTGTAAAACAGAAAACCACCCATCGGAATAGTTGTCAGAACAACTATTTGTACTAACGAGGTGATTACCGATGGCTGATTCCTGTGCCTGGAAGTTCCCGGATGATCTCAAAACCTTGTGTAGGCGAATATCACGTGGTATGTGTTGGGATATTCTAAATTCTAATCTTTGGGATGTCTTACCAACGTAGTCAGCTCCACACTGACACATGAATTTATAAACCACATAATTCTTTTGAACGAAAAGAAGAGAAAAAGGTTCGAGTCGTGTAAACTACCCTATTCTAGCAATGTTGGTTTCTGCACAACATGCACTTGGTAAATGGTTAGTTGATATTCTTAAGCCCGTACTTACTTTTTATTCGGACTATTGTATCTCTGATTCCTATCTCTCTCAAAGGATACCGAGTTCTTGGCTTCCTTTGACATTAGTAGTCTGTTTACCAATGTACCTTTGGATGAAACCATTGGTATATGTGCAGATTATCTTTACCGCGGCCCCTTAAAGTCTCCACAGTTTCCTGAACGAATTTTTTGTTGAACTGATGGAACTTGCTACTAAATAAGTTTCCTTCAGTTTCAATAATATAATGTATCGGCCAATTGATGGTATATCCATGGGCAGCCCTCTTGGTCCATCGTTAGTCAACATTTTCGTTGGATTTTTGGAAAACCAATTATTTTCCAAAGTGACCAAGCCGGCTTTCTACACACGTTACGTTGATGACACTTTTGCTTGTTTTCCCTCACGGAGCGATGCTGAACAGTTTCTTCGTCTTCTTTGTGACTTGCATCCATCGTTGCAATTCACTATGGAGGTCGAGGATTGTGGTTCCTTACCATTCCTCGTTGTTTTAGTGTCTAAATCTGGTTTATCATTTGAAACCTGTGTGTATAGAAAACCAACATTTACAGGCCTTTATCTAAATTGGTTTTCCTTCGCCCCGAGAGCAAGAAAAATAAATCTTATTGGTACTCTCACTCATCGAGCACTTATGATTTGTTCACCAACACGACTCGATGCAGAACTTGGTGAAATTACTAATATTTTTCTTGCTAATGGATATCCTATAAATACTATAAAAGGCACCATTGCACGTAAAGTTGCTTTATTTAATGGTGGTAAATTTATTGGCCCGTCACGTTGCCCTATTTATTTTAAACTCCCATGGTTGGGTTCTGACGGCCTTGACATTGTTAAAAGGATTTCTTCTTCTACTCAACGTTGTTTTCCGGCAACCATGTTGAGGGTAGTTTACACGACTCGAACCTTTTTCTCTTCTTTTTGTAAGGATGGCCAGCCATTCAAAAGAATTCTGTGGTTTATAAATTCATGTGTCAGTGTGGAGCTGACTACGTTGGCAAGACATCCCAAAGATTAGAATTTAGAATATCCCAACACATACCACGTGATATTCGCCTACACAAGGTTTTGAGATCATCCGGGAACTTCCAGGCACAGGAATCAGCTATCCTCGTTAGTACAAATAGTTGTTCTGACAACTATTCCGATGGGTGGTTTTCTGTTTTACACAGTGCCAGGTCGAACTACCATCTCAATATTATTGAAGCGTTAGTCATTAACAACTCTCGACCAAGCCTGTGTAGACAAATGATTCAAAGCCACCATCGTTTCCTCCAACTGACATAAGTTTTTTCCCCTCATATCTCATTCGACTTTTAGTTTTTAATTTACCATTCTGACGTTTGCTCTCAGAGGGTCAGACGAGAAGGTCTTAAGGTAATTTTAACAATTTTCCTTTTTTTTCCACTCGTCTGTTTCATAATAATGCTTCCTCTAATATATATATATATATATATATATATATATATATATATATATATATATATATATATATATATATATATATGTATATATATATATATATATATGTATATATATACATATGTATATATATATATATATATATATATATACACATACACTCATATACATACACAATACTTTTTATTTTTATTCAAAAATTATCCTTTCTGTGTTTGTTCATCATTTTAGCGAAGTGTTTCTGTTTGTTTTCATTGTAAGCAATAGACATTTGAATTTTGTAATAACGAAAATTTAAAAATACGCTAAGAATTTAAAGTTACATTTCTGAAAAGTCAAATTAATCCTAAAATTGCAATGGTATTATTAAATTTAAAGTAATGGTATATTTAAGTTAGTTATATCAAATAAAACTAAACATCGCACTGAAATAAAAAACAACAAAAAAAATGACTACGAAAAGAAAAACAAAAGCAGAATTATTCCAATATTTTTTTTCTTTTTCAGACTTATGAAGAAATTTTAAAATTTATAATTTCCAAATTCTATTTTTTCTTCAATAAATGTTCCATGAAGATACTGAAATGTAAAAACATCTTTTCAGAGAAATTACGTACTTTAAAAAGGAGCGTTAGCGGTTTTTGAAAAGTGGGTTATTGGCCGGCCAGTATTCTAGATTTTTACCATTATATATATATATATATATATATATATATATATATATATATATTAATAATGGAGTTTATGTATCTGCACGTCTGAAGCCGATTTACTAAGTAAGCTAGCTTCATTATATATTACTAAAAAACCGCTGTAAACACTATGTGCATTTCTCAATTTACATGATCAATTGCTTTTGAACATCTAATAAATTAGTATTCGCAAATATACACTCATGATTGTTTTCTTCAGATTTCCTCATGTATTTACGCTATTTTCCTCGCTAATAATCGTACTTATACATTATAATTATTTCTTTTATTATTTATATATATATATACATACATGAAATAAGTTACGTAGTTAATATAACTATGACGAAACTGATTAAACAGCCAGCGTTAATCCATTGAATTTGTTCCCTCCCTCCGTTATGTGATTTTTTTTCTTTTCTGTCAACAAAAAAACTAACACATTTTACTGGAAAACTATACAACTGATTTTAGAATCAAATTGTTTAATTAAAAAAATTCATTAAACAAACATACACACACACACACATTATAATGAATTTAATTTAGGTACACTTTATTTCCCAGAGCATTCACATAACTAATCCTGTTCACTATATTTGATATTTGGGTGCTTTTTCACTTCAGGGCCCGCGCTAACCCGTCTTTAGGGTTTGGGTCAAGGTCAAAGTGGGGGTTAGAATTAGGGTTTAGAGTTAGGGTTAGGTTTTTCTTTTCTTTTTTTCGTTTTTAATTAAAAATATTTATATGTATGGAGGAGGATAAACAAAAAAAAAATTTTGAGGGGGGCGGTCAAAACACTTTTCTTAAACTAAAAATATTTCTATGTATGGGGGAGGGAAAAAATTGAGAGGGGTCCAAACAAATTTTTTCTTTCTTTTTAAACTAAAAATATTTCTATTGATGGGGGAGGGTAAAACAAAAATCGGGGTAGGATCGATTTTTTTTATTATTATTTATTTATGACTGGGGCTGCATCGGTTTATATGCGACCGGAGGGAGCATATATTTGATAGTATATATAATTATGCAGGTTATTTCGAACGACGATGTTTACCGCGTTCATGAAAATTGAATTTGGGTGTGTTTTATCTCAAACATTCGTAAAACAAATATAATTGAAAATTGATTCAATTACTTTCAGTGCACTGAGTTTCAAACATTTATTTTTTCAGTGGGATATACTCAGAAGGGAAAATCCATCAACCTTCATTCTATTTCGTAAGGTAACAAAATAATAAAGGAAAAAATCTATTGGGGGGATATATGCTAAGTGTTCATAACGAAGACTATTCTGTTTATAAATGATGGCGATTGTGTCACGTGAGCAAAAATGTTGGCGGCAACGAGAGTGCGGAGGTTTGGCGGGGTTTTGCGGAAAATCCATCAACCGTCATTCTATTTCGTAAGGTAACAAAATAATAAACAAAAAAAATGTATTATGTGGGGGGGGGGAATATATGCTAAGTCTTCATAAGAAGACTATTCTGTTCATAAATGGCGGCGATTGTGTCACGTGAGCCAAAATGCTGGCGGCAGTGAGAATGCGGGGGTTTGGCGGCGGTTTACGGAAAATCCATCAACCGTCATTCTAAATAATAAAAAAAAAATGTATTGGGGGGGGGGGGATATATTCTAAGTCTTCATAACGAAGACTATTCTGTTTATAAATGACGGCGATTGTGTCACGTGAGCCAAAATGTTGGCGGCAGCGAGAGTGCGGGTGTTTGACGCCGGGTTGCGGAAAATCCATCAACATTCATTCTATTTCGTAAGGTTACAAAAAAATAAACAAACAAAAAAAATGAGTGGGGGTTAGGGTTAGGGTTAGAACGAAGACTATTCTGTTTATAAATGACGACGATTGTGTCACGTGAGCCAAAATGCTGGCGGCAGCGACAGTGCGGGGGTTTGGCGGCGGTTTGCGGAAAATCCATCAACCTTCATTCTATTTCGTAAGGTAACAGAAAATAATAAACAAAAAAATGTATTTTAGGGGGATATATGCTAAGTGTTCATAACGAATACTATTCTGTTCATATATGTCGGCGATTGTGTCACGTGAGCCAAAGTGCTGGCGCCCGCCGGGTCGCGGGGGGGGGGGGGAGTGCTGCCGTAAAAAATAACCCTCAACACGATGTGGTCTCTATTCCGATTCCGAACGGTCGCCATTTGGTTTATCTGTGCTGATACGTTGAATTTAATGTGCTTAATAAACGTAATATAATAGGAAGAGGCTATTTTGCCGGTCACGGCAAAATAACGATTCCTGCGTTATTTTGCCGGTTCATGTATATTTAACTAAATTGTTAAACATACAGTGACGCCCGGCACAATAATTATTTACTAATGTAAAGGGATCGTTATTATGCCGGTTCATTTTTTTTTTAAACCTAATTGTTATGGCCTTGCGAAAGAAAAGGTAATGAAATAAGGGCAAAAAAACAATTTGTTTTCATCATCAGTGTCGGTTAAAGAAATTAAAAAAATTAAAAATCGACCTGCCTTATTGTGTCGGTTAAAAAAATATCTGCTTTTAATACAAAAAACATTAAAAGTAAAATAATTAAATGAACGGAAATGTTAGAGACAATTTGATTATTTAGTCGAATTTCATTTGCTGTAAAGCGTATCTGATGTAATTTCTTTACGAATTGCTGTTTGCAGACGGAAATATTGGGACCCCATTCGTACACAAGCATCTGAAATCCGGCTAAAGAATCTAATTGTCTCTAATATTTTCGTCCATTCAATTAATTTTTATTTTCAACTGCTACACATTTTAATCCAAGATTGAATTGTTTTACAAGCAAACATTGTGAAGCGGCAGCACTTTTTATACCCGCCACGGGAGCCGGAGATACCACGGGCACCAGTAGGCGTGGCTCAAATGAACCAAACAATCGCAATCATTTTAAAATAGATATTTTACCTTTATTATTAAAAAAAATACTATTTTTCTTTTCGGTTTATTTTTATTTTGTTACTTTTCATAATAGAATTAATGTTGATGAATTTTCTCAACATTACTAAGTCTGCTCTCGATTTTGAAATTAAGGAAAGTTATATATAAAAAAAAAAAAAGCAACAAATAAATGTTACCAAAGGCAACATAAATTATTCTTCTACCTACCTGTATAAGTTTATTTGTTTATTTTATTATTTATTTTGATAAATGATTTTTTTAATAAAATAAATAATAAAATAAACAAATAAACTTATACAGGTAGGTAGAAGAATAATTTATGTTGCCTTTGGTAACATTTACTTGTTGCTTAGTAATGTTGGGAAAATTCATCAACAATAATTCTATTGTGAAAACTGAAAAGTAACAAAATAGAAATAAACCGAAAAGAAAAATCGAATCAACCGGAAGTAAAAATTAATTTTATCGTTATTTTAAAATATATTGTCGCTTAATAATTAAAAACAAACAAAAAAAATCAATTAGGCAAAGTTTTAAATAATAAAAAAAAACAATCAGGCAAAGTTTAAAATTATAAATAAAATTTCGTTTGATAAAGTTTTAAATAATACAAAAAAATTAATTTAAATAATAGTAATTTATAGTTAAATAAACACGAGCCGGCAAAATAACGTAAGACTCATTATTGTGCCGGGCGTCACTGTATGTGTTTAACAATTTAGTTAAATATACATGAACCGGCAAAATAACGCAGGAATCGTTATTTTTGCCGGGACCAGCAATATAGCCTATTCGAATATAATATTGGTGTTTGTGTGCGTGTGTGTGTGCGTGTGTGTGTGTATGTATGTATGTATGTATTTTAAAAACAAAATACCCCCCCCCCCCAAAAAAAAAACAAACAAAAAAAAACGGTTAGGCCTCTACCAAATATCCGAATTCTTCTCGGCCTTCGGGGCTAGGATCAAAGTGTAGTATCTGTTCGTTTGACGAGAGAGAACTGGATTTATTTATCTACCTCCTACAAGGTAAGATGTGACACAAGGTCGGAAAAGTGGCCAGCGCTCGAGAGGTGAGCACTCTGGCCATTTAAAAATTGTCTGGGCAACCCCGTCGGCATTCCCCGGTAGGGGCGCCTCAGACAGTAAGCAATAACTTACTTCTCTCCAAAGAGGGGAGGCAAAGCCTGGGAGGGTGCACATCATAGAACTGCACAGGACCAGCAATCCCCAATAGACCGGCGTAAATCCAGACCCAAAGGCCCGGACGATACTGGATGTTCCCCACATTACGTGTTTGAGTCAGCCCTCATGAGGAGGCAAGTAAATAGGGGCCTTGTTGTTTAATACGATAGGGGCGCATCAGAAAATCGATATGAGCACAAATGAACTAGGACTTTCGAACCGGTAGCAGCTTTGAAGTTTAAAAACTTCAAAAAATCACAGTCGAATTGTCGGATGTTCACTAATACCAAATCGTCGGACATTTCAAAAGAAAACCAAAGGAACAAAAAATATAATTAAAAAAATCACCGATGTCTGGAACTTCATTAACGACGACATTCGAGTTCAAATTTTCAAGCTTTTTAAACGATTCTGATTATTTATAAAGTGCCTTGTTGGCTTGACGTTAAAAGGCAAAAGACAAGTATTATGGTTTAATGTGTTTATAAACGTCAGTGTTATTAAAAAATAAATGTAATATCATGGTTTTTGTCCCGTGTGTGTGTGTGTGCGCGCGTGTGTGTGTGCGTGTGTGTGTATGTATGTATGTATGTATGTATGTATGTATGTATGTATGTCAGCGAATTGACAAGTAGCAAGTCCTGTGCGGCGGCATCGGAGTCGATGGGTGACAACTTTTTGTAAACGGCTGACGAACACACAGACACAAACGCACGACATTACCCAAATATGACGGCGGTGTTGGAGACAGGACCTACCTCCGTCCGAACCGTCCCGATCGAGGAGACTCCGAAAGGGGTATTTTCAGCGATGCTCTGGAGGCTTTATCCTGAGCTGCCCAAGGGTTCAAGACGTTCGTCTAGTAGACGACCCGTGACCCTACTACTCTCCCTCTATTTGATTTGGTAGACGCCGTCATTTATGACGTCATCAACCGTGCATGGTTATCCCGGGCCTCTAATGGATTACGTCATCATTTTTGTTACATAATCCTTTTATGACGTCATCCCATGGGACAAGCAAACAAGAGCCACAAAGACCCTCCACATCTAGGCAGTCACTATCCACTTCGTCTCACGGGTCGTCTATGTTCTATGTTTTAATAGATGACATCATCCTTTTGTTCCAGATATTTTAGTAAATGTCATGAAGGGTTTTCTACCTGTTTTAGTGGATGACGAACAGACCAAGGCTGTTGAGGAAGTCCTGTGTGGTGGGGCCAATCGCTCCACAGTAATTAATTAGAACACAAAATGATCAAAAAGACTTACGTATTTTAATCTCTTGCAATCCTCGGCTGAAGCTTTTTTTTTAACTTAGTTAACCCCAAACAAGGCAAGTTGCCACTGTAGACGTAAGGGGCTACTGAGAATTATGATGAAAGTTTAGGGGGTCATCCTAAATTGGGAGCTATACAGCGAGATACTTGTTCAAATTTCGCATTAGTTTAAAATTTTAGCATGTCGGTACAGTCGGAAAAACAAGGAGCAGGGAGGTAGTTCCGAAAGCCGGCAGCATGAATGAAAGAACCTATTGGAGTAAAAGGCTCTCCGGCATCTGGGGACCTTCACATGGATGGGATTTAGTTGATTGGTCGAGGGGGCACCAGAGCAGCAAGTTCATCGGAGCACATTCCATTGAAGTACTTGTAAAACAGGCATTGCGGCGATGGGACAGGGAGCTTGGTAAATAGTGAGGGACCTATCAAGTTGGCGACTGCCCTAGTCCAGATGTGGCAACAATACTCAATGCATGGGCGGATGCTACATGTACAAGATTCCGTTACTGACGAGGACGCAAACATGCTGACATCTCATATCAGTGACTTGCCGTTTGCACAGAAAACATCATCCGGCCATCGGGCCGTTTGCCATGCCCTCTGAGGAGGGCAACTGGTTCGAGGATCGATGAGAAGCAAGCTTAATTTAGAATCAAATGAAGTTCAGCATGGTTTGGGCACCATTCTCAAACAACTTTTTTTTTTATTAAAAAAAACACTACTTTGTAGCAAGTTTCATTGTACATGTGAAACGCCAAAATGAAATCCAAGTCTGAAAAATATAGTCGACGTTTTTATAACCAAGTCGAAAAAGCGGTTAGTTAAGGAAGAATGATAACTCGAATCAATAACTTTCTAGTTAAAGGGAACTTGTGATTACTTTTTTTCCTTGCAAGTTTTCATTTCGACATTTCACACGTTCGATGAAATTGCCAAAATTTGATGTTTTTAATGTTATTATTCTCATAGTTTATTTCACTCTAACTAATTTAGGTGACTGTGTGATTACTTACTTAAAATGTTGCGTGTCGATTTTAACGGTAGCAACATATTCAAGAACCATAACTATTGCGTATTGACCCTAAATTCCGTATACGGTGCGCTCCCAAAGTTTCCAAAATTGTATTCCTATTGGATAATCTGCCTCCCCAAAATGTGGGAAATTAGGATTCAGAGTCCAAGAACTGGACAAATTGTTTATATTATTAACAATAATTCTCATGGCATTTTTTAAACTTAGTTCACCCCAAACAAGGCAAGCTGCCACTGTAGACGTAAGGGGCTACTGAGAATTTTAGGGGGTTCATCCTAAATTGGAAGCCATGCAGCTGTTTAATTAGTTTTAAATTTCTGCGTGTCGGTACAGTCAGGGAAACAGGGAGGGAGTTCCAGAGGCTGGCGGTATGAGGAAAGAAGCTATTGGAGTAGAAGTCTCCCCGGCATCTGGGGACCTCCACAGTGAATGGATGGGATTTAACTGATTGTCGGGTTGGTCTAGTGTATTTACGTCGAGGAGGCACCAGGGCAACAAGTTAATCAGAGCACATTCCATTGAAGTACTTGTAATAATATATAATTAATATACCATATAAAAATCTCATACTAACAAAATAATAACATCTGACAAGAAATAAATACCAATTAACTTGAATAGAAATGTTAATTATTAATAATTAGTCACCAAACAAACAATTTGAACAACCTCTTCCAAAAAATGGCCCAAATAATATCTCAAACAACCAAAAAAAGCATTTGAAAACATAAAATTCAAACAAAATCACTTACACATTATGAATAGTCAAATTCCCTGGGATGACCTTCCTTTCATTCCAGCTTGTTTGTCTCGTTGGTCTAGTAGTCTCCATCATCAATTCGCTGTTGTGGAACTCTCTTCTTGCTGACTGTTTTCCTCGTACCGTGGTCTTTTCAAGACTACGGCCAATAGGCATCTCTTGTTTTTGTAATAATCATATTTCGTTTTCTTGTTAGCTCCTTACATCAAGTGGCTTCATGCCTTGTCTGGAGAGATTTCCATAAAAAATACTGTTGCCACATCTGGGGATGTGTAACTCAAAACACCCTTTCTACAGCCGTTTCTCACAGAAGAGACGTTGCTAGTCTTTCTCTACTCAATCATTATTTCCATACACAATTCTTAACTCAGCTTCAATCTCTCGCTCCATCTTGTAAAACATTCACAGCAAGAACTCATCTTCATACCACCACTGCAAAGAACTTTCTTTTCTTCCCGCATTAAACGGAATTTGCATGATCTGTGAGCACGTTGCCACAAGATTGATTCCCTGAGGGCTACAACATGATAATCTTCAAATGTAATGTCAATAAACTCTTGTCATAAAGCATTTATTAATTCAATTAATTCATTATTTTAAATCCTCTCATAATATTTATCATCATTCAACTATTAGCCCTTATTCTCGAGTGGCTTTTAGCCTTGATAAGGGGTGGTTCACTAGAAAAAAACAACGTATTTATGAATGTTATTCAGTTTACAGGCTTTTCGGGGGAAAGGTTTATATATTTTTAAAAAGAATTATAGAAAATGTGACGACAGAATTGCCTGGAAGTAAAACTAGCATTGAATTGAAGAACCCAATAAACTGATGTTTCCACCTAGGAATCCCAAAGTAGGTTTAATCGAATTTTTAATAAGTCACTTGTACTATAGGGATCGTTGAATTTCTTTTTTTTATTCGAGAAAATGTTGAATTAAACCCATTCTCACGGGGCCATCAGTAGGGAAAATAAAATCGAATTTCCTTATTTTAGTATATAATTAGTTTTATATCGAAAATGACATATTGTCATTTGTAGACAACAAACTTGTTTGAAAGTGATGATGATACACAAGTTACCGATGCGAACTGTGGACGTAAATAATTTTTTAAACCTTCATGTGGTCCATTCTGGGAGTAAACTATTCTGAAATAGAATTGAAGCAGCAAATGCCGACACCTGAATGAGATTCATTCATGCAAGAGTTTTTGTGATTTTTGTATGGATGACTTTTTGTCCTTGTATCTTAATGTGTGCGTGAGAGTGTTTGTGTGTATGCAGGGCTTTACGGAGCCCTTCAAAAAGAAGCGCGCTCCAGGAGCACGCTCCTGTTTGCTGAAGCTAAGGAGAGGAGGGCTCATTTTATATTCCATTTGGGACGAAAGAGCGGTGGGTTTATCGCTCCACGCTTCCTCGCTCCACGCTTCCTCGCTCCACGCTTCCTCGCTCCACGCTTCCTCGCTCCAAAATTATTAGGTTTTTTTTTATTCAGAGATGGAAAGAACGAGAGAGTTACGCTTGAAAACAGAACATTTTTATTTACATCGACATGTTAATACATGATGGGACAGTTTTCTTAAGGCAGGAGACAATTTGGCACCAAATGTCTTTAAATGCGCCAGTGAGTCTATATAGATGTCTTTGAAGTTATAGGGGCCGTTGGATTTTCTCGCCCATTTCGCTTGGTATTCACCCAAATGTTCGATAAAATCGATTTTTAGGATGATTTTTTTAGCATATATCAAATTGAACTTTTATGCCACGTTTTTACCCGTCGTCTTTTCGGCGACATTTTTTGTTATTCTTAAATTCACAACTGTTTTAATCTTAATGGTTTGTTTTAAAGTACTTGCTCGTTTCTCTGTGGTACAATATAGTGACGTTCGTAAAACAAACAAATATTAAACAACTGTACGACGATTAATGTTGTTGCCCTGGTTGTCTCTTCTCTACCAGAGAAATGTTTTTTCTTTAAAAAAAATCACTTAAAAGTAAAACTTTATTTACTTAAAAACAAATCTAAATTCCCTTTCAAAATAAATAGAAAAAATATCAGGTCAAATTTTCTTTCCCTGAAAAAATAGGTTGTTAATGTAATGAAAATTAAAATTGTTTTAAAATACTTCAGAGATTTTCTATTTCTATTTGATACTTCAGGAAACGAAAATTTACGTATAATCCTATACTTCAGACGAGATCCTTTGACGCCCACCCCTATCCTTCGACCACTCATTGGCAGACTAGAACGTTTATGAAAGAAGGTAATATTTTCATCATGGAGCGCTGAAAAAAGCCGCTCCTTTTTTATAGTGGTTGGAGCAGGAGCGGCTCCTTTTCGAAATAGGGAAGCGTGAGAGGAGCCAGCTCCAATTTTGAGCGTTGGAGTAGGAGCGGGAGCAGCTCCCAAAGTAGTGGAGCGCGTAAAGCCCTATATATATAAAAGGAAGTTGTAGTTTGCTTGAAGCATTGCTGGTAAATATAAATGTTAGTAATCCGAGGCAGGAGCAATGTGATATAGGTACCGGAAGATGGAACAGGTGAACAAAAATAAATGAGAAGAGAGAATATGAATGGAATCTCAAACCAATTTATTAATATTTCACGGTAAAGGTTTAAATAACATAACGATAAATAGAAACAAGTTCAGTCAAGCAATTTAAAAGGTCCGGGAAAAGGTAGCCTTAAATTTTCGAGAGTTATACCTCTCATTATCAGTCGGTAGAAGTTACACGGGCACACACGCACAGACATGATAACATACTCGTATAACCAGACACACACGCAAGCATAATCGCTTTACACATATATCCAAGATCATACACATACGCATATATATAAGCACGTTTATTTAGAATAACACTCATACACGCACACACACATATACACACTTTCACATAGGAGAGAAACTTGAATGTCTACTAGAGTATTCGGTCTCTCTGTACAAGGGTTTGTTAGGACAACCTGACATGATGATACTTCCCCCTGACCAAATATTCAAAATGACATAGTATTCGAAGCCCAAATAAGATCCCCTCGACACGGCTATAAACTGGTTCATACGAGGAATGGTGCACCTTCTCCAAGTAATGTTACATCAAGTAACAGCATTTAGCTGGACTCCACCAGACTAGATGAATTATTGTCCTTGAAGCCAGTAAGACCAAGTGACCAAAAGAAAGATAAACTATAACATAGTTAACTGGTCAATTGGAGAGAAGAAAATTAATGTTCTTCACTTCTTTACTAACTCAACGTTTGACAGGTAAAGGAGAACTTTAATATAATACCGGCTTACTGACTAAAAAAATGCACCAAACATTGATGTTATTGTGTTTTTTTCTTTGCAAAAATGTTCTGCAAAGCTAAAAACAAAAACAACATTTTTCCTCTACAAAACAACCAAACGAAACACTATGAATAAATATTTGAAGATATAAAAAACTTGAAGCATAAAAACTTTTACCAAAATGACCGAATTCGGCATCAAATAACCCGGAAAGAACAATTTAATAGAATATTCGAATATCTATGTATCTCATTTATAGATCAAGTGTTAGTCCCAGGAAGGGGACCCTTGATTTCTGAGAACTTTGACTGAAGTAAAATGAAACAAAAAACACACACACATAGTCATATATACTCACCGAACGTAGCACACACAAACACACATGAATAAACACACAAAAAGAAAGAAAAACACAAATTGTATATCCATATCCCAGAGGATTTTGTGTTTTTCGTTTTCCAGTACTGCTTCTGGTTTATGTTTGTACCATTTGTCTGCATATTCGAAATTCAATTGTTTGCACAGTTCCCAGTGTATTACTTTCCCAAAACACAGTCATGTCTGTTCTTGTATTCCTTTTGGGCAAGTTTGCTACATTCATTGTTTTCCTGGGTTTTATCTATTTTAACTTTAATGTAGTTTGTCCTAATCGCATTGTTCTGTTCAGCCATCAGTAAAGATTCCGTTTCTCTGTTCAAGTTTCCTTTTCTTAGCCATGTCCAGCTATTTGCGTTGGTTTCTTCTCTTGTGAGTCTTATGAAGCGTCCATGTAGTTGTTTTTCTTCCCATTCTTCTTTTCTTGTCTGTTTGTGTCCAGTTTCGATGTTTCCTGCGTTGTTTGTTGGGACGGTACATCTTGCTGCGGTGATCAGCCTTTCTGTGTTCTGGTTTATGTCCCTGTCTGTATCGTCTTTTGGATGTAGTGCATTGTGCATAGTCATTAATTTTCTAGTCCTCTGGTCAAGGTGCCTGAGTTCTTCTTTTAGTCCAGCTTATGAATGGTCCACAATATCTTATTAGTGATACTGCCCAGGTATTTATTCCTTTGATTAGGTTTCTGCTATATAATTTTGTTTCTAAGAGCTTTTTTGTTCTTCACAGGTATTCTTTTCCAATTTTCTCTTTCATTTCTGTTGATTTGATTGTGTCTGCTTCCAAAACTCCCAAATATTTATAGATGTCTAGTTCATCTAGCGCCCTCATCTGCTCTTGGTTGGGTAGTTCCATGCCCTCAGTCGTCTCCAGCTTTCCTTTTTTAATCTCTAGCAATGCGCACTTTCCCATTCCGAATTCATTTGAATGTCCTGACTGAAGTTTCTGGTCGTATTTATAAGCTTTTCCAGTTCCTTTTTTCTTTTTAACTTCAGGTCGTCCATGTACATGAGGTGGTTTATTCGTTGTTCTCTGCCTGTGAACTTGTATCCGGCATCACATTTCCTGAGTATGTAGTTGAGTGGTATCATGGCTATGATATAAACAGTAGTGGTGATAGGGAGTCTCCTTGGAAAATGGCTCTCTGTATTTTTATCTCTGTCAAGTATTGCCCTCCAGCTGTTTCCATTGCTTTCTTGATGAGATTAATAATCCTGTCGGGTATCTTGTACATTTTTAAACATTCAATTATCCATGCTTGAGGGGTTCTGTCGTACGCTTTCTTGTAGTCAATCCATGCCATAGATATGTTCTTTTTCTTGCTTTTAACTTCTTTCAGGATCTTTTGATCTATGTATAACAGGTCATGCGTCCCTCTTTTCCCTTTCTGGCATCCTCTTTTGTTCCTCGGGAAATAGTCCACAACTGTTCAGGGAATGGTAAATTTGCTCTCTCAGTTGTGCCGTTAGGATTTTCCACATTGTCGGTAAACATGTTATTGGTCTGTAATTGCTTGAGGTCGTTCCATTCTTGGTGTTGTCCTTCCTTTGGTCATCCACTCTGCTTCCAAAACTCCCAAATATTTATAGCTGTCTTTTTCATCTAGCGCCCTAATCTGCTCTTGGTTGGGTAGTTCCATGCCCTCAGTCGTCTCCATGCCCTCAGTCGTCTCCAGCTTTCCTTTTTTAATCTTTTCCATTCCGAATTCATTTGAATGTCCTGATTGAAGTTTCTGGTCGTATTTATCAGATGTAGGGTCGTGAATCTTTTGAACCAGTACGCATGTATATTCCATCGTGACCTGGTTCTTTCCAGTTTGCCATTTTCTTTAGTGTTGTCTTAATAGTTTCTTCATTAATTTCTGTTTCCGTTACTTCTTCAATTTCTAGAAGTTTATCTTTCATGTCTTTAAGCCATTTAGCATTTTTGTTGTGATCTTCAGCCTTTTCCCATATCTTGCTCCAGAAATGTTTTGTTTGTGTCGGGCCCGGTCTACGTTTTTGTAAAACTGGATTTCATTGTTTTCAAAGGTCCTGTTCTGTTTGTACTGTTGTTGTTATTATTATTATTATTATTATTATTATTATTATTATTATTATTATTATTATTATTATTATTATTATTATTATTATTATTATTATTATTATTATTGTTTTATGTTCTTTTTGCTGATTTTCCATCCATCTCTCTTTTATCTGACTTACATTCATCCATTCTCTATCTTTGAAGACCCTTCCGGTTTAGAAATATCTTTATATGGTCACCAAACTTCATTTTTAAACTAGTTTACAGAAAGATGATAGGTCAAAAGAAAAAGATGAAGAAGAGTTTTGCTTTCTTTTCTTTTTCTTTTTATATTTTTATCCTCTTTGGGAATCATGTAACATGATCTGAAATAAAAAAGAAAGAAAATTTCATTAATTCTCTCTTTTATTTTTAGTTTTTGTCTCTTTTTATCACAGTATATTGACATTTGTGTTTTTTTCTCTCGATTCAAACTAGTCAACAAAAGATAAATATTTCTTACCTAATTGTTATTTTTTTTGTTTTATCATTGCATTTCCAGTGCATATTTTATTCATCTACTCTGATTTCAATCTTTCACATATGGAAACTACTCTTTATTAACAAACCAATGCGTCAATTTCTTTTAATCTCCACAAATCAAAGAATTATATAATTTTAATGAAATTCTCTGCATCTATTCAATAAATTATTAATCTTATATAACATGTATTTGAGACGTGCCTTAAGTATTATATAAAGTATATCAATATAACAATTAAGACTATTAAATATTTGGTGTTTGCTTTAAGGGAAGTAATTATAGAAAAGAGCATTAGTAACTTATATATGTTAATGTAAACAAATATGGAAGATTATTACGGATTCAAAAAGATGACATTTAACAACATTATGTTGTGCATGTGTTCTGTAGCAATAATTTACACGCATGTAATATTAAAGCAAACTAAATTTCAAAGAGAAATCTAAAAACAAATGAAGTCTTGATGAATATGTGTTACTTTGGTAAAAGTGAAACTCGAATACCAAATTATAATAAGAACAACTGTCTTGAAAATCCATGTTTTGTTTTTGTACCTATTTTTCTTTCTTAAGTAAAAAGAAAAAAAAGTTCGTTAGAATATCCTCGTTTTTATTTCTTACCTTTTGTTTTTCCCTAAGTAAGTAAAAAATAAATGAAGGTTTTTATCATAGCTCGATGTTAAGAAATGAAGAGAGTGGTGAAAAAGAAGAAGGGTTTAATAAACGTTAAACTTACAAGTTATAGGTGATATCAATGGTCCAAATTCTCAAGTCATTCTATACGATAACGCTGAATGCTTATCTGTGGATGCTTTGAATTTTAATAAACTGAAATAAATGTGAGGTGTTTGCTTTATGTTAAATAATTAGCAATACACCTTTTTAAACCATTCATATGTGTGAAAATGTGAAATATTATTACTATAATGTTGCCCTGTAGCATTTACAACCAGTGAAGCGAAAAATATGTATCTATATAAAGTAGACTGGTTTTCCCCCTGTAATTTTGACTACACTAGAAAAATAATCAACTGCATCACAGGCTAAACTGATCCGTTCTGCAGTTCCCCTTGTGTGTTCCTACAAAATATAACGTTACTGCAATCCATTCTCTAATTATTACATTTTATCCTGGAAAACTTACTCGCACAAAAATAACTTACAAAGAGGAGGTAACTCACCCTTTCACCCACTCTAATTTTTCTACTAATCCTTCCACCTACAACACCATGTGATTTCTTTACATAGGCAAGATTTTCACAAGTCATTGGTAAATTATAGAATAACAGAATAGTATTCTTTCATTACTAATCAATTGTATTACTACATTACGATACACAGAAATAGTTTAAAAACAAACACAGACAAGCATAATACATTGTGACAACATAGCGACGATAATCAAGACATCGCAAGGTATTTTTAGTTTACCCCCTAAAAATCTTTGCCACTACTGCATTCGAGCGAATTTATTTGTTTTCATTTTTTTAACAATTACATTCGCAACCACAGACCTTTCAATAAGAATGGGGATAAAAAATGCCCATCGTCAATAACATCTCAGGAATAACACCGTGTTTCTTTGGTTTAAGAGCAAAGAAAGAATCGTTTTGTTAAATCCTATTTCAGTCACGTAAATGTGAAGTAGCTTTTGGCATTATTTTCCAAACTCTTTTTAATCGACAACACTGTCAATGGTATTTTTTTGTGATTTCACTTTTCTAATGTTACCACAAATAAGTGCTACCAAACGCAATAACATTTACTTTTCTATTGACCTGCATAGTTTTAAACTTCTGAAAATGTTTTAAAGTCCTTTTTTTCAATATGAGATTTCGTCGATATCCACACATTCGGATGACAGTAACAAATCCAAAATGGCCGACCCATGAGTTTCTATTGGTGTTTCATTCATTAAATGCAGTTAAAAAATGACTTACCACTAACCCTAAGTCCGATTGGCAACACCCCCGGGCGTAGGGTTGTGGCATTCATGTTTAATATGGTTAACAGAATATACAAAAAAAATACAAATATTGTTTCTGAACTTCATTTTAGTGTAGGCGCCCCCCCCCCAAAAAAAAACGCCACAAAATTGGAATACTATAATAATATATGATTATTTAACACACGCATACATACATCCAGCATCAAACCATATTACCTCTAAATGGCCCGGAATCGGGTGCTCATTTTAATTTAATTAATATAGGAAACTGATCCTCCACTAAAAGCTAAACAAATTATTTTTTTGTCGAAATTCCTTTTCGGATGATATTTTTTCACAGTTAAATCATTTTTCCATTCCTCCACACCGGGAAATGCTGGGACACGGGTCTTGCTATTAGTAATTAAATTATTGATACCTTAGCCTAGTCTACTGAAATTTTCATGATACTAAGGATACATGATAAAATTTGAGGGGTTGCAATATATGAAAAATCAGATGATATCATCATCATGAGATGATGAGTGGGTAACTAATTTAATTTTTTTACCATTGCATTTTTCATCGCTTTAACAAGTCTCGATCTACATATTTTGTAACTTTATCATTTTCATATTGATATTAAGTCATCATTTTAATTAAAAGCAAAAGAGCATATGTATATGTATATGTATATGCATGTAGGTATGTATATACAAGGTGTGTGGACAATCGATTGCATAACTTTGCGATTATGTTCTATATGATATATATATAGGTCGAGAAATGCTTGTTTTTTTAATTATATAGACCATTGAAGCAAATACTGATCAACATTCTTTATTGTAAACATCTAACGCGTACAATGTGTGTAATAGTGCTCTGTTATTTCTGCGTATGGGATAAATAAACACTATCTATCTGGTGCTGCCACATGCACAAACAAAACCATGAAAAAATGACACCAGCCGTCGGGATCAGAAGAAAAGTCCGAGCATCATGTTCAGCAGGGGCTTCTTTGATAGCCAACATGGAGGACCCAGTCGCCATCTTGTGAATGGTGGTCTTTATCAGAATACAACATACCAAATACAGGTAAATAAATATGACCAGTACAAACTGAAGACCATGTAGAAGAATAAGTTTGTATTCTGATAAAGACCACCATTATCTATCTATCTATCTATCTATCTATCTATCTATCTATCTATCTATCTATCTCTCTCTCTCTCTCTCTCTCTCTCTCTCTCTCTATATATATATATATATATATATATATATATATATATATATATATATATATATATATATATATTCTTTTTTCCGGAAATAGACATTAGAAAACGATGTCTTTGTTACTGGTTGAAAAACGATGACTTCTAAGGCTTCACACTGACGATTACAAACCTATTCTATCTTTACTTCAAAAAGTAGTTATACAAGGAAATTGAAACAAAAAAAATGCAAAACAAAACTTGTAATATCCGACTAGAAAAATAATTAAGAAATGAAATCCATCGGAATGCTTTTCAATTTCTTCGTAATGTATTGTTCTGTGAATTTTCAAATGAACTTCGAAGTAGTTAAACTTTCAACTGAAATATTGTTTCTGGCTTTAGAATCCTCATCTAATACTTGTGCAAATAAACATTTAAATAAGTTAAATAAAAATAAGTATAAAAAATGAAAGTAAATGAAAACCCAGTCAATGCCGGGTAAATACAGCTAGTATAATAAAGAGAGGTCTTTGATGTTGGCCACGGGTTCCACTGAATAATCACTTATGAAATTAATTAAGAGGAACCAATTGTGTAGCAAGAAAATACCAATGAGAAAATTATGAGTAAGATAATCATGGGTGAAAATTTGATTAATAAAATAAAAATTTAAAAAATATTAAATTTTACGTTAATGTGGGTCATTTTTTAAAAATCCAAACATTGATGTTTTTGTTTTGTTTTTATACTTGCATTTACTTGGTCTTCAAATTTGCCACAAATTAATTTTACTTTGGGAAAACCGTCATTTTATTTTATTAGAAGAGGAGTTCAGTTTGCTATTAAAATTTAATGTAAACAGAACCTCCATGCCAGAATTTGAAAGAAGCGTGGCCTCAAACCCCTTGGTAGTTTAGGAGAAGAACAATCTGATAAAAAAATAAAAAAAATCACTTGCAACCATCTCTGACATGTAATAAATAAAATAAATAAAGACTTCATTTATGTAAGATATGTTTTTAAAATGTCAATGATATAAACAACTTAAAAGATGCATTTAAAAATTATTTATTTATTGCATGAAATCAATATAACAAAATCCCCTTGTTAGATGTACTCATTGATAATATTAACAAACAACTTATGACCGCTCTGCATAAAAACACATTAGCGTTCATTCCCGAAATTTGTTGATGGACATTACAAAACATATTCTAACTAGGAACTGCAACCTTTATGAATTAAATGTTACTGAGAATTCTTAGTATGAATATCTCTTCTACAGCCTGTCTCTGTTAGTGCTTCAATCAGCACCAACTACTGTGACGCCAGCAGAAAAAAAACGAGACTCAATGGAATTGCCTTCTCTTTACGGATACCACGGTTCGAGCAGCTATGGTGTATATCAGTGGTTCTTAACCTGTGGGGAATTCGCCACTGGTGGGGAATGGCGGAGTTGCCAAGTGGGGAATGACCGGCCGGACAGAAGAACCACTGCTTCAAAATTTAATACATTGCATCCAAATGTTGACTTACTTTGACCATGATAATTTTGACCATTTTCCTGACTTGACTACTGCTTCACGTTCATTTCTTTTTTGGGGGGGGGGGTGTAATGAGCAGCTGCCGCAGTGCGTCATTTGCCACAAAATGCTCAGCAATGATTCGATGAAACCCCATCAACTGAAGAAGCACTTCTGCAATGCACACCCCGAGTTTGTTGGCAAGGAGAGGCAGTCTTTTTGAATTGACGGCAAACTGCTTGAAGAAAATGAGAATGGATCAGGTCGGAAATTTTTAAATTGAGTCGAAAGCGATATTAAACGCATCGTATGCTGTGTCTCTGCTGGTGGCGAAGGCGAAGAAGCCACATAACATCGGAGAGAGGCTGATAAAGCCGTGCCTTGTGTCGTGCGCTGGCGAATCTGCGATGTCGACAATGAAGCAAAGTTTCTCTGTCCAACGACACTGTCAGGTCCCGCATCTTCGACATGTCATGCAACATCAAGTCACAGCTCTTGGCAAAGGTAAAAGGTACAAAAACCCAGCGTATTTCTTGTTATGGTATCATGAAATTTAAGTCGTTCGACCATGCAAAAAACACGAAAAACCTAACAAAAACGTCTGTCGATTTTTCTTTTTCATTTTGTTTAAATCAGGAAAACGAAAATAGTTTGAACGAGCTTATTTTTTCTCTCAATAAGAGGTTAAGCATTTATCTTCTAGTGAGAAAAGCTACGACCGTACACACGAAAAAGTCAGTCTATTTAAAGTGACATAAAATGGAGGAATTTAAAAACGCTATTTTAGAAATGATGAGGCACCAACAAGAACAATAACTGCAATTATAGAGAGAACAAATAAAATATCAGACGAAAATAGAAACAGAAAAGTTTGGGCTAGAAGAAAAATTACAAGAACAAGCAAAAAACATTTCAAGAAAGGTAGCTGGAACAAATGTAAAGATTTGAGAAAATGGTTCTTCATACCTAAAAAAATTATACAAATTATCGCGAATGAGAGTCAAAATGGTAAAGATGAAAGTGTATTTTCACAAAACACTATTTGAAGCACTATTGATAATTTTAATTACGAAGTTGAAAACTAAATTACGTTTCAGACGATATGAGCACATTTATAATACGGACTGGTCGAATTGGACCGATTTAAAAAGTTTCATTTGCTATTAAGGAAATTTAGTACAGTTGAACATACCAAATTCGTCAATTATATATTGCCACAAAAAACAGCGACCTTTAGCTCTAAAACGTCTCTTTTTAACAAAAGGTGGAACTTATGAATCTCACAAGGAAAGAAGCTAGCGTAATTAACAAACACTGCGATGATTTTAAGTTGTCGAAGTGCTAACAATTTTAAATGTCTTATCTTAGTGCAAGGTTTAGTATTAAATACGGATGCAGAACTCAGAAGAGTTATGAATAAACTAGAGAATGAACCGGGTCTAACAATTCAACATATCGCAGAGGACTGCCGACATTTTTATTATTCAAGACACATTGAACACAAAGCGGTATGTCACATATTAAAAAGAAAATTAATTCACCGACTAAATTTGATAAACAAAAGAAAAAATAATTTGTCTCCTAAACCATGTTTTGCTTGCGGTTAATTGCATTGGTACAAATATTGTCCATATAGTATGAAAAAATGTTTTAATTACGATCGCATGGGACACACACTGCAGAGTCAAAAATAGAATTTTAAAAGCTTTATTAAAATTGCTAAAAGTGACGAAGTTGAAAGTTTGTACAAGTAAGAATATTGAATAAAAAATATTAAAATTCAACTTGACTCTGGCTCAGATTCGTTGATAATAAATCTTCAAACGTTGACAAAAATTGGAAAACCCACTTTAATGAAAAAAGCGTCACTAGAGAACAAATAAAATTTGAGGGAGAGCTAATAGCTGCAGTTATATTAAAAGGAAAACGTTGAAATTGAAAATCACCTTTTCGGCACGGACTGGATGGAAAATTCTCAATTATGGGATATGTCTATAAATTATTTCTGTCAAAATATAAAAACTATAAATGCCGAAAGAATTAAAAGAATGCTTTTCGGAAGTTTTTTTCTGGTGGACTAAGAAGATGTAAAATAGTGACTGCCAAGTTTGAATTAAAACCAAATATTCAACCAGTTTTTTTTTAAAGAAAGGAAATGTTCCATTTGTGCCATTAAATAAAAAATTGACGAGGACTTAAACAGACTCGAAAAGATGGGTGTATTATCAAAAGCTGAATACTGCGAGTGGGCTTCGGCTACAGTCTACATAAAAAAGTAAAGATATCTGTGTTGGTGCAGATTTCTCCACGGGACCAGGCACTAAAGGATTGCCAATATTCTCTTTTTATTCCAGAAGAGGAAAACTTTTTTCAATGGTAATGCGTATCTACAAATACCCCTGGACGAGGAGTACGCAAAGCTACTTTGTATAAATACCCATATATTGTGTAACGTCATTAGTGAGTAGTGGTAACATTCGAAGAAATAAAGGAAAGGGCGCGAGACGACGATTTCTCAATGAACATAAAAAGGAATAAAAGAAAAACACCAATAAATCTCTAAAGTGTACGGCAATCGAGTGGTTATTCCTACAACATTACAGAAAAGAAACTAAAAGAATGTCATGTTGGTCCCCCGTGCATTTCGAGATTGAAAGTCTCTGGACGAGCATGGACAAAACATTAAAAATGCGGTAAAAATATGCAACGGTTGTGTTTGGCAGCAAAGACACCTCCTATAAATCTCAGACCCTGGGCAAAATCTGACCGACCGTAGTCTAGGATTCACATAGATTTTGCTGGTCCACTGGATGGTTTATATATTACGTAATAGTACTGGACAGTTTCTCAAAATGGACGGAAATATTAAAATGTAATAAATCAACTACGGAAGTAGCCATTAATTTTTACATGAATTGTTCGCTGGGTTCGGGGTCGTTGACTGTGTTGTATTGGACAACAGAACGCAATTGATGTGAATTTAAAATATCCTGTCAAATTTTTGTAGGGGATCATATCACGATTGTGCCGTACCTACAATACGAGGAGCAATGGTCAGGCAAACGGTTTCAAAAGAGCGCTTAAATAAGCGAGGGATACACTTACCCGAATGGCCATTTAAGAATGTTTGCAGGTATATAGGATGACCCCGAATAACAATGTTCCATCATCCATGATGCCAGCAGAAGCAATGTTTGCAAGGAAGATTAAAACGGTGTTTGATAGATTATTACCAACCCACACGAAACCAGGAGGTCGAAAAAATGTCACAAAGGGACGCTTCAGAGTTAGAAAAAAAGTTTTTTTTCGGATGTTCAAAGACAATACACCCTACTGGGAAACGGATTGGATTGGAACCATGCTTTACATGGTAAAAAGACCCAAATTTACCCACACATGGACCAAACGAGGTAACGATATTTAGATGCTGTCGAGAGTAATACTCCAGAGGACGAATTAATGGATAAAATAAATCGTAAGATTACGCAATTCATTAAAAGAAAAAAGTATTGACTCCATACGGAGCAAGGCTCAAAAAGGAGGATGTGATGGTGATCTACCCTATTTCGGGAATATATGGACTCTTCCAGACACTATGGATAGAGCTTACAACAAAGTGTGGCCACAATCCTTCTGTAACATACTAATCTATACTTCTGCAAATACACACTCTTGTAAATTATGGACTCTTCAAAGCCACAACATTTCTAGAGAAAATGGTGCTCGAATATTTTTCTGTTGTGGACACTTTAACCACATTGCCCAGATTTTCAAAGAAAATATTAGTACAGCTTCCCAGCGAGTAACTTTATGTGTTTTTCATAATTTTAGAACCTTTTTACTATTGTTACTCCCTTATTAATTTCTAACATAACATTAGATTTAAATTAGAATTGTATTTACAGGTTCACTCAATTGCGATCCTTCCATTCATAGTTACCGAATTTGGAATTATCTCATCTTGTCAAAATAACCGAATTTTCCGGACAACACAAATGTTAAGATTATTATAAAAATTGAAAATATTTACCTGTTTAATTTTTTTATGTAAAAAATGTAGTTTGTTATGTAAGTTTGACGTAAATTGACGCCAAGGGGTACAAAGTGACATTCTCTCGCGTAGGTGGTCAATTTACGTTAAACTAATATAGCGAACTGGACCAACATCATGCCCCGTGTTTGATACGTGTTTCAAAAAAGTTTTTTATAATCTCAAAAGTTTTGGTTTAATCGAGTGTACCGTAAAAAAAAAACGTAATGTGCGTAAGTGATTTTTACTTTTGCAAAAAAATATATTCACACATGAGGTTTTATGATAATCCGAAACCCCCCCAAAAAACAACTCTATAACTAAATATTATAAAAAGAATCGGAATCGGTAATTGTATCGGAATCGGGAATTTAGAAGAGACAGAATCGGTAATTGTATCGGAACGGGAGAAATATTGGAATCGTCCCATTACTAGTTTTAATCGCCTTTACAACATGAGTGTAAGTAAAAAATAAATAATTCAACTGTCAGACGCTATTTATTTTTTAATATCGTATAAGTTGATAAAAAAATCGCTATTCTTCAGAAAACGAAATAAGTAAAAAAATGTAACTGTCATAAGTTATTTATTTTCTAATATTGTATCAGTCGCTACATTTGTTATTCTTCAGAAAACGAAATAGTAAGGCGGTGAAATAATAAAGGGAATGTATTTTAACCGCCTGTGCATTATGAGTTTAATTAAAACAGAATAATATATAAGTTAGTTCTCGTTTCGTCGAAACTGAAACCGCAGCATGCAACTGTCATTGCGTCGTTGAAAGATTTTAGTTTCCATTAGGAAGAAATTAATAATAGAAATAATTTATTTATTGGCAAATAAACATTTTCAATTGTATAATTTTTTGTTATGAATGACGTCGGTTTGAACAGAGGCGCTAGTTGAACGAGTAAAATAATGCGTTTGATTTCCGAGTTATTACAACTTGCTAACTCTGCATTTAAGAAAAAAATGTTAAAAGGTGGAGTTATCCCCCTTGCTTTATTTATATTGAACATCTTTCTCTCCCATCTTTCCTCTCCTATTGACTTGTTTTGTCCGCGTTTCGCGTAGACAATTAAACTTGTTTTTTTATGTTTTTTGTTTTTTTATTAAAACATGGTTTTAAGTTGTGAACCCCCGTCGAAACGCATTTCACTATAACTGTTTTGTTTTTTCCAAATACAAAATATATACTTATCTTATACATAAAGTAAGGTGAGATTTTTTCCCTATTTTTCGTATCGGTAAACCGAAGCTACATATGGAATTCTGTTTCGTACATGCTGTAGTCTGATTATTGGTGCTGTTTTGTTTTGTCAGTATTAACTAGTAGTGTCAGTGCTAGAGCATATTTCCCTCCCCTCCCCTCTCTCTCTCTCTCTTTCTTTCTCTCTCTCTCTCGAATCTATAATACTCAATTCAACCTTTAAAAAATACACAGACATTATTAATGTACAATATTGATCAGATTCTGTTAAATATTCCATCTTTTGTTTAATTTTTAACTCAGTCGAAGTTCTCAGAAATCAAGAAGGCCCCTTCCTGGGGCTAACATTTGATCTCTATATGAGATACATGGATATTCGAATATTCCATTAAAGTTCTCTTTCTTGTGATCTTTTGGTCTTAGCGGATTCCAGGACAAGAATTCATGTTTGAGGTAACATTAAATGGAGAAGGTGCGCTATTTTTCATATAGCCGTGTTGAGAAGATCTTATTTGGGCTTCGAATACTATGCTATTTTAAATATTTGGTCATAGTTTACTTGTAGGGTGAAGTATCCTCATGCTTGACAAACCCTTGTACAGAAAGACCGAAGACACTCGAGGATGGTGTTTAGTAGGTAATTCGTCTGATAGTTCCCAAAAATACCTTTGCAATTCTTTTTTATACCATTATTCCTGAATTCGTCTATTCCATCTTAGAATATTCTACACTATTGCTGTTCTTAATTGGATCTGTCAACTTTACACAAAAATATATTACTCTATTAACAAAGAAATTCAATTGGTTTATAGATCTATTTTCTTAATCTGCCTTGGCAATAAACTTCCAGATTGAGAGGAAATATTTTTAAAGACGTATACCTGTCGCTTGATGACTGGCTGCCTGAAACCCACCAACCTGAACAACCTGCATTGTGCCCCTTCAGGTGTGAGACGTGAAGTTGCCAGCTGAGTAGATCACAAAGGCTATCAGTGATGAACGCCATCTGCTTCATGGACGTGAACCAACGGTACAACGACTGAAGTCAAGCAGAAGCTTCCTCAGCCATGCCTAACCCCTAACAACATCTCAGAAAGAGACCAGACTACAGCTGTGGACCAGACGGCTAGAAGACCGCCCCCCTCATAATGATATGGGAATCCTTGCTTCTGAGGAACTCCCCCCCCCCCCCGGTTCAGAGACACCCTGGCTCCAGTGGAGAAAACTCTAAACCGCCTGAGAACGGGAATGGGGCGATCAAAAGTGGCTATGAGTAGATGGGGCGACAAAACTGACCCATACGATGCAACACTGTCTGGTCTGGCCCCAACTGCCCAACGGGTGTAGCTTGAAAGATCTTGCAGAGTACAACAATATTGCAAAGGACTGCATGAAAAAAGTGGGAAACTGTCATATGACCACATGCTTCAAAGACACGCAAAGAAGAATAGAAATGCCATTAATTATTTTGAAAGTTTCAATCTCTGTAAACAAACTAATGTGTTAATTTTGTTTTAATCGCCATACACCAGATAATTATCCAAGGAGATAGACACAAAATGCTTGTCATTAATAAAATATTTCACTAGTTTATTCTTACAGCAAAAAGAAACAATATCTCCCACCTAATATATTCAGAAAGAAGCAGTTTCTTCTTTTTTGTCCTAGTTTTATTATTCTCCTTTCATGTTTATTTTTAGTCTCTTGAATTTATTGTTATCCTCCACCTCAACCGCCACCACCCTTTCCCCCCGAAGAGAGAGAGAGAGAGAGAGAGAGAGATGTAATGGTAAACATGTTTTTAAAAATCTTTTCTCATTTGACTATCTTTCATATCCAGTATCATTTCAAATACACTTATGTTCTAGGTCTTTCACTCAAAAGTGTGTTTCTTACTCAAAAGATGTACTTCCTCTTTATCCACGTTGCTTGACCTTTCCTGACATAATTTTTTTCTTTCTTTTTTTTTTGGGGGGGGGGGCGGGAGTACTAACAATATCTCCCTTCCCCTCCCAATGTAGTCATGCCTTGTCTGGACCGATTTCCATTAAAAACAAAAATCGACAGTCTTCTGGAGGTTGAAGGTTCAATCCTTACTACAGGGATGATAACTAAAAAAACAGTTCTACCCGGTCATGGCTGATGGAACGATGTGAATCTATTCCGTGTTTTAGTAAATAGAGTTCAGTTTGAAATTCTGTACAAGTTTCCGAGTTCAACATAAATTAAATTCCAAAAGTTCGAAAACATACACTTGAGTTAGGTCAGAGGAGGTTACATCGGCCGAAACCAAGATGCAAATAGTAGTCCGAATAATTGAAATAATATAAATTATCAATCATCATCTAAAAAATTCTGCTTAATTCATAAAATACTAACATATCAAATAATAATTTGCGGGGATCGGTGAGAAGATATTTTAATGTACTGTCATTAAATGGAAAAAATGTTCTGTTTATTTGACTAAGCAAATACAACTTTTTGTTTGATATCATAATATAATAATAATACAAAATTAATGTTTATATTTAAACAATTACAAATATAGCAAAAAAAGTGTTCTTTATATTTTCTTAATGTATTTTATTTGTTTATTTTTATTTAGAAGTGTGTGATAGTGAAATATATTAACGGTTGATATAACAAAAACTTTGTAATCACATAACAACCACTATCGCCACCTCATTAATTTCCCCAAATTACTCATAGTTCGGTTTCTAATTGCTAGATCAGCTCATAACCAATTTTTACCTCATATATTTTAGGTTAAATATTTATTCATAAAACATTTAAAATTTATTTATAAGCAAAATATAAAAGTACATTCTTTAATTCGCCATTTTTTCTTCATTACATAAACATAATAAATCCATTAATTATTAGTACAAGCTTTATGTACTGGCCAATAATCTAGCTTTTTTAAATAATCAGCAGTAATGATTGCTTCTACTCGCATATTAATCTATCACAGAAACCATATAATATCAATTTCTACTACCAGTTAATCTATTTCATTTGCATCCTTAGGTTAATCTAGAGGTACCTTATAATAATGTTTATGCTAAGATGTCATGTCTTCCCAATAATTAGTCTTTATTGTAATTAACAATGTGATAAAATTACTGCATTAAAATTGTATAAAGATTAGTATATCTCCATCAATTCGCTGTTTTGATACCTCAATGTAATACAGCTTAAATACAGCTTAAATGACCGCAATAGATCTGATAGGATTTGAATTCAGCATAGGTGATTCAATATCCATTTGGTGAATCATGCATTCCGAGAAATGAGCAATTATGTTGCCTTCATGAATGACTTAACAAATTTTAATCAGATCTTTTAGTCCTAGAAAGAAGGTTTGGGGGTGTAATATAAGCTTTTCAATTTGTTGTCTAGAATATATGTCTATATATTAATGTTGTATTCTCTGGTGACCTTGAAAAAAAAACAATACCCCATCCCTTGAAAACGACAGAAATCAAGAGATCAAGAGTTTGAAAGTGACATGAAGAGTAAAACGAAAACGAAGGGCCAAAACGGAAGTGAGGAACCATATGATCGATTCGTGTTTGCTTTTACAAAGAATTTATTAGAAGCTGAAAAAGATGAACATGTGAAATGTAGTCTTGAAAATAGCCAATAGTAAGCTAATCTCTCTCTCTCTCTCTCTCCAAAGCTTCTGCCTAAGGTATAATAAAGATATATATATTTTGGGTGTAAATGTCTTTGATTTATTCAATTTGAGAACCAACACACCAGCAACAGACATGCAAACCCATGGAGAATCGCCACCTGAGGTGCCCTGTCCAGCAGAGAATAATCAACAGTCGGCCAGAAGAAGTCTTCACTCTTCATCTCAAACTCCTGAATAAGAACTGAGACGTACATCTATATCTGTATACCCGAGTAAAGTACATCAATAGCGTAACGATGAGAAAAAATATTTACCTCACAAATATTTTTAAACATATGCTCATTTTATTTTTGTCATTGGGATACAGCTGAAACAAAATGCGCAAAACTTTAATTTAAAAATCATTACTTTATAGATTATATTGGTATTGATTTTTATTTTTTTATAGAATGTTACTTCTGTGTTCAAAATTAAATATGAAAAGATATTTTGACAATTTCTTGGATCACATTTCGTTCAAAACAAGAAAAATACTGAAAGTTCTAACAACTTTATTTCGTTTCCTTATAATTGTTATTGAATTGTTATTTGGGATTCTTTAAAAGGAATGAACGTATAAGTAAATCTTAGTATTTTAAATATTAGCAGCTCAAAAGGCCATAGTTAATTCAAGAAAATAGATTTTGTATTTATTATTATTTGTAATCAAATTTTAAAACTTCAATTGAGAGACAAACTCCAATATACTCTTAAAGGAAAGTCGTAATTCTGCGTGTGCGTGTGTGTCCGCCTAAGTCAGAAACTACACAAGATACACTTACAAACCTTACATCATAGGATTTAATATGATTACGGCATGGTTATGATAAAATAATATTGTAATATTCTATCCCTTTACAATCACCAAGGACAGGGGGTGGTTACTTGAAAAAAATTATTCTTGATAATTGTTTCAAAAACAAAAATGTGAGAACTACAGGACAAAATAGGGGAGGAGAGCAATGGTGTCCTCTATTATTTTGTTATTTAGTCCTCACACACCATGAGCGATGTTTTTGACAAACGAGAAAGAATTGCTGTTTTCTGAGCGGGTGATATGGGGAGATTTTTTCAATCTTCTCATAGTATTCATCATCATTCAATCTATCCATCTCATTAACCCTTATTTTCGAATAGTTTTTTAGCCTTCGTCACTCAGTAGTAAAAAATAATTTTTAAAAAACAACAGTTCCTTGTGAAATCAGTTGATGTGGTTCTTAGGCGGCTTGAGAAGCTGATGCCAAATGCTGGCGTCCATACTGAATTCTAAATAAAACCCCATACTATACACTCTCTTATCATATTCATTTCTTGTAAGAATTATATTTCAGTAATAAATTACAAGCACTTCATAATTGAAGCTACTTTCCAATCACCCTGTATAATGAAATTTTAACTGATAAAAAAACACTGTATGAACAATATTTTACATAGTGACGAAGTTTTCAATATTAGCAATAAAAAATCATTCATCTTAACGATTAAATTTTAGTCTTCTGTATAAAAAAATTCCAAAGTTCTATTTTTGATTATCATCATAATGATAAGTCGTGCTTATTTTGCTCCACTTTTATTATGTGTACTCACTAGGAGTTCTCACACAGGTCATCATCAGAAATTACTCGCTGATAATAACCGGCGGTGTTCCCTGGAGTATGGGTGACAACAAGTCTCCCCAGATTTCCAGTGCGCTCCACCTCTTTCGATAACCTTTGCAAAAGACTTTTGCCTTGATTTCTCACTGGCAACGACCATTGGCCTTCATTGGAATTTGGGTGGCAATAAGCCTCCCCAAAGTCCCAGTACACTCATCCAGTGGAGGTCTGGGTTAGTGCTCTACCTCCTTGGTCTTTCCATCCTCCTTGACCCGTCACAGCTATTTTGTGTAATATCAGCTGAAGCTTATACCTTTTTTTTGGGGGGGGGTCACAGTTGATAGGATTTCTTGCAGTTTCAGTTCCCTTGGGTTCATGCGGGGTGACTTCCATCTTTTTGTTTTTTACTTTTGTTGCAGTTTGCATATGGCTGATTAGTGTTTATAGTTTATGTTGGTTGGTTTCCGCATTCGAGGATTGCAGCTGTTTTCATCATTGCCGTCCACTGTATAGTCTCAGTCTTCTCTTGATTCCAATTTCTTCTAGTCTTTTTTTCCAGGTTTTTCGGGACTGTTCCTAGTGCTCCTTCAATTATTCTCTGGCAAGTTCCGTGTATTTGCTTTGTTTTTCCATCTATTTGATATTTACCCTGTTGTCTGGTGGAACGGCAAAATCTACAATTTGGCAGTTTCTTACCTTCTTATTAATTATTATGACGTCCAGTCTTCTTCCTTGGATGAATTTATCTGTTTGCATTTTCTATGTCCCAAAGGATTTTGTGATTTTCGTTTCCGGTATTGTTTCCAGTTTGTGTCTGCACCATTTGTCTGTATGTTCAAAAAATGCAGTCGTTTGCATAGTTCCCAGTGTACTGCTTTCCCCACGCTGTTGTGTCAGTTCTTGTATTCTTTTGGGGCTAGTTTTCTGCATTCACTTATTATGTAGTTAACCGTTTCGTCTCTTTGTCCACAGAGTCTACATTTACTGTTTTCCTGGGTTTTTATCTATTTTAGCTTTGTCCTAATCGCATTGCTCTGTGCAGCCGTCAGTAAAGATTCCGTTTCTCTGTTCATGTGCCCAGCTATTTTTGTTGATTTCTTCTCTTGTCAGTCGCATCCATGTAGTTGTTTTTCTTCACACTTTTCTTTTCTTGTATTTTTGTTTCTGGTTTTGGTGCTTTCTGAGTCGTTCATTGGGATGGTATCTCTTGCTGCGTTGATCAGTCTTTCTGTGTTATGAGTTATGTATTTCTCCAGCTCTTTTTTATGTTTTCCACGCAGTCTTCTATACTTACTAGTCCTCTTCTCCCTTCGTTTCTTTTCATGTAGACTTTTGGGTGTATGGTCATTAATGTTCTAGTCCTCTGGTCAAGGTGCCTGAGTTTTTCTTTAGTTCAGTCTATGAATGGCCCAGAGTATTTTATTGGGTATACTGCCCAGGTGTTTCTCTCTTTTACTAGATTTCTGCTATATAATTTCGTTTCTAAGAGTTTCGTTGTTCTTCACAAATATTCTTTTCCAATCTTCTCTTTCATTTTTGTAGATTTAATCGTGTTTGCTTCCAGAACTCCAAAATATTTGTAGGTATCATATTCACCAAGCACCCTTATCTCCTCTTGGTTGGGCAGTTTCATGCCTTCTGCCGTCTCTAGTTTTCCCATCTTCATCTCTAGCAGTGCACACTTTTCCATTTCGAATTCCATTATTATTATTATTATTATTATTATTATTATTATTATTATTATTATTATTATTATTATTATTATTATTTATAACCGTTTCTTCTCTCCCCTTCGTATACTTATGACGAATGCACCTCTTTGTTGCAGTCTCTCTCTCACCAGCCTCGATAGCCAGCGGACAAGACCTAGTCACCTGTTCTTACTCTCTGTTGTCTTTAATGTGCCCTCTCTGAGTTTGGCGAATGGTTTCCGCTCTACTGATGGAGACTAAAAGATGGTTAAAGCATCCTAGTTGATCAGTCCTGGCTTTGTTTGTGTTGGTTTGTTCCAAAGTCAGGATTTCATATCTGATTCATGAGAATGCATGGAACGCAGCAAGGAAAGAAAAATGATCACGAGAATATTCTTGACATAAAAATAAGAATATATTATCGAAAAACAGAAGATGGAGCACAATAATGTTCGTTGGACTGCCACTTTCTATTATTTTTCGTCGTGCTAATAGAATCAGCAATTTTTCTCAAAGTCACGTCAGTCTACAACAAAATATCTGTCCTTCCCACACTGGTCTTCTCTGTTTTCTCTGTTTTCTCTTGTTTATATATGAAAGAACGGATCATTGGCATTGCCCGGCCAAAAAAACATCTTTTATTTGTGGTATTTTCTCATTGACTCCATTCACATCTTCTCTTTCTCAGTGACGAATGCATCTTCCTCTCACATAACTAGGGTATATATGTTCCAACTTCTGTTGCGAGAATATGTTTTAGCTTTTACAATTTACAGATGTCGGTTAGTTGTCAACTCTTAGCTACCAACATGCTCGTTTGTCAAAAAAAACAAAAGCCGACTTGACCTTGTTAACCTCATGAGCCATCTCGTCACATCACAGATTTAATATTGTCAAAATAAACAATTCGTTCTATTCCTGAAATAACAATTTCAATCTTTTACTAAATTTTTTATTTTTGCTTGAATAACTTTGCCAACTTAAATGGAAAAAAAACATTCAAAAACCAAAAATAAAAAAATAAAAAATAAAAATGGAACCGACGGAACGAATGGAAATTCCTCTCCACAATTATACAAATTACAACAATTTACTCTTTTTCTTTCTTCTCCTTTGAACAAAAATACAAAGAACATGCATAAAATTCCTAAAAAAACAACATTTAAAATTTTTTTAAAAAATTTCAACAATTTCCGCGCACAACCATTGTCCAAAGAAAAAATCAATGACATATAACACAAGTCAAACAAAAGAGCAAAGAAAACAATCCTTAACATCGGCGAACGGGTTGATATAGGCCGAGCGGCCTGCAACAATCTCATAGTAGGAAGCCGATTCGAAATCACAGTTCCCTTTGCTTGTCACTCACTCTCTTTCACTTTTACCTTCTCATCGCCACCTCTTTTTTCTTTTTTCATAAAGTTCTGTTACCTCAAAAACCAACCGTGTTTTAACTAAATAATGCTATCGCCTTCTTTTTTCTTTATCTTACATCTTACATCACCATAATTGTTCACCTACAATTTGAACGGAATATCAGCCTTTCTTTCTCAATACTGCCGTGAATTCTATCTCTAACAGTCACCGATAACGTTATAGAAACCAAACAAACCGTCCTTCTTACTTCTAACACGATTGGTCCACCAGAACTCTGTCTTTTTCAACATAATATCAGTTCAGAGACACAACGAAAATCGAACGTCACATCAACCTTTTTGTTTCTCTTTTTTTCTTTACGTGTGTGTGTGTGTTTTGACGATCTCATCATTTCTTTCGCGCTTTCTCTTCTTTCGGACCTCGCACGTTGTTTTTTTTTCGAACGTGGGGAGCACTGGTCACGGCAACCAAAAGGCATTTGTTACATAGCCACCGAAGAGCGCGGCACCAAAAGGCATATATGTTACATAACGCTTGTGAATAAATCTTCTCGTAACCGAAAACGATACGAAAGTTTATGAGAAGATTATTAAGCGGTTTCAATCTTTTTTAACACTTTCCGTAAGGCACTTTCAAGCGACATTTTAAACTTTTTTAATACATTTCCTTATAGGGCGATTTTATGGCACTTTTAAGCCTTTAAACTAACTGTCAACCTATTTTCAAAAATTCTCGTTAAAACATCTGCTCTTTACAGATTTCAAATTACGCATTTTAAACATTGTTCGTTAGACATATTCGATTTTTAGTTCTTTTCGTTTTACAGATTAGGACCCAAAATGTTATGCACAAAGAAAGATACCTTACAGATTTCTACCTCCGCTGGTCGTGGGTTTGCTGGCAAACTCATCTTCGTCGCTGGCTCGTGATTGCAGTGGTGTACCTGTTTTGTGGGCAAATTCTGTTTTCATGCACGGAGACAAAAAACATTCGAAGACGAGACTTTTTGAGAGAGAGAGAGTTCTATCGGAGAGATTTCCATTCGTCGGTTCGTTCATTCAAACTATGTCTTTCTTTCATACTGTTGTGTGGAAATGTGACGGATGCAATCGGCTATTTTCTTCTACATATTAGCCCATATCTGGCGATGCCACCCAGACTACGCATTGCAGAGCTCAGTTTATGGACGTCAGACAGACTCAATAACGCTTTTGTGCCTAACCTTTTTATCCGAGCGTTTCCTCTCGGTCAGTATGTTATGATTCCCAGAATGACTCACTAGTGCCCGTCCTAATGTAACACTCGTCCGAAAGCCAGGTAAAAAGTTTTGTTGTTGTGTGTTCTCAGCTGTCTTCGGTAGGGTTTTTTTGTTTGTTTTTGTTTTCATTAAAACGCCCAGGCAAAGGTTCGACTCGTTTGGGGCTTTTTTTTTCATTTATCCCCCCCCACACACACACCAATTATTTCTGTTTTATTTTTTAAAAAATGACGTATACGTATTTCGATGCAGTAAAGAGGGTACACTTCGCTCCTACACCTTCATTGTAAAATGAAAATATCGGCTATAAAGCAAGTGTCGATTTTGCAGTGGAAAAAATCTGGCACTTGTGCAGTTTAGTAAACAGCGGCAGATAATCCACAAAAAGTAACGACCAATAGATTAAAACATTTTAATCAATTTATTTATTTAATAAAATATAGTTGGCGATTTAGTCGTTTCGCAGTAAAAATAGCGGACAATGAACCGTCTGCTAATTTCTGATTGTTTTTAAGACCTCACAAGTACACAAATTGTTTTCGACTTTAAAATATATATAATTTAAGGTAAATTTGAAATTAATCCAAAACAATTTATTTCGGTTTACTTACTCATTTGTGAATTCGGAAATTAGCAGACGGTTAATTGTCCGCCATTTTAGATACGAAACGACAAAATCGCCATATAGTTTCTGAAAGAAAAACATTAAAGTTTATTTTCCAAAACATTGTAATAAAATATAATGCGCCGGTAGAATGAAAGATGAAAAAAAATGGTACCTGATGCCCTCATCAAAGATAAGTAATCGAGTGTCCCGCTCGCTCCCTTCCTGAAAAAAAACTATGGTCGAATACTTTACTTATTCTTTTTAAGTCTTAATTAGAAATATTCAGCATTTAAAATAAAATTTAAAAAAAATCTGTATTTTTAAAAACAAAATACCCCCCCCCCCAAAAAAAAATAAACAAACAAAAAAAAACGGTTAGGCCTCTACCAAATATCCGAATTCTTCTCGGCCTTTGGGGCTAGGATCAAAGTGTAGTATCTGTTCGTTTGACGAGAGAGAACTGGATTTATTTATCTACCTCCTACAAGGTAAGATGTGATACAAGGTCGGAAAAGTGGGATTAGATAAGCCAGCGCTCGAGAGGTGAGCACTCTGGCCATTTAAAAATTGTCTGGGCAACCCCGTCGGCATTCCCCGGTAGGGGCGCCTCAGACAGTAAGCAATAACTTACTTCTCTCCAAAGAGGGGAGGCAAAGCCTGGGAGGGTGCACATCATAGAACTGCACAGGACCAGCAATCCCCAATAGACCGGCGTAATCCAGCCCGGACGATACTGGATGTTCCCCACATTACGTGTTTGAGTCAGCCCTCATGAGGAGGCAAGTAAATAGGGGCCTTGTTGTTTAATACGATAGGGGCGCGTCAGAAAATCGATATGAGCACAAATGAACTAGGACTTTCGAACCGGTAGCAGCTTTGAAGTTTAAAAACTTCAAAAAATCACAGTCGAATTGTCGGATGTTCACTAATACCAAATCGTCGGACATTTCAAAAGAAAACCAAAGGAACAAAAAATATAATTAAAAAAATCACCGATGTCTGGAACTTCATTAACGACGACATTCGAGTTCAAATTTTCAAGCTTTTAAACTGACGATTCTGATTATTTATAAAGTGCCTTGTTGGCTTGACGTTAAAAGGCAAAAGACAAGTATTATGGTTTAATGTGTTTATAAACGTCAGTGTTATTAAAAAATAAATGTAATATCATGGTTTTTGTCCCGTGTGTGTGTGTGTGCGCGCGTGTGTGTGTGCGTGTGTGTGTATGTATGTATGTATGTCAGCGAATTGACAAGTAGCAAGTCCTGTGCGGCGGCGTCGGAGTCGGAGTCGATGGGCGACAACTTTTTGTAAACGGCTGACGGACACACAGACACAAACGCACGACATTACCCAAATAAGACGACGGCGTCGGAGCCGACTCCGAAAGGGGTATTTTCAGCAATGCTCTGGAGGATTTATCCTTAGTTTTATTGGTTTTTATAGACCCTGACCAAGGGTTCAAGACGTTCGTCTAGTAGACGACCCGTGACCCTACGGATTTGATTTGGTAGACGCCGTCTTCCTCTAATTTACATCATCGTTTATGACGTCATCAACCGTGCATGGTTATCCCGCGCCTCTAGTCTTATAGATGACGTCATCATTTTTGTGACATAATCCTTTTATGACGTCATCCAATGTGCACTGGGAAAAGCAAACGGCTCGTCTATGTTCTCTGAATAGATGACGTCATCCTTTTGTTACTTCATAATTTAAGACGTCATAAATGTTCTTCCAGATATTTTAGTGACCTGTTTTAGTGGATGACGTCACTACTTTGTGACATCATGCTTTTGTGACGTCATCCAGTGACGTCTGTTCTCTTTTTTAATAGATGACGTCATGTTCCAGATATTTTAGTGGATGTCATGAAGGGTTTCTACCTGTTTTCGTGGATGACGTCACGTTTAAATGAAGACGAAAACAATTAACGTCCGTAGGAAGAAAGTAAATATAAAAATTTATTCAACAACGACAAATAATTGATAATTAATAAAACGTCCTTTTGCAAAACGACCATGCAAATATCAAGAAGTTTCATCGGATATCCTGCTGAGTTGTCAGGCCGAGAGCAGGATTGGCGATGGAGAAGCGCTCGTAAAGCCGTAGAGCACTCTTAATTGACTCGAATGCCCAGATACATGTATTTGGGGACTGGTTGGGATTCTCCAGCCTTACTGACTCAGCCGGCAACTCTACGTATAATTTCTCCTTAGCTCACTCCCTCTCTCAGACTGTCGATTTTCCGACCCGCATCCCCGATCGAGTAGACCAACAAGCCTCACTTCTAGACCTCTTCTTGACCTCAATACCCGAGGCTTGTGTGACGAAAGCTAACCCTAACCCTAACCCTAACCCTAACCCTAACCCTAAACCCTAAACCCTAACCCTAACCCTAACCCTAACCCTAGCCCACTCGGGAATGCTGATCACATTGTGCTAATGATACATATCACGCTAAAAAGTCGTCAAAAAGTAACAAGATACTACGAGCAAGCTGATTTTGAGTCAATCAGAGATCACATCAGTGACGCCCCATGGAAACCTTCTCACTCCCTGCCAACCAGTGTGCAAACGAATTAACTGAATGGGTCAAAGCAGGCATTAGAGCCTATGTCCCCATGCGAAAATTCTTTAGCAAGCCCCACTCTCCTCAATGGTTCACTGCCATTTCTGAGAGGCAACAAGCAATCCGTAAATTCGGCCGCCATAAGTCAGCTACTAATAAGAAATAATTGCAAGGCCGTGATAGGCGAAGCGAAGAGAAGGTATAATGAGTTAACAAAAAAACGCATCCAGACACAGAAACTAGGTACACGCGATTTCTGGAAAATCTACAATAGTGTAGTGAATAATGGTCAATCTACGATTCCCCCACTTTCAAACCACAATGATGTCGTTTGCACGGCCACTGATAAGGCTGAACTACTTGCACAGCGCTTCGCTTCTAACTCTACTTTAGACTCAGATAACCACCCTCTCCCTGAATTACCTTTGCGGACCGAAGCCACACTTGATAACCTGGTCATCACCCCATCCCAGGTCAGAGACATCATAAAACCTTGACACCTCCAAAGCTTGTGGGCCTGATCTTATACCTGTAATAGTAATAAAGAAATGCTCTGCTGAACTGGCCCCTGTCCTCTCCAAACTCTACAATAAATGCCTAGCCGAATCTTGCTTCCCCGATAGCTGGAAAATTGCCTCTGTGGTACCAGTCTACAAGAGTTCTGGGAATAGAACCGACCCTCAGAACTACCGCCCAATCAGTCTAATGCCGATCTTTGCCAAAATCTTTGAATCCTTAATCAATCTAGCGATAATACGGCACTTTGTTAATGCTAAACTTCTATCTGACCGCCAGTATAGACAAGCACGATCTACTGTAGACATCCTAACGGTCATCTCTGAACGCATGTATCATACACTCGACAAGGCAGGTGAAGCTAGGGCGCCTTTGACAAGGTATGGCATAAAGGGCTTCTCCTGAAAATACGCTCATACGGTATTACTGGGCAACTACTTAATATAATTAAATCCTTCCTAAATAAAAGAAAAATCCAGGTTGTCCTCGATGGCCGTTCATCTAAGCAACATGACATAAATGCTGGTGTGCCCCAGGGATCTATTCTTGGACCTTTGTTGTTCCTGATCTATATAAACGATCTACCTGATGGCATAGTGTCTGAGATTGGTTTATTTGCTGACGACACCACGCTTTACTCTCGACATGTTGGCAAAACAGACGCGATCATATCTGAGGCAATGGCTGAATCTTTAGAAAATGACCTCCAGGCTGCATAAATGGTTGGTAACTGCCGCAAAGACTAAGCTCCTTTTCTTTCAACAACTACAAGAAGCCTCTCCAACCACCGATTGTCATGGCAAATAACACATTACCCGAGAGTTCATCGTTCAAATTCCTTGGCCTAACCTTCACAGGTAACATGAATTGGAACACATACATTGAAGACATTGCCAAGGCTGCTGCAAAGAAAGGTTGACTCCCTCTACCGTGCTAGTAAACTCCTTACACCTGACATTATCCTGTATCTCTACAAAGCCACCATTCGCCCATGCATGGAGTATTGTTGCCACATCCTGGCTGGTGCATCATCTACTAGTCTCTCCCTTAGCCCCTGTCCCATCGCCGCAATATGCTCCGATGAGTTGGCTACTCTGGTGCCCCCTCGACGTTCACTAGACTAACTCGACATTCTACTAAATCTCATTCATTCACTGTGGAGGTCCTCAGATGGCGGAGAGCATTCGACTCAAATAGCTTCTTTCCTCGTGCTGCTGGCCTCTGGAACTTCCTCCCTGCCCCATGTTTCACCGACAGTACTTACATGCAGAAGTCTAAAACTAATTGTAAACAGACATTTCGCTGCTCAGATCCAAATTTAGGCTGAACCACCAATCCTTCTCCCCTTTTCATTTTTCTCAGTAGCCCCTTACGTTTACAGTGGCGGCCTGCCTTGTTTGGGGTGAATCATGTTAAAAAAAAGAAGCCAAGTCAATTCATGATTGTCCCCGGTGTGGCGCGTCATTAACAGACCAAGGCTGTTGAGGAAGTCCTGTGTGGTGGGGACAATCGCTCCACAGTAATTAATTAGAACACAAAAAATTATCAAAAAGACTTTGCAATCCTCGGCTGAAGCTTTTAAAGGCAAGAATTGGGAGCTGTGCAGCGAGATACTTGTTCACATTAGTTTTAAATTTCAGCATGTTGGTACAGTTGGAGAAACAAGGAGCATGGAGGTAGTTCCGAAAGCCGGCGTGAAAGAACCTATTGGAGTAAAAGGCTCTCCGGCATCTGGGGCCCTCTACAGTGAATGGATGGGATTTAGTTGATTGTCGGGTTGGTCGAGTGTCGAGGGGACACCAGAGCAGAAAGTTCATCGGAGCACTGAGTGAGGGACCTATCAAGTTGGCGACTATTTTTGAGTGGGTTATGCCCCAGTCCAGATGGGGCAACAATACTCAATGCATGGGCGGATGTAGCTGCTACATGTACAAGCTTCCCTTACTGACGAGGGCGCAAACATGCTGACATCAGTGATTTGCCGTTTTCCAACTGGTTCGAGGATCGATGAAGCCTAATTTAGATATCCTGCTGAGTTGTCAGGCCGAGAGCAGGCTCAAGGCGTAAAGCCAAGTCAATTCATGATTGTCTCCGATGTGGCGCGTCATTAACAGACCAAGGCTGTAATTAATTAGAACACAAGACTTACGTATTTTAATCTCTTGCAATCCTCGGCTGAAGCTTTTTTTTTAACTTTTAACCCCAAACAAGGCAAGTTGCCACTGTAGACGTAAGGGGCTACTGAGAATTATGATGAAAGTTTAGGGGGTCATCCTAAATTGGAAGCTGTGCAGCGAGATACTTGTTCACATTAGAAACAACGAGCGGGGAGGTAGTTCCGAAAGTTGGCAGCATGAGTGAAAGAATCTATTGGAGTAGAAGGCTCTCCGGTATCTGGGGACCTCCACAGTGAATGGATGGGATTCAGCTGATTGTCGGGTTGGTCTAGTGTATTTACGTCGAGGAGGCACCAGGGCAACAAGTTCACCAGAGCACATTCCATTGAAGTACTTGTAAAACAAGCACAAAGATGATACATTGCGGAGATTGGACAGTAGAGCTTGATGGATAGTGAGTGACCTATTAGATTAGATACTCAGTTTTGGACATTGGCTAAGAGGGGCAGACTAATGGATAGTGCACCAGCCCAGATGTTACCTATATGAGAAGAAGAAAAATATCCAGTAAATAATACGTATAATATTTATACAGGACATCGGCACCGGAGGCGGGGCATGGGGGCCTGAAGTCCTTTCACTTTTTGACTTCCCCCCACTTTACGGTCATCAATAATTAAGTTGATATGCATGTATTTAACCGCCCCCCCCCACTTATTAGGAGAAGCCACCATCCCCACTTTCTTTCATAACTGTCCCGCCGGCCTTGTAATAATATATATAATTAATAATATATATAATTAATATACAATATCAAAAATCCAGTAATAATACGTATAATGTTTATATACAATTATATAATTAATAATATATATAATTAATAACAAAATAATAACCTCTGACAAGAAATAAATGCCAATTAACTTGAATAGAAATGTTAATTATTAATAATTAGTCACCAAACAAACAAACCTCTTCAAAAGAATGGCCCGAATAATATATCAAACAACCAAAAAAGCATTTCAAAACATAAAATTCAAACAAAATAAATCACTTACACATTATGAATAGTAAAATTCTACACTCTGAAAATAACTTCAGAGAAGAAACAAAGAGCTGTCTGATTTGGGTGAAACAAATTTGACCTGGGATGACCTTATAATAGTTGAAAGGAGTTAGATACTCCCACTTTTTTTGTTCCAGCTTGGTTGTCTCTCCATCATCAATTCGCTGTTGTGGAACTCTCTTTTTGCTGACTGTTTTTTCCTCGTACTATAATCTTGGTCTTTTCAAGACGGCCAATAGGCATCTACTATTTGTTCTTGTTAGCTCCTTACATCAAGTGGCTTCATGCCTTGTCTGGAGCGATTTCCATAAGATACTGTTCCCACATCTAGGGATGTGCAACTCAAAACACCCTTTCTACAGCCGTTTCTCACAGAAGAGACGTTGCTAGTCTTTCTCTACTCCATCATTATTTCCATACAAAGTTCTTAACTCAGCTGCATGAACAGAGTTTCTTTGCTCTTGCAAAGAAACTCTGTTCATCTGTGAGCACGTTGCCACAAGATTGATTCCCTGAGGGCTACACCATAATAATCTTCAAATCTAATGTCGATAATCCCTTGTCATAAACCATTTATTCATTCAATTCATTATTTGCCTTGATAAAGGGTGGTTCACGAGAAAAAACCCGTATGAATGTTTTAAAAGAATTATAGAAAATGTGACAACAGAATTGCCTGGAAGTAAAGCATTTTGTAAAACTAGCATTGAATTGAAGAACCCAATAAACTGCTGTTTCCACCTAGGAATCCCAGTAGGTTTAATCGAATTTTGAATAAGATATATTGAGTCTCATCCATTTTTTTTTATTCGAGAAAATGTTGAATTAAACCCATTCAAGTAGGGAAAATAAAATCGAATTTCCTTATTTTGGTATAATTAGTTTTATATCGAAAATGACATATTTGTAGACAACACCTTGTTTGAAAGTTGATGATGATACACAAGTTACCGATGCGACTTAAATAATTTTTTAAACCTTCATGTGATCCATTCTGTTAGTAGAATTGAAGCAGCAAATGCCGACACCTGAATGAGATTAATTCATGCAAGATTTTTTGTAATTTTTGTATGGATTTGGCTTTACGGAAGCCCTCGAAAAAGGAGCGCGCTCCAGGACCACGCTCCTTTTTGCTAGAGAAAATGAGAGGAGGGCTCATTTTATATTCAGCGGGAGTGGAGCGGGAGGAACTCCATTTGGTACGAAAGAGCGGTGGTTTTATCGCTCCGCGCTCCTCGCTCCGCGCTCCTCGCTCCAAAGTTATTTGATATTTTTTTGTTTAAACATTAGTTTTTTATTCAGCAATAAAAAGGAAAAGAAAAATAAAGTCTCAGAGTTTACTCTGAGTTATTTTTTTTATCTCTGGTAACTGTATATGACAGATGGAGAGGGAGAGAAAGGGAGAGAGATGGAGAAAGAACAGAACATTTTTATTTACATTGACATGTTACATTTTTGATGGGACAGTTTTCTTAAGGCAAGAAACAATTTGGCACCAAATGTCTTTAAATCCGCCAGTGAGACCTCTAGATGTCTTTGAAGTTATTTTCTTATAGATTTGAACTTTTTGTATTTATGACAAAGATGTATATATTGCTGATTAAACAAATTTCCCTATGTTTGGGAACTGTTTTGCTAAACAGAGTCACTTTGTTAGATACTACTAGTAGAAACATTAGTAAAATCGAGTGATTTCCAATTGTTTGGGAACTGTTACACAGAGTAACTTTGTTAGATACTACTAGTAGACACATTAGTAAAATCGAGTGATTTCCCTTTGTTTAGAAACTGTTTATACGTTGCTAAACAGAGACACTTTGTTAGATACTACCAGTAAAAACATTAGTACAATCGAGTGATTTCCCTTTGTTTGTGAATACTTTTTACGTTGCTAAACAGAGTAACTTTGTTAGATACTAGTAGTATAAACATTAGTATAATCGAGTGATTTCCCTTTGTAAGGGAACTGTTTTTACGTTGCTAAACAGAGTAACTTTGTTAGATACTACCAGTAAAAACATTAGTAAAATCGAGTGATTTCCTTTTGTTTGGGAACTGTTTTGCTAAATAGAGTAACTTTGTTAGATACTACCAGTAAAAAAACATTAGTAAAATCGAGTGATTTCACTTTGTTTGAGGGTGTTTAGACGTTGCTAAACCGAGTAACTTTGTAAAATACTACCAGTACAAACATTAGTAACATCGAGTGATTTCCCTTTGTTTGAGAACTGTTTTATGTTGCTAAACAGAGTAACGTAGTTAAATAGTACCAGTTAAAACATTAGTAAAATCGAGTGATTTCCCTTTGTTTAGGAACTGTTTTCACGTTGCTAAACAGAGTAACTTTGTTAACTACCATCAGTAAAATCGAGTGATTTCCCTTTTGTTTGGAAACTGTTTTGACGTTGCTAAACAGAGTGACTTTGTAAAATACGACCAGTAAAAACATTAGTAAAATCGAGTGATTTCCCTTTGTGTGGAAACTTAGTAAATTCGAGTTTGTTTAGGAACTGTTTTCACGTTGCTAAACAGAGTAACTTTGTTATATACTCCCAGTAAAAAAACTAGTAAAATCGAGTGATTTCCCGTTTGTGTGGAAACTGTTTTAACGTTGCTTAACTGATTAACATAGTTAAATACTATCAATAATTAGTAAAATCGAGTTTGTTAAGGAACTGTTTTCACGTTGCTTAACAGAGTAACTTTGTTAGATACAACTAGTAGAAACATTAGTAAAATCGAGTGATTTATATTTGTTTGGGAACTCAGTTAAAACATTAGTAAAATCGAGTGATTTCCCTTTTGTTTGGAAACTGTTTTCTACTACCAGCAAAAACATTAGTAAAATCGAGAGATTTCCCTTTGTTTGAGTGTGTTTTTACGTTGCTAAATAGAGTATCTTTGTTAAATAGTACCACTAAAATCGAGTTATTTCCCTTTGTTCAGGAACTGTTTTCACGTTGCTAAAAGGAGTAAGTAAACACGTTAGTAAAATCGAGGTATTTCCCTTTGTTTGGGAACTGTTTTTATTTGTTAAATAGTAAAATCAAGTGATTTCCCTTTGTTTGGGAACTGTTTTTATTTGTTAAATAGTAAAATCAAGTGATTTCCCTTTGTTTGGGAACTGTTTTTATTTGTTAAATAGTAAAATCAAGTGATTTCCCTTTGTTTGGGAACTGTTTTTATTTGTTAAATAGTAAAATCAAGTGATTTCCCTTTGTTTGGGAACTGTTTTTATTTGTTAAATAGTAAAATCAAGTGATTTCCCTTTGTTTGGGAACTGTTTTTATTTGTTAAATAGTAAAATCAAGTGATTTCCCTTTGTTTGGGAACTGTTTTTATTTGTTAAATAGTAAAATCAAGTGATTTCCCTTTGTTTGGGAACTGTTTTTATTTGTTAAATAGTAAAATCAAGTGATTTCCCTTTGTTTGGGAACTGTTTTTATTTGTTAAATAGTAAAATCAAGTGATTTCCCTTTGTTTGGGAACTGTTTTTATTTGTTAAATAGTAAAATCAAGTGATTTCCCTTTGTTTGGGAACTGTTTTTATTTGTTAAATAGTAAAATCAAGTGATTTCCCTTTGTTTGGGAACTGTTTTTATTTGTTAAATAGTAAAATCAAGTGATTTCCCTTTGTTTGGGAACTGTTTTTATTTGTTAAATAGTAAAATCAAGTGATTTCCCTTTGTTTGGGAACTGTTTTTATTTGTTAAATAGTAAAATCAAGTGATTTCCCTTTGTTTGGGAACTGTTTTTACGTTGCTAAATAGAGTAACTTTGTCAGATACTACTAGTAAAAACATTAGTAAAATTGAGTGATTTCCCTTTGTTTGGGAACTGTTTTTAGTCGCTAAACAGAGTAACTTGCTTAAATACAACCAGTAAAAACATTAGTAAAATCGAGTGATTTCCCTTTGTTTAAGAATTGTTTTTACGTTGCTAGACAGTGTTACTTTGTTAGATACTACCAGGAAAGACATTAGTAAAATCGAGTGATTTCCTTTTGTTTTGGAACTGTTTTTACGTGGCTAAACATAGTAACTTCATTAAACACTACCAGGAAAAACATTAGTAAAATCGAGATATTTTCCTTTGTTTGGGAACTACTACCGTAAACACATTAGTAAAATCGAGTGATTTCGCTTTGTTTGGAAACTGTTTTTACGTTGCTAAACAGAGTAAGTTTGTTAGATACTACCAGTAAAAACATTAGTAAACTGGAATGATTTCTCTTTGTTTGGGAACTGTTTTACGTCGCTTAACATAGTAACTTGATTAAATACTACCAGTAAAAACATTAGTCACATCGAGTAATTTACCTTTGTTTGGGAACTGTTTTAACGTTTCTGAACATAGTAACTTAGTTAGATTTACCAGTAACAACATTACGAGTTTCCCTTTGATTGGGAAATGTTTTTACGTTGCTAAACAAAGTAACTTTATCAGATACTACCAGTAACACCATTAGTAAAATCGAGTGCGTTCCCTTTGTTTGAGAAGTGATTTTACGTCGCAAAACATAGTAACTTGATGAAATAGTCGCAGTAATCTAGTGATTTCCCTTTTTACGTTGCTAAACAGATTAACTTTGTTAGATACTACCAGTTAAAAACATTAGTAAAATCGAGTGATTTCACTTTGTTTGGAAACTGTTTTTACGTTGCTAAATATCGTCACTTTATTAAATACTACCAGTAAAAACATTAGTAAAATCGAGTGATTGCTAAACATAGAAACTTGATTAAATACCACCAGGGAAAACATTAGTAAAATCGAGTTATGTCTTTTTATTTGGGGAACTGTTTTTACGTTGCTAAACGGAGTAACTTTGTTAGATATTACCAGTAACAACATTAGTAAAATCGAGATATTTCCATTTGTTTGGGAACGGTTTTTACGTTGCCAAACAGAGTACTTTTGTCAGATACTACAAGTTACCACATTAGTAAAATCGAGTAATTTCCCTTTGTTTGGGAGTTTTACGTCGCTAAACATAGTAATTTGATTAAATACTACCAGTAAAAACATTCATAAATTCGAGTGATTTCCCTATTTTGGAAACTCTTTTTACGTTGCTAAACAAAGTAACTTTGTTAGATACTTCCAGTAAAAACATTAATAAAATCGAGTGATTTCCCTTTGTGTGGGAACTGTTTTCACGTTGCTTAACAGGTAACTTTGTTAAATACTACCAGTAAAAACATTAGTAAAATCGAAAGTTTCCCTGTGTTTGGGAACTGTTTTTACGTTGCAAAACAGAGTAACTTTGTTAACTACTAGCGATAAAAACACATTAGTAAAATCGAGTGATTTACCTTGGTTTAGGAAATCTTTTGACGTTGCAAAACAGAGTAACTTTGTTAACTACTAGCGATAAAAACACATTAGTAAAATCGAGTGATTTCCCTTTGTTTGGGAAATGTTTTGACGTTGCACAACAGAGTAACTTTGTTAAATACTACCAGCAACAACATTAGTAAAATCGTGTAAATTCCCTTTCTTTCTTAAATGTTTTGACGTTGCTAAACAGAGTAACTTTGTTAACTACTACCAGTAAAAACATTAGTCAAATCGAGTGATTTTCTTTGTTTGGGTAATGTTTTTACGTTGCAAAACAGAGTAACTTTGTTAAATACTACCAGTAAAACATTAATAAAATTGAGTGATTCTCATTTGTTTGGCAAATGTTCTGTACGTTGCTAAACAGAGTAATTTATTTTGTTAAATACTACCAGTAAAAACATTAGTAAAATCGGGTGATTTCACTTTGTTTGGCAAATGTTTTGACGTTGCTAAACAAAGTCACTTTGTTAACTACTACCAGTAAAAAACATTAGTAAAATCGAGTTATTTCCTTTTGCTTGGGAAATGTTTGAACGTTGCTTAACAGAGTTACTTTGTTTAAAACTACCAGTAAAAACATTAGTATAATCGAGTGATTTCCCTTTGTTTGGGAACTGTTTTTACGTTGCAAAATAGAGTAACTTTGTCAGATACTACCAGTAACAACATTAATAAAATCGAGTGATTTCCCTTTGTTTGGGAACTTGTTTTCGTCGCTAAACATAATAACTTGATTAAATACTACGAGTAAAAAAACTTTGTTAACTACTACCAGTGAAAACATTAGTAATTTCCCTTTGTTTTGGAACTGTTTTTACGTTGCTTAACAGGTAACTTTGTTAAATAATACCAGAAAACATTAGTAAAATCGAGTGATTTCCCTTGGTTACGGAAATGTTTTGACGTTGCAAACCAGAATAACTTTGTGAAATACTACCAGTAAAAAAACATGAGTAAAATCGAATAATTTCCCTTTGTTTGGGAACTGTTTTTACGTTGCTTAACAGGTAACTTTGTTAAATACTACCAGTAAAAACAGTAGTAAAATCGAAAGTTTCCCTGTGTTTGGGAACTGTTTTTACGTTGCACAAAAGAGTAACTTTGTTAGTGATTTACCTTGATTTAGGAAATTTTTAGACGTTGCAAAACAGAGTAACTTTGTGAAATACTACCAGCAACAACATTAGTAAAATCGAGTAAATTCCCTTTTGTTTCTTAAATGTTTTGACGTTGCTAAACAGAGTAACTTTGTTAAATACTACCAGTAAAACATTAATAAAATTGAGTGATTCCCCTTTGTTTGGGAAACGTTCTGTACGTTGCTTAACAGAGTAATTAATTTTGTTAAATACTACCAGTAAATACATTAGTAAAATCGAGTGATTTCTATTTGTTTGGGAAATTTTTTGACGTTGCGAAACAGAGTCACTTTGTTAACTACTACCAGTAAAAACATTAGTAAAATCGGGTGATTTCCCTTTGTTTGGCAAATGTTTTGACGTTGCTAAACAGAGTAACGTGATTAAATACTACCAGTAAAAACATTAGCAAAATAAAGCATTTCCCTTTGTTTGGGAAATGTTTTGGCGTAACCAAACAGAGTTCCTTTGTTAAATACTACCAGTTAAAACATAAGCAAAATCGAGTGATTTTTCTTTGTTTGGGAAATGTTTCCACGTTGCTAAACAGAGTAAATTTGTTAAGTACTACCAGTAAAAACATTAGTAAAATTGAATGATTCATCCTTGTTTGGGAACGGTTTTTACGTTTCTAAACCTATTAACTTGGTTAGATACTACTAGCAAACCCATTAGTAAAATAAAGTGATTTCCCTTTTGTTTGGTAACAGTGTTAACGTTGCTGAACAGACTGACTTTGTTAGATACTACCAGTAAAAAACATTAGTAAAATCAAGTAATTTTCTCTTTGTTTGGGAACGGTTTTTACGTTTCTACACAGAGTAACCTTGTTAGATACAACCAGTAAAAACATTAGTAAAATCGAGTGATTTACCTTTGTTTGGGAATGCTAAACATAGTAACTTTCTTAGATAAAACCAGTAAAAACATTAATAAAATCGAGGTATTTCCCTTTTTTTGTGAACGGTTTTTACGTTTCTAAAAATAGTAACTTTGTTAGATGTTACCAGTAAAAACATTAGTAAAATCGAGGGATTTCCTTTTGTTTGGGAACAGTTTTTAAGTTTCTAAACAGAGTACATTTGTTAGAAAATCGAGTCATTACCTTTGTTTGGGAACTGTTTTTACGTTGCTAAACACGATCCAGTTGTAAGATACTACCAATAAAAAAAATTAGTAAAATCGAGTTATTTCTCTTAGTTTGGTAACAGTTGTTACGTTTCAAAACATAGTAACTTTGTTAGTACTACCAGTAAAAAACATTAGTAACATCGAGTGATTTCCCTTTGTTTGGGACCTGTTTTTACGTTTCTAAACATAGTAACTATTTTAGATACTACCAGTAAAAACATTAGTAAAATTGAGCAATTCATCTTTGTTTGGGAACGGCTTTTTACGTTTCTAAACCTATGTACTTTGTTAGATACTACTAGTAAACTTATTAGTAAAATAAAGTGATTCCCCTTTAGGAACAGTGTTTACGTTTCTAAATAGAGTACCTTTGTTAGATACTACCAGTCAAAACATTAGTAAAATCAAGTGATTTCCCTTTGTTTGGGAACGGTTTTTACGTTTCTAAACATAGTAACTTCGTTAGATACAACCAGTAAAAACATTAGTAAAATCGAAGTATTTCCCCTTGTTTGGGAAGGGTTTTTACGTGGCTAAACAGAATTAGTAAAATCGAGTGATTTCCCTTTGTTTGGAACTGTTATTATGTGACTTTACAGAGTACCTTGGTTGGATACTACCAGTGCAAACATTGATTTCCCTTTGTTTCGGAACTGTTTTTACGTTGCTAAACACAGTCCAGTTGTAAGATACTACCAGTAAAAACATTAGTAAAATCGAGTGATTTCCCTTTTGTTTGGGAACGGTTTTTACGTTTCTAAACATAATAACTATTTTAGATACTACCAGTAAAAACATTAGTAAAATTGAGTGATTCATCTTTGTTTGGGAACCGTTTTAACGTTTCTAAACATAATAACTTTGTTAGATACTACCAGTGAATCCATTAGTAAAATAAAGTGATTACCCTTTTGTTTGGGAATGGTTTTAACGTTTCTAAACATCGTAACTTTGTTAGATGCAACCAGTAAAAACATTATTAAAATTGAGGTATTTCCATTGGTTTGGGAACGGTTTTTACGTGGCTAAACAGAGTACTTTTGTTAGATACTACAAGTAAAGACATTAGTAAAATCGCGTGATTCCCCTTTGTTTGGAAACGGTTTTTACGTTTCTAAACATAGTAACTTTGTTAGATACTACCAGTAAACACATTAGTAAAATCGAGTGATTTCTCTTTGTTTGGGAACGGTTTTTACGTTTCTTAACATAATAACTTTCTGAGATTCTACCAGTACACACATTAGTAAAATCGAGTGATTTCCCTTTGTTTGGGAACGGTTTTTACGTGGCTACACAGAATACCTTTGTTAGTAAAATCGAGTGATTTCCCTTTGTTTGGGACCTGTTTTTACGTGGCGAAACAGAGTACCTTTGTTAGATACTATCAGTAAAAACATTATTAAAATCGAGTGATTTCCCTTTGTTTGGGAACGGTTTTAACGTAGCTAAACAGAGTACTATTGTAATATATTACCAGTAAAAACATTAGTAAAATCGAGTGCTTTCCCTTTGTTTGGGAACTGTGTTTACGTTTCTAAACATAGTAACTATTTTAGATACTACCAGTAAAAACATTAGTAAAATCGAGTGATTTATCTTTGTTTGGGAATGGTTTTTACGTTTCTAAACATAGTCACTTTGTTAGATACTACCAGTAAAAACATTAGTAAAATAAAGTGATTTCCCTTTGTTTGGGAACTGTTTTTACGTTGCAAAACTGAGTACTATTGTTAGATACTACCAGTAAAAACATTAGTTAAATCGAGTGATTTCCCTTTGTTTGGGAAGAGATTTTACGTTGCTAAACAGAGTAACTTTGTTAGATACTACCAGTAAAAACATTAGTAAAATCAAGTTATTTCCTTTGTTTGGGAACGGTTTGTACGTTTCTAAACATAGTAACTTTGTTAGATACTACCAGTAAAACATTAGTAAAATCGAGTGATTTCCCTTTGTTTGGGAACTGTTTTTACATTGCTAAACAGAGTACTCGGGTTTGATACTACCACTAAAAACATTAGTTAAATCGAGTGATTTCAATTTGTTTGGGAACGGTTTTTACGTTGCTAAACATAGTAACTTTTTTAGATACTACCAGTAAAAACATTAGTAAAATCGAGTGATTTCCTTATGTTTGGGAACTGTTTTTACGTTTCTAAACATAGTAACTATTTTAGATACTACCAGTAAAAACATTAGTAAAATCGAGTGATGTATCTTTGTTTGGGTACGGTTTTTACGTTGCCAAACATAGTAACTTTGTTAGATACTACCAGTGAAAACATTAGTAAAATAAAGTGATTTCCCTTTGTTTGGGAACGGCTTTTACGTTTCAAAACCTAGTAACTTTGTAAGATACAACCAGTAAAAGTATTAGTAAAATCGAGTGATTTCCCTTTGTTTGGAAACGGTTTTTACTTTTCTAAACATAGTAACTTGGTAAGATACAACCAGTAAAACATTAGTAAAATCGCGTGATTTCCCTTTGTTTGGAAACGGTTTTTACTTTTCTAAACATAGTAACTTTGTTAGATACTACCAGTAAAAACATTACTAAAATGAAGTGATTTCCCTTTGTTTGGGAACTGTTATTACGTGGCTAAACAGAGTACCGTATTTAGATAGTACCAATAAAAACATTAGTAAAATCGAGTTATTCCCTTTTGTTTTGGTACTGTTTTAACGTTGCTGAACAGACTGACTTTGTTGTTTGGGAACTGTTTTTACGTTTCTAAACATAGTAACTTGGTTGGATACTACCAGTTACAACATTAGTAAAATCGAGTGATTTCCCTGGGTTAGGGTGCTGTTTTTCCGTTGCTAAACACAGTACGTGTGTTAGATATTACCAACAAACACATTAGTAAAATCGAGTGATTTTCCTTTGTTTGGGAACTGTTTTTACGTTTCCAAACATAGTAACTTTGTTAGATACTACCAGTAGAAACATTAGTAAAATCAATATTTTCCCTTTGTTTGGGAACGGTTTTTACGTTGCTAAACAGAGTACCTTTGTTAGATACTACAAGAAAACACATTAGTAAAATCGAGTAATTTCCCTTTGTTTGGAAACTGTTTTTACGTTTCGAAACCTAGTTACTTTGTTAGATACTACCAGTAAAAACATTAGTAAAATCGAATTATTTTCCTTTGTACGGAACTGTTTTTACGTTGCTAAACAGAGTAACTAATTAGATACTACCAGTAAACATTAGTAAAATCAAATGAAATCCCCTTGGTTTGGCAACTGTTTTTACGTTGCTTAACAGACCAACTTTGTTAGATACTACCAGTAAAAACATTAGTAAAATCGAGTGATTTCCCTTTGGTTTGGGAACTGTTTTTACGTTGCTAAACACAGTCTAGTTGTTAGATACTACCAGTAAAAATATTGGTAAAATCGACGGATGTCCCTTTGTTTGGAACTGTATTTACGTTTCTAAACATAGAAACTTTGTTGGATACTACCAGTTAAAACATTAGTAAAATCGAGTGATTTCACTTTGTTTGGGAACTGTTTTAACGTTTCTGAACATAGTAACTGAGTTAGATTTACCAGTTAAAACATTAGTAAAATCGAGTGATTTCCTTTGTTAAAAACTGTTATTACGTTTATAAACATAGTAACTTATTTAGATACTATCAGTAGAAACATTCGTAAAATCAAGAGATTTCCCTTTGTTTGGGAACTGTTTTTACGTTTCACAACATAGTACCTGTGTTAGATACTACTAGTAAAAACATTAGTAAAATCGAGTTATTTGCCTTTGTTTGGGAACTGTTTTTACGTTTCTAAACATAGTAACTTTGCTAGATACTACCAGTAAAAACATTAGTAAAATCGAGTGATTTCCCTTTGTTTGGGAATTATTTTTACGTTTCTAAACATATGTAACTGTGTTAGAATCTACCAGAAACAAAATTAGTAAGATCGAGTGATTTCCCTTTGTTTGTGAACTGTTTTTACGTTTCTAAACAGAGTACCTTTGTTAAATACTACCAGTAAACACATTAGTAAAATCGAGTGATTTCCCTTTTTTGGGGGGCCTTAATTTTTAATTGCTGAACAGAGTACCTTTGTTACATACTACCAGTAAAAACATTAGTAAAATCGAGTGATTACCCTTTGTTTGGGAACTGTTTTTACGTTTCTAAACATAGTAACTTTGTTAGATACTACCAGTTAAAACATTAGTAAAATCGAGTAATTTCCCTTTGTTTGGGAACTGTTTTTACGTTGCTAAACAGAGTAACTTTCTCAGATACTACCAGTTAAATCATTAGTAAAATCGAGTGATTTCCCTTTGTTTGGGAACTGTTTTTACTTTGCTAAACAGACCAACTTTGTTAGATACTACCAGTAAAAACATTAGTAAAGTCGAGTTATTTCCCTTTGTTTGGGGACTGTTTCTACATTTCTAAACAACGTATGGTTGTTACATACTATCAGAAAAAACATTAGTCAAATCCAGTATTTCTCTTTGTTTGGGAACTGTTTTTACGTTGCTAAACAGGGAAACTTTGTATGATACTACCAGTAAAAACATTAGTAAAATCGAGTGATTTCCTTTTGTTTGGGAAGGGTGTTTTCTTTTCTAAACATGGTCAGTTTTTTTAAATCTACCAGTAAAAACATTAGTAAAATCGATTGATTTCTCTTTGTAACTGTTTTTACGTTGCTAAATGGATAACTTTGTTAGATACTACCAGTAAAAACATTAGAAAATAGGAGTAATTTCCTTTTGTTTGGGAACTGTTTTTGCGTTGCTGCACAGAATAACTTTGTTTTATACTACCAGTAAAAACATTAGTCAAATCGAGTGATTGCCCTTTGGTTGGGAACTGTTTTTACGTTGCTAAACAGAGTCACGTTGTTAGATACAACGAGTAAAAAGAGTAGTAAAACCGAGTCATTTTTCTTTGTATGGGAATGATTTTTTCGTGGTTAAACAGAGTAACTTTTGTACATTCTACCAGTAAAAACATTAGTAAAATCGAGTGATTTCCCTTTGTTTTAGAACCATGTTTACGTTGCTAAAGAGTAACTTTTTTCTAGTACTACCAATGTTTTTACTTTCTTAACAGAGTAACTTTGTGTGATACTACCAGTAAAAACATTAGTCAACTCGAGTGATTTCTCTTTGTTGTGGAACTGTTTTTACGTTCCTAAACAAAATAACTTTTTTAAATACAACCATAAAAACATTAGTACAGTCGAGTGATTTCCATTTGTTTGGGAACTGTTTATACGTTTCTTAACACAGTAACTTTGTAAGATACTACCAGTAAAACGTGAGTCGCAATAAAGTTATTTCCCTTTGTTTGGGAACTGTTTTTACGTTGCTAAATAGAGTAACTTGTTGGATACTACCAGTGAAAACATTAGTAAAGTCGAGTGATTTCCATTTGTTTAGGAACTGTTTTTGCGTTGCTAAACAGAGTACCTTTGTTCGATACTACCAGTAAAACATTAGTCAAATCGATTGATGTCAATTAGTTGGGGAACTGTTTTTACTATGCTAAACAAAGTAACTTTGTTAGATACTACCAGTAAAACATTAGTAAAATCGACTTGTTTCAATTTGTTTGCGAACTGTTTCTACGTTGCTAAACAGAGTATATTTGTTAGATACTACCAGTAAAAAATCTAGTAAAATCGAATGATTCCTCTTGGTTTGGGAACTGTTTTTACGTTGCTCAACAGAGACACTTTGATGAATTCTACCAGTAAAAACTGAGTAAAATCGAGTGATTTCCCTTTGTTAGGGAACTGTTTTTACGTTTCTAAACAGAGTATATTTGTTAGATACTACCAGTAAAACATTAGTAAATTCGAGTGACTACTCATTCATTGGGAACTGTTTCTATGTTGCTAAACAGAGTAACTTTGTCAGATACTACCAGTAAAACGTGAGTCAAATCGAGTGATTTTCCTTTGTTTGGGAACTGTTTTTACGTTTCTTAACAGAGTAACTTTGTTAGATACTACCAGTAAAAACAGTAAAATCGAGTGATTTCTCCTTGTTTGGGAACTGTTCTTACGTTTCTAAAGGGAGTAACTGTCATAAATTCTACCAGTTAAAACATTAGTAAAATCGAGTGATTTCCCTTTGTTTGGGAACTGTTTTTACGTTGCTAAACAGAGTAATTTTTTAAAATACTACCAATAAAGACATTAGTAAAATCGAGTGATTTCCCTTTGTTTGGGAATTGTTTTGACGTTACCTGCAAAGGGTTGCTGAACAATTCGAATAAATGATGAAATTATAAACAAAAGCGATATCCACCTTAAATCGCGCTAAATTTTGTTGATGTTTTGCGTAATCAGTTTGTATCGACATATCTTCGGAAGTAAGTGAAATACTAGAAATTTCGTAGTTCACTTGAAAAAGTATCTCTGCGACTGTCTGCGAATGTTCGTTGCACAATTCGTATAAATGTAGAAGTTATAAACAAAAGCGATATAAAATTGAAATCGCGCTAAATTTTTTTGATGTTTTGCGTATTCAGTTTGTATCGAGATATCCTCGGAAGTACGAAAGCTGAAATACTAGAAACTTCGTAGTTACGTAGTAAAAGTGTCTCTGCGACTGTCTGTGATGTTTCGTGGCACAACTCGTAAAAATGTATTAGTTATAAACAAAAGCGATATCCACTTTAAATCGCGCTAAATCTTGTTGATGTTTTGCGTATTCAGTTTGTATCGACATATCTTCGGAACTACAAGGGCTGAACTACTGAGACTTGGTACATAAGAAGAAAACATGTCTCTGCGACTGTCTGAGAAGTTTTGCTGCACAATTCGTATAAATGTGGAAGTTATAAATAAAAGCGATATCAACCTTAAATCGTGCAAAAGTTTGTTTGGGTTCTGCGAATTCAGTTTGTATCGACATATCTCCGGTACTAAAAAGCTGAAATACTGTAACTTAGTAGTTCAGTAGAATTAGTGTCTCTGCGACTGTCTGCAAAGTTACGCTGCACAATTCGTATACAGTTGGAAGTTATAAAAGCGATATAAACTTTCAATCGCGCTAAATTTTGTTGATGTTTTGCGTATTTAGTTTGTATCGCAATATCTCCGGAACTACAAGAGCGGAAATATTGAAACTGTGTACTTTAGTAGCAAAAAGTATCTCTGCGACTGTCTGCAAAGTTTCGCTGCACAATTCGAATAAATGTGGAAGTTATAAACTAAAGCGATATCACCTTTTTATTCTCGTTGTAGTTCTCGTCCGATCCCCGAAGTTAAGCAAAGTGGAGCCTGGTCAGTACTTAGATCGGTGACCACTTTGGAATACCAGGTGCTGTAAGCATCTCATCTTCCCTTTTTTATTTAGCAAATTATACGAACAATAGTACTAAGATACTACTTGTGTTTGCGATTACTTAAGACAGAAAAAGTTGGCGGTAGATATAAATCTTTACCACCTCGTGTCTAGGAAGTGGGTATTCGTTTTACGTTAAAGTTACATGCGGCACATTACATTCCCACATAAATTATTTTAATTTTTTGTTTTTCAGTTTGTTTATTATTTAATCGCCGAAGATAGTAGAATTTATTTGTATTTTTGTGTCTGTGTGTTTTAATTCTCAGGCAATTTAAAGATGTGTTTTCAAAGGGTAAATTTAATAAAAAGTGTAAAAACAATGTGGTCAAAAGCAAGTTTGCATGAATGAGTACAAGTAAATAGAATAAGAGAAGACAACTAATGGTTTCATGGTAAAATGTGGTTCAATATCCGCTTACAGCCATATCACGCTGAAAACACCGGTTCTCGTCCGATCACCGATGTTAAGCAACGCAGACCCTGGCCAGTACTTAGATGGGTGACCACTTGGGAATACCAGGTGCTGTAAGCATCTCATTTTGTTTTTGTTCTTTTTTTTTCTTCTCTCTTTTTTTTCTTTTTTAGCAAATTATGCGAAAAATAGTACTAAGATCTTGTGTTTGCGATTACTTAAGAAAGAAAAAGTTGGCCGTAAATATAAATCCTTACCACCTCGTGTCCGGGAAGTGGGTATTCGTTTTACGTTAAATTTACATCCGGCACATTAAATTCCAAACTAAAGTATTTTCTCTTTTTGTTTTTCAGTCTGGTTATTATTTAATCGCCGCAGATAGTAGAATTTATTTTTATTTTTATGTCTGTGTGTTTTAATTCTCATGCAATTTAAAGATGTGTTTTCCAAGAGTAAATTTAATAAAAAGTGTAAAAACAATGTGGTCTAAAGCAAGTTTGCATGAATGAGTACAAGTAAATAGAATAAGGGAAGAAAACTGATCGTTTATTGGTGAAAATGTTGTTAGATATCCGCTTACAGCCATATCACGCTGAAAACACCGGTTCTCATCCGATCACTGAAGTTAAGCAACGTAGAGCCTGGTCAGTACTTAGATGGGTGACCACTTGAGAATACCACGTGCTGTAAGCATCTCATTTTCTTTCTTTTTTTTTAGCAAATTACACGAAAAATAGTACTAAGATACAATTTGTGTTTGCAATTACTTAAGACATAAAAAGTTGGCGGTAGATATAAATCATTACCACCTCGTGTCCGGGAAGTGGGTATTCGTTTTACGTTAAATTTACATGCGGCACATAAAATTCCAAAATAAATTATTTTCCTTTTTTGTTTTTCAGTCGATTTATTATTTAATCGCCGAAGATAGTAGAATTTATTTTTATTTTTGTGTGTGTGTGTTTTAATTATTCTGCAATTTAAACATGTGTTTTCAAAGGGTAAATTTAATAAAAAGTGTAAAAATAATGTGGTCAAAAACAAGTTTGAATGAATGATTAAAAGTAAATAGAATAAGGGAAGAAAACTAATGGTTTAATGGTAAAAATGCTGTTAGATATCCGCTTACGGCCATATCACGCTGAAAAAAACCGGTTCTTGTCTGATCACCGAAGTTAAGCAACGTAGAGCCTGGTCAGTACTTAAATGGGTGACCACTTGGGAATACCAGGTGCTGTAAGCATCTCATTTTTTTTTTAGCAAATTATGCGAACAATAGTACTAAGATACTATTTGTGTTTGCAATTACTTAAGACAGAAAAAGTTGGCGGTAGATATAAATCATTACCACCTCGTGTCCGGGTGTGGGTATTCGTTTTACGTTAAATTTACATGCGGCACATTAAATTCCAAAATAAATTATTTTCTTTCTTTTGTTTTTCAGTCTGTTTATTGTGTAATCGCCGAAGATACTAGAAATTATTTTTTTGTGTGTGTTTTAATTCTCATGCAATTAAAAGATGTGTTTTCAAAGAGTAAATTTTATAAAAAGTGTAAAAACAATGTGGTCAAAAACAAGTTTGAATGAATGATCCAAAGTAAATAGAATAAGGGAAGAAAACTAATGGTTTTATGGTAAAAAATTTGTTAGATATCCGCTTACGGCTATATCACGCTGAAAACACCAGTTCTCGTCCGATCACCGAAGTTAAGCAACGTAGAGTCTGGTCAGTACCTTAGATCGTTGGCCACTTGGGAATACCAGGTGCTGTAAGAATCTCATTTTTTTTTAGCAAATTATGCGAAAAATAGTACTAAGATACTATTCGTGTTTGCAATTACTTAAGACAGAAGAAGTTGGCAGTAGATATAAATCATTACCAACTCGTGTCCGGGGAGTGGGTATTCGTTTTACGTTAAATTTACATGCGGCACATTAAATTCCAAAATAAATTATTTTCTTCGTTTGTTTTTCAGCCTGTTTATTATTTAATCGCCGAAGATAGTAGAATTTATTTTGAGTTTTTTGTGTGTGTTTTAATTCTAATGCCATTTAAAGATGTGTTTTTAAAGGGTAAATTTAATAAAAAGTGTAAAAACAATGTGGTCAAAAGCAAGTTTGAATGAATGATCCAAAGTAAATAGAATAAGGGAAGAAAACTAATGGTTTAATGGTAAAAATGTTGTTAGATATCCGCTTACGGCCATATCACGCTGAAAACACCGGTTATCGTCCAATCACCGAAGTTAAGCAACGTAAAGCCTGGTCAGTACTAAGATGGGTGACCACTTGGGAATACCAAGTCCTGTAAGCATCTCGTTTACTTTTTATTTTAGAAAATTATGCGAAAAATAGTACTAAGATACTATTTGTGTTTGCAATTACTTAAGACAGAAAAAGTTGGCGGTAGATATAAATCATTACCACCTCGTGTCCGGGAAGTGGGTATTCGTTTTACGTTAAATTTACATGCGGCACATTAAATTCGAAAATAAATTATTTTCTCTTTTAGTTATTCAGTCTGTTTATTATTTAATCGCCGAAGATAGTAGTATTTATTTTGAGTTTTGTGTATGTGTGTTTTAATTCTAATGCAATTTAAAGATGTGTTTTTAAAGGGTAAATTTAATAAAAAGTGTAAAAACAATGTTGTCAAAAGCAAGTTTGAATGAATGATCCAAAGTAAATAGAATAAGGGAAGAAAACTAATGGTTTTATGGTAAAAATGTTGTTAGATATCCTCTTACGGGTATATCACGCTGAAAACACCGGTTCTCGTCCGATCACCGAAGTTAAGCAACGTAGAGCCCGGTCAGTACTTAGATGGGTGACCACTTGGGAATACCAGGTGCTGTAAGAATCTCATTTTTTTTTTAGCAAATTAGGCAAAAAATAGTACTAAGCTACTATTTGTGTTTGCAATTACTTAAGACAGAAAAAGTTGGCGGTAGATATAAATCATTACCACCTCGTGTCCGGGAAGTGGGTATTCGTTTTACGCTAAATTTACATGCGGCACATTAAATTCCAAAATAAATTATTTTGTTCGTTTGTTTTCGGTTGTTTTATTATGTAATCGGCGAAGATAGTAAAATTTATTTTTATTTTTGTGTGTGTGTGTTTTAATACTCATGCAATTTAAAGATGTGTTTTAAAAGGGTAAATTTAATAAAAAGTGTAAAAACAATGTGGTCAAAAGCAAGTTTGAATTAATGATGAAAAGTAAATGGAATAAGGGAGGAAAACTAATGGTTTAATAGTAAAAATGTTGTTATATAGGAGCTTACGGCCATATCACGCTGAAAACACCGGTTCTCGACCGATCACCGAAGTTAAACAACGTAGAGATTGGTCAGTACTTAGATGGGTTACAACTTGGGAATACCAGGGGCTGTAAGCATCTCATTCTTTTTTTTTTAGCAAGTTGTAATTCTCATGCAATTAAAAGATGGTTTTTTAAAAGAGTGAACTAAATAAAAAGTGTAAAAACAATGTTGTCAAAAGCAAGTTTGAATGAATGATCCAAAGTAAATAGAATAAGGGAAGAAAACTAATGGTTTTATGGTAAAAATGTTGTTAGATATCCTCTTACGGGTATATCACGCTGAAAACACCGGTTCTCGTCCGATCACCGAAGTTAAGCAACGTAGAGCCTGGTCAGTACTTAGATGGGTTACCATATGGGAATACCAGGGGCTGTAAGCATCTCATTCTTTTTTTTAGCAAGTAATGCGAAAAGTAGTACTAAGATACTATTTGTGTTTTCAATTACTTAAGACAGAAAAAGTTGGCGGTAGATATAAATCAGTACCACCTCGTGTCTGGGTAGTGGGTTTTCGTTTTACGTTAAATTTACATGCCCCACATTAAATTCCAAAATAAATTAGTTTCTCTGTTTGTTTTTCAGTCTGTTTATTATTTAATCGCCGAAGATAGTAGAATTTATTTTTATTTTTGTGTGTGTGTGTTTTAATTCTCATGCAATTTTAAGATGTGTTTTCAAAGGGTAAATTTAATAAAAAGTGTAAAAATAATGTGGCTAAAAGTCAGTTTAAATGAATGATGAAAAGTAAATAGAATAAGCAAAGAAAACTAATGGTTTAATGGTAAAAATGTTGTTAGATATCCGCTTAGCAAATACGGCGAAAAATAGTACTAAGATACTATTCGTGTTCGCAATTACTTTAGACAGAAAAAGTCGGCGGTAGATATAAATCATTACCACTTCGTGTCCGGGAAGTGGGTATTCGTTTTACGTTAAATTAACATGCGGCACATTAAATTCCAAAATAAGGTATTTTTTCTTTTTGTTTTTCAGTCTGTTTATTATTTAATCGCCGAAGATAGTAGAATTTATGGTTATTTTCTTGTGTGTGTATTTTAATTCTCATACAATTTAAAGATGTGTTTTCAAAGGGTAAATTTTATAAAAAGTGTAAAAACAATGTGGTCAAAAAGCAAGTTGTAATAAATAGAATAAGTAAAGAAAACTAATGGTTCAATTGTAAAAATGTTGTTAGAAAGCCGCTTACGGCCATATCACGCTGAACACACCGGTTCTCGTCCGATCACCGAAGTTAAGCAACGTAGAGCCTGGTCAGTACTTAGATGGGTGACCATATGGGAATACTAAGTACTGTTATCATCGTATTTTCTTTTTTTCTTTTTTTTTTAGCAAATTATGCGAAAAATAGTACAAAGATACTATTTGTGTTTCCAATTAGTTAAGACAGAAAAAAGTTGGCGGTAGATATAAATCATTACCACCTCGTGTCCGGGAAGTAGTTATTCTTTTTACGTTAAATCTACATGCGGCACATTAAATTCCAAAATAAATGATTTTCTAGTTTAGTTTTTCAGTCTGTTTATTATTTAATCGCCGATAATAGTAGAATTTATTTTTATTTTTGTGTGTGTGTGTTTTAATTCTCATGCTATTTAAAGATGTGTTTTCAAAGGGTAAATTTAATAAAAAGTGTAAAAACAATGTGGTCAAAAGCAAGTTTGAATGAATGATGAAAAGTAAATAGAATAAGGGAAGAACACGTATGGTTTAATGGTAAAAATGTTGTAAGATATCCGCATACAGCCTAATCACGCTGAAAACGCCGGTTCTCATCCGATAAAACAAGTTAAGCAACGTAGAGTCTGGTCAGTACTTAGATGGGTTACCACTTGGGAACACCTAGTGATGTAAGCATCTCATTTTTTTTTTTAGCAAATTATGCGAAAAATAGTACTAAGCTACAATTCGTGTTAGCAATAACTTAAGACAGAAAAAGTTGGCGGTAGATATAAATCATTACCACCTCGTGTCCGGGAAGTGGGTATTCGTTTTACGTTTAATTTACATGCGGCACATTAAATTCCAAAATAAATTATTTTCTCTTTTTGTTTTTCAGTCTGTTTATTATTTAATCGCCGAAGATAGTAGAATTTATTTTTATTTTTGTGTGTGTGTGTTTTAATTCTCATGCAATTTTAAGATGTGTTTTCAAAGGGTTAATTTAATAAAAAGTGTAAAAACAATGTGGTCAAAAGCAAGTTTGAATGAATGATGAAAAGTAAATAGAATTAGGGAAGAAAACTAATGGTTTAATGGTAAAAATGTTGTTAGATATCCGCTTACGGCCATATCACGCTGAAAACACCGGTTCTCGTCCGATCATCGAAGTTAAGAATCGTAGAGCCTGGTCAGTACTTAGATGGGTGACGACTTGGGAATACCAGGTGCTGTAAGCATCTCATTTTCTTTTTTTTTTTCTTTTTTTTTTTTGAGCAAATTATGCGAAAAATAGTACAAATATACTACGTGTACTAAGATACTACTGGTGTTTGCAATTTCTTAAGACAGAAAAAGTTGACGGTAGATATAAATCATTACTACCTCGTGTCCGGGAAGTGTGTATTCGTTTTACGTTTAATTTACATGCGGCACATTAAATTCCAAAATAAATTATTTTCTCTTTTGTTTTTCAGTCTGTTTAGTATTTAATCGCCGAAGATAGTAGAATTTATTTTTTATTTTTGTGTGTGTGTGTTTTAATTCTCATGCGATTTTTGTAGGAATAAATCCCGATGTAAGAAAAGATCCACTTCAAAATCAATACCCTGAAAAGGGGCCGAGGCAGCAGTTGGGGGTGGGTTGCTAAAGGAATTGCTCCCTTAGCGACCCAACCAATAGGTCTGGTAACAATATGTAATGGGGCAGAGAACGGATTTCTCTGCAGGAGTAACGATCCAGTGTCTGGTCTATAGTGAGTCGAATTCTGTACTAATTCTGGTCTCCTCCAAGCTCTGGAACACAATAACACTTCACATCTTATCAACTGAACCTGATCACAACACCCCGGTTAGAGGTAGAACCTCTATTTATAGGCTTGTAACAACCTGCCACCCCTATCTTAACACATATAAATATCACCTCTTTATTTCTGCTCTTGTTGGCTTTTACCGCACCTCACTTGAAGGCTGGCTCCAGCAACGGTATGTATCACTTTCTTTTTTTTCTACACACTCCCAACAAAGACAAAATAAAAAGTTAGAAGAAAAAAAAAGAAGTATCGAAATCCTCGATTTTTCAACTTTCAAACTCTAATCTGGTATGCGAAAAAATAAAAATAAAAGCCATGCAAAACGGCTCTCTGGGGTCATGTTCACACAACAGAACTGCCCGCTGTCGAGAGGAACGCTAATCGTATACAAACTCCAATTTTAACTTTTTAGTCAGTTTTAAGTTCTCTCTAAGAACCTCCACCAGTTAATTCTGGTTTCTTCTTAGACCCCCAATAAACTGGGTCAACTCGGTCGCCGAGGCCTGCAAAATTGACAGAACCACTGTTCCTCTTCAAGTGGTGCAACAATTAAGCCCACACAGTCAAAATGGAACCAATCATTGCATTGATCACAGGCAATCATTGATCTCGAATCTTCAGGTCTGTTGCAAGTTGGACATATCCAGATCCTGGTGCTTTCATGTGGTTGGGAAGATAGGGTTGGTCTTGTGAGTCAACTGGTTCTTCATTTAAGACTTTCCCTACAGGTTCCTTTGATTGCGGATAGATTTCCAGTGGAAATAGGTGCTTAATGGAATGAATAAGTACAGAACCGTTCCCCTTTCTCCGTTTGGCGGAACGTACCAATCTGTCACTACCTTCGATCAGTTCAAGGACTTCGCCTATAGACCAAAATGGCCTAATCTGGAGGGGGTCCTTAATCAACACTATATCACCCTTCTTGATGATGTTCTCAAAAGAAGAGCCTGATAACCTGAGATTTCTTTCTCTTAGACTATTGGTATTTTCCAAATTCTTGGTTTTCAAATTGGCCAAATGTTTGGTCAGTTCATCTTGGGACGAGTTAGCTGCTGCGCAAGTGGCATTCATAGCAAAATTCTTTTGGTTGTTTTTCTCGACCATGTTTGCTGTCATTTTCGATGCCGCTTCCTGATGCTTCTTGGACTGTTCATGATTCTGAAACGCCTTCTCTGTACTAAATTGTTTCTTACACAATTGACAGTAGGCATCTTGTTTTTTCTTTTCTTCAGCTATCTGTGCTCTCCTCTCCGTGCCTGGAGTGGGTAATTTGGGCGCCTGCTGCCTTCCTTGGATGTGGTAACCGTTTCGCATGCTCCCTCTCCGGTATTGAACCCCTCTTCTTTGTTCGTTTCTTGTTTTTATTTGGTTTTCATACAAGAACTGCCGGCTGTTACCAAAGGGGACTAGTCCTTTCGGCTATGCAAAAGCCGCTCCGTACATGCATGGTACTATTTAAAACGGTTCCAGGAATTGAATGGCATCAATTCCCAAATAGCCCCTCAATGTTGATATAATTGTCGTGGGGACTGTGTTGGGTTGCCAGTTTGTGTAACGATCCAGTGTCTGGTCTATAGTAAGTCGAATTCTGTACTAATTCTGGTCTCCTACAAGCTCTGGAACACAATAACACTTCAGCTCTCATCAACTGAACTGATCTCTCACTGATCAAACACACCGGTAAGAGGTAGAACCTCTATTTATAGGCTTGTAACAACGTGCCGACCCCATCTTAACACATATAAATATAACCTCTTTATCTCTGCTCTTGTTAGCTTTTTCCCCACCCCACTTGAAGCCGGCAACAGCCACGGTATGTATCACTTTCTTTCTTTTTTTCTTACAGTATCGACATATCTCCGGCAGTACAAAAGCGGAAGAACTACTGAAACGTTGTACTTCAGTGGAAAATGTGTATCCGCGACTGGCTGCAAAGTCTAACTGCATAATTCGAATAAATGTGGAAGTTATGAACAAAAGCGATATCCACTTTAAATCGAGCTAAATTTTGTTTATATTTTGCCTATTCAGTTAGTATCGACATATCTCCAGCAGTACAAAAGCGGAACTACCGAAACTTGGTACTGCAGTAGAAAATGTGTATCCGCGACTGTCTGCAAAGTTTCGCTGCATAATTTAAATAAATGTGTAAGTAATGAACAAAAGCTATATCAACTTTAAATCGAGCTAAATTTTGTTAATGTTTTGCGTATTCAGTTAGTATCGACATATCTCCGGCAGTACGAAATCAGAACTACTGAAACTTGCTACTTCAGTAGAAAATGTGTATCCGCGACTGTCTGAAAAGTGTAGCTGCATAATTCGAATGAATGTGGAAGTTATGAACAAAAGCGATATCCACTTTAAATACAGCTTAATGTTGTTGATATTTTGCGTATTACGTTTGTATCGACATATCTACGGCAGTACAAAGGCTGAACTACTGAAACTTCGTACTACTGTAGAAATAGATACTCCGCAACTGTCTGCAAAGTTTATCTGCATAATTCGAATAAATGTAGAAGTAATGAACAAAAGCGATATCAACTTTAAATCGCGCTAAATTTTGTTGATTTTTTGCGTATTCAGTTTGTATCGACATATCTACGGTAGTACTAAATCGGAAGTACTGAAACTTTTCACTTAAGTCGAACAATGTGTATCCGCGACTCTCTTCAAAATTTCCCTGCGTAATTCGAATATATGTGGATATTATGAACAACAGCGCTATCGACTTTAAATCGCGCTAAATTTTGTTGATGAGTTTCGTATTCAGTTAATATCAGGATATCTCCGGCAGAACGAAAGCGGAAGTACTGAAAGTTGCTACTTCAGGGGCAAATGTGTATCCTCGACTGTCTGCAAAGTTTCGCTTCATAATTCTAATAAATGTGGAAGTTAAGAACAAAAGCGATATCAACTTTAAATCGAGCTACATTTTTTTGATATTTTTCGTATTCAGTTTGTTACGAAATACCTCCGGCAGTACAAAAGCTGAACTCCTGACTTTTCGTAGTTCAGTAGATAATATGTATATGCGACTGTCTGCAAAGTTTCGCTGCATAATATGAATAAATGTGGCAGTTATGAACAAAAGCAATATCCACTTTTAATCGCGCTAAATTTTGTTGATGTTTTGCATATTCAGCTTGTAATTACATATCTCCGCCAGTACTAAATCGGAAGTACTGAAACTTAGAACTTCAGTAGAAAATGTGTATCCGCGACGGTCGGCAAAGTTTCGCTGCATAATTCGAATAAATGTGGCAGTTATGAACAAAAACAATATCAACTTTAAATCACGCTAAATATTTTGGATGTTTTGCGTATTCAGTTAGTATCGATATATCTCCGGCCGTACGAAAGCAGAACTACTAGAACTTGCTACTTCAGTTGAAAATCAGAATCCGCGACTGTCTGCAAAGTTTCGCTGCATACTTCGAAGAAATGTAGAAGTTATGAACAAAAGCTTAATGTTGTTGATATTTTGCGTATTCAGTTTGTATCGACATATCTACGGCAGTACAAAAGCTGAACTACTGAAACTTCGTACTACTGTTATATTAGTGTATCCGCGACTGTCTGCAAAGTCTCGCTGCATAATTTGAATAAATGTAGAAGTCATGTACAAAAGCGATATCCACTTTAAATCGCGCTAAATTTTGTTGATGTTTTTCGTATTCGGTTATTATCGAGATATCTCCGGCAGTAAAACAGCGGAAGTACTGAAACCTGGTACTTCAGTAGAACATGTGTATCCGCGACTGTGTGCAAAGTTTCGCTGCATAATTTGAATAAATGTAGAAGTCATGTACAAAAGCGATATCAACTATAAATCGCGCTAAATTTTGTTGATGTTTTGCGTATTCAGTTTGTATCGAGATATCTCCGGCAGTACAAAAGCTGAACTACTGAATCTTCGTTGTACAGTAGATAATATATATGTGCGACTGTCTGCAAAGTTCTGCTGCATAATCCGAATAAATGTGGAAGTTATGAACAAAAGCAATATCCCGTTTAAATCGCGCTGCGTATTCAGTTTGTATAAACATATCTCCGGCAGTACCACAGCGGAAGTACTGAAGCTTCATACTTCAGTAACAAATGTGAATCCGTGACTGTCTGCAAAGTTTAACTGCATAATTCCGATAAATGTAGGAGTTATAAACGAAAGCGATATCCACTTTAAATCGCGCTAATTTTTGTTGATTTTTTGCGTATTCAGTTTGTATCGACATATCTCCGGAAGTACAACAGCTGCACTACTGAAACTTTGTACTTTAGTAGAACATGTGTATCCGCGACTGTCTGCAAAGTTTCGCTGTATAATCCGAATAAATGTGGAAGTTATGAACAAAAGCGATATCAACTATACTTCGCGCTATATGTTGTTGATGTTTTGCGTATTCAGTTAGTATCGACATATCTCCGGCAGTACAACAGCGGAACTACTGAAACTTGGTAGTTCAGTGGAAAATGTTGATCCGTGACTGTCTGCAACATTTGTCAGCATAATTCGAATAAATGTTGAAGTTATGAACAAAAGCGATATCAACTTTAAATCGCGCTGAATTTTGTTGATGTTTTGCGTATTCAGTTAGAATCGACATATCTCCAGCAGTACAAAAGCGGAACTACTGAAACTTGGTACTTGAGTAGGAATAGTGTATCCGCGACTGTCTTCAAAGTTTCGCTGCATAATTCGAATAAATGTGGAAGTTATGAACAATAGCGATGTCAATTATAAATCGCGCTGAATTTTGTTGATGTTTTGCGTATTCAGTTAGTATCGACATATCTCCAGGAGTACACATGCATAACTATTGAAACTTGGTACCTCAGTAGAAAATGTGTATCCGCGACTGTCTGCAAAGTTTCGCTGCATAGTTCGAATAAATGTGGAAGTTATGAACAAAAGCGATATCCACTATAAATCGCGCTAAATAGTGTTGATGTTTTGCGTATTCAGTTAGTATCGACATATCTCCGGCAGTACAAAAGCTGAACTACTGAAACTTGGTACTTCAGTAGAAGATGTGTATCCGCGACTGTCTGACAGGTTTCGCTTCTACATTCGAATAAATGTAGAAGGTATAAACAAAAGCGATATCCACTATGAATCGCGCTAAATTTTGTTTATGTTTTGCGTATTCAGTTAGTATCGATATATCTCCGCCAGTACAAAAGCAGAACTACTGAAACTTGGTACTTCAGTAGAAAATGTGTATCACCAACTGTCTGCAAAGTCTCGCTGCATAATTCGAATAAATGTGTAAGTTATGAACAAAAGCGATATCTCCTATAAATCTAGCTAAATTTTGTTGATGTTAGTATCAACATATCTCCGACAGTACAAAAGCGGAACTACTGAAATTTAATACTTCAGTACAAAAAGCGTATCCGCGACTGTCGGCAATGGTTCGCTGCATAATTCGAATTAATGTTGAAGTTATGAACAAAGGCGATATTTTGCGTATTCAGTTAGTATCGACATATCTCCGGCAGTACAAAAGCAGAACTACAGAAACTTTGTATTACAGTAGAAATGTGTATCACCAACTGTCTGCAAAGTTTCGCTGCATAATTCGAATGAATGTTGAAGTTATGAACAAAAGCGATATCTCCTATAAATCTAACTAAATTTTGTTGATGTTTTGCGTATTCAGTTAGTATCAACATATCTCCGGCAATATCAAAGCGGAACTACTTAAACTTGCTACTTCAGTAGCAATAGTGTATCCGCAACTGTCTGCAATGGTTCGCTGCCTAATTCGAATAAATGTAGAAGTTATGAACAAAAGCGATATCCACTGTAAATCTGGCTAATTTTTGTTGATGTTTTGCGTATTCAGTTAGTATCGACATATCTCCGACAGTACAAAAGCGGAACTACTGAAACTTCGTACTTCGGTAGTCATACTATATCCGCGACTGTCTGCAGGGTTTCGCTGTATAATTCGAATAAATGTGGAATTTATGAACACCAGCGATATCTACAATTAATCGCGCTAAATTTTGTTGATGTTTTGCTTATTCAGTTAGTATCGACATATCTCCGGCAGTACAAAAGTGGAACTGCTGAAACTTAGTATTTCAGTAGGAAATGTGTATCACCAACTGTCTGCAAAGATTCGCTGCATAATTCGAATAAATGTAGAAGTAATTGACAAAAGCGACATCCACTATAAATTTACTAAATGTTGTTGATGTTTTGCGTATACAGTTAGTATCGACATATCCCCGGCAGTAAAACAGTGGAACTACTGAAACTTGGTACTTCAGTAGTCTGCAAAGTTTCGCTGTACAATTCGAATAAATGTGTAAGTTATGAACAAAAGCGATATCAACTATAAATCTCGCTAAATTTTGTTGATGTTTTGCGTATTCAGTTAGTATCGACGTTTCTCGGGTAACTGCTTAAACTTGGTACTTCAGTAGAAATAGCAAATCCGCTACTGTCTGCAATGGTTCGCTGCATAATTCGAATAAATGTGGAAGTTATGAACAAAAGCGATATCCACTATGCATCGCGCTAAATTTGTTTTATATTTTGCGTATTCAGTTAGTATCGACATATCTCCGGCAGTACATAAGCAGAACTACTGAAACTTTGTATTTCAATAGAAAATGTGTATCACGAACTGTCTGCAATGTTTCGCTGCATAATTCGAATAAATGTGGAAGTTATGAACAAAAGCGATATCTCCTATAAATCTTACAAAATTTTGTTGATGTTTGGCGTATTCAGTTAGTATTAACATATCTCCGGCAGTATCAAAGCGAAACTACTGCAACTTGCTACTTCAGTAGCAATAGTGTATCTGCGACTGTCTGCAAAGTCTCGCTGCATATGTCGAATAAATATAGAAGTTATGACCAAAAGCGATATCCACTATAAATCCAGCTAAATTTTTTTGATGTTTTGCGTATTCAGTTAGTATCGACATATCACCGGCAGTACCAAAGTGGAACTGCTGAAACTTAGTACTTCAGTAGGAAATGTGAATCCGCAACAGTCATCAAACTTCCGCAGCATAATTTGAATAAATGTAGAAGTTATGAACAAAAACGATATCCACTGTAAATCTCGCTAAATTTTGTTGATGTTTTGCGTATTCAGTTAGTATCGACATATCTCCGGCAGTACAAAAGCGGAACTACTGAAACTTTGTACTTCAGTAGAAATAGTGTATCTGCGACTGTTTTCAATGTTTCGTTGCATAATTCGAATAAATGTGGAAGGTATGAACAAAAGCGATATCTTCTATAAATTAAGATAAATTTTGTTGATGCTTTGCGTATTCAGTAAGTATCGACATATCTCCGGCAGTACAAAAGTGGAACTACTGAAACTTGGTACTTCAGTAGGAAATGTGTATCCACGACATTCTGCACAGTTTCGATGAACAATTCGAATAAATGGGGAAGTTATAAAAAAAAGCGATATCAACTTAAATCGCGCTAAATTGTGTTTATGTTTCGCGAATTCAGTTTATATCGAGATATCTCCGGAAGTACAAAAGCTGAACTGCTGAATCTTCGTTCTTCAGTGGGAAATGTGTATCCGCAACTGTCTGCAAAGTTTCGCTGCATAATTAGAATAAATGTGGAAGTTATGAACAAAAGCGATATTCACTATAAATCTGGCTAAATTTTGTTTGAGGTTTTGCGTATTCAGTTAGTATCGACATATCTCCGGCAGTACAAAAGCAGAACTACTGAAACTTGGTACTTCAGTAGGAAATGTGTATCCACGACATTCTGCACAGTTTCGATGAACAATTCGAATAAATGGGGAAGTTATAAAAAAAAGCGATATCAACTTAAATCGCGCTAAATTGTGTTTATGTTTCGCGAATTCAGTTTATATCGAGATATCTCCGGAAGTACAAAAGCTGAACTACTAAATCTTCGTAGTACAGTAAATAATATGTATGTGCGATTGTCTGCAAAGGTTCGCTGCATAATTCGAATAAATGTGGAAGTCATGAACAACAGCAATATCCACTTTAAATCGCGCTAAATTTTGTTGATGTTTAGCGTATTAAGTTTGTATGTACATATCTCCGGCAGTACAACAGCGGAAGTACTGAAACTTCGTACTTCAGTAGAAAATGTTTATCCGTGACTGTCTACAACATTTCTCTGCATAATTCGATTAAATGTTGAAGTTATTAACAAAAGCGATATCTCCTTTAAATCGCGCTAAACTTTGTTGATGTTTTGCGTATTCAGTTAGTATCGACATATCTCCGGCAGTACAAAAGTTGAACTGGTCAAACTTGGTACCTCAGTAGACCATGTGTCTCTGCGACTGTCTGCAAAGTTTCGCTGCATAATTCGAATAAATGTGAAAGTTATGAACAAAAGCGATATCCACTATAAATCTAGCTAAATTTTGTTGATGTTTTGCGTATTCAGTTCGTATCGACATATCTCCGGCAGTACAACAGCGAAACTACTGAAACTTGGTACTTTATTGGTTATAGTGTATCGGCGACTGTCTGCAAAGTTTCGCTGCATAATCCGAATGAATGTAGAAGTTAAGAACAAAAGCGATATCCACTATAAATCTAGCTTAATTTTGTTAATGTTTGGCGTATTCAGTTAGTATCGACATATCTTTGGCAGTACCAAAGCGGAACTACTGAGACTTTGTACTTCAGTAGGAAATGTTTATCCGCGACTGTCTTCAAAGTTTCGCTGTATAATTCGAATAAATGTGGAAGTTATGAACAAAAGCGATATCAACTATTAATCGCGCTGAATTTTGTTGATGAGTTCCGTATTGATTTAGTATCGACATATCTCCGGCAGTACGAAAGTGGAACTGCTGAAACTTGGTACTTTAGTAGAAAATGTGTATCACCAACTGTCTGCAAAGTCCCGCTGCTTAACTCGAATAAATGTAGAAGTTATTGACTAAAGCGATATCAACTATAAATCTAGCTAAATTTTGTTGATGTTTTGCGTATTCAGTTTGTATCGATATATCTCCTGCAGTACAACAGCGGAACTACTGAAAGTTGGTACTTCAGTAGACATAGTTTGTCTGCGACTGTCTGCAAAGTTTCGCTGCATAATTCGAATTAATGAGGAAGTTATGAACTAAAGGTATATCCACTATAAATCTAGCTTAATTTTGTTGATGTTTTGCGTATTCAGTTAGTAACGACATATTTCCGGCAGTACAAAAGCGGAACTACTGAAACTTAGTACTTCAGTGGACATAGTGTATCCGCGACTGTCTGCAAAGTTTCGCTGTATAATTGGAATGAATGGGGAAGTTATGAACAAAAGCGATATCAACAATAAATCGCGCTAAATTTTATTAATGTTTTCCGTATTCAGTTAGTATCGACATATCTCCGGCAGTACAAAAGCGGAACTACTGAAAATTAGTACTTCAGTAGAAAATGTGTATCCGCGACTGTCTGCAAAGTTTCGCTGTATAATCCGAATAAATGTGGAAGTTATGGACAAAAGCGATATCAACTATAAATCGCGCTAAATTTTGTTGATGTTTTGCGTATTCAGTAGGTATTGACATATCTCCGGCAGTACAAAAGTGGAACTTCTGAAACTTGGTACTTTAGTAGAAAATGTGTATCACCAACTGTCTGCAAAGTTTCGCTGTATAATTCGAATAAATGTGGAAGTTATGAACGAAAGCGATATCCACTATAAATCGCGCTAAATTTTGTTGATGTTTTGCGTATTAAGTTAGTATCGACATATCTCCGGCAGTACAACGGCGGAACTAGTAAACTTTGTACGTCAGTAGGAAATGTGTATCTTCGACTGTCTGCAAAGTTTCGCTGCATCATTCGAATAAATGTGGAAGTTTTGTACAAAAGCAATATCCACTATAACTCGCGTTTTATTTTGTTGATGTGTTGCGTATTCAGTATGTATCGACATATCTCCGGAAGTACGAAAGCAAAACTACTGAAACTTTGTACTTCAGTAGAAAATGTGTATGCGAAACTGTCTGCAAAGCTTCGCTGTATAATTCGAATAATGTGGAAGTTATGAACAAAAGCGATATCGACTATAAATCTAGCAAAATTTTGTTGATGTTTGGCGTACTTAGTTAGTATAAAAATATCTCCGGCAGTACAAAAGTGGACCTGCTTAAACTTCGTACTTCAGTAGCAAATGTGTATCACCAACTGTCTGCAAAGTTTCGCTGTATAATTCGAATAAATGTGGAAGTTATGAACAAAAGCGATATCCACTATAAATCGCGCTAAATTTTGTTGATGTTTTGCGTATTCAGTTAGTATCGACATATCTCCGGCAGTACAAAAGTTGAACTGGTCAAACTTGGTACCTCAGTAGACCATGTGTCTCTGCGACTGTCTGCAAAGTTTCGCTGCATAATTCGAATAAATGTGAAAGTTATGAACAAAAGCGATATCCACTATAAATCTAGCTAAATTTTGTTGATGTTTTGCGTATTCAGTTCGTATCGACATATCTCCGGCAGTACAACAGCGAAACTACTGAAACTTGGTACTTTATTGGTTATAGTGTATCGGCGACTGTCTGCAAAGTTTCGCTGCATAATCCGAATGAATGTAGAAGTTAAGAACAAAAGCGATATCCACTATAAATCTAGCTTAATTTTGTTGATGTTTGGCGTATTCAGTTAGTATCGACATATCTTTGGCAGTACCAAAGCGGAACTACTGAGACTTTGTACTTCAGTAGGAAATGTTTATCCGCGACTGTCTTCAAAGCTTCGGTGTATAATTCGAATAAATGTGGAAGTTATGAACAAAAGCGATATCAACTATAAATCGCGCTGAATTTTGTTGATGAGTTGCGTATTGATTTAGTATCGAAATATCTCCGGCAGTACGAAAGTGGAACTGCTGAAACTTGGTACTTTAGTAGAAAATTTATATCACCAACTGTCTGCAAAGTCCCGCTGCTTAACTCGAATAAATGTAGAAGTTATTGACTAAAGCGATATCAACTATAAATCTAGCTAAATTTTGTTGATGTTTTGCGTATTCAGTTTGTATCGATATATCTCCTGCAGTACAACAGCGGAACTACTGAAAGTTGGTACTTCAGTAGACATAGTTTGTCTGCGACTGTCTGCAAAGTTTCGCTGCATAATTCGAATTAATGAGGAAGTTATGAACTAAAGGTATATCCACTATAAATCTAGCTAAATTTTGTTGGTGTTTTGCGTATCTAGTTAGTATCGACATATCTCCGACAGTACAACAGCGGAACTACTGAAACGTGGTACTTTAGTTGACATAGTGTATCCGCGACTTTCTTTAAAGTGTCGCTGCATAATTCGAATAAATGTGGAAGTTATGAACAAAAGCGATATCCTCTTTAAATCGCGCAAAATTTTGTTGATGTTTGGCGTATTTAGTTAGTATCGAAATATCTCCAGCAGTACAAAGGCGGAACTACTGAAACTTGGTACTTCAGATGACATAGTGTATCCGCAAATGTCTGCAAAGTTTCGGTGTATAATTCGAATAAATGTGGAATTTATGAACACCAGCGATATCTACAATTAATCGCGCTAAATTTTGTTGATGTTTTGCTTATTCAGTTAGTATCGACATATTTCCGGCAGTACAAAAGCGGAACTACTGAAACTTTGTACGTCAGTAGGAAATGTGTATCTTCGACTGTCTGCAAAGTTTCGCTGCATCATTCGAATAAATGTGGAAGTTTTGTACAAAAGCAATATCCACTATAACTCGCGTTTTATTTTGTTGATGTGTTGCGTATTCAGTATGTATCGACATATCTCCGGAAGTACGAAAGCAAAACTACTGAAACTTTGTACTTCAGTAGAAATGTGTATGCGAAACTGTCTGCAAAGCTTCGCTGTATAATTCGAATAATGTGGAAGTTATGAACAAAAGCGATATCGACTATAAATCTAGCAAAATTTTGTTGATGTTTGGCGTGTTTAGTTAGTATAAAAATATCTCCGGCAGTACAAAAGTGGACCTGCTTAAACTTGGTACTTCAGTAGCAAATGTGTATCACCAACTGTCTGCAAAGTTTCGCTGCATAATTCGAATAAATGTAGAAGTTATGAACAAAAGCGATATCTACTATAAATCCCGGTTTATTTGGTTGATGTGTTGCGTATTCAGTATGGAACAACATATCTCCGGCAGTACAAACGCGGAACTACTGAAACTTGGTACTTCAGTAGAAACTGTGTATCCGCGACTGTCTGCAAAGTTACGCTGCATAATCCGAATAAATATAGAAGTTATGAACAAAAGCGATATCTCCTATCAATCTAGCTTAATTTTGTTGATGTTTTGCGTATTCAATTAGTATCGCCATATCTCCGGCAGTACAAAAGTGGAACTGCTGAAACTTGGTACTTCAGTAGAAACTGTGTATCCGAAACTGTCTGCAAAGTTTCGCTGCATAATCCGAATAAATATAGATATTATGAACAAAAGCGATATACACTGTAAATCTAGCTTAATTTTTATTGATGTTTTGCTTATTCAGTTAGTATCGCCATATCTCCGGCAGTACCAAAGTGGAACTGCTGAAACTTGATACTCCAGTAGGATATGTGTATCACCAACTGTCTGCAAAGTATCGCTGCATAATTCGAATAAATATGGAAGTTATGAACAAAAGCGATATCCACTATTAAACGCGCTTAATTTGGTTAATGTGTTGCGTATTCAGTATGTATCGATATATCTCCTGTAGTGGAAAGGCGGACCTACTGAAACTTGGTACTTCAGTAGAGAATGTGTATCCGCGACTGTCTGCAAAGTTTCGCTGCATAATTCGAATAAATGTGGAAGTTATGAACAAAAGCGATATCAACTGTAAATCTAGCTAAATTTTGTTGATGTTTTGCGTATTCCGTTAGTATCGACATATCTCCGGCAGTACAAAAGCGGAACTACTGAAACTTCGTACTTCAGTAGGAAATGTGTATCCGCAACTGCCTGCAAAGTTTCGCTGCATAATACGAATAAATGTAGACGTTATGAACAAAAGCGATATCCACTATAAATCTAGCTAAATTTTGTTGGTGTTTTGCGTATCTAGTTAGTATCGACATATCTCCGACAGTACAACAGCGGAACTACTGAAACGTGGTACTTTAGTTGACATAGTGTATCCGCGACTTTCTTTAAAGTGTCGCTGCATAATTCGAATAAATGTGGAAGTTATGAACAAAAGCGATATCCTCTTTAAATCGCGCAAAATTTTGTTGATGTTTGGCGTATTTAGTTAGTATCGAAATATCTCCAGCAGTACAAAGGCGGAACTACTGAAACTTGGTACTTCAGATGACATAGTGTATCCGCAAATGTCTGCAAAGTTTCGCTGTATAATTCGAATAAATGTGGAAGTTCAGAACAAAAGCGTTATCAACAATAAATCGCGCTAAATTTTGTTGATGTTTAGCGTATTCAGTTTGTATCGACATATCTCCGGCAGTAAAAAAGTGGAACTACTGAAACTTGTTACTTCAGTAGGAAATGTGTATGAACAACTGTCTGTCAAGTTTCGGTGCATAATTCGGATAAATGTAAAAGTTATTGGCAAAAGCGATATCCACTATAAATCTAGCTAAATTTTGTTGATGTTTTGCGTATTCAGTTAGTTCCGACATATCTCCGGCAGTACAAAAGCGGAACTACTCAAACTTTGTACTTCAGTAGGAAATGTGTATCCGCGACTGTCTGCAAAGTGTTGCTGCATAATTCGAATAAATGTAGTAGTTTTGTACAAAAGAAACATCCACTATAACTCGCGCTTAATTTTGTTGATGTGTTGCGTATTCAGTTAGTATCGACATATCGCTGGCAGTACAACATCGGACCAACTGAAACTTGGTACTTCAGCAGAAAATGTGTATCTGCAACTGTCTGCAAAGTTTCGCTGCATAATTCGATTAAATGTGGAAGTTATGAACAAAAGCGATATCCACTATAAATCTAGCTAAATTTTGTTGATGTTTGGCGTATTTAGTTAGTATCGAAATATCTCCAGCAGTACAAAAGTGGACCGGCTGAAACTTGGTACTTCAGTAGAAAATGTGTATCACCAACTGTCTGCAAAGTTTCGCTGCATAATTCGAATAAATGTAGTAGTTTTGTACAAAAGCAATATCCACTATAACTCGCGTTTTATTTTGTTGATGTGTTGCGTATTCAGTATGTATCGACATATCTCTGGCAGTACAAAAGCGGAACAACTGAAACTTTGTACGTCAGTGGAAAATGTGTATCACCAACTGTATGCAAAGTCTCGCTGCACAATTCGAATCAATGTAGAAGTTATGAACAAAAGCGATATCTACTATAAATCGCGCTTAATTTTGTTGATGTGTTGCGTATTCAGTATGTATCGACATATCTCCGGGAGTACAAAGGCGGAATAACTTTAACTTTGTACTTCAGTGGAAATAGTGTATCCGCGACTGTCTGCAAAGTTTCGCTGCATAATTCGAATAAATGTGGAAGTTATGAACAAAAGCGATATCCACTATAAATCGCGCTAAATTTTGTTGATGTTTTTCGTATTCAGTTAGTATCAACATATCTCCGGCAGTACAAAAGCGGAACTACCGAAACTTCGTACTTCAGTAGGAAATGTGTATCCGCGACTGTCTGCAAAGTTTCGCTGCATAATCTGAATAAATGTGGAAGTTATGAACAAAAGCGATATCCTCTACAAATCGCGCTAAATTTTGTTGATGTTTTGCGTATTCAGTTAGTATCGACCAATCTCCAGGAGTACAAAGTGCGAACTACTGACACTTGGTACTTCAGTAGCCATCGTGTATCGGGGACTGTCTGCAAAGTTTCGCTGCATAATTCAAATAAATGTGGAAGTTATGAACAAAAGCGATATCCACTTTAATTCTCGCTAAATTTTGTTGATTTTTTGCGTATTCATTTAGTATCGACATATCTCCGGCATTACGAAAGCGGAACTAATTAAACTTAGTACTTCAGTAGAAATAGATTATCGGCGACTGTCTGCAAAGTTTCGGTGCATAATTCGAATGAATGTACAGGTTATGAACAAAAGCGATATCCACTAGAAATCGCGCTAAATTTTGTTTATATTTTGCGTATTCAGTTAGTATAAACATTGAAATAATAACGAAGGTCGCAAGTCACTGTTAACCTCCAAAGCAGCTCTTACTGCTCGAGACGTGCACTCGCTTCGCACACTCCCTTTTTCCTGAGACGGTACGAGATTTCCATACGTGCAGCGAGACTTTGCGAGATTTTGCGTGAACTGTATGTAATAAACATTCAGGGACGCCATGTTGGATTTCTTTCCTTCTTTCTTTCTTTCACTCGCAGCGCACAGGACAAGAAAACCCGAGGACGTTTCGCAAGTAAGCCCTCTTCATGTTCATGTTCCCTACACTCCCCCCTGATCTCATGATCACAGAGATGGCAGGGAGGCCTAGATCGCCTTCGCCGGTTGCTTCTTCGGAGGGGGACAACGCAAGCCTCATCTTCGCTTGTGCACTCGCAGCGCACAGGACAAGCAAACCCGAGGACGTTTCGCAAGTAAGCCCTCTTCATGTTCATATCGCTTGCAGTACAACAGCGAACCTACTGAAACTTGGTACTTCAGTAGAAAATGTGTATCTGCGACGGTCTGCAAAGTTTCGCTGCATAATTTGAATAAATGTAGAAGTTATGAACAAAAGCGATATCCTCTACAAATCGCGCTAAATTTTGTTGATGTTTTGCGTATTCAGTTAGTATCGACAAATCTCCAGGAGTACAAAGTGCGAACTACTGACACTTGGTACTTCAGTAGCCATCGTGTATCGGCGACTGTCTGCAAAGTTTCGGTGCATAATTCGAATGAATGTAGAAGTTATGAACAAAAGCGATATCCACTAGAAATCGCGCTAAATTTTGTTGATATTTTGCGTATTCAGTTAGTATCAACATATCGCTAGCAGTACAACAGCGAACGTACTGAAACTTGGTACTTCAGTAGAAAATGTGTATCTGCGACGGTCTGCAAAGTTTCGCTGCATAATTCGAATAAATGTGGAAGTTATGAACAAAAGCGATATCCACTATAAATATAGCTAAATTTTGTTGATGTTTGGCGTATTTAGTTAGTACCGAAATATCTCCAGCAGTAAAAAAGTGGACCTGCTGAAACTTGGTACTTAAGTAGAAAATGTGTATCACCAACTGACTGCAAAGTTTCGCTGCATAATTCGAATAAATGTAGTAGTTTTGTACAAAAGCAATCCCCACTATAACTCGCGCTAAATTTTGTTGATGTGTTGCGTATTCAGTATGTATCGACATATCTCTGGCAGTACAAGAGCTGCACTTCTGAGACTTATTACTTCAGTAGAAAATGTGTATCCGCGACTGTCTGCAAAGTTTCGTTGCATAATGCGAATAAATGTGGAAGTTATAAACAAAAGCGATATCAACTTTTAAACGCGCTAAATTTTGTTGATGTTTTGCGTATTCAGTTTGTATCGACATATCTCCAGCAGTACAAGAGCTGCACATCTGAAACTTGGTACTTCAGTAGAAATGTGACTCCGCTAACCTGTGCAAAGTTTCGTTGCACAATTCGAATAAATGTGGAAGTTATAAACAAAAGCGATATCAACTTTAAAACGCGCTAAATTTTGTTGATGTTTTGCGTATTCAGTTTGTATCGACATATCTCCGGCAGTACAAGAGCTGCACTTCTGCAACTTGGTACTTCAGTAGAACATGTGACTCCGCTTATCTCTGCAAAGTTTCGTTGCACAATTCGAATGAATGTGGAAGTTATAAACAAAAGCGATATCCACTTTAAATCGCACTAAATTTTGTTGATGGTTTGCGTATTCAGTTTGTATCGACATATCTCCGGCAGTTCAAGAGCTGCACTTTAGAAACCTGGAACTTCAGTAGAACATGTGTCTCCGCGACTGTCTGCAAAGTTTCGTTGCACAATTCGAATAAATGTGGAAGTTATAAACAAAAGCGATATCTACTTTTAAACGCGCTACCTTTTGTTGATGTTTTACGTATTCAGTTTGTATCGACATATCTCCGGCAGTACAAGTGCTGCACTTCTGCAACTTGGTACTTCAGTAGAACATGTGACTCCGCTTATCTCTGCAAAGTTTCGTTGCACAATTCTAATGAATGTGGAAGTTATAAACAAAAGCGATATCCACTTTAAATCGCACTAAAATTTGTTGATGGTTTGCGTATTCAGTTTGTATCGACATATCTCCGGCAGTTCAAGAGCTGCACTTTAGAAACTTGGTACTTCAGTAGAACATGTGTCTCCGCGACTGTCTGCAAAGTTTCGTTGCACAATTCGAATAAATGTGGAAGTTATAAACAAAAGCGATATCTACTTTTAAACGCGCTACCTTTTGTTGATGTTTTACGTATTCAGTTTGTATCGACATATCTCCGGCAGTACAAGAGCTGCACTTCTGACACTTGGTACTTCAGTAGAAAAGGCCTATCCGCGACTGTCTGCAAAGTTTCGTTGCACAATTCGAATGAATGGTGAAGTTATAAACAAAAGCGATATCAACTTTAAAACGCCCTAAATTTTGTTGATGTTTTGCGTATTCAGTTTGTATCGACATATCTCCGGCAGTACAAGAGCTGCACTTCTGAAACTTAGTACTTCAGTAGATAAGGCCTATCCGCGACTGTCTGCAAAGTTTCGTTGCACAATTCTAATAAATCGGTAAGTTATAAACAAAAGCGATATCAACTTTAAAACGCGCTAAATTTTGTTGATGTTTTGCGTATTCAGTTTGTATCAACATATCTCCGGAAGTACAAGAGCTGCACTTTTGAGACTTGGTACTTCAGTAGAATATGTGGCTCCGCGACTGTCTGCAAAGTTTCGTTGCACAATTCGAATAAATGTGGAAGTTATAAACAAAAGCGATATCAACTTTAAAACGACCTAAATTTTGTTGATGTTTTGCGTATTCAGTTTGTATCGACATATCTCCGGCAGTACAAGAGCTGCACTTCTGAAACTTGGTACTTCAGTAGAAAAGGCCTATCCGCGACTGTCTGCAAAGTTTCGTTGCACAATTCGAATAAATGTGGAAGTTATAAACAAAAGCGATATCAACTATAAAACGCGCTAAATTTTGTTGATGTTTGGCGTATTCAGTTTGTATCAAGATATCTCCGGCAGTACAAGAGCTGCACTTCTGAAACTTGGTACTTCCGTAGAGAATGTGTCTCCGCGACTGTCTGCAAAATTCCGTTGCACAATTCGAATAAATGTGGAAGTTATAATCAAAAGCGATATCAACTTTAAAACGCGCTAAATTTTGTTGATGTTTTGCGTATTCAGTTTGTATCGATATATCTCCGGCAGTACAAGAGCTGCACTTCTGAAACTTGATACTTCAGTAGTAAACGCCTATCCGCGACTGTCTGCAAAGTTTCATTGCACAATTCGAATAAATGTGGAAGTTATAAATAAAAGCGATATCAACTTTAAAACGCGCTAAATTTTGTTGATGTTTTGCGTATTCAGTTTGTATCGACATATCTCCGGCAGTACAAGAGCCGCACTTCTGAAACTTAGTACTTTCGTAGAAATTCTTCTTCCGCGACGGTCTGCAAGGTTTCGGTGCACAATTCGAATAAATGTGGAAGTTATAAACAAAAGCGATATCAACTTTAAAACGCGCTAAATTTTGTTGATGTTTTGTGTATTCAGTTTGTATCGACATATCGCCGGCAGTACAAGAGCTGCACTTCTGAGACTTGCTACATCAGTTGAGAATGTGTCTCCACGACTGTCTGCAAAGTTTCGTTGCACAATTCGAATAAATGTGGGAGTTGTAAACAAAAGCGATATCAACTTTAAAACGCGCTAAATTTTGTTGATGTTTTGCGTATTCAGTTTGTATCGACATATCTCCGGCAGTACAAGAGCTGCACTTCTGAAACTTGGTACTTCAGTAGAGAATGTGCCTCCGCGACTGTCTGCAAAGTTTCGTGGCACAATTCGAATAAATGTGAAAGTTATAAGCAAAAGCGATATCAACTTTAAAACGCGCTAAATTTTGTTGATGTTTTGCGTATTCAGTTTGTATCGACATATCTCCGGCAGTACAAGAGCTGCACTTCTGAAACTTAGTACTTAAGAAGAAAAGGCTTATCCGCGACTGTCTGCAAAGTTTCGTTGCACAATTCGAATAAATGTGGAAGTTATAATCAAAAGCGATATCAACTTTAAAACGCGCTAAATTTTGTTGATGTTTTGTGTATTCAGTTTGTATCGATATATCTCCGGCAGTACAAGAGCTGCACTTCTGAAACTTGGTACTTCAGTAGAAAACGCCTATCCGCGACTGTCTGCAAAGTTTCATTTCACAATTCGAATAAATATGGAAGTTATAAATAAAAGCGATATCAACTTTAAAACGCGCTAAATTTTGTTGATGTTTTGCGTATTCAGTTTGTATCGACATATCTCCGGCAGTACAAGAGCCGCACTTCTGAAACTTAGTACATTCGTAGAAATTCTTCCTCCGCGACGGTCTGCAAGGTTTCGGTGCACAATTCGAATAAATGTGGAAGTTATAAACAAAAGCGATATCAACTTTAAAACGCGCTAAATTTTGTTGATGTTTTGTGTATTCAGTTTGTATCGACATATCGCCGGCAGTACACGAGCTGCACTTCTGAGACTTGCTACTTCAGTTGAGAATGTGTCTCCACGACTGTCTGCAAAGTTTCGTTGCACAATTCGAATAAATGTGGAAGTTGTAAACAAAAGCGATATCAACTTTAAAACGCGCTAAATTTTGTTGATGTTTTGCGTATTCAGTTTGTATCGACATATCTCCGGAAGTACAATAGCTGCACTTCTGAAACTTAGTACTTCAGAAGAAAAGGCTTATCTGCGACTGTCGGCAAAGTTTCGTTGCACAATTCGAATAAATGTGGAAGTTATAAACAAAAGCGATATCAACTTTAAAACGCGCTAAATTTTGTTGATGTTTTGCGTATGCAGTTTGTATCGACATATCTCCGGCAGTACAAAGGCTGCACTTGTGCAACTTGGTACTTCAGTAGAGAATGTGTCTCCGCGACTGTCTGAAAAGTTTCGTTGCACAATTCGAATAAATGTGGAAGTTAGTTACAAAAGCGATATCAACTTTAAAACGCGCTAACTTTTGTTGATGTTTTGCGTATTCAGTTTGTATCGACATATCTCCGGCATTACAAGAGCTGCACTTCTGAAACTTAATACTTCATGAGACAAGGCCTATCCGCGACTGTCTGCAAAGTTTCGTTGCACAATTCGAATAAATGTGGAAGTTATAAACAAAAGCGATATAAACTTTAAAACGCGCTAAATTTGTTGATGTTTTGCGTATTCAGTTTGTATCGACATATCCCCGGCAATACAAGAGCTGCACTTCTGAAACTTGGTACTTCAGTAGAGAATGTGCCTCCGCGACTGTCTGCAAAGTTTCGTTGCACAATTCGAATAAATGTGGAAGTTATAAACAAAAGCGATATCAACTTCAAAACGCGCTAAATTTTGTTGATGTTTTGCGTATTCAGTTTGTATCGACATATCTCCGGAAGTACAAGAGCTGCACTTTTGAAACTTGGTTCTTCAGTGGGAAAGGCCTATCCGCGACTGGCTGCAAAGTTTCGTTGCACAATTCGAATAAATGTGGAAGTTATAAACAAAAGCGATATCAACTTTTAAACGCGCTAAATTTTGTTGATGTTTTGCGTATTCAGTTTGTATCGACATATGTCCGGCAGTACAAGAGCTGCACTTCTGCAACTTGGTACTTCAGTAGTACATGTGACTCCGCTTATCTCTGCAAAGTTTCGTTGCACAATTCGAATGAATGTGGAAGTTATAAACAAAAGCGATATCTACTTTAAATCGCACTAAATTTTGTTGATGTTTTTTGTGTATTCAGTTTGTATCGACATATCTCCGGCAGTACAAGAGCTGCACTTCTGAAACTTGGTACTTCAGTAGAGAATGTGTCTCCGCGACTGTCTGGAAAGTTTCGTCGCACAATTCGAATAAATGTGGAAGTTATAAACAAAGCGATATCAACTTTAAAACGCGCTAAATTTTGTTGATGTTTTGCGTATTCAGTTTGTATCGACATATCTCCGGCAGTACAAGAGCTGCACTTCTGAAACTTGGTACCTCAGTAGTAAAGGCCTATCCGCGACTGTCTGCAAAGTTTCGTTGCACAATTCGAATAAATGTGAAAGTTATAAACAAAAGCGATATCAACTTTAAAACGCGCTAAATTTTGTTGATGTTTTGCGTATTCAGTTTGTATCGACATATCTCCGGCAGTACAAAAGCTGCACTTCTGAAACTTGGTACATCAGTAGAAAAGCCCTATCTGCGACTGTCTGCAAAGTTTCGTTGCACAATTCGAATAAATGTGGAAGTTATAAACAAAAGCGATATCAACTTTAAAACGCGCTTATATTTGTTGATGTTTTGCGTATTCAGTTTGTATCGACATATCTCCGGCAGTACAAGAGCTGCACTTCTGAAACTTGGTACTTCAGTAGAAATTGTGCCTCCGCGACTGTCTGCAAAGTTTCGTTGCACAACTCGAATAAATGTGAAGGTAATACACAAAAGCGATATCAACTTTAAAACGCGCTAAATTTTGTTGATGTTTTGCGTATTCAGTTTGTATCGACATATCTCCGGCAGTACAAGAGCTGCACTTCTGAAACTTGGTACTTCAGTAGAAAATGTGACTCCGCGACTGTCTGCAAAGTTTCGTAGCACAATTCGAATAAATGTGGAAGTTATAAACAAAAGCGATATCAATTTCTGAACGCGCTAAATTTTGTTGATGTTTTGCGTATTCAGTTTGTATCGACATATCTCCGGCAGTACAAGAGCTGCACTTCTGAAACTTGTTACTTCAGTGGGAAAGGCCTATCCGCGACTGGCTGCAAAGTTTCGTTGCACAATTCGAATAAATGTGGAAGTTATAAACAAAAGCGATATCAACTTTTAAACGCGCTAAATTTTGTTGATGTTTTGCGTATTCAGTTTGTATCGACATATCTCCGGCAGTAAAAGAGCTGCACTTCTGCAACTTGGTACTTCAGGAGAACATGTGACTCCGCTTATCTCTGCAAAGTTTCGTTGCACAATTCGAATGAATGTGGAAGTTATAAACAAAAGCGATATCTACTTTAAATCGCACTAAATTTTGTTGATGTTTTGTGTATTCAGTTTGTATCGACATATCTCCGGCAGTACAAGAGCTGCACTTCTGAAACTTGTTGCTTCAGTAGAAATTGTGCCTCCGCGACTGTCTGCAAAGTTTCATTGCACAATTCGAATAAATGTGGAAGTTATAAACAAAAGCGATATCAACTTTAAAACGCGCTAAATTTTGTTGATGTTTTGTGTATTCAGTTTGTATCGACATATCTCCGGCAGTACAATAGCTGCACTTCGGAAACTTGGTACTTCAGTAGAGAATGTATCTCCGCGACTGTCTGCAAAGTTTCGTTGCACAATTTCGAATAAATGTGGAAGTTATAAACAAAAGCGATATCAACTTTAAAACGCGCTAAATTTGGTTAATGTTTTGCGTATTCATTTTGTATCGACATATCTCCGGCAGTACAAGAGCTGCACTTCTGGAACTTGGTACTTCAGTAGAAAAGGCCTTTCCGCTACTGTCTGCAAAGTTTCGTTGCACAATTCGAATAAATGTGGAAGTTATAAACAAAAGCGATATCAACTTTAAAACGCGCTAAATTTTGTTGATGTTTTGTGTATTCAGTTTGTATCGACATATCTCCGGCAGTACAAGAGCTGCACTTCTGAAACTTGTTACTTCAGTAGACATTGTGCCTCCGCGACTGTCTGCTAAGTTTCATTGCACAATTCGAATAAATGTGGAAGTTATAAACAAAAGCGATATCAACTTTAAAACGCGCTAAATTTTGTTGATGTTTTGTGTATTCAGTTTGTATCGACATATATCCGGCAGTACAAGAGCTGCACTTCTGAAACTTGGTACTTCAGTAGAGAATGTGTCTCCGCGACTGTCTGAAAAGTTTCGTTGCACAATTCGAATAAATGTGGAAGTTATTAACAAAAGCGATATCAACTTTAAAACGCGCTAAATTTTGTTAATGTTTTGCGTATTCAGTTTGTATCGACATATCTCCGGCAGTACAAGAGCTGCACTTCTGCAACTTGGTACTTCAGTAGAGAATGTGTCTCCGCGACTGTCTGCAAAGTTTCGTTGCACAATTCGAATAAATGTGCAAGTTACAAACAAAATCGATATCAACTTTAAAACGCGCTAAATTTTGTTGATGTTTTGCGTATTCAGTTTGTATCGACATATCTCCGGCAGTACAAGAGCTGCACTTCTGGAACTTGGTACTTCAGTAGAAAAGGCCTATCCGCCACTGTCTGCAAAGTTTCGTTGCACAATTCGAATAAATGTGGAAGTTATAAACAAAAGCGATATCAACTTTAAAACGCGCTAAATTTGTTGATGTTTTACGTATTAAGTTTGTATCGACATATCTCTGGCAGTACAAATGCTGCACTTCTGAAACTTGGTACTTCAGTGGACAAGGCCTATCCGAGACTGTCTGCAAAGTTTCGTGGCACAATTCGAATAAATGTGGAAGTTATAAACAAAAGCGATATCAACTTTTAAACGCGCTAAATTTTGTTGAGGTTTTGTGTATTCAGTTTGTATCGACATATCTCCGGCAGTACAAGAGCTGCACTTCTGAAACTTGGTACTTCAGTAGAGAATGTGTCTCCGCGACTGTCTGCAAAGTTTCGTTGCACAATTCGAATAAATGTGGAAGTTATAAACAAAAGCGATATCAACTTTAAAACGCGCTACATTTTGTTGATGTTTTGCGTATTCAGTTTGTATCGACATATCTCCGGCAGTACAAGAGCCGCACTTCTGAAACTTGGTACTTCAGTGGAAAATGTGTCTCCGCGACTGTCTGCAAAGTTTCGTTGCACAATTCGAATAAATGTGGAAGTTATAAACAAAAGCGATATCAACGTTAAAACGCGCTAAATTTTGTTGATGTTTTGCGTATTCAGTTTGTATCGACATATCTCCGGGAGTACAAGAGCTGCACTTCTGAAACTTGGTACTTCAGTAGAAAATGTGTCTCCGCGACTGTCTGCAAAGTTTCGTAGCACAATTCGAATAAATGTGGAAGTTATAAACAAAAGCGATATCAACTTCTTCACGCGCTAAATTTTGTTGATGTTTTGCGTATTCAGTTTGTATCGACATATCTCCGGCAGTACAAGAGCTGCACTTCTGAAACTTAATACTTCAGTCGGAAAGGCCTATCCGCGACTGGCTGCAAAGTTTCGTTGCACAATTCGAATAAATGTGGAAGTTATAAACAAAAGCGATATCAACTTTTAAACGCGCTAAATTTTGTTGATGATTTGCGTATTCAGTTTGTATCGACATATCTCCGGCAGTACAAGAGCTGCACTTCTGCAACTTGGTACTTCAGTAGAACATGTGACTCCGCTTATCTCTGCAAAGTTTCGTTGCACAATTCGAATGAATTTAGAAGTTATAAACAAAAGCGATATCTACTTTAAATCGCACTGAATTTTGTTGATGTTTTGTGTATTCAGTTTGTATCGACATATCTCCGGCAGTACAAGAGCTGCACTTTTGAAACTTGGTACTTCAGTAGAGAATGTGTCTCCGCGACTTTCTGGAAAGTTTCGTCGCACAATTCGAATAAATGTGGAAGTTATAAACAAAAGCGATATCAACTTCAAAACGCGCTAACTTTTGTTGATATTTTGTGTATTTAGTTTGTATCGACATATCTCCAGCAGTACAAGAGCTGCAAATCTGAAACTTCGTACTTCAGTAGAGAATGTGTCTCCGCGACTGTCTGCAAAGTTTCGTGGCACAATTCGAATAAATGTGGAAGTTATAAACAAAAGCGATATCAACTTTAAAACGCGCTAAATTTTGTTGATGTTTTGCGTATTCAGTTTGTATCGACATATCTCCGGCAGTACAAGAGCTGCACTTCTGAAACTTGGTACTTCAGTAGAGAATGTGTCTCCGCGACTGTCTGCAAAGTTTCGTTGCACAATTCGAATAAATGTTCAAGTTATAAACAAAATCGATATCAACTTTAAAACGCGCTAAATTTTGTTAATGTTTTGCGTATTCAGTTTGTATCGACATATCTCCGGCAGTACAAAGGCTGCACTTCTGAAACTTGGTACTTCAGTAGCAAAGGCCTATTCCGCGACTGTCTGCAAAGTTTCGTTGCACAATTCGAATAAATGTGGAAGTTATAAACAAAAGCGATATCAACTTTAAAACGCGCTAAATTTTGTTGATGTTTTGCGTATTCAGTTTGTATCGACATATCTCTGGCAGTACAAATGCTGCACTTCTGAAACTTAGTACTTCAGTAGAAAAGGCCTATCCGCGACTGTCTGCAAAGTTTCGTTGCACAATTCGAATAAATGTGGAAGTTATAAACAAAAGCGATATCAACTTTTAAACGCGCTAAATTTTGTTGAGGTTTTGTGTATTCAGTTTGTATCGACATATCTCCGGCAGTACAAGAGCTGCACATCTGAGACTTGGTACTTCAGTAGAGAATGTGTCTCCGCGACAGTCTGCAAAGTTTCGTTGCACAATTCGAATAAATGTGGAAGTTATAAACAAAAGCGATATCAACTTTTAAACGTGCTAAATTTTGTTGATGGTTTGCGTATTCAGTTTGTATCGACATATCTCCGGCAGTACAAGAGCTGCACTTCTGCAACTTGGTACTTCAGTAGAACATGTGACTCCGCTTATCTCTGCAAAGTTTCGTTGCACAATTCGAATAAATGTGGAAGTTATTTACAAAAGCGATATCAACTTTAAAACGCGCTAAATGTTGTTGATGTTTTGCGTGTTCAGTTCGTATCGACATATCTCCGGCAGTACAAGAGCTGCACTTCTGAAACTTGGTACTTCAGTAGAAAATGTGTCTCCGCGACTGTCTGCAAAGTTTCGTTGCACAATTCGAATAAATGTGGAAGTTATAAACAAAAGCGATATCAACTTTAAAACGCGCTAAATTTTGTTGATGTTTTGCGTATTCAGTTTGTATCGACATATCTCCGGCAGTACAAGAGCTGCGCTTCTGAAGCCTGGTACTTCAGTAGAAAATGTGCCTCCGCGACTGTCTGCAACGTTTCGTAGCACAATTCGAATAAATGTGGAAGTTATAAACAAAAGCGATATCAACTTTAGAACGCGCTAAATGTTGTTGATGTTTTGCGTATTCAGTTTGTATTGACATATCTCCGGCAGTACAAGTACTGCACTTCTGAAACTAATTACTTCAGTGGAAAAGGCCTATCCGCGACTGTCTGCAAAGTTTCGTTGCACAATTCGAATAAATGTGGAAGTTATAAACAAAAGCGATATAAACTTTTAAACGCGCTAAATTTTGTTGATGTTTTGCGTATTCAGTTTGTATCGAGATATCTCCGGCAGTACAAAAGCTGCACTTCTGAAACTTGGTACTTCAGTACAGAATGTGTCTCCGCGACTGTCTGCAAAGTTTCGTTGCACAATTCGAATAAATGTGGAAGTTATAAACAAAAGCGATATCAACTTTAAAACGCGCTAAATTTTGTTAATGTTTTGCGTATTCAGTTTGTATCGACATATCTCCGGCAGTACAAGAGCTGCACTTCCGAAACTTGGTACTTCAGTAGAAAAGGCCTATCCGCGATTGTCTGCAAAGTTTCGTTGCACAATTCGAATAAATGTGGAAGTTATAAACAAAAGCGATATCAACCTTTAAACTCGCTAAATTTTGTTGATGTTTTGCGTATTCAGTTTGTATCGACATATATCCGGCAGCAAAAAGCTGCACTTCTGAAACTTGGTACTTCAGTAGAAAATGTGCCTCCGCGACTGTCTGCAAAGTTTCGTAGCACAATTGGAATAAGTGTGGAAGTTATAAACAAAAGCGATATCAACTTTAGAACGCGCTAAATGTTGTTGATGTTTTGCGTACGCAGTTTGTATTGACATATCCCCGGCAGTACAAGAGCTGCACTTCTGCAACTTAGTACTTCAGAAGAACATGTGACTCCGCTTATCTCTGCAAAGTTTCGTTGCACAATTCTAATGAATGTGGAAGTTATAAACAAAAGCGATATCCACTTTAAATCGCACTAAATTTTGTTGATGTTTTGTGTATTCAGTTTGTATCGACATATTTCCGGCAGTACAAGAGCTGCACTTCTGAAACTTGGTACTTCAGTAGAGAATGTGTCTCCGCGACTGTCTGGAAAGTTTCGTTGCACAATTTGAATAAATGTGGAAGTTATAAACAAAAGCGATATCAACTTTAAAACGCGCTAAATTTTGTTGATGTTTTGCGTATTCAGTTTGTATTGACATATCTCCGGCAGTAAAAAAGCTGCACTTCTGAAACTTGGTACTTCAGTGGAAAAGGCCTATCCGCGACTGTCTGCAAAGTTTCGTTGCACAATTCGAATAAAGGTGGAAGTTATAAACAAAAGCGATATCAACTTTAAAACGCGCTAAATTTTGTTGATGTTTTGCGTATTCAGTTTGTATCGACATATCTCCGGCAGTACAAGAGCTGCACTTCTGAAACTTGGTACTTCAGTAGAAAATGGGCCTCCGCGACTGTCTGCAAAGTTTCGTAGCACAATTTTAATAAATGTGGAAGTTATAAACAAAAGCGATATCAACTTTAAAACGCGCTTAATTTTGTTGATGTTTTGCGTATTCAGTTTGTATCGACATATCTCCGGCAGTATAAGAGCTGCACTTCTGAAACTTGTTACTTCAGTAGAAATTGTGCCTCCGCGACTGTCTGCAAAGTTTCGTTGCACAATTCGAATAAATGTGGAAGTTATAAACAAAAGCGATATCAACTTTAAAACGCGCTAAATTTTGTTGATGTTTTGCGTGTTCAGTTTGTATCGACATATCTCCGGCAGTACAATAGCTGCACTTCTGAAACTTGGTACATTAGTAGAGAATGTGTCTCCGCGACTGTCTGCTAAGTTTCGTTGCACAATTCGAATAAATGTGGAAGTTATAAACAAAAGCGATATCAACTTTTAAACGCGCTAAATTTTGTTGATGTTTTGCGTATTCAGTTTGTATCGACATATCTCCGGCAGTACAAGAGCTGCACTTCTGAAACTTGGTACTTCAGTTGAAATGGTGCCTCTGCGACTGTCTGCAAAGTTTCGTTGCACAATTCGAATAAATGTGGAAGTTATAAACTAAAGCGATATCAACTTTAAAACGCGCTAAATTTGTTGATGTTTTACGTATTCAGTTTGTATCGACATATCTCTGGCAGTACAAATGCTGCACTTCTGAAACTTGGTACTTCAGTGGACAAGGCCTATCCGCGACTGTCTGCAAAGTTTCGTGGCACAATTCGAATAAATGTGGAAGTTATAAACAAAAGCGATATCAACTTTTAAACGCGCTAAATTTTGTTGATCTTTTGCGTATTCAGTTTGTATCGACATATCTCCGGCAGTACAAGAGCTGCACTTCTGAAACTTGGTACTTCAGTAGAGAATGTGTCTCCGCTACTGTCTGAAAAGTTTCGTTGCACAATTCGAATAAATGTGGAAGTTATAAACAAAAGCGATATCAACTTTAAAACGCGCTAAATTTTGTTGATGTTTTGCGTATTCAGTTTGTATCGACATATCTCCGGGAGTACAAGAGCTGCACTTCTGAAACTTGGTACTTCAGTAGAAAATGTGTCTCCGCTACTGTCTGCAAAGTTTCGTTGCACAATTCGAATAAATGTGGAAGTTATAAACAAAAGCGTTATCAACTTCTTCTACGCGCTAAATTTTGTTGATGTTTTGCGTATTCAGTTTGTATCGACATATCTCCGGCAGTACAAGAGCTGCACTTCTGAAACTAAATACCTCAGTCGGAAAGGCCTATCCGCGACTGGCTGCAAAGTTTCGTTGCACAATTCGAATAAATGTGGAAGTTATAAACAAAAGCGATATCAACTTTTAAACGCGCTTAATTTTGTTGATGTTTTGCGTATTCAGTTTGTATCGACATATCTCCGGCAGTATAAGAGCTGCACTTCTGCAACTTGGTACTTCAGTAGAACATGTGACTCCGCTTATCTCTGCAAAGTTTCGTTGCACAATTCGAATGAATGTGGAAGTTATAAACAAAAGCGATATCTACTTTAAATCGCACTAAATTTTGTTGATGTTTTGTGTATTCAGTTTGTATCGACATATCTCCGGCAGTACAAGAGCTGCACTTCTGAAACTTGGTACTTCAGTAGAGAATGTGTCTCCGCGACTGTCTGGAAAGTTTCGTCGCACAATTCGAATAAATGTGGAAGTTATAAACAAAAGCGATATCAACTTTAAAACGCGCTAAATTTTGTTGATGTTTTGCGTATTCAGTTTGTATCGACATATCTCCGGCAGTACAAGAGCTGCACTTCTAGAACTTGGTACTTCAGTAGAAATTGTGCCTCCGCGACTGTCTGCAACGTTTCATTGCACAATTCGAATAAATCTGGAAGTTATAAACAAAAGCGATATCAACTTTAAAACGCGCTAAATTTTGTTGATGTTTTGTGTATTCAGTTTGTATATACATATCTCCGGCAGTACAAGAGCTGCACCTCTGAAACTTGTAGCTACAGTAGAAATTGTGCCTCCGCGACTGTCTGCAAAGTTTCATTGCACAATTCGAATAAATGTGGAAGTTATAAACAAAAGCGATATCAACTTTAAAACGCGCTAACTTTTGTTGATGTTTTGTGTATTTAGTTTGTATCGACATATCTCCGGCAGTACAAGAGCTGCACTTCTGAAACTTGGTACCTCAGTAGAGAATGTGTCTCCGCGACTGTCTGCAAAGTTTCGTTGCACAATTCGAATAAATGTGCAAGTTATAAACAAAATCGTTATCAACTTTAAAACGCGCTAAATTTTTTTAATGTTTTGCGTATTCAGTTTTTATCGACATATCTCCGGCAGTACAAAGGCTGCACTTCTGAAACTTGGTACTTCAGTAGAAAAGGCCTATTCCGCGACTGTCTGCAAAGTTTCGTTGCACAATTCGAATAAATGTGGAAGTTATAAACAAAAGCGATATCAACTTTAAAACGCGCTAAATTTTGTTGATGTTTTGCGTATTCAGTTTGTATCGACACATCTCCGGTAGTACAAGAGCTGCACTTCTGAAACTTAGTACTTCAGTAGAAAAGGCCTATCGTCGACTGTCTGCAAAGTTTCGTTGCACAATTCGAATAAATGTGGAAGTTATAAACAAAAGCGATATCAACTTTTAAACGCGCTAAATTTTGTTGAGGTTTTGTGTATTCAGTTTGTATCGACATATCTCCGGCAGTACAAGAGCTGCACTTCTGACACTTGGTACTTCAGTGGAGAATGTGTCTCCGCGACAGTCTGCAAAGTTTCGTTGCACAATTCGAATAAATGTGGAAGTTAGTTACAAAAGCGATATCAACTTTAAAACGCGCTAAATTTTGTTGATGTTTTGCGTATTCAGTTTGTATCGACATATCTCCGGCAGTAAAAGAGCTGCGCTTCTGAAGCCTGGTACTTCAGTAGAAAATGTGCCTCCGCGACTGTCTGCAAAGTTTCGTAGCACAATTCGAATAAATGTGGAAGTTATAAACAAAAGCGATATCAACTTTAGAACGCGCTAAATGTTGTTTATGTTTTGCGTATTCAGTTTGTATCGACATATCTCCGGCAGTACAAGAGCTGCACTTCTGAAATTTGGTACTTCAGTATAGAATGTGTCTCCGCGACTGTCTGGAAAGTTTCGTTGCACAATTTGAATAAATGTGGAAGTTATAAAAAAAAGCGATATCAACTTTAAAACGCGCTAAATTTTGTTGATGTTTTGCGTATTCAGTTTGTATTGACATATCTCCGGCAGTACAAGTACTGCAAATCTGAAACTAATTACTTCAGTGGAAAAGGCCTATCCGCGACTGTCTGCAAAGTTTCGTTGCCCAATTCGAATAAATGTGGAAGTTATAAACAAAAGCGATATAAATTTTTGAACGCGCTAAATGTTGTTTATGTTTTGCGTATTCAGTTTGTATCGACATATCTCCGGCAGTACAAGAGCTGCACTTCTGAATCTTGGTACTTCAGTAGTAAATGCGCCTTCGCGATTGTCTGCAAAGTTTCGTTGCACAATTCGAATAAATGTGGAAGTTATAAACAAAAGCGATATCAACTTTAAAACGCGCTAAATTTTGTTGATGTTTTGCGTATTCAGTTTGTATCGACATATCTCCGGCAGTAAAAAAGCTGCACTTCTGAAACTTGGTACTTCAGTGGAAAATGTGCCTCCGCGACTGTCTGCAAAGTTTCGTAGCACAATTCGAATAAGTGTGGAAGTTATAAACAAAAGCGATATCAACTTTAGAACGCGCTAAATGTTGTTGATGTTTTGCGTATTCAGTTTGTATTGACATATCCCCGGCAGTACAAGAGCTGCACTTCTGCAACTTGGTACTTCAGTAGAACATGTGACTCCGCTTATCTCTGCAAAGTTTCGTTGCACAATTCGAATGAATGTGGAAGTTATAAACAAAAGCGATATCCACTTTAAATCGCACTAAATTTTGTTGATGTTTTGTGTATTCAGTTTGTATCGACATATCTCCGGCAGTACAATAGCTGCACTTCTGAAACTTGGTACTTCAGTAGAAAATGTGTCTGCGCGACTGTCGTCAAAGCTTCGTTGCACAATTCGAATGAATGTGGAAGTTATAAACAAAAGCGATATCAACTTTAAAACGCGCTAAATTTTGTTGATGTTTTGCGTATTCAGTTTGTATCGACATATCTCCGGCAGTACAAGAGCTGCACTTCTGAAACTTGGTACTTCAGTAGAAAAGGTTTATCCGCGACTGTCTGCAAAGTTTCTTTGCACAATTCGAATAAATGTGGAAGTTATAAACAAAAGCGATATCAACTTTAAAACGCGCTAAATTTTGTTGATGTTTGCGTATTCAGTTTGTATCGACACATCTCCGGCAGTACAAGAGCTGCACTTCTGAAACTTCGTACTTCAGTAGAGAATGTATGTCCGCGACTGTCTGCAAAGTTTCGTTGCACAATTCGAATAAATGTTGAAGTTATAAACAAAAGCGATATCAACTTTAAAACGCGCTAAATTTTGTTGATGTTTTGCGTATTCAGTTTGTATCGACTTATCTCCGGCAGTACAAGAGGTGCACTTCTGAAACTTAGTACTTCAGTAGACATTGTGCCTCCGCGACTGTCTGCAAAGTTTCGTTGCACAATTCGAATAAATGTGGAAGTTATAAACAAAAGCGATATCAACTTTAAAACGCGCTAGATTTTGTTGATGTTTTGTGTATTCAGTTTGTATCGACATATCTCCGGCAGTACAAGAGCTGCACTTGTGCAACTTGGTACTTCAGTAGAGAATGTGTCTCCGCGACTGTCTGAAAAGTTTCGTTGCACAATTCGAATAAATGTGGAAGTTAGTTACAAAAGCGATATCAACTTTAAAACGCGCTAAATTTTGTTGATGTTTTGCGTATTCAGTTTGTATCGACATATCTCCGGCAGTACAAGAGCTGCACTTCGGAAGCCTGGTACTTCAGTAGAAAATGTGCCTCCGCGACTGTCTGAAAAGTTTCGTAGCACAATTCGAATAAATGTGGAAGTTATAAACAAAAGCGATATCAACTTTAGAACGCGCTAAATGTTGTTGATGTTTTGCGTATTCAGTTTGTATTGACATATCTCCGGCAGTACAAGAGCTGCACTTCTGCAACTTGGTACTTCAGTAGAACATGTGACTCCGCTTATCTCTGCAAAGTTTCGTTGCACATTTATAATGAATGTGGAAGTTATAAACAAAAGCGATATCCACTTTAAATCGCACTAAATTTTGTTGATGTTTTGTGTATTCAGTTTGTATCGACATATCTCCGGCAGTACAAGAGCTGCACTTCTGAAACTTGGTACTTCAGTAGAACATGTGTCTCCGCGACTGTCTGGAAAGTTTCATTGCACAATTTGAATAAATGTGGAAGTTATAAAAAAAAGCGATATCAACTTTAAAACGCGCTAAATTTTGTTGATGTTTTGCGTATTCAGTTTGTATTGACATATCTCCGGCAGTACAAGTACTGCACTTCTAAAACTAATTACTTCAGTGGAAAAGGCCTATCCGCGACTGTCTGCAAAGTTTCGTTGCACAATTCGAATAAATGTGGAATTTATAAACAAAAGCGATATAAACTTTTAAACGCGCTAAATTTTGTTGATGTTTTGCGTATTCAGTTTGTATCGAGATATCTCCGGCAGTACAAAAGCTGAACTTCTGAAACTTGGTACTTCAGTAGTAAATGTGTCTCCGCGACTGTCTGCAAAGTCTCGTTGCACAATTCGAATAAATGTGGAAGTTATAAACAAAAGCGATATCAACTTTAAAACGCGCTAAATTTTGTTGATGTTTTGCTTATTCAGTTTGTATCGACATATCTCCGGCAGTACAAGAGCTGCACTTCTGAAACTTGGTACTTCAGTAGAGAATGTGTCTCCGCGACTGTCTGAAAAGTTTCGTTGCACAATTCGAATAAATGTGGAAGTTATAAACAAAAGCGATATCCACTTTAAATCGCACTAAATTTTGTTGATGGTTTGCGTATTCAGTTTGTATCGACATATCTCCGGCAGTACAAGAGCTGCACTTCTGAAACTTGGTACTTCAGTAGAAAAAGCCTATCCGCGACTGTCTGCAAAGTTTCGTTGCACAATTCGAATAAATGTGGAAGTTATAAACACAAGCGATATCAACTTTTAAACGCGCTAAATTTTGTTGATGTTTTGCGTATTCAGTTTGTATCGACATATCTCCGGCAGTACAAGAGCTGCACTTCTGAAACTTGGTACTTCAGTAGTAAATGTGCCTCCGCGACTGTCTGCAAAGTTTCGTTGCACAATTCGAATAAATGGGGAAGTTATAAACAAAAGCGATATCAACTTTAAAAGGCGCTAAATTTTGTTGATGTTTTGCGTATTCAGTTTGTATCGACATATCTCCGCTAGTACAAGAGCTGAACTTCTGAAACTTGGTACTTCAGTAGTAAATGTGCCTCCGCGACTGTCTGCAAAGTTTCGTTGCACAATTCGAATAAATGGGGAAGTTATAAACAACAGCGATATCAACTTTAAAAGGCGCTAAATTTTGTTGATGTTTTGCGTATTCAGTTTGTATCGACATATCTCCGGCAGTAAAAAAGCTGCACTTCTGAAACTTGGTACATTAGTAGAGAATGTGTCTCCGCGACTGTCTGCAAAGTTTCGTTGCACAATTCGAATAAATGTGGAAGTTATAAACAAAAGCGATATCAACTTTTAAACGCGCTAAATTTTGTTGATGTTTTGTGTATTCAGTTTGTATCTACATATCTCCGGCAGTACAAAAGCTGCACTTCTGAAACTTGGTACTTCAGTAGAGAATGTGTCTCCGCGACTGTCTGCAAAGTTTCGTTGCACAATTCGAATAAATGTGAGAAGTTATAAACAAAAGCGATATCAACTTTATAACGCGCTAAATTTTGTTGATGTTTTGCGTATTCAGTTTGTATCGACATATCTCCGTCAGTACAAGAGCTGCACTTCTGAAACTTGGTACTTGAGTAGAAAATGTGTCTCCGCGACTGTCTGCAAAGTTTCGTTGCACAATTCGAATAAATGTGGAAGCTATAAACAAAAGCGATATCAACTTTAAAACGCGCTTAATTTTGTTGATGTTTTGCGTATTCAGTTTGTATCGACATATCTCCGGCAGTACAAGAGCTGCACTTCTGAAACTTGGTACTTCAGTAGAAATTGTGCCTCCGCGACTTTCTGCAAAGTTTCGTTGCACAATTCGAATAAATGTGGAGGTTATACACAAAAGCGATATCAACTTTAAAACGCGCTAAATTTTGTTGATGTTTTGCGTATTCAGTTTGTATCGACATATCTCCGGCAGTACAAGAGCTGCACTTCTGAAACTTGGTACTTCAGTAGTAAATGTGTCTCCGCGACTGTCTGCAAAGTTTCGTAGTACAATTCGAATAAATGTGGAAGTTATAAACAAAAGCGATATCAACTTCTGAACGCGCTAAATTTTGTTGATGTTTTGCGTATTCAGTTTGTATCGACATATCTCCGGCAGTACAAGAGCTGCACTTCCGCAACTTGGTACTTCAGTAGAACATGTGACTCCACCTATCTCTGCAAAGTTTCGTTGCACAATTCGAATGAATGTTGAAGTTATAAACAAAAGCGATATCTACTTTAAATCGCACTAAATTTTGTTGATGTTTTGTGTATTCAGTTTGTATCGACATATCTCCAGCAGTACAAGAGCTGCACTTCTGAAACTTGGTACTTCAGTAGAGAGTTCTCCGCGACTGTCTGGAAAGTTTCGTCGCACAATTCGAATAAATGTGGAAGTTATAAACAAAAGCGATATCAACTTTAAAACGCGCTAAATTTTGTTGATGTTTTGCGTATTCAGTTTGTATCGACATATCTCCGGCAGTACAAGAGCTGCACTTCTGAAACTTGGTACTTCAGTAGAAATTGTGCCTCCGCGACTGTCTGCAAAGTTTCGTTGCACAATTCGAATAAATGTGGAAGTTATAAACAAAAGCGATATCAACTTTAAAACGCGCTAAATTTTGTTGATGTTTTGTGTATTCAGTTTGTATCGACATATCTCCGGCAGTACAAGAGCTGCACTTCTGAAACTTGTTACTTCAGTAGACATTGTGCCTCCGCGACTGTCTGCAAAGTTTCATTGCACAATTCGAATAAATGTGGAAGTTATAAACAAAAGCGATATCAACTTTAAAACGCGCTAAATTTTGTTGATGTTTTGCGTATTCAGTTTGTATCGACATATCTCCGGCAGTACAAGAGCTGCACTTCTGGAACTTGGTACTTCAGTAGTAAAGGCCTATCCAACACTGTCTGCAAAGTTTCGTTGCACAATTCGAATAAATGTGGAAGTTATAAACAAAAGCGATATCAACTTTAAAACGCGCTAAATTTTGTTGATGTTTTGTGTATTCAGTTTGTATCGACATATCTCCGGCAGTACAAGAGCTGCACTTCTGAAACTTGTTACTTCAGTAGAAATTGTGCCTCCGCGACTGTCTGCTAAGTTTCATTGCACAATTCGAATAAATGTGGAAGTTATAAACAAAAGCGATATCAACTTTAAAACGCGCTAAATTTTGTTGATGTTTTGCGTATTCAGTTTGTATCGACATATCTCCGGCAGTACAAGAGCTGCACTTCTGAAACTTGGTACTTCAGTAGAACATGTGTCTCCGCGACTGTCTGCAAGGTTTCGTTGCACAATTCGAATAAATGTGGAAGTTATAAACAAAAGCGATATCAACTTTAAAACGCGCTAAATTTTGTTGATGTTTTGCGTATTCAGTTTGTATCGACATATCTCCGGCAGTACAAGAGCTGCACTTCTGAAACTTGGTACTTCAGTAGAAAAGCCATATCCGCGACTGTCTGCAAAGTTTCGTTGCACAATTCGAATAAATGTGGAAGTTATAAACAAAAGCGATATCAACTTTAAAACGCGCTAAATTTTGTTGATGTTTTGCGTATTCAGTTTGTATCGACATATCTTCGGACGTACAAGAGCTGCACTTCTGCAACTTGGTACTTCAGTAGAAAAGGCCTATCCGCCACTGTCTGCAAAGTTTCGTTTCACAATTCGAATAAATGTGGAAGTTATAAACGAAAGCGATATCAACTTTAAAACGCGCTAAATTTTGTTGATGTTTTGTGTATTCAGTTTGTATCGACATATCTCCGGCAGTACAAGAGCTGCACTTCTGATACTTGGTACTTCAGTAGTAAATGTGCCTCCGCGACTGTCTGCAAAGTTTCGTGGCACAATTCGAATAAATGTGGAAGTTATAAACAAAAGCGATATCAACTTTAAAACGCGCTTAATTTTGTTGATGTTTTTCGTATTCAGTTTGTATCGACATATCTCCGGCAGTACAAGAGCTGCACTTCTGAAACTTAGTACTTCAGTAGAGAATGTGTCTCCGCGACTGTCTGAAAAGTTTCGTAGCACAATTCGAATAAATGTGGAAGTTATAAACAAAAGCGATATCAACTTCTGAACGCGCTAAATTTTGTTGATGTTTTGCGTATTCAGTTTGTATCGACATATCTCCGGCAGTATAAGAGCTGCACTTCTGAAACTTGGTACTTCAGTAGAACATGTGACTCCGCCTATCTCTGCAAAGTTTCGTTGCACAATTCGAATGAATGTGGAAGTTATAAACAAAAGCGATATCTACTTTAAAACGCACTAAATTTTGTTGATGTTTTGTGTATTCAGTTTGTATCGACATATCTCCGGCAGTACAAGAGCTGCACTTCTGAAACTTGGTACTTCAGTAGAGAATGTGTCTCCGCGACTGTCTGAAAAGTTTCGTTGCACAATTCGAATAAATGTGGAAGTTATTAACAAAAGCGATATCAACTTTAAAACGCGCTAAATTTTATTGATGTTTTGCGTATTCAGTTTGTATCGACATATCTCCGGCAGTACAAGAGCTGCACTTCTGAAACTTGGTACCTCAGTGGAAAATGTGCATCCGCGACTGTCTGCAAAGTTTCGTGGCACAATTCGAATAAATGTGGAAGTTATAAACAAAAGCGATATCAACTTTAAAACGCGCTAAATTTTGTTGATGTTTTGTGTATTCAGTTTGTATATACATATCTCCGGCAGTACAAGAGCTGCACTTCTGAAACTTGTTACTTCAGTAGAAATTGTGCCTCCGCGACTGTCTGCAAAGTTTCATTGCACAATTCGAATAAATGTGGAAGTTATAAACAAAAGCGATATCAACTTTAAAACGCGCTAAATTTTGTTGATGTTTTGCGTATTCAGTTTGTATCGACATATCTTCGGACGTACAAGAGCTGCACTTCTGCAACTTGGTACTTCAGTAGAAAAGGCCTATCCGCGACTGTCTGAAAAGTTTCGTTGCACAATTCGAATAAATGTGGAAGTTATTAACAAAAGCGATATCAACTTTTAAACGCGCTAAATTTTGTTGAGGTTTTGTGTATTCAGTTTGTATCGACATATCTCCGGCAGTACAAGAGCTGCACTTCTGAAACTTGGTACTTCAGTAGAGAATGTGTCTCCGCGACTGTCTGCAAAGTTTCGTAGCCCACTCCGAATAAATGTGGAAGTTATAAACAAAAGCGATATCAACTTTAAAACGCGCTAAATTGTGTTGATGTTTTGCGTATTCAGTTTGTATCGACATATCTCCGGCAGTACAATAGCTGCACTTCTGAAACTTGGTATATCAGTAGAGAATGTGTCTCCGCGACTGTCTGTAAAGTTTCGTTGCACAATTCAAATAAATGTGGAAGTTATAAACAAAAGCGATATCAACTTTAAAACGCGCTTAATTTTGTTGAGGTTTTGTGTATTCAGTTTGTATCGACATATCTCCGGCAGTACAAGAGCTGCACTTCTGAAACTTGTTACTTCAGTTGAAATTGTGCCTCCGCGACTGTCTGCAAAGTTTCGTTGCACAATTCGAATAAATGTGGAAGTTATAAACAAAAGCGATATCAACTTTAAAACGCGCTAAATTTTGTTGATGTTTTGCGTATTCAGTTTGTATCGACATATCTCCGGCAGTACAAGAGCTGCACTTCTGAAACTTGGTACTTTAGTAGAAAATGTGCCTCCGCGACTGTCTGCAAAGTTTCGTAGCACAATTCGAATAAATGTGGAAGTTATAAACAAAAGCGATATCAACTTTAGAACGCGCTAAATGTTGTTGATGTTTTGCGTATTCAGTTTGTATTGAAATATCTCTGGCAGTACAATGGCTGCACTTCTGCAACTTGGTACCTGAGGTGAACATGTGACTCCGCTTATCTCTGCAAAGTTTCGTTGCACAATTCTAATGAATGTGGAAGTTATAAACAAAAGCGATATCAACTTTAAATCGCACTAAATTTTGTTGATGTTTTGTGTATTCAGTTTGTATCGACATATCTCCGGCAGTACAAGAGCTGCACTTCTGAAACTTGGTACTTCAGCAGAGAATGTGTCTCCGCGACTGTCTGGAAGGCTTCGTTGCACAATTCGAATAAATGTGGAAGTCATAAACAAAAGCGATATAAACTTTAAAACGCGCTAAATTTTGTTGATGTTTTGCGTATTCAGTTTGTATCGACATATCTCTGGCAGTACAAGAGCTGCACTTCTGAAACTTGGTACTTCAGTAGAGAATGTGTCTCCGCGACTGTCTGCAAAGTTTCGTAGCACAATTCGAATAAATGTGGAAGTTATAAACAAAAGCGATATCAACTTTAAAACGCGCTAAATTTTGTTGATGTTTTGCGTATTCAGTTTGTATCGACATATCTCCGGCAGTACAAGAGCTGCACTTCTGAAACTTGTTACTTCAGTAGAAATTGTGCCTCCGCGACTGTCTGCAAAGTTTCGTTGCACAATTCGAATAAATGTGGAAGTTATAAACAAAGCGATATCAACCTTAAAACGCGCTAAATTTTGTTGATGTTTTGTGTATTCAGTTTGTATCGACATATCTCCGGCAGTACAAGAGCTGCACTTCTGAAACTTGTTACTTCAGTTGAAATTGTGCCTCCGCGACTGTCTGGAAAGTTTCATTGCACAATTCGAATAAATGTCAAAGTTATAAACAAAAGCGATATCAACTTTAAAACGCGCTAAATTTTGTTGATGTTTTGCGTATTCAGTTTGTATCAACATATCTCCGGCAGTACAAGAGCTGCACTTCTGGAACTTGGTACTTCAGTAGAAAAGGCCTATCCGCCATAGTCTGCTAAGTTTCATTGCACAATTCGAATAAATGTGGAAGTTATAAACAAAAGCGATATCAACTTTAAAACGCGCTAAATTTTGTTGATGTTTTGCGTATTCAGTTTGTATCGACATATCTCCGGCAGTACAAGAGCTGCACTTCTGAAACTTGGTACATCAGTAGAAAAGCCATATCCGCGACTGTCTGCAAAGTTTCGTTGCACAATTCGAATAAATGTGGAATTTATAAACAAAAGCGATATCAACTTTAAAACGCGCTTAATTTTGTTGATGTTTTGCGTATTCAGTTTGTATCGACATATCTCCGGCAGTACAAGAGCTGCACTTCTGAAACTTGGTACTTCAGTAGAAAATGCGCCTCCGCGACTGTCTGCAAAGTTTCGTTGCACAATTCGAATAAATGTGGAAGTTATAAACGAAAGCGATATCAACTTTAAAACGCGCTAAATTTTGTTGATGTTTTGCGTATTCAGTTTGTATCGACATATCTCCGGCAGTACAAGAGCTGCACTTCTGAAACTTGGTACTTCAGTAGAAAATGTGTCTCCGCGACTGTCTGCAAAGTTTCGGGGCACACTTCGAATAAATGTGGAAGTTATGAACAAAAGCGATATCAACTTTAAAACGCGCTTAATTTTGTTGATGTTTTGCGTATTCAGTTTGTATCGACATATCTCCGGCAGTACAAGAGCTGCACTTCTGAAACTTGGTACTTCAGTAGAAATTGTGCCTCCGCGACTTTCTGCAAAGTTTCTTTGCACAATTCGAATAAATGTGGAGGTTATACACAAAAGCGATATCAACTTTAAAACGCGCTAAATTTTGTTGATGTTTTGCGTATTCAGTTTGTATCGACATATCTCCGGCAGTACAAGAGCTACACTTCTGAAACTTGGTACTTCAGTAGTAAATGTATCTCCGCGACTGTCTGCAAAGTTTCGTAGCACAATTCGAATAAATGTGGAAGTTATAAACAAAAGCGATATCAACTTCTGAACGCGCTAAATTTTGTTGATGTTTTGCGTATTCAGTTTGTATCGACATATCTCCGGCAGTACAAGAGCTGCACTTCTGCAACTTGGTACTTCAGTAGAACATGTGACTCCGCCTATTTCTGCAAAGTTTCGTTGCACAATTCGAATGAATGTGGAAGTTATAAACAAAAGCGATATCTACTTTAAATCGCACTAAATTTTGTTGATGTTTTGTGTATTCAGTTTGTATCGACATATCTCCAGCAGTACAAGAGCTGCACTTCTGAAACTTGGTACTTCAGTAGAGAATGTGTCTCCGCGACTGTCTGCAAAGTTTCGTTGCACAATTCGAATAAATGTGGAAGTTATAAACAAAGCGATATCAACCTTAAAACGCGCTAAATTTTGTTGATGTTTTGTGTATTCAGTTTGTATCGACATATCTCCGGCAGTACAAGAGCTGCACTTCTGAAACTTGTTACTTCAGTTGAAATTGTGCCTCCGCAACTGTCTGGAAAGTTTCATTGCACAATTCGAATAAATGTCAAATTTATAAACAAAAGCGATATCAACTTTAAAACGCGCTAAATTTTGTTGATGTTTTGCGTATTCAGTTTGTATCAACATATCTCCGGCAGTACAAGAGCTGCACTTCTGGAACTTGGTACTTCAGTAGAAAAGGCCTATCCGCCATAGTCTGCTTAGTTTCATTGCACAATTCGAATAAATGTGGAAGTTATAAACAAAAGCGATATCAACTTTAAAACGCGCTAAATTTTGTTGATGTTTTGCGTATTCAGTTTGTATCGACATATCTCCGGCAGTACAAGAGCTGCACTTCTGAAACTTGGTACATCAGTAGAAAAGCCATATCCGCGACTGTCTGCAAAGTTTCGTTGCACAATTCGAATAAATGTGGAATTTATAAACAAAAGCGATATCAACTTTAAAACGCGCTTAATTTTGTTGATGTTTTGCGTATTCAGTTTGTATCGACATATCTCCGGCAGTACAAGAGCTGCACTTCTGAAACTTGGTACTTCAGTAGAAAATGCGCCTCCGCGACTGTCTGCAAAGTTTCGTTGCACAATTCGAATAAATGTGGAAGTTATAAACGAAAGCGATATCAACTTTAAAACGCGCTAAATTTTGTTGATGTTTTGCGTATTCAGTTTGTATCGACATATCTCCGGCAGTACAAGAGCTGCACTTCTGAAACTTGGTACTTCAGTAGAAAATGTGTCTCCGCGACTGTCTGCAAAGTTTCGGGGCACACTTCGAATAAATGTGGAAGTTATGAACAAAAGCGATATCAACTTTAAAACGCGCTTAATTTTGTTGATGTTTTGCGTATTCAGTTTGTATCGACATATCTCCGGCAGTACAAGAGCTGCACTTCTGAAACTTGGTACTTCAGTAGAAATTGTGCCTCCGCGACTTTCTGCAAAGTTTCGTTGCACAATTCGAATAAATGTGGAGGTTATACACAAAAGCGATATCAACTTTAAAACGCGCTAAATTTTGTTGATGTTTTGCGTATTCAGTTTGTATCGACATATCTCCGGCAGTACAAGAGCTACACTTCTGAAACTTGGTACTTCAGTAGTAAATGTATCTCCGCGACTGTCTGCAAAGTTTCGTAGCACAATTCGAATAAATGTGGAAGTTATAAACAAAAGCGATATCAACTTCTGAACGCGCTAAATTTTGTTGATGTTTTGCGTATTCAGTTTGTATCGACATATCTCCGGCAGTACAAGAGCTGCACTTCTGCAACTTGGTACTTCAGTAGAACATGTGACTCCGCCTATCTCTGCAAAGTTTCGTTGCACAATTCGAATGAATGTGGAAGTTATAAACAAAAGCGATATCTACTTTAAATCGCACTAAATTTTGTTGATGTTTTGTGTATTCAGTTTGTATCGACATATCTCCAGCAGTACAAGAGCTGCACTTCTGAAACTTGGTACTTCAGTAGAGAATGTGTCTCCGCGACTGTCTGAAAAGTTTCGTTGCACAATTCGAATAAATGTGGAAGTTATTTACAAAAGCGATATCAACTTTGAAATGCGCTAAATTTTGTTGATGTTTTGCGTATTCAGTTTGTATCGACATATCTCCGGCAGTACAAGAGCTGCACTTCTGAAACTTGGAACCTCAGTAGAAAATGTGCCTCCGCGACTGTCTGCAAAGTTTCGTGGCACAATTCGAATAAATGTGGAAGTTATAAACAAAAGCGATATCAACTTTAAAACGCGCTTAATTTTGTTGATGTTTTGCGTATTCAGTTTGTATCGATATATCTCCGGCAGTACAAGAGCTGCACTTCTGAAACTTGGTACTTCAGTAGAACATGTGTCTCCGCGACTGTCTGCAAGGTTTCGTTGCACAATTCGAATAAATGTGGAAGGTATAAACAAAAGCGATATCAACTTTAAAACGCGCTAAATTTTGTTGATGTTTTGCGTATTCAGTTTGTATCGACATATCTCCGGCAGTACAAGAGCTGCACTTCTGGAACTTGGTACATCAGTAGAAAAGCCATATCCGCGACTGTCTGCAAAGTTTCGTTGCACAATTCGAATAAATGTGGAAGTTATAAACAAAAGCGATATCAACTTTAAAACGCGCTTAATTTTGTTGAGGTTTTGCGTATTCAGTTTGTATCGACATATCTCCGGCAGTACAAGAGCTGCACTTCTGAAACTTGGTACTTCAGTTGAAATTGTGCCTCCGCGACTGACTGCAAAGTTTCGTTGCACAATTCCAATAAATGTGGAAGTTATAAACAAAAGCGATATCAACTTTAAAACGCGCTAAATTTTGTTGATGTTTTGTGTATTCAGTTTGTATCGACATATCTCCGGCAGTACAAGAGCTGCACTTCTGCAACTTGGTACTTCAGTAGAAAAGGCCTATCCGCCACTGTCTGCAAAGTTTCGTTGCACAATTCGAATAAATGTGGAAGTTATAAACAAAAGCGATGTCAACTTTAAAACGCGCTAAATTTTGTTGATGTTTTGTGTATTCAGTTTGTATCGACATATCTCCAGCTGTACAAGAGCTGCACTTCTGAAACTTGTTACTTCAGTAGAAATTGTGCCTCCGCGACTGTCTGCTAAGTTTAATTGCACAATTCGAATAAATGTGGAAGTTATAAACAAAAGCGATATCAACTTTAAAACGCGCTAAATTTTGTTAATGTTTTGCGTATTCAGTTTGTATCGACATATCTCCGGCAGTACAAGAGCTGCACTTCTGAAACTTGTTACTTCAGTAGTAAATGTGTCTCCGCGACTGTCTGCAAAGTTTCGTTGCACAATTCGAATAAATGTGCAAGTTATAAACAAAATCGATATCAACTTTAAAACGCGCGAAATTTTGTTAATGTTTTGCGTATTCAGTTTGTATCGACATATCTCCGGCAGTACAAGCGCTGCACTTCTGAAACTTGGTACTTCAGTAGAAAAGGCCTATCCGCGACTGTCTGAAAAGTTTCGTTGCACAATTCGAATAAATGTGGAAGTTATTAACAAAAGCGATATCAACTTTTAAACGCGCTAAATTTTGTTGAGGTTTTGTGTATTCAGTTTGTATCGACATATCTCCGGCAGTACAAGAGCTGCACTTCTGAAACTTGGTACTTCAGTAGAGAATGTGTCTCCGCGACTGTCTGCAAAGTTTCGTTGCACAATTCGTATAAATGTGGAAGCTATAAACAAAAGCGATATCAACTTTAAAACGCGCTTAATTTTGTTGATGTTTTGCGTATTCAGTTTGTATCGACATATCTCCGGCAGTAAAAGAGCTGCACTTCTGAAACTTGGTACTTCAGTGGAAAATGTGTCTCCGCGACCGTCTGCAAAGTTTCGTTGCACACTTCGAATAAATGTGGAAGTTATAAACAAAAGCGATATCAACTTTAAAACGCGCTTAATTGTGTTGATGTTTTGCGTATTCAGTTTGTATCGACATATCTCCGGCAGTACAAAAGCTGCACTTCTGAAACTTGGTACATCAGTAGAGAATGTGTCCCCGCGACTGTCTGCAAAGTTTCGTTGCACAATTCGAATAAATGTGGAAGTTATAAACAAAAGCGATATCAACTTTAAAACGAACTTAATTTTGTTGAGGTTTTGCGTATTCAGTTTGTATCGACATATCTCCGGCAGTACAAGAGCTGCACTTCTGAAACTTGTTACTTCAGTTGAAATGGTGCCTCCGCGACTGTCTGCAAAGTTTCGTTGCACAATTCGAATAAATGTGGAAGTTATAAACAAAAGCAATATCAACTTTAAAACGCGCTAAATTTTGTTGATGTTTTGTGTATTCAGTTTGTATCGACATATCTCCGGCAGTACAAGAGCTGCACGTCTGAAACTTGGTACTTCAGTAGAGAATGTGTCTCCGCGACTGTCTAAAAAGTTTCGTTGCAGAATTCGAATAAATGTGGAAGTTATTTACAAAAGCGATATCAACTTTAAAACGCGCTAAATTTTGTTGATGTTTTGCGTATTCAGTTCGTAACGACATATCTCCGTCAGTACAAGAGCTGCACTTCTGAAACTTGGTACTTCAGTAGAAAATGTGTCTTCGCGACTGTCTGCAAAGTTTCGTAGCACAATTCGAATAAATGTGGAAGTTATAAACAAAAGCGATATCAACTTTAGAACGCGCTAAATGTTGTTGATGTTTTGCGTATTCAGTTTGTATTGACATATCTCCGGCAGTACAAGTGCTGCACTTCTGCAACTTGGTACCTAAGTAGAACATGTGACTCCGCTTATCTCTGCAAAGTTTTGTTGCACAATTTGAATAAATGATGAAGATATAAACAAAAGAGGTATCAACTTATAAACGCGCTAAATTTTGTTGATGTTTTGCGTATTCAGTTTGTATCGACACATCTCCGGCAGTACAAGAGGTGCACTTCTGAAACTTGGTACTTCAGTAGAAATTGTGCCTCCGCGACTGTCTGCAAAGTTTCGTTGCACAATTCGAATAAATGCGGAAGTTATAAACAAAAGCGATATCAACTTTAAAACGCGCTAAATTTTGTTGATGTTTTGTGTATTCAGTTTGTATCGACATATCTCCGGCAGTACAAGAGCTGCACTTCTGAAACTTGGTGCTGCAGTAGAGAATGTGTCTCCGCGACTGTCTGCAAAGTTTCGTTTCACAATTCGAATAAATGTGGAAGTTATAAACAAAAGCGATATCAACTTTAAAACGCGCTAAATTTTGTTGATGTTTTGTGTATTCAGTTTGTATCGACATATCTCCGGCAGTACAAGAGCTGCACTTCTGAAACTTGTTACTTCAGTAGAAATTGTGCCTCCGCGACTGTCTGCAAAGTTTCATTGCACAATTCGAATAAATGTGGAAGTTATAAACAAAAGCGATATCAACTTTAAAACGCGCTAAATTTTGTTGATGTTTTGCGTATTCAGTTTGTATCGACATATCTCCGGCAGTACAAGAGCTGCACTTCTGGAACTTGGTACTTCAGTAGAAAAGGCCTATCCGCCACTGTCTGCAAAGTTTCGTTGCACAATTCGAATAAATGTGGAAGTTATAAACAAAAGCGATATCAACTTTAAAACGCGCAAAATTTTGTTGATGTTTTGTGTATTCAGTTTGTATCGACATATCTCCGGCAGTACAAGAGCTGCACTTCTGAAACTTGTTACTTCAGTAGAAATTGTGCCTCCGCGACTGTCTGCTAAGTTTCATTGCACAATTCTAATAAATGTGGAAGTTATAAACAAAAGCGATATCAACTTTAAAACGCGCTAAATTTTGTTGATGTTTTGTGTATTCAGTTTGTATCGACATATCTCCGGCAGTACAAGAGCTCCACTTCTGAAACTTGGTACTTCAGTAGAGAATGTGTCTCCGCGACTGTCTGGAAAGTTTCGTCGCACAATTCGAATAAATGTGGAAGTTATAAACAAAAGCGATATCAACTTTAAAACGCGCTAAATTTTGTTGATGTTTTGCGTATTCAGTTTGTATCGACATATCTCCGGCAGTACAAGAGCTGCACTTCTGAAACTTGGTACTTCAGTTAAAATTGTGCCTCCGCGACTGTCTGCAAAGTTTCGTTGCACAATTCGAATAAATGTGGAAGTTATAAACAAAAGCGATATCAACTTTAAAACGCGCTAAATTTTGTTGATGTTTTGTGTATTCAGTTTGTATCGACATATCTCCGGCAGTACAAGAGCTGCACTTCTGAAACTTGTTACTTCAGTAGACATTGTGCCTCCGCGTCTGTCTGCAAAGTTTCATTGCACAATTCGAATAAATGTGGAAGTTATAAACAAAAGCGATATCAACTTTAAAACGCGCTTAATTTTGTTGGTGTTTTGCGTATTCAGTTTGTATCGACATATCTCCGGCAGTACAAGAGCTGCACTTCTGGAACTTGGTACTTCAGTAGAAAAGGCCTATCCGCCACTGTCTGCAAAGTTTCGTTGCACAATTCGAATAAATGTGGAAGTTATAAACAAAAGCGATATCAACTTTAAAACGCGCTAAATTTTGTTGATGTTTTGTGTATTCAGTTTGTATCGACATATCTCCGGCAGTACAAGAGTTGCACTTCTGAAACTTGTTACTTCAGTAGAAATTGTGCCTCCGCGACTCTGTGCTAAGTTTCATTGCACAATTCGAATAAATGTGGAAGTTATAAACAAAAGCGATATCAACTTTAAAACGCGCTAAATTTTGTTGATGTTTTGTGTATTCAGTTTGTATCGACATATCTCCGGCAGTACAAGAGCTGCACTTCTGAAACTTGGTACTTCAGTAGAGAATGTGTCTCCGCGACTGTCTGCAAAGTTTCGTAATACAATTCGAATAAATGTGGAAGTTATAAACAAAAGCGATATCAACTTCTGAACGCGCTAAATTTTGTTGATGTTTTGCGTATTCAGTTTGTATCGACATATCTCCGGCAGTACAAGAGCTGCACTTCTGAAACTTGGTACTTCAGTAGAACATGTGACTCCGCCTATCTCTGCAAAGTTTCGTTGCACAATTCGAATGAATGTGGAAGTTATAAACAAAAGCGATATCTACTTTAAATCGCACTAAATTTTGTTGATGTTTTGTGTATTCAGTTTGTATCGACATATCTCCAGCAGTACAAGAGCTGCACTTCTGAAACTTGGTACTTCAGTAGAGAATGTGTCTCCGCGACTGTCTGGAAAGTTTCGTCGCACAATTCGAATAAATGTGGAAGTTATAAACAAAAGCGATATCAACTTTAAAACGCGCTAAATTTTGTTGATGTTTTGCGTATTCAGTTTGTATCGACATATCTCCGGCAGTACCAGAGCTGCACTTCTGAAACTTGTTACTTCAGTAGACATTGTGCCTCCGCGACTGTCTGCAAAGTTTCATTGCACAATTCGAATAAATGTGGAAGTTATAAACAAAAGCGATATCAACTTTAAAACGCGCTAAATTTTGTTGATGTTTTGCGTATTCAGTTTGTATCGACATATCTCCGGCAGTACAAGAGCTGCACTTCTGGAACTTGGTACTTCAGTAGTAAAGGCCTATCCGCCACTGTCTGCAAAGTTTCGTTGCACAATTCGAATAAATGTGGAAGTTATAAACAAAAGCGATATCAACTTTAAAACGCGCTAAATTTTGTTGATGTTTTGTGTATTCAGTTTGTATCGACATATCTCCGGCAGTACAAGAGCTGCACTTCTGAAACTTGTTACTTCAGTAGAAATTGTGCCTCCGCGACTGTCTGCTAAGTTTCATTGCACAATTCGAATAAATGTGGAAGTTATAAACAAAAGCGATATCAACTTTAAAACGCGCTAAATTTTGTTGATGTTTTGTGTATTCAGTTTGTATCGACATATCTCCGGCAGTACAAGAGCTGCACTTCTGAAACTTGGTACTTCAGTAGAGAATGTGTCTCCGTGACTGTCTGAAAAGTTTCGTTGCACAATTCGAATAAATGTGGAAGTTACTAACAAAAGCGATATCTACTTTAAAACGCGCTAAATTTTGTTAATGTTTTGCGTATTCAGTTTGTATCGATATATCTCCGGCAGTACAAGAGCTGCACTTCTGAAACTTGGTACTTCAGTAGAACATGTGTCTCCGCGACTGTCTGCAAGGTTTCGTTGCACAATTCGAATAAATGTGGAAGTTATAAACAAAAGCGATATCAACTTTAAAACGCGCTAAATTTTGTTGATGTTTTGCGTATTCAGTTTGTATCGACATATCTCCGGCAGTACAAGAGCTGCACTTCTGGAACTTGGTACATCAGTAGAAAAGCCATATCCGCGACTGTCTGCAAAGTTTCGTTGCACAATTCGAATAAATGTGGAATTTATAAACAAAAGCGATATCAACTTTAAAACGCGCTTAATTTTGTTGATGTTTTGAGTAGTCAGTTTGTATCGACATATCTCCGGCAGTACAAAGGCTGCACTTCTGAAACTTCGTACTTCAGTAGAAAATGCGCCTCCGCGACTGTCTGCAAAGTTTCGTTGCACAATTCGAATAAATGTGGAAGTTATAAACGAAAGCGATATCAACTTTAAAACGCGCTAAATTTTGTTGATGTTTTGCGTATTCAGTTTGTATCGACATATTTCCGGCAGTAATAGAGCTGCACTTCTGATACTTGGTACTTCAGTAGAAAATGTGTCTCCGCGACTGTCTGCAAAGTTTCGTGGCACAATTCGAATAAATGTGGAAGTTATAAACAAAAGCGATATCAACTTTAAAACGCGCTTAATTTTGTTGATGTTTTGCGTATTCAGTTTGTATCGACATATCTCCGGCAGTACAAGAGCTGCACTTCTGAAACTTGGTACTTCAGTAGAACATGTGCCTCCGCGACTTTCTGCAAAGTTTCGTTGCACAATTCGAATAAATGTGGAGGTTATACACAAAAGCGATATCAACTTTAAAACGCGCTAAATTTTGTTGATGTTTTGCGTATTCAGTTTGTATCGACATATCTCTGGCAGTACAAGAGCTGCACTTCTGAAACTTTGTACTTCAGTAGTAAATGTGTCTCCGCGACTGTCTGCAAAGTTTCGTAGCACAATTCGAATAAATGTGGAAGTTATAAACAAAAGCGATATCAACTTCTGAACGCGCTAAATTTTGTTGATGTTTTGCGTATTCAGTTTGTATCGACATATCTCCGGCAGTACAAGAGCTGCACTTCTGCAACTTGGTACTTCAGTAGAACATGTGACTCCGCCTATCTCTGCAAAGTTTCGTTGCACAATTCGAATGAATGTGGAAGTTATAAACAAAAGCGATATCTACTTTAAAACGCACTAAATTTTGTTGATGTTTTGTGTATTCAGTTTGTATCGACATATCTCCAGAAGTACAAGAGCTGCACTTCTGAAACTTGGTACTTCAGTAGAGAATGTGTCTCCGCGACTGTCTGGAAAGTTTCGTCGCACAATTCGAATAAATGTGGAAGTTATAAACAAAAGCGATATCAACTTTAAAACGTACTAAATTTTGTTGATGTTTTGCGTATTCAGATTGTATCGACATATCTCCGGCAGTACAAGAGCTGCACTTCTGAAACTTGGTACTTCAGTTGAAATCGTGCCTCCGCGACTGTCTGCAAAGTTTCGTAGCACAATTCGAATAAATGTGGAAGTTATAAACAAAAGCGATATCAACTTTAAAACGCGCTTAATTTTGTTGATGTTTTGCGTATTCAGTTTGTATCGACATATCTCCGGCAGTACAAGAGCTGCACTTCTGAAACTTGTTACTTCAGTAGACATTGGGCCTCCGCGACTCTCTGCAAAGTTTCATTGCACAATTCGAATAAATGTGGAAGTTATAAACAAAAGCGATATCAACTTTAAAACGTACTAAATTTTGTTGATGTTTTGCGTATTCAGTTTGTATCGACATATCTCCGGCAGTACAAGAGCTGCACTTCTGGAACTTGGTACTTCAGTAGAAAAGGCCTATCCGCCACTGTCTGCAAAGTTTCGTTGCACAATTCGAATGAATGTGGAAGTTATAAACAAAAGCGATATCTACTTTAAATCGCACTAAATTTTGTTGATGTTTTGTGTATTCAGTTTGTATCGACATATCTCCAGCAGTACAAGAGCTGCACTTCTGAAACTTGGTACTTCAGTAGAGAATGTGTCTCCGCGACTGTCTGGAAAGTTTCGTCGCACAATTCGAATAAATGTGGAAGTTATAAACAAAAGCGATATCAACTTTAAAACGCGCTAAATTTTGTTGATGTTTTGCGTATTCAGTTTGTATCGACATATCTCCGGCAGTACCAGAGCTGCACTTCTGAAACTTGTTACTTCAGTAGACATTGTGCCTCCGCGACTGTCTGCAAAGTTTCATTGCACAATTCGAATAAATGTGGAAGTTATAAACAAAAGCGATATCAACTTTAAAACGCGCTAAATTTTGTTGATGTTTTGCGTATTCAGTTTGTATCGACATATCTCCGGCAGTACAAGAGCTGCACTTCTGGAACTTGGTACTTCAGTAGTAAAGGCCTATCCGCCACTGTCTGCAAAGTTTCGTTGCACAATTCGAATAAATGTGGAAGTTATAAACAAAAGCGATATCAACTTTAAAACGCGCTAAATTTTGTTGATGTTTTGTGTATTCAGTTTGTATCGACATATCTCCGGCAGTACAAGAGCTGCACTTCTGAAACTTGTTACTTCAGTAGAAATTGTGCCTCCGCGACTGTCTGCTAAGTTTCATTGCACAATTCGAATAAATGTGGAAGTTATAAACAAAAGCGATATCAACTTTAAAACGCGCTAAATTTTGTTGATGTTTTGTGTATTCAGTTTGTATCGACATATCTCCGGCAGTACAAGAGCTGCACTTCTGAAACTTGGTACTTCAGTAGAGAATGTGTCTCCGTGACTGTCTGAAAAGTTTCGTTGCACAATTCGAATAAATGTGGAAGTTACTAACAAAAGCGATATCTACTTTAAAACGCGCTAAATTTTGTTAATGTTTTGCGTATTCAGTTTGTATCGATATATCTCCGGCAGTACAAGAGCTGCACTTCTGAAACTTGGTACTTCAGTAGAACATGTGTCTCCGCGACTGTCTGCAAGGTTTCGTTGCACAATTCGAATAAATGTGGAAGTTATAAACAAAAGCGATATCAACTTTAAAACGCGCTAAATTTTGTTGATGTTTTGCGTATTCAGTTTGTATCGACATATCTCCGGCAGTACAAGAGCTGCACTTCTGGAACTTGGTACATCAGTAGAAAAGCCATATCCGCGACTGTCTGCAAAGTTTCGTTGCACAATTCGAATAAATGTGGAATTTATAAACAAAAGCGATATCAACTTTAAAACGCGCTTAATTTTGTTGATGTTTTGAGTAGTCAGTTTGTATCGACATATCTCCGGCAGTACAAAGGCTGCACTTCTGAAACTTCGTACTTCAGTAGAAAATGCGCCTCCGCGACTGTCTGCAAAGTTTCGTTGCACAATTCGAATAAATGTGGAAGTTATAAACGAAAGCGATATCAACTTTAAAACGCGCTAAATTTTGTTGATGTTTTGCGTATTCAGTTTGTATCGACATATCTCCGGCAGTAATAGAGCTGCACTTCTGATACTTGGTACTTCAGTAGAAAATGTGTCTCCGCGACTGTCTGCAAAGTTTCGTGGCACAATTCGAATAAATGTGGAAGTTATAAACAAAAGCGATATCAACTTTAAAACGCGCTTAATTTTGTTGATGTTTTGCGTATTCAGTTTGTATCGACATATCTCCGGCAGTACAAGAGCTGCACTTCTGAAACTTGGTACTTCAGTAGAACATGTGCCTCCGCGACTTTCTGCAAAGTTTCGTTGCACAATTCGAATAAATGTGGAGGTTATACACAAAAGCGATATCAACTTTAAAACGCGCTAAATTTTGTTGATGTTTTGCGTATTCAGTTTGTATCGACATATCTCTGGCAGTACAAGAGCTGCACTTCTGAAACTTTGTACTTCAGTAGTAAATGTGTCTCCGCGACTGTCTGCAAAGTTTCGTAGCACAATTCGAATAAATGTGGAAGTTATAAACAAAAGCGATATCAACTTCTGAACGCGCTAAATTTTGTTGATGTTTTGCGTATTCAGTTTGTATCGACATATCTCCGGCAGTACAAGAGCTGCACTTCTGCAACTTGGTACTTCAGTAGAACATGTGACTCCGCCTATCTCTGCAAAGTTTCGTTGCACAATTCGAATGAATGTGGAAGTTATAAACAAAAGCGATATCTACTTTAAAACGCACTAAATTTTGTTGATGTTTTGTGTATTCAGTTTGTATCGACATATCTCCAGAAGTACAAGAGCTGCACTTCTGAAACTTGGTACTTCAGTAGAGAATGTGTCTCCGCGACTGTCTGGAAAGTTTCGTCGCACAATTCGAATAAATGTGGAAGTTATAAACAAAAGCGATATCAACTTTAAAACGCGCTAAATTTTGTTGATGTTTTGCGTATTCAGATTGTATCGACATATCTCCGGCAGTACAAGAGCTGCACTTCTGAAACTTGGTACTTCAGTTAAAATCGTGCCTCCGCGACTGTCTGCAAAGTTTCGTAGCACAATTCGAATAAATGTGGAAGTTATAAACAAAAGCGATATCAACTTTAAAACGCGCTTAATTTTGTTGATGTTTTGCGTATTCAGTTTGTATCGACATATCTCCGGCAGTACAAGAGCTGCACTTCTGAAACTTGTTACTTCAGTAGACATTGGGCCTCCGCGACTCTCTGCAAAGTTTCATTGCACAATTCGAATAAATGTGGAAGTTATAAACAAAAGCGATATCAACTTTAAAACGTACTAAATTTTGTTGATGTTTTGCGTATTCAGTTTGTATCGACATATCTCCGGCAGTACAAGAGCTGCACTTCTGGAACTTGGTACTTCAGTAGAAAAGGCCTATCCGCCACTGTCTGCAAAGTTTCGTTGCACAATTCGAATAAATGTGGAAGTTATAAACAAAAGCGATATCAACTTTAAAACGCGCTAAATTTTGTTGATGTTTTGCGTATTCAGTTTGTATCGACATATCTCCGGCAGTACAAGAGTTGCACTTCTGAAACTTGTTACTTCAGTAGAAATTGTGCCTCCGCGACTCTCTGCTAAGTTTCATTGCACAATTCGAATAAATGTGGAAGTTATAAACAAAAGCGATATCAACTTTAAAACGCGCTAAATTTTGTTGATGATTTGTGTATTCAGTTTGTATCGACATATCTCCGGCAGTACAAGAGCTGCACTTCTGAAACTTGGTACTTCAGTAGAGAATGTGTCTCCGCGACTGTCTGAAAAGTTTCGTTGCACAATTCGAATAAATGTGGAAGTTATTAACAAAAGCGATATCAACTTTAAAACGCGCTAAATTTTGTTAATGTTTTGCGTATTCAGTTTGTATCGACATATCTCCGGCAGTACAAGAGCTGCACTTCTGAAACTTGGTACCTCAGTAGAAAATGTGCCTCCGCGACTGTCTGCAATGTTTCGTGGCACAATTCGGATAAATGTGGAAGTTATAAACAAAAGCGATATCAACTTTAAAACGCGCTTAATTTTGTTGATGTTTTGCGTATTCAGTTTGTATCGACATATCTCCGGCAGTACAAGAGCTGCACTTCTGCGACTTGGTACTTCAGTAGTAAATGTGTCTCCGCGACTGTCTGCAAAGTTTCGTTGCACAATTCGAATAAATGTGGAAGTTATAAACAAAATCGATATCAACTTTAAAACGCGCGAAATTTTGTTAATGTTTTGCGTATTCAGTTTGTATCGACATATCTCCGGCAGTACAAAGGCTGCACTTCTGAAACTTGGTACTTCAGTAGAGAATGTGCCTCCGCGACTGTCTGCAAAGTTTCGTTGCACAATTCGAATAAATGTGGAAGTTATTAACAAAAGCGATATCAACTTTTAAACGCGCTAAATTTTGTTGAGGTTTTGTGTATTCAGTTTGTATCGACATATCTCCGGCAGTACAAGAGCTGCACTTCTGAAACTTGGTACTTCAGTAGAGAATGTGTCTCCGCGACTGTCGTCAAAGCTTCGTTGCACAATTCGAATAAATGTGGAAGCAATAAACAAAAGCGATATCAACTTTAAAACGCGCTAAATTTTGTTGATGTTTTGCGTATTCAGTTTGTATCGACATATCTCCGGCAGTACAAGAGCTGCACTTCTGAAACTTGGTACTTCCGTGGAAAATGTGCTTCCGCGACTGTCTGCAAAGTTTCGTAGCACACTTCGAATAAATGTGGAAGTTATAAACAAAAGCGATATCAACTTTAAAACGCGCTAAATTTTGTTGATGTTTTGTGTATTCAGTTTGTATCGACATATCTAGGGCAGTACAAGAGCTGCACTTCTGAAACTTGGTACTTCAGTAGAGAATGTGTCTCCGCGACTGTCTAAAAAGCTTCGTTGCACAATTCGAATAAATGTGGAAGTTATTTATCAAGCGATATCAACTTTAAAACGCGCTAAATTTTGTTGATGTTTTGCGTATTCAGTTTGTATCGACATATCTCCGGCAGTACAAGAGCTGCACTTCTGCAACTTGGTACTTCAGTAGAAAAGGCCTATCCGCCACTGTCTGCAAAGTTTCGTTGCACAATTCGAATAAATGTTGAAGTTATAAACAAAAGCGATATCAACTTTAAAACGCGCTAAATTTTGTTGATGTTTTGTGTATTCAGTTTGTATCGACATATCTCCGGCAGTACAAGAGCTGCACTTCTGAAACTTGTTACTTCAGTAGAAATTGTGCCTCCGCGACTGTCTGCTAAGTTTCATTGCACAATTCGAATAAATGTGGAAGTTATAAACAAAAGCGATATCCACTTTAAAACGCGCTAAATTTTGTTGATGTTTTGCGTATTCAGTTTGTATCGACATATCTCCGGCAGTACAAGAGCTGCACTACTGAAACTTGGTACTTCAGTAGAAAATGTGCCTCCGCGACTGTCTGCAATGTTTCGTGGCACAATTCGAATAAATGTGGAAGTTATAAACAAAAGCGATATCAACTTTAAAACGCGCTGAATTTTGTTGATGTTTTGCGTATTCAGTTTGTATCGACATATCTCCGGCAGTACAAGAGCTGCACTTCTGCAACTTGGTACTTCAGTAGTAAATGTGTCTCCGCGACTGTCTGCAAAGTTTCGTTGCACAATTCGAATAAATGTGCAAGTTATAAACAAAATCGATATCAACTTTAAAACGCGCGAAATTTTGTTAATGTTTTGCGTATTCAGTTTGTATCGACATATCTCCGGTAGTACAAAGGCTGCACTTCTGAAACTTGGTACTTCAGTAGAAAAGGCCTATCCGCGACTGTCTTAAAAGTTTCGTTGCACAATTCGAATAAATGTGGAAGTTATTAACAAAAGCGATATCAACTTTTAAACGCGCTAAATTTTGTTGAGGTTTTGTGTATTCAGTTTGTATCGACATATCTCCGGCAGTACAAAAGCTGCACTTCTGAAACTTGGTACTTCAGTAGAGAATGTGTCTCCGCGACTGTCTGCAAAGTTTCGTTGCACAATTCGAATAAATGTGGAAGCTATAAACAAAAGCGATATCAACTTTAAAACGCGCTAAATTTTGTTGATGTTTTGCGTATTCAGTTTGTATCGACATATCTCCGGCAGTACAAGAGCTGCACTTCTGAAACTTAGTACTTCCGTGGAAAATGTGTCTCCGCGACTGTCTGCAAAGTTTCGTAGCACACTTCGAATAAATGTGGAAGTTATAAACAAAAGCGATATCAACTTTAAAACGCGCTAAATTGTGTTGGTGTTTTGCGTATTCAGTTTGTATCGACATATCTCCGGCAGTACAATAGCTGCACTTCTGAAACTTGGTACATCAGTAGAGAATGTTTCTCCGCGACTGTCTGCAAAGTTTCGTTGCACAATTCGAATAAATGTGGAAGTTATAAACAAAAGCGACATCAACTTCAAAACGCGCTTAATTTTGTTGAGGTTTTGCGTATTCAGTTTGTATCGACATATCTTTGGCAGTACAAGAGCTGCACTTCTGAAACTGGTTACTTCAGTTGAAATTGTGCCTCCGCGACTGTCTGCAAAGTTTCGTTTCACAATTCGAATAAATGTGGAAGTTAGTTACAAAAGCGATATCAACTTTAAAACGCGCTAAATTTTGTTGATGTTTTGCGTATTCAGTTTGTATCGACATATCTCCGGCAGTACAAGAGCTGCACTTCTGAAACTTGGTACTTCAGTAGAAAATGTGCCTCCGCGACTGTCTGCAAAGTTTCGTAGCACAATTCGAATAAATGTGGAAGTTATAAACAAAAGCGATATCAACTTTAGAACGCGCTAAATGTTGTTGATGTTTTGCGTATTCAGTTTGTATTGACATATCCCCGGCAGTACAAGAGCTGCACTTCTGCAACTTGGTACCTGAGGAGAACATGTGACTCCGCTTATCTCTGCAAAGTTTCGTTGCACAATTCTAATGAATGTGGAAGTTATAAACAAAAGCGATATCCACTTTAAATCGCACTAAATTTTGTTGATGTTTTGTGTATTCAGTTTGTATCGACATATCTCCGGCAGTACAAGAGCTGCACTTCTGAAACTTGGTACTTCAGCAGAGAATGTGTCTCCGCGACTGTCTGGAAGGCTTCGTTGCACAATTCGAATAAATGTGGAAGTTATAAACAAAAGCGATATAAACTTTAAAACGCGCTAAATTTTGTTGATGTTTTGCGTATTCAGTTTGTATCGACATATCTCCGGTAGTACAAGAGCTGCACTTCTGAAACTGGGTACTTCAGTAGAAAATGTGTCTCCGCGACTGTCTACAAAGTTTCGTTTAACAATTCGAATAAATGTGGAAGTTATAAACAAAGCGATATCAACCTTAAAACGCGCTAAATTTTGTTGATGTTTTGCGTATTCAGTTTGTATTGACATATCTCCGGCAGTACAAGAGCTTCACTTCTGAAACTTGGTACTTCAGTGGAAAAGGCCTATCCATGACTGTCTGCAAAGCTTCGTTGCACAATTCGAATAAATGTGGAAGTTATAAACAAAAGCGATATAAACTTTAAAACGCGCTAAATTTTGTTGATGTTTTGCGTATTCAGTTTGTATCGACATATCTCTGGCAGTACAACAGCTGCACTTCTGAAACTTGGTACTTCAGTAGAAAATGTGCCTCCGCGACTGTCTGCAAAGTTTCGTAGCACAATTCGAATAAATGTGGAAGTTATAAACAAAAGCGATATCAACTTTAAAACGCGCTTAATTTTGTTGATGTTTTGCGTATTCAGTTTGTATCGACATATCTCCGGCAGTACAAGAGCTGCACTTCTGAAACTTGGTACTTCAGTGGAAAATGTGTCTGCGCGACTGTCGTCAAAGCTTCGTTGCACAATTCGAATAAATGTGGAAGTTATAAACAAAACGATATCAACTTTAAAACGCGCTAAATTTTGTTGATGTTTTGCGTATTCAGTTTGTATCGACATATCTCCGGCAGTACAAGAGCTGCACTTCTGAAACTTGGTACTTCAGTAGAAATTGTGCCTCCGCGACTGTCTGCAAAGTTTCGTTGCACAATTCGAATAAATGCGGAAGTTATAAACAAAAGCGATATCAACTTTAAAACGCGCTAAATTTTGTTGATGTTTTGTGTATTCAGTTTGAATCGACATATCTCCGGCAGTACAAGAGCTGCACTTGTGAAACTTGGTGCTTCAGTAGAGAATGTGTCTCCGCGACTGTTTGAAAAGTTTCGTTGCACAATTCGAATAAATGTGGAAGTTAGTTACAAAAGCGATATCAACTTTAAAACGCGCTAAATTTTGTTGATGTTTTGCGTATTCAGTTTGTATCGACATATCTCCGGCAGTACAAGAGCTGCACTTCTGCAACTTTGTACCTCAGGAGAACATGTGACTCCGCTTATCTCTGCAAAGTTTCGTTGCACAATTCTAATGAAAGTGGAAGTTATAAACAAAAGCGATATCCACTTTAAATCGCACTAAATTTTGGTTGATGTTTTGTGTATTCAGTTTGTATCGACATATCTCCGGCAGTACAAGAGCTGCACTTCTGAAACTTGGTACTTCAGCAGAGAATGTGTCTCCGCGACTGTCTGGAAGGCTTCGTTGCACAATTCGAATAAATGTGGAAGTTATAAACAAAAGCGATATCAACTTTAAAACGCGCTAAATTTTGTTGATGTTTTGCGTATTCAGTTTGTATTGACATATCTCCAGCAGTACAAGAGCTGCACTTCTGAAACTTGGTACTTCAGTGGAAAAGGCCTATCCATGACTGTCTGCAAAGTTTCGTTGCACAATTCGAATAAATGTGGAAGTTATAAACAAAAGCGATATAAACTTTAAAACGCGCTAAATTTTGTTGATGTTTTGCGTATTCAGTTTGTATCGACATATCTCCGGCAGTACAAGAGCTGCACTTCTGAACCTTGGTACTTCAGTAGAAAATGTGCCTCCGCGACTGTCTGCAAAGTTTCGTAGCACAATTCGAATAAATGTGGAAGTTATAAACAAAAGCGATATCAACTTTAAAACGCGCTAAATGTTGGTGATGTTTTGCGTATTCAGTTTGTATTGACATATCTCCGGCAGTACAAGAGCTGCACTTCTGCAACTTGGTACCTGAGGAGAACATGTGACTCCGCTTATCTCTGCAAAGGTTCGTTGCACAATTCTAATGAATGTGGAAGTTATAAACAAAAGCGATATCCACTTTAAATCGCACTAAATTTTGTTGATGTTTTGTGTATTCAGTTTGTATCGACATATCTCCGGCAGTACAAGAACTGCACTTCTGAAACTTGGTACTTCAGCAGAGAATGTGTCTCCGCGACTGTCTGGAAGGCTTCGTTGCACAATTCGAATAAATGTGGAAGTTATAAACAAAAGCGATATAAACTTTAAAACGCGCTAAATTTTGTTGATGTTTTGCGTATTCAGTTTGTATCGACATATCTCTGGTAGTACTAGAGCTGCACTTCTGAAACTTGGTACTTCAGTAGAAAATGTGTCTCCGCGACTGTCTGCAAAGTTTCGTAGCACAATTCGAATAAATGTGGAAGTTATAAACAAAAGCGATATCAACTTTAAAACGCGCTTAATTTTGTTGATGTTTTGCGTATTCAGTTTGTATCGACATATCTCCGGCAGTACAAGAGCTGCACTTCTGAAACTAGTTACTTCAGTAGAAATTGTGCCTCCGCGACTGTCTGCAAAGTTTCGTTGCACAATTCGAATAAATGTGGAAGTTATAAACAAAGCGATATCAACCTTAAAACGCGCTAAATTTTGTTGATGTTTTGCGTATTCAGTTTGTATTGACATATCTCACGCAGTACAAGAGCTGCACTTCTGAAACTTGGTACTTCAGTGGAAAAGGCCTATCCATGACTGTCTGCAATGTTTCGTTGCACAATTCGAATAAATGTGGAAGTTATAAACAAAAGCGATATAAACTTTAAAACGCGCTAAATTTTGTTGATGTTTTGCGTATTCAGTTTGTATCGACATATCTCTGGCAGTACAAGAGCTGCACTTCTGAACCTTCGTACTTCAGTAGAAAATGTGCCTCCGCGACTGTCTGCAAAGTTTCGTAGCACAATTCGAATAAATGTGGAAGTTATAAACAAAAGCGATATCAACTTTAAAACGCGCTTAATTTTGTTGATGTTTTGCGTATTCAGTTTGTATCGACATATCTCCGGCAGTACAAGAGCTGCACTTCTGAAACTTGGTACTTCAGTAGAAATTGTGCCTCCGCGACTGTCTGCAAAGTTTCGTTGCACAATTCGAATAAATGCGGAAGTTATAAACAAAAGCGATATCAACTTTAAAACGCGCTAAATTTTGTTGATGGTTTGTGTATTCAGTTTGTATCGACATATCTCCGGCAGTACAAGAGCTGCACTTGTGAAACTTAATGCTTCAGTAGAGAATGTGTCTCCGCGACTGTTTGAAAAGTTTCGTTGCACAATTCGAATAAATGTGGAAGTTAGTTACAAAAGCGATATCAACTTTAAAACGCGCTAAATTTTGTTGATGTTTTGCGTATTCAGTTTGTATCGACATATCTCCGGCAGTACAAGAGCTGCACTTCTGCAACTTTGTACCTCAGGAGAACATGTGACTCCGCTTATCTCTGCAAAGTTTCGTTGCACAATTCTAATGAAAGTGGAAGTTATAAACAAAAGCGATATCCACTTTAAATCGCACTAAATTTTAGTTTGATGTTTTGTGTATTCAGTTTGTATCGACATATCTCCGGCAGTACAAGAGCTGCACTTCTGAAACTTGGTACTTCAGCAGAGAATGTGTCTCCGCGACTGTCTGGAAGGCTTTGTGTCACAATTCGAATAAATGTGGAAGTTATAAACAAAATCGATATCAACTTTAAAACGCGCTAAATTTTGTTGATGTTTTTCGTATTCAGTTTGTATTGACATATCTCCAGCAGTACAAGAGCTGCACTTCTGAAACTTGGTACTTCAGTTGAAAAGGCCTATCCATGACTGTCTGCAAATTTCGTTGCACAATTCGAATAAATGTGGAAGTTATAAACAAAAGCGATATAAACTTTAAAACGCGCTAAATTTTGTTGATGTTTTGCGTATTCAGTTTGTATCGACATATCTCCGGCAGTACAAGAGCTGCACTTCTGAAACTTGGTACTTCAGTAGAAAATGTGCCTCCGCGACTGTCTGCAAAGTTTCGTAGCACAATTCGAATAAATGTGGAAGTTATAAACAAAAGCGATATCAACTTTAGAACGCGCTAAATGTTGTTGATGTTTTGCGTATTCAGTTTGTATTGACATATCTCCGGCAGTACAAGAGCTGCACTTCTGCAACTTTGTACCTCAGGAGAACATGTGACTCCGCTTATCTCTGCAAAGTTTCGTTGCACAATTCTAATGAAGGTGGAAGTTATAAACAAAAGCGATATCCACTTTAAATCGCACTAAATTTTGGTTGATGTTTTGTGTATTCAGTTTGTATCGACATATCTCCGGCAGTACAAGAGCTGCACTTCTGAAACTTGGTACTTCAGCAGAGAATGTGTCTCCGCGACTGTCTGGAAGGCTTCGTTGCACAATTCGAATAAATGTGGAAGTTATAAACAAAAGCGATATCAACTTTAAAACGCGCTAAATTTTGTTGATGTTTTGCGTATTCAGTTTGTATTGACATATCTCCGGCAGTACAAGAGCTGCACTTCTGAAACTTGGTACTTCAGTTGAAAAGGCCTATCCATGACTGTCTGCAAAGTTTCGTTGCACAATTCGAATAAATGTGGAAGTTATAAACAAAAGCGATATAAACTTCAAAACGCGCTAAATTTTGTTGATGTTTTGCGTATTCAGTTTGTATCGACATATCTCTGGCAGTACAAGAGCTGCATTTCTGAACCCTGGTACTTCAGTAGAAAATGTGCCTCCGCGACTGTCGTCAAAGTTTCGTAGCACAATTCGAATAAATGTGGAAGTTATAAACAAAAGCGATATCAACTTTAAAACGCGCTTAATTTTGTTGATGTTTTGCGTATTCAGTTTGTATCGACATATCTCCGGCAGTACAAGAGCTGCACTTCTGAAACTTGGTACTTCTGTAGAAAATGTGTCTGCGCGACTGTCTGCAAAGTTTCGTTGCACAATTCGAATAAATGTGGAAGTTATAAACAAAACGATATCAACTTTAAAACGCGCTAAATTTTGTTGATGTTTTGCGTATTCAGTTTGTATCGACATATCTCCGGCAGTACAAGAGCTGCACTTCTGAAACTTAGTACTTCAGTAGAAATTGTGCCTCCGCGACTGTCTGCAAAGTTTCGTTGCACAATTCGAATAAATGCGGAAGTTATAAACAAAAGCGATATCAACTTTAAAACGCGCTAAATTTTGTTGATGTTTTGTGTATTCAGTTTGTATCGACATATCTCCGGCAGTACAAGAGCTGCACTTGTGAAACTTGGTGCTTCAGTAGAGAATGTGTCTCCGCGACTGTCTGAAAAGTTTCGTTGCACAATTCGAATAAATGTGGAAGTTAGTTACAAAAGCGATATCAACTTTAAAACGCGCTAAATTTTGTTGATGTTTTGCGTATTCAGTTTGTATCGACATATCTCCGGCAGTACAAGAGCTGCACTTCTGAAACTTGGTACTTCAGTGGAAAAGGCCTATCCATGACTGTCTGCAAAGTTTCGTTGCACAATTCGAATAAATGTGGAAGTTATAAATAAAAGCGATATAAACTTTAAAACGCGCTAAATTTTGTTGATGTTTTGCGTATTCAGTTTGTATCGACATATCTCCGGCAGTACAAGAGCTGCACTTCTGAAACTTGGTACTTCAGTAGAAAATGTGCCTCCGCGACTGTCTGCAAAGTTTCGTAGCACAATTCGAATAAATGTGGAAGTTATAAACAAAAGCGATATCAACTTTAGAACGCGCTAAATGTTGGTGATGTTTTGCGTATTCAGTTTGTATTGACATATCTCCTGCAGTACAAGAGCTGCACTTCTGCAACTTGGTACCTGAGGAGAACATGTGACTCCGCTTATCTCTGCAAAGTTTCGTTGCACAATTCTAATGAATGTGGAAGTTATAAACAAAAGCGATATCCACTTTAAATCGCACTAAATTTTGTTGATGTTTTGTGTATTCAGTTTGTATCGACATATCTCCGGCAGTACAAGAACTGCACTTCTGAAACTTGGTACTTCAGCAGAGAATGTGTCTCCGCGACTGTCTGGAAGGCTTCGTTGCACAATTCGAATAAATGTGGAAGTTATAAACAAAAGCGATATAAACTTTAAAACGCGCTAAATTTTGTTGATGTTTTGCGTATTCAGTTTGTATCGACATATCTCTGGCAGTACTAGAGCTGCACTTCTGAAACTTCGTACTTCAGTAGAAAATGTGTCTCCGCGACTGTCTGCAAAGTTTCGTAGCACAATTCGAATAAATGTGGAAGTTATAAACAAAGCGATATCAACCTTAAAACGCGCTAAATTTTGTTGATGTTTTGCGTATTCAGTTTGTATTGACATATCTCCGGCAGTACAAGAGCTGCACTTCTGAAACTTGGTACTTCAGTGGAAAAGGCCTATCCATGACTGTCTGCAAAGTTTCGTTGCACAATTCGAATAAATGTGGAAGTTATAAACAAAAGCGATATAAACTTTAAAACGGGCTAAATTTTGTTGATGTTTTGCGTATTCAGTTTGTATCGACATATCTCTGGCAGTACAAGAGCTGCACTTCTGAAACTTGGTACTTCAGTAGAAAATGTGCCTCCGCGACTGTCTGCAAAGTTTCGTAGCACAATTCGAATAAATGTGGAAGTTATAAACAAAAGCGATATCAACTTTAAAACGCGCTTAATTTTGTTGATGTTTTGCGTATTCAGTTTGTATCGACATATCTCCGGCAGTACAAGAGCTGCACTTCTGAAACTTGGTACTTCAGTGGAAAATGTGTCTGCGCGACTGTCGTCAAAGCTTCGTTGCACAATTCGAATAAATGTGGAAGTTATAAACAAAACGATATCAACTTTAAAACGCGCTAAATTTTGTTGATGTTTTGTGTATTCAGTTTGTATCGACATATCTCCGGCAGTACAAGAGCTGCACTTGTGACACTTGGTGCTTCAGTAGAGAATGTGTCTCCGCGACTGTCTGAAAAGTTTCGTTGCACAATTCGAATAAATGTGGAAGTTAGTTACAAAAGCGATATCAACTTTAAAACGCGCTAAATTTTGTTGATGTTTTGCGTATTCAGTTTGTATCGACATATCTCCGGCAGTACAAGAGCTGCACTTCTGAAACTTGGTACTTCAGTAGAAAATGTGCCTCCGCGACTGTCTGCAAAGTTTCGTAGCACAATTCGAATAAATGTGGAAGTTATAAACAAAAGCGATATCAACTTTAGAACGCGCTAAATGTTGTTGATGTTTTGCGTATTCAGTTTGTATTGACATATCTCCGGCAGTACAAGAGCTGCACTTCTGCAACTTTGTACCTCAGGAGAACATGTGACTCCGCTTATATCTGCAAAGTTTCGTTGCACAATTCTAATGAAGGTGGAAGTTATAAACAAAAGCGATATCAACTTTAAATCGCACTAAATTTTGGTTGATTTTTTGTGTATTCAGTTTGTATCGACATATCTCCGGCAGTACAAGAGCTGCACTTCTGAAACTTGGTACTTCAGCAGAGAATGTGTCTCCGCGACTGTCTGGAAGGCTTCGTTGCACAATTCGAATAAATGTGGAAGTTATAAACAAAAGCGATATCAACTTTAAAACGCGCTAAATTTTGTTGATGTTTTGCGTATTCAGTTTGTATTGACATATCTCCGGCAGTACAAGAGCTGCACTTCTGAAACTTGGTACTTCAGTGGAAAAGGCCTATCCATGACTGTCTGCAAAGTTTCGTTGCACAATTCGAATAAATGTGGAAGTTATAAACAAAAGCGATATAAACTTTAAAACGCGCTAAATTTTGTTGATGTTTTGCGTATTCAGTTTGTATCGACATATCTCTGGCAGTACAAGAGCTGCACTTCTGAAACTTGGTACTTCAGTAGAAAATGTGCCTCCGCGACTGTCTGCAAAGTTTCGTAGCACAATTCGAATAAATGTGGAAGTTATAAACAAAAGCGATATCAACTTTAAAACGCGCTTAATTTTGTTGATGTTTTGCGTATTCAGTTTGTATCGACATATCTCCGGCAGTACAAGAGCTGCACTTCTGAAACTTGGTACTTCAGTGGAAAATGTGTCTGCGCGACTGTCGTCAAAGCTTCGTTGCACAATTCGAATAAATGTGGAAGTTATAAACAAAACGATATCAACTTTAAAACGCGCTAAATTTTGTTGATGTTTTGCGTATTCAGTTTGTATCGACATATCTCCGGCAGTACAAGAGCTGCACTTCTGAAACTTGGTACTTCAGTAGAAAAGGCCTATCCGCGACTGTCTGCAAAGTTTCGTTGCACAATTCGAATAAGTGTTGAAGTTATAAACAAAAGCGATATCAACTTTAAAACGCGCTAAATTTTGTTGATGTTTTGCGTATTCAGTTTGTATCGACATATCTCCGGCAGTACAAAAGCTGCACTTCTAAAACATAGTACTTCAGTAGAAATTCTGCCTCCGCGACTGTCTGCAAAGTTTCTTTGCACAATTCGAATAAATGTGGAAGTTATAAACAAAAGCGATATCAACTTTAAAACGCGCTAAATTTTGTTGATGTTTTGTGTATTCAGTTTGTATCCACATATCTCCGACAGTACAAGAGCTGCACTTCTGAAACTTCGTACTTCAGTAGAGAATGTATCTCCGCGACTGTCTGCAAAGTTTCGTTGCACAATTCGAATAAATGTGGAAGTTATAAACAAAAGCGATATCAACTTTAAAACGCGCTAAATTTTGTTGATGTTTTGCGTATTCAGTTTGTATCGACATATCTCCGGCAGTACAAGAGCTGCACTTCTGAAACTTGGTACTTCAGTAGAAAATGTGTCTGCGCGACTGTCTACAAAGCTTCGTTGCACAATTCGAATAAATGTGGAAGTTTTATAAACAAAAGCGATATCAACTTTAAAACGCGCTAAATTTTGTTGATGTTTTGCGTATTCAGTTTGTATCGACATATCTCCGGCAGTACAAGAGCTGCACTTCTGAAACTTGGTACTTCAGTAGAAAATGTGTCTCCGCGACTGTCTGAAAAGTTTCGTTGCACAATTCGAATAAATGTGGAAGTTATTAACAAAAGCGATATCAACTTTAAAACGCGCTAAATTTTGTTGATGTTTTGCGTATTCAGTTTGTATCGACATATCTGCGGCAGTAAACAAGCTGCACTTCTGAAACTTAGTACTTCAGTGGAAAAGGCCTATCCGCGACTGTCTGCAAAGCTTCGTTGCACAATTCGATTAAATGTGGAAGTTATAAACAAAAGCGCTATCAACTTTAAAACGCGCTAAATTTTGTTGATGTTTTGCGTATTCAGTTTGTATCGACATATCTCCGGCAGTACAAGAGCTGCACTTCTGAAACTTGGTACTTCAGTGGAAAAGGCCTATCCGCGACTGTCTGCAAAGTTTCGTTGCACAATTCGAATAAATGTGGAAGTTATAAACAAAAGCGATATCAACTTTAAAACGCGCTAAATTTTGTTGATGTTTTGCGTATTCAGTTTGTATCGACATATCTCCGGCAGTACAATAGCTGCACTTCTGAAACTTGGTACCTCAGTAGAAAATGCGCCTCCGCGACTGTTTGCAAAGTTTCGTTGCACAATTCGAATAAGAGTGGAAGTTATAAACAAAAGCGATATCAACTTTAAAACGCGCTAAATTTTGTTGATGTTTTGCGTATTCAGTTTGTATCGACATATCTCCGGCAGTACAAGAGCTGCACTTCTGAAACTTGGTACTTCAGTAGTAAATGTGTCTGCGCGACTGTCTGCAAAGCTTCGTTGCACAATTCTAATGAATGTGGAAGTTATAAACAAAAGCGATATCCACTTTAAATCGCACTAAATTTTGTTGATGGTTTGCGTATTCAGTTTGTATCGACATATCTCCGGCAGTACAAGAGCTGCACTTCTGAAACTTAGTACTTCAGTAGAACATGTGACTCCGCTTATCTCTGCAAAGTTTCGTGACACAATTCTAATGAATGTGGAAGTTATAAACAAAAGCGATATCCACTTTAAATCGCACTAAATTTTGTTGATGTTTTGTGTATTCAGTTTGTATCGACATATCTCCGGCAGTACAATAGCTGCACTTCTGAAACTTCGTACTTCAGTAGAAAATGCGCCTCCGCGACTGTCTGCAAAGTTTCGTTGCACAATTCGAATAAGAGTGGAAGTTATAAACAAAAGCGATATCAACTTTAAAACGCGCTAAATTTTGTTGATGTTTTGCGTATTCAGTTTGTATCGACATATCTCCGGCAGTACAAGAGCTGCACTTCTGAAACTTGGTACTTCAGTAGAAAATGTGTCTGCGCGACTGTCTGCAAAGCTTCGTAGCACAATTCTAATGAATGTGGAAGTTATAAACAAAAGCGATATCCACTTTAAATCGCACTAAATTTTGTTGATGGTCTGCGTATTCAGTTTGTATCGACATATCTCCGGCAGTACAAGAGCTGCACTTCTGAAACTTGGTACTTCAGTAGAAAATGTGTCTCCGCGACTGTCTGCAAAGTTTCGTGGCACAATTTTAATAAATGTGGAAGATATAAACAAAAGCAGTGGGCACTTTAAAACGCGCTAAATTTTGTTGATGGTTGACGTATTCCGTTTGTATCGACATATCTCCGGAAGTACAAGAGCTGCACTTCTGAAACTTAATACTTCAGTGGACAAGGCTTATCGGCGACTGTCTGCAAAGTTTCGTTGCACAATACGAATAAATGTGGAAGTTATAAACAAAAGCGATATCAACTTTAAAACGCGCTAAATTTTGGTTGATGTTTTGCGTATTCAGTTTGTATCGACATATCTCCGGCAGTACAAGAGCTGCACTTCTGCAACTTGGTACTTCAGTAGAACATGTGACTCCGCTTATCTCTGCAAAGTTTCGTTGCGCTATTCTAATGAATGTGGAAGTTATTAACAAAAGCGATATCCACTTTAAAATGCGCTAAATTTTGTTGATGTTTTGCGTATTGAGTTTGTATCGACATATATCCGGCAGTACTAGAGCTGCCCTTCTGAAACTTAATACTTCAGTGGACAAGGCCTATCCGCGGCTGTCTGCAAAGTTTCGTTGCACAATTCGAATTAATGTATAAGTTATAAACAAAAGCGATATCAACTTTAAAACGCGCTAAATTTTGTTGATGTTTTGTGTATTCAGTTTGTATCGACATATCTCCGGCAGTACAAGAGCTGCACTTCTGAAACTTCGTACTTAAGTAGTAAAGGCCTATCCGCGACTGTCTGCAAAGTTTAGTTGCACAATTCGAATAAATGGTGAAGTTATAAACAAAAGCGATATCAACTTTAAAACGCGCTAAATTTTGTTGATGTTTTGCGTATTCAGTTTGTATCGACATATCTCCGGCAGTACAAGAGCTGCTCTTCTGAAACTTGGTACTTCAGTGGAAAAGGCCTATCCGCGACTGTCTGCAAAGTTTCGTTGCACAATTCGAATAAATGTGGAAGTTATAAACAAAAGCGATATCAACTTTAAAACGCGCTAAATTTTGTTGATGTTTTGCGTATTCAGTTTGTATCGACATATCTCCGGCAGTACAAGAGCTGCACTTCTGAAACTTGGTACTTCATTAGAAAATGTGTCTTAGCGACTGTCTGCAAAGTTTCGTGGCACAATTCGAATAAATGTGGAAGTTATAAACAAAAGCGATATCAACTTTAAAACGCGCTTAATTTTGTTGATGTTTTGCGTATTCAGTTTGTATCGACATATCTCCGGCAGTACAAGAGCTGCACTTCTGAAACTTGGTACTTCAGTAGAAATTGTGCCTCCGCGACTTTCTGCAAAGTTTCGTTGCACAATTCGAATAAATGTGGAGGTTATACACAAAAGCGATATCAACTTTAAAACGCGCTAAATTTTGTTGATGTTTTGCGTATTCAGTTTGTATCGACATATCTCCGGCAGTACAAAAGCTGCACTTCTGAAACTTGGTACTTCAGTAGTAAATGTGTCTCCGCGACTGTCTGCAAAGTTTCGTAGCACAATTCGAATAAATTCGGAAGTTATAAACAAAAGCGATATCAACTTCTGAACGCGCTAACTTTTGTTGATGTTTTGCGTATTCAGTTTGTATCGACATATCTCCGGCAGTACAAGAGCTGCACTTCTGAAACTTGGTACTTCAGTAGAGAATGTGTCTCCGCGACTGTCTGGAAAGTTTCGTCGCACAATTCGAATAAATGTGGAAGTTATTAACAAAAGTGATATCAACTTTAAAACGCGCTAAATTTTGTTGATGTTTTGCGTATTCAGTTTGTATCGACATATCTCCGGCAGTACAAGAGCTGCACTTCTGAAACTTGGTACTTCAGTTGAAATTGTGCCTCCGCGACTGTCTGCAAAGTTTCGTTGCACAATTCGAATAAATGTGGAAGTTATAAACAAAAGCGATATCAACTTTAAAACGCGCTAAATTTTGTTGATGTTTTGCGTATTCAGTTTGTATCGACATATCTCCGGCAGTACAAGAGCTGCACTTCTGGAACTTGGTACTTTAGTAGAAAAGGCCTATCCGCTACTGTCTGCAAAGTTTCGTTGCACAATTCGAATAAATGTGGAAGTTATAAACAAAAGCGATATCAACTTTAAAACGCGCTAAATTTTGTTGATGTTTTGCGTATTCAGTTTGTATCGACATATCTCCGGCAGTACAATAGCTGCACTTCTGAAACTTGGTTCATCAGTAGAGAATGTGTCTCCGCGACTGTCTGCAAAGTTTCGTGTCACAATTCGAATAAATGTGGAAGTTATAAACAAAAGCGATATCAACTTTAAAACGCGCTTAATTTTGTTGAGGTTTTGCGTATTCAGTTTGTATCGACATATCTCCGGCAGTACAAGAGCTGCACTTCTGAAACTTGTTACTTCAGTAGAACATGTGACTCCGCTTATCTCTGCAAAGTTTCGTTGCACAATTCGAATAAAATATGAAGATATAAACAAAAGAGGTATCCCCTTATAAACGCGCTAAATTTTGTTGATGTTTTGCGTATTCAGTTTGTATCGACACATCTCCGGCAGTACAAGAGCTGCACTTCTGAAACTTGGTACTTCAGTAGAAATTGTGCCTCTTCGACTGTCTGCAAAGTTTCGTTGCACAATTCGAATAAATGTGGAAGTTATAAAAAAAAGCGATATCAACTTTAAAACGCGCTAAATTTTGTTGATGTTTTGTGTATTCAGTTTGTATCGACATATCTCCGGCAGTACAAGAGCTGCACGTGTGAAACTTGGTACTTCAGTAGAGAATGTGTCTCCGCGACTGTCTGAAAAGTTTCGTTGCACAATTCGAATAAATGTGGAAGTTAGTTACAAAAGCGATATCAACTTTAAAACGCGCTAAATTTTGTTGATGTTTTGCGTATTCAGTTTGTATCGACATATCTCCGGCAGTACAAGAGCTGCACTTCTGAAACTTGGTACTTCAGTAGTAAATGTGCCTCCGCGACTGTCTGCAAAGTTTCGTAGCACAATTCGAATAAATGTGGAAGTTATAAACAAAAGCGATATCAACTTTAGAACGCGCTAAATGTTGTTGATGTTTTGCGTATTCAGTTTGTATTGACATATCTCCGGCAGTACAAGAGCTGCACTTCTGCAACTTGGTACCTCAGGAGAACATGTGACTCCGCTTATCTCTGCAAAGTTTCGTTGCACAATTCTAATGAATGTGGAAGTTATAAACAAAAGCGATATCCACTTTTAAATCGCACTAAATTTTGTTGATGTTTTGTGTATTCAGTTTGTATCGACATATCTCCGGCAGTACAAGAGCTGCACTTCTGAAACTTGGTACTTAAGCAGAGAATGTGTCTCCGCGACTGTCTGGAAGGCTTCGTTGCACAATTCGAATAAATGTGGAAGTTATAAACAAAAGCGATATCAACTTAAAAACGCGCTAAATTTTGTTGATGTTTTGCGTATTCAGTTTGTATCGACATATCTCCGGCAGTACAAGAGCTGCACTTCTGAAACTTAATACTTCAGTGGACAAGGCTTATCGGCGACTGTCTGCAAAGTTTCGTTGCACAATACGAATAAATGTGGAAGTTATAAACAAAAGCGATATCAACTTTAAAACGCGCTAAATTTTGGTTGATGTTTTGCGTATTCAGTTTGTATCGACATATCTCCGGCAGTACAAGAGCTGCACTTCTGCAACTTGGTACTTCAGTAGAACATGTGACTCCGCTTATCTCTGCAAAGTTTCGTTGCGCTATTCTAATGAATGTGGAAGTTATTAACAAAAGCGATATCCACTTTAAAATGCGCTAAATTTTGTTGATGTTTTGCGTATTGAGTTTGTATCGACATATATCCGGCAGTACAAGAGCTGCCCTTCTGAAACTTAATACTTCAGTGGACAAGGCCTATCCGCGGCTGTCTGCAAAGTTTCGTTGCACAATTCGAATTAATGTATAAGTTATAAACCAAAGCGATATCAACTTTAAAACGCGCTAAATTTTGTTGATGTTTTGTGTATTCAGTTTGTATCGACATATCTCCGGCAGTACAAGAGCTGCACTTCTGAAACTTCGTACTTAAGTAGTAAAGGCCTATCCGCGACTGTCTGCAAAGTTTAGTTGCACAATTCGAATAAATGGTGAAGTTATAAACAAAAGCGATATCAACTTTAAAACGCGCTAAATTTTGTTGATGTTTTGCGTATTCAGTTTGTATCGACATATCTCCGGCAGTACAAGAGCTGCTCTTCTGAAACTTGGTACTTCAGTGGAAAAGGCCTATCCGCGACTGTCTGCAAAGTTTCGTTGCACAATTCGAATAAATGTGGAAGTTATAAACAAAAGCGATATCAACTTTAAAACGCGCTAAATTTTGTTGATGTTTTGCGTATTCAGTTTGTATCGACATATCTCCGGCAGTACAAGAGCTGCACTTCTGAAACTTGGTACTTCAGTAGAGAATGTGTCTCCGAGACTGTCTGCAAAGTTTCGTTGCACAATTCGAATAAATGTGGAAGTTATAAACAAAAGCGATATCAACTTTAAAACGCGCTAAATTTTGTTGATGTTTTGCGTATTCAGTTTGTATCTACATATCTCCGGCAGTACAAAAGCTGCACTTCTGAAACTTAATACTTCAGTGGAAAATGTGCCTCCGCGACTGTCTGCAAAGTTTCGTAGCACAATTCGAATAAATGTGGAAGTTATAAACAAAAGCGATATCAACTTTAAAACGCGCTTAATTTTGTTGATGTTTTGCGTATTCAGTTTGTATCGACATATCTCCGGCAGTACAAGAGCTGCACTTCTGAAACTTGTTACTTCAGTAGAAAAGGCCTATCCGCGACTGTCTGCAAAGTTTCGTTACACAATTCGAATAAATGTGGAAGTTATAAACAAAAGCGATATCAACTTTAAAACGCGCTAAATTTTGTTGATGTTTTGCGTATTCAGTTTGTATACACATATCTCCGGCAGTACAAGAGCTGCACTTCTGAAACTTGGTACTTCAGTAGGAAATGTGCCTCCGCGACTGTCTGCAAATTTTCGTTGCACAATTCGAATAAATGTATAAGTTATAAACAAAAGCGATATCAACTTTAAAACGTGCTAAATTTTGTTGAGGTTTTGCGTATTCAGTTTGTATCGACATATCTCCGGCAGTACAAGAGCTGCACTTCTGAAACTTCGTACTTAAGTGGAAAAGGCCTATTCGCGACTGGCTGCAAAGTTTCGTTGCACAATTCGAATAAATGTGGAAGTTATAAACAAAAGCGATATCAACTTTAAAACGCGCTAAATTTTGTTGATGTTTTGCGTATTCAGTTTGTATACACATATCTCCGGCAGTACAAGAGCTGCACTTCTGAAACTTGGTACTTCAGTAGAAAATGTGTCTCCGCGACTGTCGTCAAAGCTTCGTTGCACAATTCGAATAAATGTGGAAGTTATAAACAAAAGCGATATCAACTTTAAAACGCGCTAAATTTTGTTGATGTTTTGCGTATTCAGTTTGTATCGACATATCTCCGGCAGTACCAGAGCTGCACTTCTGAAACTTGGGACTTCAGTGGAAAATGTGTCTCCGCGACTGTCTGCAAAGTTTCGTTGCACAATTCGAATAAATGTGGAAGTTATAAACAAAAGCGATATCAACTTTAAAACGCGCTAAATTTTGTTGATGTTTTGCGTATTCAGTTTGTATCGACATATCTCCGGCAGTACAATAGCTGCACTTCTGAAACTTGGTACATCAGTAGTGAATGTGTCTCCGCGACTGTCTGCAAAGTTTCGTTGCACAATTCGAATAAATGTGGAAGTTATAAACAAAAGCGATATCAACTTTAAAACGCGCTTAATTTTGTTGAGGTTTTGCGTATTCAGTTTGTATCGACATATCTCCGGCAGTACAAGAGCTGCACTTTTGAAACTTGGTACTTCAGTAGGAAATGTGCCTCCGCGACTGTCTGCAAATTTTCGTTGCACAATTCGAATAAATGTGGAAGTTATAAACAAAAGCGATATCTACTTTAAAACGTGCTAAATTTTGTTGAGGTTTTGCGTATTCAGTTTGTATCGACATATCTCCGGCAGTACAAGAGCTGCACTTCTGAAACTTCGTACTTAAGTAGGAAAGGCCTATTCGCGACTGTCTGCAAAGTTTCGTTGCACAATCCGAATAAATGCTCAAGTTATAAACAAAAGCGATATCAACTTCAAAACGCGCTAAATTTTGTTGATGTTTTGCGTATTCAGTTTGTATCGACATATCTCCGGCAGTACAAGAGCTGCACTTCTGAAACTTGGTACTTCAGTAGAAAATGTGTCTGCGCGACTGTCGTCAAAGCTTCGTTGCTTAAGTCGAATAAATGTGGAAGTTATAAACAAAAGCGATATCAACTTTTAAACGCGCTAAATTTTGTTGATGTTTTGCGTATTCAGTTTGTATCGACATATCTCCGGCAGTACAAGAGCTGCACTTCTGAAACTTGGTACTTCAGTAGGAAATGTGCCTCCGCGACTGTCTGCAAATTTTCGTTGCACAATTCGAATAAATGTGGAAGTTATAAACAAAAGCGATATCAACTTTAAAACGTGCTAAATTTTGTTGAGGTTTTGCGTATTCAGTTTGTATCGACATATCTCCGGCAGTACAAGAGCTGCACTTCTGAAACTTGGTACTTCAGTAGAAAAGGCCTATCCGCGACTGTCTGCAAAGTTTCGTTGCACAATTCGAATAAATGTGGAAGTTATTAACAAAAGCGATATCAACTTTAAAACGCGCTAAATTTTGTTGATGTTTTGCGTATTCAGTTTGTATCGACATATCTCCGGCAGTACAAGAGCTGCACTTCTGAAACTTGGTACTACAGTGGAAAAGGCCTATCCGCGACTGTCTGCAAAGTTTCGTTGCACAATTCGAATAAGAGTGGAAGTTATAAACAAAAGCGATATCAACTTTAAAACGCGCTAAATTTTGTTGATGTTTTGCGTATTCAGTTTGTATCGAAATATCTCCGGCAGTACAAGAGCTGCACTTCTGAAACTTGGTACTTCAGTAGAAAATGTGTCTCCGCGACTGTCTGCAAAGCTTCGTTGCACAATTCGAATAAATGTGGAAGTTATAAACAAAAGCGATATCAACTTTAAAACGCGCTAAATTTTGTTGATGTTTTGCGTATTCAGTTTGTATCGACATATCTCCGGCAGTACAAGAGCTGCACTTCTGAAACATGGTACTTCAGGTGAAAAGGCCTATCCGCGACTGTCTGCAAAGTTTCGTTGCACAATTCGAATAAATGTGGAAGTTATAAACAAAAGCGATATCAACTTTAAAACGCGCTAAATTTTGTTGATGTTTTGCGTATTCAGTTTGTATCTACATATCTCCGGCAGTACAAAAGCTGCACTTCTGAAACTTAATACTTCAGTAGAAAATGTGCCTCCGCGACTGTCTGCAAAGTTTCGTAGCACAATTCGAATAAATGTGGAAGTTATAAACAAAAGCGATATCAACTTTAAAACGCGCTTAATTTTGTTGATGTTTTGCGTATTCAGTTTGTATCGACATATCTCCGGCAGTACAAGAGCTGCACTTCTGAAACTTGTTACTTCAGTAGAAAAGGCCTATCCGCGACTGTCTGCAAAGTTTCGTTACACAATTCGAATAAATGTGGAAGTTATAAACAAAAGCGATATCAACTTTAAAACGCGCTAAATTTTGTTGATGTTTTGCGTATTCAGTTTGTATCCACATATCTCCGGCAGTACAAGAGCTGCACTTCTGAAACTTGGTACTTCAGTAGGAAATGTGCCTCCGCGACTGTCTGCAAATTTTCGTTGCACAATTCGAATAAATGTATAAGTTATAAACAAAAGCGATATCAACTTTAAAACGTGCTAAATTTTGTTGAGGTTTTGCGTATTCAGTTTGTATCGACATATCTCCGGCAGTACAAGAGCTGCACTTCTGAAACTTCGTACTTAAGTGGAAAAGGCCTATTCGCGACTGGCTGCAAAGTTTCGTTGCACAATCCGAATAAATGCTCAAGTTATAAACAAAAGCGATATCAACTTTAAAACGCGCTAAATTTTGTTGATGTTTTGCGTATTCAGTTTGTATCGACATATCTCCGGCAGTACAAGAGCTGCACTTCTGAAACTTGGTACTTCAGTAGAAAATGTGTCTGCGCGACTGTCGTCAAAGCTTCGTTGCACAATTCGAATAAATGTGGAAGTTATAAACAAAAGCGATATCAACTTTAAAACGCGCTAAATTTTGTTGATGTTTTGCGTATTCAGTTTGTATCGACATATCTCCGGCAGTACCAGAGCTGCACTTCTGAAACTTGGGACTTCAGTGGAAAATGTGTCTCCGCGACTGTCTGCAAAGTTTCGTTGCACACTTCGAATAAATGTGGAAGTTATAAACAAAAGCGATATCAACTTTAAAACGCGCTAAATTTTGTTGATGTTTTGCGTATTCAGTTTGTATCGACATATCTCCGGCAGTACAATAGCTGCACTTCTGAAACTTGGTACATCAGTAGTGAATGTGTCTCCGCGACTGTCTGCAAAGTTTCGTTGCACAATTCGAATAAATGTGGAAGTTATAAACAAAAGCGACATCAACTTTAAAACGCGCTTAATTTTGTTGAGGTTTTGCGTATTCAGTTTGTATGTACATATCTCCGGCAGTACAAGAGCTGCACTTCTGAAACTTGGTACTTCAGTAGGAAATGTGCCTCCGCGACTGTCTGCAAATTTTCGTTGCACAATTCGAATAAATGTGGAAGTTATAAACAAAAGCGATATCTACTTTAAAACGTGCTAAATTTTGTTGAGGTTTTGCGTATTCAGTTTGTATCGACATATCTCCGGCAGTACAAGAGCTGCACTTCTGAAACTTCGTACTTAAGTAGGAAAGGCCTATTCGCGACTGTCTGCAAAGTTTTGTTGCACAATCCGAATAAATGCTCAAGTTATAAACAAAAGCGATATCAACTTCAAAACGCGCTAAATTTTGTTGATGTTTTGCGTATTCAGTTTGTATCGACATATCTCCGGCAGTACAAGAGCTGCACTTCTGAAACTTGGTACTTCAGTAGAAAATGTGTCTGCGCGACTGTCGTCAAAGCTTCGTTGCTTAATTCGAATAAATGTGGAAGTTATAAACAAAAGCGATATCAACTTTTAAACGCGCTAAATTTTGTTGATGTTTTGCGTATTCAGTTTGTATCGACATATCTCCGGCAGTACAAGAGCTGCACTTCTGAAAGTTGGTACTTCAGTAGGAAATGTGCCTCCGCGACTGTCTGCAAATTTTCGTTGCACAATTCGAATAAATGTGGAAGTTATAAACAAAAGCGATATCAACTTTAAAACGTGCTAAATTTTGTTGAGGTTTTGCGTATTCAGTTTGTATCGACATATCTCCGGCAGTACAAGAGCTGCACTTCTGAAACTTGGTACTTCAGTAGAAAAGGCCTATCCGCGACTGTCTGCAAAGTTTCGTTGCACAATTCGAATAAATGTGGAAGTTATTAACAAAAGCGATATCAACTTTAAAACGCGCTAAATTTTGTTGATGTTTTGCGTATTCAGTTTGTATCGACATATCTCCGGCAGTACAAGAGCTGCACTTCTGAAACTTGGTACTACAGTGGAAAAGGCCTATCCGCGACTGTCTGCAAAGTTTCGTTGCACAATTCGAATAAGAGTGGAAGTTATAAACAAAAGCGATATCAACTTTAAAACGCGCTAAATTTTGTTGATGTTTTGCGTATTCAGTTTGTATCGAAATATCTCCGGCAGTACAAGAGCTGCACTTCTGAAACTTGGTACTTCAGTAGAAAATGTGTCTCCGCGACTGTCTGCAAAGCTTCGTTGCACAATTCGAATAAATGTGGAAGTTATAAACAAAAGCGATATCAACTTTAAAACGCGCTAAATTTTGTTGATGTTTTGCGTATTCAGTTTGTATCGACATATCTCCGGCAGTACAAGAGCTGCACTTCTGAAACTTGGTACTTCAGGTGAAAAGGCCTATCTGCGACTGTCTGCAAAGTTTCGTTGCACAATTCGAATAAATGTGGAAGTTATAAACAAAAGCGATATCAACTTTAAAACGCGCTAAATTTTGTTGATGTTTTGCGTATTCAGTTTGTATCGACATATCTCCGGCAGTACAAGAGCTGCACTTCTGAAACTTGGTACTTCAGTAGAACATGTGACTCCGCTTATCTCTGCAAAGTTTCGTTGCGCAATTCTAATGAATGTGGAAGTTATAAACAAAAGCGATATCAACTTTAAAACGCGCTAAATTTTGTTGATGTTTTGCGTATTCAGTTTGTATCGAAATATCTCCGGCAGTACAATAGCTGCACTTCTGAAACTTGGTACTTCAGTAGAAAATGTGTCTCCGCGACTGTCTGCAAAGTTTCGTAGCACAATGTTATGTATATTATATTTCTTCAGCTGCATTTGCCCAGGATTGAACTCAGCACCTTGGGATTACGAGATGGATTACGTGCACTTGCATATATTTCCGTTAAAGTAAAATTACTGGGTTTTCTTGTCCACGTGACTTTTTAATTTAAATGCGTTCTCTTTATTTTACCATATATACGTTCTTGGCCTCTTGCCTTGTTGGCATTGTAGTTTTGAATTAATTGAATAAAGCCTTAGAAAAGGTTTTTCTATTCGTGTCTTCTTTTTACATTACAATTTATTCAATTAATTCATTTACTAAATTTCTCATGGATAAGATTATTCGTCTGGACAAGTTTGATATATCTTCTGCAGACCCTCAGGCTGGCAAGCTCTGGAGACTATGGTACCGTAATTTTACTTATTACTTATCTACTATTGCTTCTTTAAATCCAGACAAACTCGAAGTCCTTTATTTAAACATTGGTGCTACCGTTGCTGACATTATCGAGGGTTGTTCTGGATTCGAACATGCTGTTGAATTGCTGAAAAGTGTTTATGATAAGTCTCCAAGCGTTATTCATGCTAGACATTTGCTTTCTACACGTCTGCAACAGGAAAATGAGTCTGTAGACCAGTACCTTCAGGCCTTAAACCGACTTGCCGCAGACTGTTGCTTCAAAGATGTTACTGCTACTACTTACAGAGATGAATCTGTCCGTGATTCATTTATACGTGGTCTCCGGTCTTCCGTAATACGTGCCAGACTACTTGAAAATGATACGTTAAATCTCAAGGAGGCTACTCAATGTGCTAGAGCTTTAGAACAGGCTCAATTTCGTGCTGAGTCATACGCTTCTCAGATTGGACCTACCGTTGCTGCTACCACGACTAAAAATGTGTTTACTGATTCTGTCGAGGAGGCCACTATTACTGCTCATATGGAGTGTGAATCTGTACAATTGTCTGCTGCCCTTCCTGCTCATGGAAAGTGCTACAACTGCGGAGGGAAACGTCACATTAAGGATGATCGCCGCCACTGTCCTGCCCGCGATAAAGTATGTCGAAACTGTGGCAAACTCGGCCATTTTGCCAAAGTTTGCCGTTCTACCATGTCTACACCTTCACGTTCCACCTCAGCTATTATAGTAGCCCGTGCTAAAGATGATGATAGGTTCCCTCCTATTACTAAAATTGTAAAATTAAAGGGTAAACGATTAACTGCTCTCATAGACACCGGCAGTTCTGATAACTTTATCAGTGCTCGTATTGTTAAAACAATGAAACTGTCTACTTCTAAACGGAATTCCGTAATTTCCATGGCATCATCGGCCATTTCCCTCAAGCTATCTGAATATTGTACTGAGGACGTTATCTTCAATGGTTACGAATATAAAGAAATTGACTTCACAGTACTTCCTGATTCCTGTATGGATATTATACTCGGAGTGCCCTTCTTAAAACTACACCAGAGTATCACTATTTATTTTGGAGGGTCTCAGGATATTCTAAAAATCTGCGCTTTAACCAAAATCAGTTGTGCACCCGTTAAATTGTTCCGAAACTTGACCCGTGATTGCAAACCTATTGCTACTGGGTCCCGAAATTACCGTGCGGAGGACTCTCGATTCATTGAAAAAGAAATTCTACAAATGCTTGAGGATGATATAATTGAACCAAGTTACTCTCCGTGGCGCGCTCAAATTGTTGTGACTTCGTCAACTAATAAAAAGAAACGACTGGTAGTCGATTTCTCCCAAACTATTAACCGTTTCACCTTACTTGATGCATACCCCTTGCCACGAATTGGGGATCTAGTTGACCAAAAGCCCAGTATCGTATCTTTAGTATAATTGACTTGTCCAAAGCATACTATCAGATTGAAATTTGCCCTGAAGATCGCCCCTATACGGCCTTTCAGGCTGGAAACCGTCTGTACCAATTTAAACGAATACCCATGGGGGTCACAAACGGGGTTTCTGCCTTTCAACGATTTATAAATTCTTTCATTTCTGATAACAAATTACCTGGAACCTTCTCGTATATAGATGATATAACTATTTGCGGTAGAACCCAGGAGGAGCATGACGTCAATTTGGAGTATTTCTTAAAAGCTGCCTCGACATACAACCTCGAAATAAACCGGGAAAAATCAAAGTTTTCACTTCGTTCTATTAACGTGCTTGGATACCAAATTTGTAACGGAACTCTTCAACCTGATCCAGAGCGTTTGAGACCTCTTTTGCAAATGCCTCCCCCTTCCGATTCAAAATCGTTAAAAAGGTGTCTTGGTATGTTTGCTTACTATGCGAAATGGATACCTAAGTATTCATACAAAATTCGTCCACTGGTCGAAAATAAACAATTCCCTATGCCTCCTATAGTTGTAAATTCTTTCGAAAAACTCAAGAAAGACATTGCTGAATCATCCGTAAAAGTTATTGATAATGAATTGCCGTTTATTATTGAAACCGATGCCTCAGAAAAGGCTATCGGAGGCACTCTTTTACAAGCTGGGAGACCTGTAGCATTCTTTTCTCGGTCGTTAAACCTCTCTGAAATGCGACTTCATATAGTCGAAAAAGAAGCATATGCCATAGTCGAATGTGTTCGTAAATGGAGAGATCTCATTGTTGGGAAACATTTTACTATTATTACTGATCAACAAGCCGTATCTTTTGTGTTTAAACCTGCTAATCGTGGAAAAATTAAAAACGATAAAATTATACGGTGGAAAATGGAACTTCTTCCCTTTTCATATGATATAAAACACCGTCCCGGGAATGAAAATATTGTCGCTGACACATTATCCAGAGTATGTGGTGCTGCTGTTTCTTCCTTGGAGGAACTAAAAACAATTCATGATTCCTTAATACATCCTGGAGTACAACGCTTTTGGCATTTTGTAAGGTCACAAAATTTGCCATATTCACTTGATGAAATCCGACGTATGACATCTCAATGTACTACTTGCGCCAAAATAAAACCCCAATTCTTTACTTCTACTAATAATATTCTTATCCGTTCTACTGCTCCATTCCAGCGTCTTTCTGTCGATTACAAAGGACCTATCCCGGCATCTTCATCAGGTTGCCGTTACATATTTACAGTCGTCGATGAATACAGTCGATTTCCGTTTGCTTTCCCTTGTCGTGATTGCTCCTCTCAAACCGCGATTCAGTGCCTGGTGAATATTTTTTCTATTTTTGGACTTCCCTCATTCATCCATTCCGATCGAGGAACTTCGTTTATGTCGGAGGAATTCAAACAATTTTTGCTGCGACTTGGAATTGGATCCAGTAACACTACTGCGTATAACCCAAGACGTAACAGCCAATGTGAGCGCTATAACGGCATTATTTGCAACACCATCTTATTAGCTTTGGGATCAAAACGGTTACCCATTAGCGCTTGGCAGGATGTTCTACAGGATGTTTTACAAACTATTCGCTCTCTACTATGCACCTCCACAAATGCTACGCCTCACGAACGCATGTTCAATTTTAAAAGGCGCTCTTCCACTGGCACTGCATTACCTGTTTTACTCTGTGAGCCTGGGGAGGTGTTATTAAAGCGATTTGGTAACAGGAGTAAATATGACCCGATCGTTGAGGTAGTGGAACTCCTCGAGGCTAATCCTACACATGCAAGAATACGATATCATGATGGCCGGGAAGATTCAGTAGCACTAAGACATTTAGCACGTTTTCCACGCTCGGGTCGATCTCAAGATTCTGCTGAAAACGTTCTACCTGACATGGGCCCTTTGCCTGATACAAGTTCCACAAATACTCCTTCACCTAGGGAAAGTTATACAGAAAATGAATTAGTGAATCAGAATTCAGAGAATCAACCTTCCCAGAGATATGGTGCTTCTGATAGTGAACTACTTCCCCGCCGGTCTAGCAGGATTCGCAAAACCAGTCCAGCGTCTGGATTTATAAAACTTTCTGATAACAATCTCTGTTACAAGTGGGGGAGAATGTTATGTATATTATATTTCTTCAGCTGCATTTGCCCAGGATTGAACTCAGCACCTTGGGATTACGAGATGGATTACGTGCACTTGCATATATTTCCGTTAAAGTAAAATTACTGGGTTTTCTCTTGTCCACGTGACTTTTTAATTTAAATGCGTTCTCTTTATTTTACCATATACGTTCTTGGCCTCTTGCCTTGTTGGCATTGTAGTTTTGAATTAATTGAATAAAGCCTTAGAAAAGGTTTTTCTATTCGTGTCTTCTTTTTACATTACACACAATTTTAATAAATGTGGAAGATATAAACAAAAGCGGTGGGCACTTTAAAACGCGCTAAATTTTGTTGATGTTTTGAATATTCAGTTTGTATCGACACATCTCCGGCAGTACAAGAGCTGCACTTTTGAAACTTAGTACTTCAGTAGAGAATGTGTCTCCGCGACTGTCTGCAAAGTTTCGTTGCACAATTCGAATAAATGTGGAAGTTATAAACAAAAGCGATATCAACTTTAAAACGTGCTAAATTTTGTTGATGTTTTGCGTATTCAGTTTGTATCGACATATCTCCGGCAGTACAAAAGCTGCACTTCTGAAATTTAATACTTCAGTGGAAAAAGCCTATCCGCGACTGTTTGCAAAGTTTAGTTGCACAATTCGAATAAATGTGGAAGTTATAAACAAAAGCGATATCAACTTTTAAACGCGCTAAATTTTGTTGATGTTTTGCGTATTCAGTTTGTATCGACATATCTCCGGCAGTACAAGAGCTGCGCTTCTGCAACTTGGTACTTCAGTAGAACATGTGACTCTGCTTATCTCTGCAAAGTTTCGTTGCACAATTCTAATGAATGTGGAAGTTATAAACAAAAGCGATATCCACTTTAAATCGCACTTAATTTTGTTGATGGTTTGCGTATTCAGTTTGTATCGACATATCTCTGGCACTGTTTCTCCGAGACTGTCTGCAAAGTTTCGTTGCACAATTTAATAAATGGTGAAGATATAAACAAAAGAGGTATCAACTTTAAAACGCGCTAAATTTTGTTGATGTTTTGCGTATTCAGTTTGTATCGACACATCTCCGGCAGTACAAGAGCTGCACTTCTGAAACTTGGTACTTCAGTAGAGAATGTGCCTCCGCGACTGTCTGCAAAGTTTCGTTGCACAATTCGAATAAATGTGGGAGTTATAAACAAAAGCGATATCAACTTTTAAACGGGCTAAATTTTGTTGATGTTTTGCGTATTCAGTTTGTATCGACATATCTCCGGCAGTACAAGAGCTGCACTTCTGCAACTTGGTACTTCAGTAAAACATGTGACTCCGCTTATCTCTGCAAAGTTTCGTGACACAATTCTAATGAATTTGGAAGTTATAAACAAAAGCGATATCCACTTTAAATCGCACTAAATTTTGTTGATGTTTTGTGTATTCAGTTTGTATCGACATATCTCCGGCAGTACAAGAGCTGCACTTCTGAAACTTGGTACTTCAGTAGAGAATGTATCTCCGCGACTGTTTGCAAAGTTTCGTTGCACAATTCGAATAAATGTGGAAGTTATAAACAAAAGCGATATAAACTTTAAAACGCGCTAAATTTTGTTGATTTTTTTCGTATTCAGTTTGTATCGACATATCTCGGGCAGTACAAGAGCTGCACTTCTGAAACTTGGTACTTCAGTAGAAAAGGCCTATCCGCGACTGTCTGCAAAGTTTCGTTACACAATTCGAATAAATGTGGAAGTTATAAACAAAAGCGATATCAACTTTAAAACGCGCTAAATTTTGTTGATGTTTTGCGTATTCAGTTTGTATCGACATATCTCCGGCAGTACAAGAGCTGCACTTCTGAAACTTGGTACTTCAGTAGAAAAGCCTATCCGCGACTGTCTGCAAAGTTTCGTTGCACAATTCGAATAAATGTGGAAGTTATAAACAAAAGCGATATCAACTTTAAAACGCGCTAAATTTTGTTGATGTTTTGCGTATTCAGTTTGTATCGACATATCTCCGGCAGTACAATAGCTGCACTTCTGAAACTTATTACATCAGTAGAGAATGTGTCTCCGCGACTGTCTGCAAAGTTTCGTTGCACAATTCGAATAAATGTGGAAGTTATAAACAAAAGCGATATCAACTTTAAAACGCCCTTAATTTTGTTGATGTTTGGCGTATTCAGTTTGTATCGACATATCTCCGGCGGTACAACAGCTGCACTTCTGAAAGTTGTTACTTCAGTAGAAATTGTGCCTCCGCGACTGTCTGCAAAGTTTCGTTGCACAATTCGAATAAATGTGGAAGTTATAAACAAAAGCGATATCAACTTTAAAACACGCTAAATTTTGTTGATGTTTTGTGTATTCAGTTTGTATCGACATATCTCCGGCAGTACAAGAGCTGCACTTCTGAAACATGGTACTTCAGTGGAGAATGTGTCTCCGCGACTGTCTGAAAAGTTTCGTTGCACAATTCGAATAAATGTGGAAGTTATTAACAAAAGCGATATCAACTTTAAAACGTGCTAAATTTTGTTGATGTTTTGCGTATTCAGTTCGTATCGACATATCTCCGGCAGTACAAGAGCTGCCCTTCTGAAACTTGGTACTTCAGTAGAAAAGCCTATCCGCGACTGTCTGCAAAGTTTCGTTGCACAATTCGAATAAATGTGGAAGTTATAAACAAAAGCGATATCAACTTTCAAACGCGCTAAATTTTGTTGATGTTTTGCGTATTCAGTTTGTATCGACATATCTCCGGCAGTACAATAGCTGCACTTCTGAAACTTATTACATCAGTAGAGAATGTGTCTCCGCGACTGTCTGCAAAGTTTCGTTGCACAATTCGAATAAATGTGGAAGTTATAAACAAAAGCGATATCAACTTTAAAACGCGCTAAATTTTGTTGATGTTTTGTGTATTCAGTTTGTATCGACATATCTCCGGCAGTACAAGAGCTGCACTTCTGAAACTTGGTACTGCAGTGGAGAATGTGTCTCCGCGACTGTCTGAAAAGTTTCGTTGCACAATTCGAATAAATGTGGAAGTTATTAACAAAAGCGATATCAACTTTAAAACGCGCTAAATTTTGTTGATGTTTTGCGTATTCAGTTCGTATCGACATATCTCCGGCAGTACAAGAGCTGCACTTCTGAAACTTGGTATTTCAGTAGAAAATGTGTCTCCGCGACTGTCTGCAAAGTTTCGTTGCACAATTCGAATAAATGTGGAAGTTATAAACAAAAGCGATATCAACTTTAAAACGCGCTAAATTTTGTTGATGTTTTGCGTATTCAGTTTGTATCGACATATCTCCGGCAGTACAAAAGCTGCACTTCTGAATCTTAATACTTCAGTGGAAAAGGCATATCCGCGACTGTCTTCAAAGTTTCGTTGCAGAATTCGAATAAATGTGGAAGTTATAAACAAAAGCGATATCAACTTTTAAACGCGCTAAATTTTGTTGATGTTTTGCGTATTCAGTTTGTATCGACATATCTCCGGCAGTACAAGAGCTGCACGTGACTCCGCTTATCTCTGCAAAGTTTCGTGACACAATTCTAATTAATGTGGAAGTTATAAACAAAAGCGATATCCACTTTAAATCGCACTAAATTTTGTTGATGTTTTGTGTATTCAGTTTGTATCGACATATCTCCGGCAGTACAAGAGCTGCACTTCTGAAACTTGGTACGTCAGTGGAAAAGGCCTATCCGCGACTGTCTGCAAAGTTTCGTTGCACAATTCGAATAAATGTGGAAGTTATAAACAAAAGCGATATCAACTTTAAAACGCGCTAAATTTTGTTGATGTTTTGTGTATTCAGTTTGTATCGACATATCTCCGGCAGTACAAGAGCTGCACTTCTGAAACTTGGTACTTCAGTAGAGAATGTGTCTCCGCGACTGTCTGCAAAGTTTCGTTGCACAATTCGAATAAATGTGGAAGTTATTAACAAAAGCGATATCAACTTTAAAACGCGCTAAATTTTGTTGATGTTTTGCGTATTCAGTTTGTATCGACATATCTCCGGCAGTAAAAGAGCTGCACTTCTGAAACTTGGTACTTCAGTAAAAAATGTGCCTCTGCGACTGTCTGCAAAGTTTCGTTGCACAATTCGAATAAATGTGGAAGTTATAAACAAAAGCGATATCAACTTTCAAACGGGCTAAATTTTGTTGATGTTTTGCGTATTCAGTTTGTATCGACATATCTCCGGCAGTACAAGAGCTGCACTTCTGAAACTTGGTACTTCAGTAGAACATGTGAGTCCGCTTATCTCTGCAAAGTTTCGTGACACAATTCTAATGAATGTGGAAGTTATAAACAAAAGCGATATCCACTTTAAATCGCACTAAATTTTGTTGATGTTTTGTGTATTCAGTTTGTGTCGACATATCTCCGGCAGTACAAGAGCTGCACTTCTGAAACTTGGTACTTCAGTGGACAAGGCCTATCCGCGACTGTCTGCAAAGTTTCGTTGCACAATTCGAATAAATGTTGAAGTTATAAACAAAAGCGATATCAACTTTAAAACGCGCTAAATTTTGTTGATGTTTTGCGTATTCAGTTTGTATCGACATATCTCCGGCAGTACAAGAGCTGCACTTCTGAAACTTGGTACTTCAGTAGAAAAGGCCTATCCGCGACTGTCTGCAAAGTTTCGTTGCACAATTCGAATAAATGTGGAAGTTATAAACAAAAGCGATATCAACTTTAAAACGCGCTAAATTTTGTTGATGTTTTGCGTATTCAGTTTGTATCGACATATCTCCGGCAGTACAAGAGCTGCACTTCGAAAACTTATTACTTCAGTAGAAAATGTGCCTCCGCGACTGTCTGCAAAGTTTCGTTGCACAATTCCAATAAATGTGGAAGTTATAAACAAAAGCGATATCAACTTTAGAACGCGCTAAATTTTGTTGATGTTTTGCGTATTCAGTTTGTATCGACATATCTCCGGCAGTACAAGAGCTGCACTTCTGAAACTTGGTACGTCATTGGAAAAGGCCTATCCGCGACTGTCTGCAAAGTTTCGTTGCACAATTCGAATAAATGTGGAAGTTATAAACAAAAGCGATATCAACTTTAAAACGCGCTAAATTTTGTTGATGTTTTGCGTATTCAGTTTGTATCGACATATCTCCGGCAGTACAATAGCTGCACTTCTGAAACTTGGTACATCAGTTGTAATTGTGCCTCCGCGACTGTCTGCAAAGTTTCGTTGCACAATTCGAATAAATGTGGAAGTTATAAACAAAAGCGATATCAACTTTAAAACGCGCTAAATTTTGTTGATGTTTTGTGTATTCAGTTTGTATCGACATATCTCCGGCAGTTCAAGAGCTGCACTTCTGAAACTTGGTATTTCAGTTGAGAATGTGTCTCCGCGACTGTCTGACAAGTTTCGTTGCACAATTCGAATAAATGTGGAAGTTATTAACAAAAGCGATATCAACTTTAAAACGCGCTAAATTTTGTTGATGTTTTGCGTATTCAGTTTGTATCGACATATCTCCGGCAGTACAAGAGCTGCACTTCTGAAACTTGGTACTTCAGTAAAAAATGTGCCTCCGCGACTGTCTGCAAAGTTTCGTTGCACAATTAATATAAATGTGGAAGTTATAAACAAAAGCGATATCAACTTTAAAACGCGCTAAATTTTGTTGATGTTTTGCGTATTCAGTTTGTATCGACATATCCTCGGCAGTACAAAAGCTGCACTTCTGAAACTTGGTACTTCAGTGGAAAAGGCCTATCTGCGATTGTCTGCAAAGTTTCGTTGCACAATTCGAATAAATGTGGAAGTTATAAACAAAAGCGATATCAACTTTTAAACGCGCTAAATTTAGTTGATGTTTTGCGTATTCAGTTTGTATCGACATATCTCCGGCAGTACAAGAGCTGCACTTCTGAAACTTGGTACTTCAGTAGAGAATGTATCTCCGCGACTGTCTGCCCAGTTTCGTAGCACAATTCCAGGAAATGTGGAAGTTATAAACAAAAGCGATATCAACTTTAAAACGCGCTTAATTTTGTTGATGTTTTGCGTATTCAGTTTGTATCGACATATCTCCGGCAGTACAAGAGCTGCACTTCTGAAACTTGGTACTTAAGTAGAAAAGCCTATCCGCGACTGTCCGCAAAGTTTCGTTGCACAATTCGAATAAATGTGGAAGTTATAAACAAAAGCGATATCAACTTTAAAACGCGCTAAATTTTGTTGATGATTTGCGTATTCAGTTTGTATCGACATATCTCCGGCAGTACAATAGCTGCACTTCTGAAACTTGGTACATCAGCAGAGAATGTGTCTCCGCGACTGTCTGCAAAGTTTCGTTGCACAATTCGAATAAATGTGGAAGTTATAAACAAAAGCGATATCAACTTTAAAACGCCCTTAAGTTTGTTGATGTTTTGCGTATTCAGTTTGTATGGATATATCTCCGGCAGTACAAGAGCTGCACTTCTGAAACTTGTTATTTCAGTAGCGAATGTATCTCCGCGACTGTCTGCCCAGTTTCGTAGCACAATTCCAGGAAATGTGGAAGTTATAAACAAAAGCGATATCAACTTTAAAACGCGCTTAATTTTGTTGATGTTTTGCGTATTCAGTTTGTATCGACATATCTCCGGCAGTACAAGAGCTGCACTTCTGAAACTTGGTACTTAAGTAGAAAAGCCTATCCGCGACTGTCCGCAAAGTTTCGTTGCACAATTCGAATAAATGTGGAAGTTATAAACAAAAGCGATATCAACTTTAAAACGCGCTAAATTTTGTTGATGATTTGCGTATTCAGTTTGTATCGACATATCTCCGGCAGTACAATAGCTGCACTTCTGAAACTTGGTACATCAGCAGAGAATGTGTCTCCGCGACTGTCTGCAAAGTTTCGTTGCACAATTCGAATAAATGTGGAAGTTATAAACAAAAGCGATATCAACTTTAAAACGCCCTTAAGTTTGTTGATGTTTTGCGTATTCAGTTTGTATCGACATATCTCCGGCAGTACAAGAGCTGCACTTCTGAAACTTGTTATTTCAGTAGAAATCGTGCCTCCGCGACTGTCTGCAAAGTTTCGTTGCACAATTCGAATAAATGTGGAAGTTATAAACAAAAGCGATATCAACTTTAAAACGCGCTTTATTTTGTTGATGTTTTGTGTATTCAGTTTGTATCGACATATCTCAACAGTACATACACTGCACTTTTGAAACTTAGTACCTCAGTAGAGAATTTGTCTCTGCGACTGTCTGCAAAGTTTCGTTGCACAATTCGAATAAATGTGGACGTTATTAACAAAAGCGATATCAACTTTAAAACGCGCTAAATTTTGTTGATGTTTTGCGTATTAAGTTTGTATCGACATATCTCCGGCAGTACAAGAACTGCACTTCTGAAACTTGGTACTTCAGTAGAAATTGTGCATCCGCGACTGTCTGCAAAGTTTCGTTGCACAATTCGAATAAATGTGGAAGCTATAAACAAAAGCGACATCAACTTTTAAACGCGCTAAATTTTGTTGATGTTTTGCGTATTCAGTTTGTATCGACATATCTCCAGCAGTACAAGAGCTGCACTTCTGAAACTTGGTACTACAGTAGAAAAGGCCTATCCGCGACTGTCTGCAAAGTTTCGTGACACAATTCGAATATATGTGGAAGTTATAAACAAAAGCGATATCAACTTTAAAACGCGCTAAATTTTGTTGATGTTTTGCGTATTCAGTTTGTATCGACATATCACCGGCAGTACAAGAGCTGCACTTCTGAAACTTAGTACTTCAGTAGGAAATGTGCCTCCGCGACTGCCTGCAAAGTTTCGTTGCACAATTCGAATAAATGTGGAAGTTATAAACAAAAGCGGTATCTACTTTAAAACGCGCTAAATTTTGTTGATGATTTGCGTATTCAGTTTGTATCGAAATATCTTCGGAAGTACAAGAGCTGCACTTCTGAAACTTGGTACTTCAGTAGAAAAAGCCTATCCGCGACTGTCTGCAAAGTTTCGTTGCACAATTCGAATAAATGTGGAAGTTATAAACAAAAGCGATATCAACTTTAAAACGCGCTAAATTTTGTTGATGTTTTGCGTATTCAGTTTTTATCGACATATCTCCGGCAGTACAAGAGCTGCATGTCTGAAACTTTGTACTTCAGTAGAAAGGGCCTATCCGCGACTGTCTGCAAAGTTTCGTTGCACAATTCGAATAAATGTGGAAGTTATAAACAAAAGCGATATCAACTTTAAAACGCGCTAAATTTTGTTGATGTCTTGCGTATTCAGTTTGTATCGACATATCTCCGGCAGTACAAGAGCTGCACTTCTGAAACTTGGTACTTCAGTAGAAAAGGCCTATCCGCGACTGTCTGCAAAGTTTCGTTGCACAATTCGAATAAATGTGGAAGTTATAAACAAAAGCGATATCAACTTTAAAACGCGCTAAATTTTGTTGATGTTTTGCGTATTCAGTTTGTATCGACATATTACCGGCAGTAAAAAAGCTGCACTTCTGAAACATGGTACTTCAGTAGAACATGTGTCTCCGCGACTGTCTGCAAAGTTTAGTTGTACAATTCGAATAAATGTGGAAGTTATAAACAAAAGCGATATCAACTTTAAAACGCGCTAAATGTTGTTGATGTTTTGCGTATTCAGTTTGTATCGACATATCTCCGGCAGTACAAAAGCTGCACGTCTGAACCTTGGTACTTCAGTAGAAAAGGCCTATCCGCGACTGTCTGCAAAGTTTCGTTGCACAATTCGAATAAATGTGGAAGTTATAAACAAAAGCGATATCAACTTTAAAACGCGCTAAATTTTGTTGATGTTTTGCGTATTCAGTTTGTATCGACATATCTCCGGCAGTACAAACGCTGAACTTCTGAAACTTAGTACTTCAGTAGTAAAGGCCTATCCGCGACTGTCTGCAAAGTTTCGTTGCACAATTCGAATAAATGTGGCAGTTATAAACAAAAGCGATATCAACTTTAAAACGCGCTAAATTTTGTTGATGTTTTGCGTAACCAGTTTGTATCGACATATCTCCGGCAGTACAAAAGCTGCACGTCTGAACCTTCGTACTTCAGTAGAAAAGGCCTATCCGCGACTGTCTGCAAAGTTTCGTTGCACAATTCGAATAAATGTGGAAGTTATAAACAAAAGCGATATCAACTTTAAAACGCGCTAAATTTTGTTGATGTTTTGCGTATTCATTTTGTATCGACATATCTCCGGCAGTACAAGAGCTGCACTTCTGAAACTAATTACTTCAGTAGTAAAGGCCTATCCGCGACTGTCTGCAAAGTTTCGTGGCACAATTCGAATAAATGTGGAAGTGATAAAGAAAAGCGATATCAACTTTAAAACGCGCTAAATTTTGTTGATGTTTTGCGTATTCAGTTTGTATCGACATATCACCGGCAGTACAAGAGCTGCACTTCTGAAACTATGTACTTCAGTAGAAAAGGCCTATCCGCGACTGTCTACAAAGTTTCGTTGCACAATTCGAATAAATGTGGAAGTTATAAACAAAAGCGATATCAACTTTAAAACGCGCTAAATTTTGTTGATGTTTTGCGTATTCAGTTTGTATCGACATATCTCCGGCAGTACAAGAGCTGCACTTCTGAAACTTGGTACTTCAGTAGAACATGTGTCTCCGCGACTGTCTGCAAAGTTTCGTGTCACAATTCGAATAAATATGGAAGTTATAAACAAAAGCGATATCAACTTTAAAACGCGCTAAATTTTGTTGATGTTTTGCGTATTCAGTTTGTATCGACATATCTCCGGCAGTACAAGAGCTGCACTTCTGAAACTTGGTACTTCAGTAGAAAAGGCCTATCCGCGACTGTCTGCAAAGTTTCGTTGCACAATTCGAATAAATGTGGAAGTTATAAACAAAAGCGATATCAACTTTAAAACGCGCTAAATTTTGTTGATGTTTTGCGTATTCAGTTTGTATCGACATATCTCCGGCAGTAACAAAGCTGCACTTCTGAAACATGGTACTTCAGTAGAACATGTGTCTCCGCGACTGTCTGCAAAGTTTCGTTGCACAATTCGAATAAATGTGGAAGTTATAAACAAAAGCGATATCAACTTTAAAACGCGCTAAATTTTGTTGATGTTTTGCGTATTCAGTTTGTATCGACATATCTCCGGCAGTACAATAGCTGCACTTCTGAAACTTGGTACTTCAGTAGAAAAGGCCTATCCGCGACTGTCTGCAAAGTTTCGTTGTACAATTCGAATAAATGTGGAAGTTATAAACAAAAGCGATATCAACTTTAAAACGCGCTAAATTTTGTTGATGTTTTGCGTATTCAGTTTGTATCGACATATCTCCGGCAGTACAAAAGCTGCACTTCTGAAACTTAGTACTTCAGTAGAAAAAGCCTATCCGCGACTTTCTGCAAAGTTTCGTTGCACAATTCGAATAAATGTTGAAGTTATAAACAAAAGCGATATCAACTTTAAAACGCGCTAAATTTTGTTGATGTTTTGCGTATTCAGTTTGTATCGACATATCTCCGGCAGTACAAGAGCTGCACTTCTGAAACTTATTACTTCAGTAGTAAAGGCCTATCCGCGACTGTCTGCAAAGTTTCGTGGCACAATTCGAATAAATGTGGAAGTTATAAACAAAAGCGATATCAACTTTAAAACGCGCTAAATTTTGTTGATGTTTTGCGTATTCAGTTTGTATCGACATATCTCCGGCAGTACAAGAGCTGCACTTCTGAAACTTGGTACTTCAGTAGAACATGTGTCTCCGCGACTGTCTGCAAAGTTTCGTGTCACAATTCGAATAAATATGGAAGTTATAAACAAAAGCGATATCAACTTTAAAACGCGCTAAATTTTGTTGATGTTTTGCGTATTCAGTTTGTATCGACATATCTCCGGCAGTACAAGAGCTGCACTTCTGAAACTTGGTACTTCAGTAGAAAATGCCTCTCCGCGATTGTCTGCAAAGTTTCGTGGCACAATTCGAATAAATGTGGAAGTTATAAACAAAAGCGATATCAACTTTAAAACGCGCTAAATTTTGTTGATGTTTTGCGTATTCAGTTTGTATCGACATATCTCCGGCAGTAACAAAGCTGCACTTCTGAAACATGGTACTTCAGTAGAACATGTGTCTCCGCGACTGTCTTCAAAGTTTCGTTGCACAATTCGAATAAATGTGGAAGTTATAAACAAAAGCGATATCAACTTTAAAACGCGCTAAATGTTGTTGATGTTTTGCGTATTCAGTTTGTATCGACATATCTCCGGCAGTACAAAAGCTGCACGTCTGAACCTTGGTACTTCAGTAGAAAAGGCCTATCCGCGACTGTCTGCAAAGTTTCGTTGCACAATTCGAATAAATGTGGAAGTTATAAACAAAAGCGATATCAACTTTAAAACGCGCTAAATGTTGTTGATGTTTTGCGTATTCAGTTTGTATCGACATATCTCCGGCAGTACAAAAGCTGCACGTCTGAACCTTGGTACTTCAGTAGAAAAGGCCTATCCGCGACTGTCTGCAAAGTTTCGTTGCACAATTCGAATAAATGTGGAAGTTATAAACAAAAGCGATATCAACTTTAAAACGCGCTAAATTTTGTTGATGTTTTGCGTATTCAGTTTGTATCGAGATATCTCCAGCAGTACAAACGCTGCACTTCTGAAACTTGGTACTTCAGTAGAAAAGGCCTATCCGCGACTGTCTGCAAAGTTTCGTTGCACAATTCGAATAAATGTGGCAGTTATTAACAAAAGCGATATCAACTTTAAAACGCGTAAAATTTTGTTGATGTTTTGCGTATTCAGTTTGTATCGACATATCTCCGGCAGTACAAAAGCTGCACGTCTGAACCTTGGTACTTCAGTAGAAAAGGCCTATCCGCGACTGTCTGCAAAGTTTCGTTGTACAATTCGAATAAATGTGGAAGTTATAAACAAAAGCGATATCAACTTTAAAACGCGCTAAATTTTGTTGATGTTTTGCGTATTCAGTTTGTATCGACATATCTCCGGCAGTACAAAAGCTGCACTTCTGAACCTTGGTACTTCAGTAGAAAAGGCCTATCCGCGACTGTCTGCAAAGTTTCGTTGCACAATTCGAATAAATGTGGAAGTTATAAAAAAAAGCGATATCAACTTTAAAACGCGCTAAATTTTGTTGATGTTTTGCGTATTCAGTTTGTATCGACATATCCCCGGCAGTACAAGAGCTGCACTTCTGAAACTTGGTACTTCAGTAGAAAAGGCCTATCCGCGACTGTCTGCAAAGTTTCGTTGCACAATTCGAATAAATGTGGAAGTTATAAACAAAAGCGATATCAACTTTAAAACGCGCTAAATTTTGTTGATGTTTTGCGTATTCAGTTTGTATCGACATATCTCCGGCAGTACAAGAGCTGCACTTCTGAAACTTGGTACTTCAGTAGAACATGTGTCTCCGCGACTGTCTGCAAAGTTTCGTTGCACAATTCGAATAAATGTGGAAGTTATAAACAAAAGCGATATCAACTTTAAAACGCGCTAAATTTTGTTGATGTTTTGCGTATTCAGTTTGTATCGACATATCTCCGGCAGTACAAGAGCTGCACTTCTGAAACTTGGTACTTCAGTAGAAAAGGCCTATCCGCGACTGTCTGCAAAGTTTCGTGGCACAATTCGAATAAATGTGGAAGTGATAAACAAAAGCGATATCAACTTTAAAACGCGCTAAATTTTGTTGATGTTTTGCGTATTCAGTTTGTATCGACATATCACCGGCAGTACAAGAGCTGCACTTCTGAAACTTGGTACTTCAGTAGAAAAGGCTTATCCGCGACTGTCTGCAAAGTTTCGTTGCACAATTCGAATAAATGTGGAAGTTATAAACAAAAGCGATATCAACTTTAAAACGCGCTAAATTTTGTTGATGTTTTGCGTATTCAGTTTGTATCCACATATCCCCGGCAGTACAAGAGCTGCACTTCTGAAACTTGGTACTTCAGTAGAAAAGGCCTATCCGCGACTGTCTACAAAGTTTCGTTGCACAATTCGAATAAATGTGGAAGTTATAAACAAAAGCGATATCAACTTTAAAACGCGCTAAATTTTGTTGATGTTTTGCGTATTCAGTTTGTATCGACATATCTCCGGCAGTACAAGAGCTGCACTTCTGAAACTTGGTACTTCAGTAGAACATGTGTCTCCGCGACTGTCTGCAAAGTTTCGTTGCACAATTCGAATAAATATGGAAGTTATAAACAAAAGCGATATCAACTTTAAAACGCGCTAAATTTTGTTGATGTTTTGCGTATTCAGTTTGTATCGACATATCTCCGGCAGTACAAGAGCTGCACTTCTGAAACTTGGTACTTCAGTAGAACATGTGTCTCCGCGACTGTCTGCAAAGTTTCGTTGCACAATTCGAATAAATGTGGAAGTTATAAACAAAAGCGATATCAACTTTAAAACGCGCTAAATTTTGTTGATGTTTTGCGTATTCAGTTTGTATCGACATATCTCCGGCAGTACAAGAGCTGCACTTCTGAACCTTGGTACTTCAGTAGAAAAGGCCTATCCGCGACTGTCTGCAAAGTTTCGTTGCACAATTCGAATAAATGTGGAAGTTATAAACAAAAGCGATATCAACTTTAAAACGCGCTAAATTTTGTTGATGTTTTGCGTATTCAGTTTGTATCGACATATCTCCGGCAGTACAAAAGCTGCACTTCTGAAACTTGGAACTTCAGTAGAAAAAGCCTATCCGCGACTGTCTGCAAAGTTTCGTTGCACAATTCGAATAAATGTTGAAGTTATAAACAAAAGCGATATCAACTTTAAAACGCGCTAAATTTTGTTGATGTTTTGCGTATTCAGTTTGTATCGACATATCACCGGCAGTACAAGAGCTGCACTGTTGAAACTTGGTAGAAAAGGCCTATCCGCGACTGTCTGCAAAGTTTCGTTGCACAATTCGAATAAATGTGGAAGTTATAAACAAAAGCGATATCAACTTTAAAACGCGCTACATTTTGTTGATGTTTTGCGTATTCAGTTTGTATCAACATATCCCCCGCAGTACAAGAGCTGCACTTCACAAATTTGGTACTCTAGTAGAAAAGACCTATCCGCGACTGTCTGCAAAGTTTCGTTGCACAATTCGAATAAATGTGGAAGTTATAAACAAAAGCGATATCAACTTTAAAACGCGCTAAATTTTGTTGATGTTTTGCGTATTCAGTTTGTATCGACATATCTCCGGCAGTACAAAAGCTGCACTTCTGAAACTTATTACTTCAGTAGAACATGTGTCTCCGCGACTGTCTGCAAAATTTCGTTGCACAATTCGAATAAATGTCGAAGTTATAAACAAAAGCGATATCAACTTTAAAACGCGCTAAATTTTGTTGATGTTTTGCGTATTCAGTTTGTATCGACATATCTCCGGCAGTACAAGAGCTGCACTTCTGAAACTTGGTACTTCAGTAGAACATGTGTCTCCGCGACTGTCTGCAAAGTTTCGTTGCACAATTCGAATAAATGTGGAAGTTATAAACAAAAGCGATATCAACTTTAAAACGCGCTAAATTTTGTTGATGTTTTGCGTATTCAGTTTGTATCGACATATCTCCGGCAGTACAAGAGCTGCACTTCTGAAACTTGGTACTTCAGTAGTAAAAGCCTATCCGCGCCTGTCTGCATAGTTTCGTTGCACAATTCGAATAAATGTGGAAGTTATAAACAAAAGCGATATCAACTTTAAAACGCGCTAAATTTTGTTGATGTTTTGCGTATTCAGTTTGTATCGACATATCTCCGGCAGTACAAGAGCTGCACTTCTAAAACTTGGTACTTCAGTAGAAAAGGCCTATCCGCGACTGTCTGCAAAGTTTCGTTGCACAATTCGAATAAATGTGGAAGTTATAAACAAAAGCGATATCAACTTTAAAACGCGCTAAATTTTGTTGATGTTTTGCGTATTCAGTTTGTATCGACATATCCCCGGCAGTACAAGAGCTGCACTTCTGAACCTTGCTACTTCAGTAGAAAAGGCCTATCCGCGACTGTCTGCAAAGTTTCGTTGCATAATTCGAATAAATGTGGAAGTTATATACAAAAGCGATATCAACTTTAAAACGCGCTAAATTTTGTTGATTTTTTGCGTATTCAGTTTGTATCGACATATCTCCGACAGTAAAAAAGCTGCACTTCTGAAACTTGGTACTTCAGTAGAACATGTGTCTCAACGACTGTCTCCAAAGTTTCGTTGCACAATTCGAATAAATGTGGAAGTTATAAACAAAAGCGATATCAACTTTAAAACGCGCTAAATGTTGTTGATGTTTTGCGTATTCAGTTTGTATCGACATATCTCCGGCAGTAAAAAAGCTGCACTTCTGAACCTTGGTACTTCAGTAGAAAAGGCCTATCCGCGACTGTCTGCAAAGTTTCGTTGCACAATTCGAATAAATGTGGAAGTTATAAAAAAAAGCGATATCAACTTTAAAACGCGCTAAATTTTGTTGATGTGTTGCGTATTCAGTTTGTATCGACATATCTCCGGCAGTACAAGAGCTGCACTTCTGAAACTTGGTACTTCAGTAGAAAAGGCCTATCCGCGACTGTCTGCAAAGTTTCGTTACACAATTCGAATAAATGTGGAAGTGATAAACAAAAGCGATATCAACTTTAAAACGCGCTAAATTTTGTTGATGTTTTGCGTATTCAGTTTGTATCGACATATCTCCGGCAGTACAAGAGCTGCACTTCTTAAACTTGGTACTTCAGTAGAACATGTGTCTCCGCGACTGTCTGCAAAGTTTCGTTGCACAATTCGAATAAATATGGAAGTTATAAACAAAAGCGATATCAACTTTAAAACGCGCTAAATTTTGTTGATGTTTTGCGTATTCAGTTTGTATCGACATATCTCCGGCAGTACAAGAGCTGCACTTCTGAAACTTGGTACTTCAGTAGAACATGTGTCTCCGCGACTGTCTGCAAAGTTTCGTTGCACAATTCGAATAAATGTGGAAGTTATAAACAAAAGCGATATCAACTTTAAAACGCGCTAAATTTTGTTGATGTTTTGCGTATTCAGTTTGTATCGACATATCTCCGGCAGTACAAGAGCTGCACTTCTGAAACTTGGTACTTCAGTAGAAAAGGCCTATCCGAAACTGTCTGCAAAGTTTCGTTGCACAATTCGAATAAATGTGGAAGTTATAAACAAAAGCGATATCAACTTTAAAACGCGCTAAATTTTGTTGATGTTTTGCGTATTCAGTTTGTATCGACATATTTCCGGCAGTACAAAAGCTGCACTTTTGAAACTTGGTACTTCAGTAGAAAAAGCCTATCCGCGACTGTCTGCAAAGTTTCGTTGCACAATTCGAATAAATGTTGAAGTTATAAACAAAAGCGATATCAACTTTAAAACGCGCTAAATTTTGTTGATGTTTTGCGTATTCAGTTTGTATCGACATATTTCCGGCAGTACAAGAGCTGCACTTCTGAAACTTATTACTTCAGTAGAAAAGGCCTATCCGCGACTGTCTGCAAAGTTTCGTGGCACAATTCGAATAAATGTGGAAGTGATAAACAAAAGCGATATCAACTTTAAAACGCGCTAAATTTTGTTGATGTTTTGCGTATTCAGTTTGTATCGACATATCACCGGCAGTACAAGAGCTGCATTTCTGAAACTTGGTACTTTAGTAGTAAAAGGCCTATCCGCGACTGTCTGCAAAGTTTCGTTGCACAATTCGAATAAATGTGGAAGTTATAAACAAAAGCGATATCAACTTTAAAACGCGCTACATTTTGTTGATGTTTTGCGTATTCAGTTTGTATCAACATATCCCCCGCAGTACAAGAGCTGCACTTCACAAACTTGGTACTTCAGTAGGAAATACCTATCCGCGACTGTCTGCAAAGTTTCGTTGCACAATTCGAATAAATGTGGAAGTTATAAACAAAAGCGATATCAACTTTAAAACGCGCTAAATTTTGTTGATGTTTTGCGTATTCAGTTTGTATCGACATATCTCCGGCAGTACAAAAGCTGCACTTCTGAAACTTATTACTTCAGTAGAACATGTGTCTCCGCGACTGTCTGCAAAGTTTCGTTGCACAATTCGAATAAATGTGGAAGTTATAAACAAAAGCGATATCAACTTTAAAACGCGCTAAATTTTGTTGATGTTTTGCGTATTCAGTTTGTATCGACATATCTCCGGCAGTACAAGAGCTGCACTTCTGAAACTTGGTACTTCAGTAGAAAAAGCCTATCCGCGCCTGTCTGCATAGTTTCGTTGCACAATTCGAATAAATGTGGAAGTTATAAACAAAAGCGATATCAACTTTAAAACGCGCTAAATTTTGTTGATGTTATGCGTATTCAGTTTGTATCGACATATCTCCGGCAGTACAAGAGCTGCACTTCTGAAACTTGGTACTTCAGTAGAAAAGGCCTATCCGCGACTGTCTGCAAAGTTTCGTTGCACAATTCGAATAAATGTGGAAGTTATAAAAAAAAGCGATATCAACTTTAAAACGCGCTAAATTTTGTTGATGTGTTGCGTATTCAGTTTGTATAGACATATCTCCGGCAGTACAAGAGCTGCACTTCTGAAACTTGGTACTTCAGTAGAATAGGCCTATCCGCGACTGTCTGCAAAGTTTCGTTACACAATTCGAATAAATGTGGAAGTGATAAACAAAAGCGATATCAACTTTAAAACGCGCTAAATTTTGTTGATGTTTTGCGTATTCAGTTTGTATCGACATATCTCCGGCAGTACAAGAGCTGCACTTCTTAAACTTGGTACTTCAGTAGAACATGTGTCTCCGCGACTGTCTGCAAAGTTTCGTTGCACAATTCGAATAAATATGGAAGTTATAAACAAAAGCGATATCAACTTTAAAACGCGCTAAATTTTGTTGATGTTTTGCGTATTCAGTTTGTATCGACATATCTCCGGCAGTACAAGAGCTGCACTTCTGAAACTTAATACTTCAGTAGAAAAGGCCTATCCGAAACTGTCTGCAAAGTTTCGTTGCACAATTCGAATAAATGTGGAAGTTATAAACAAAAGCGATATCAACTTTAAAACGCGCTAAATTTTGTTGATGTTTTGCGTATTCAGTTTGTATCGACATATTTCCGGCAGTACAAAAGCATCACTTCTGAAACTTGGTACTTCAGTAGAAAAAGCCTATCCGCGACTGTCTGCAAAGTTTCGTTGCACAATTCGAATAAATGTTGAAGTTATAAACAAAAGCGATATCAACTTTAAAACGCGCTAAATTTTGTTGATGTTTTGCGTATTCAGTTTGTATCGACATATTTCCGGCAGTACAAGAGCTGCACTTCTGAAACTTATTACTTCAGTAGAAAAGGCCTATCCGCGACTGTCTGCAAAGTTTCGTGGCACAATTCGAATAAATGTGGAAGTGATAAACAAAAGCGATATCAACTTTAAAACGCGCTAAATTTTGTTGATGTTTTGCGTATTCAGTTTGTATCGACATATCACCGGCAGTACAAGAGCTGCATTTCTGAAACTTGGTACTTCAGTAGTAAAAGGCCTATCCGCGACTGTCTGCAAAGTTTCGTTGCACAATTCGAATAAATGTGGAAGTTATAAACAAAAGCGATATCAACTTTAAAACGCGCTACATTTTGTTGATGTTTTGCGTATTCAGTTTGTATCAACATATCCCCCGCAGTACAAGAGCTGCACTTCACAAACTTGGTACTTCAGTAGAAAAGACCTATCCGCGACTGTCTGCAAAGTTTCGTTGCACAATTCGAATAAATGTGGAAGTTATAAACAAAAGCGATATCAACTTTAAAACGCGCTAAATTTTGTTGATGTTTTGCGTATTCAGTTTGTATCGACATATCTCCGGCAGTACAAAAGCTGCACTTCTGAAACTTATTACTTCAGTAGAACATGTGTCTCCGCGACTGTCTGCAAAGTTTCGTTGCACAATTCGAATAAATGTGGAAGTTATAAACCAAAGCGATATCAACTTTAAAACGCGCTACATTTTGTTGATGTTTTGCGTATTCAGTTTGTATCAACATATCCCCCGCAGTACAAGAGCTGCACTTCACAAACTTGGTACTCTAGTAGAAAAGACCTATCCGCGACTGTCTGCAAAGTTTCGTTGCACAATTCGAATAAATGTGGAAGTTATAAACAAAAGCGATATCAACTTTAAAACGCGCTAAATTTTGTTGATGTTTTGCGTATTCAGTTTGTATCGACATATCTCCGGCAGTACAAGAGCTGCACTTCTGAAACTTGGTACTTCAGTAGAAAAAGCCTATCCGCGCCTGTCTGCATAGTTTCGTTGCACAATTCGAATAAATGTGGAAGTTATAAACAAAAGCGATATCAACTTTAAAACGCGCTAAATTTTGTTGATGTTTTGCGTATTCAGTTTGTATCGACATATCTCCGGCAGTACAAGAGCTGCACATCTGAAACTTGGTACTTCAGTAGAAAAGGCCTATCCGCGACTGTCTGCAAAGTTTCGTTGCACAATTCGAATAAATGTGGAAGTTATAAACAAAAGCGATATCAACTTTAAAACGCGCTAAATTTTGTTGATGTTTTGCGTATTCAGTTTGTATCGACATATCCCCGGCAGTACAAGAGCTGCACTTCTGAACCTTGCTACTTCAGTAGAAAAGGCCTATCCGCGACTGTCTGCAAAGTTTCGTTGCATAATTCGAATAAATGTGGAAGTTATAAACAAAAGCGATATCAACTTTAAAACGCGCTAAATTTTGTTGATTTTTTGCGTATTCAGTTTGTATCGACATATCTCCGACAGTAAAAAAGCTGCACTTCTGAAACTTGGTACTTCAGTAGAACATGTGTCTCAACGACTGTCTGCAAAGTTTCGTTGCACAATTCGAATAAATGTACAAGTTATAAACAAAAGCGATATCAACTTTAAAACGCGCTAAATGTTGTTGATGTTTTGCGTATTCAGTTTGTATCGACATATCTCCGGCAGTAAAAAAGCTGCACTTCTGAACCTTGGTACTTCAGTAGAAAAGGCCTATCCGCGACTGTCTGCAAAGTTTCGTTGCACAATTCGAATAAATGTGGAAGTTATAAAAAAAAGCGATATCAACTTTAAAACGCGCTAAATTTTGTTGATGTGTTGCGTATTCAGTTTGTATCGACATATCTCCGGCAGTACAAGAGCTGCACTTCTGAAACTTGGTACTTCAGTAGAAAAGGCCTATCCGCGACTGTCTGCAAAGTTTCGTTGCACAATTCGAATAAATGTGGAAGTGATAAACAAAAGCGATATCAACTTTAAAACGCGCTAAATTTTGTTGATGTTTTGCGTATTCAGTTTGTATCGACATATCTCCGGCAGTACAACAGCTGCACTTCTGAAACTTGGTACTTCAGTAGAACATGTGTCTCCGCGACTGTCTGCAAAGTTTAGTTGCACAATTCGAATAAATATGGAAGTTATAAACAAAAGCGATATCAACTTTAAAACGCGCTAAATTTTGTTGATGTTTTGCGTATTCAGTTTGTATCGACATATCTCCGGCAGTACAAGAGCTGCACTTCTGAAACTTGGTACTTCAGTAGAACATGTGTCTCCGCGACTGTCTGCAAAGTTTCGTTGCACAATTCGAATAATAGTGGAAGTTATAAACAAAAGCGATATCAACTTTAAAACGCGCTAAATTTTGTTGATGTTTTGCGTATTCAGTTTGTATCGACATATCTCTGGCAGTACAAGAGCTGCACTTCTGAAACTTGGTACTTCAGTAGAAAAGGCCTATCCGCAACTGTCTGCAAAGTTTCGTTGCACAATTCGAATAAATGTGGAAGTTATAAACAAAAGCGATATCAACTTTAAAACGCGCTAAATTTTGTTGATGTTTTGCGTATTCAGTTTGTATCGACATATTTCCGGCAGTACAAAAGCTGCACTTCTGAAACTTGGTACTTCAGTAGAAAAAGCCTATCCGCGACTGTCTGCAAAGTTTCGTTGCACAATTCGAATAAATGTTGAAGTTATAAACAAAAGCGATATCAACTTTAAAACGCGCTAAATTTTGTTGATGTTTTGCGTATTCAGTTTGTATCGACATATTTCCGGCAGTACAAGAGCTGCACTTCTGAAACTTATTACTTCAGTAGAAAAGGCCTATCCGCGACTGTCTGCAAAGTTTCGTGGCACAATTCAAATAAATGTGGAAGTGATAAACAAAAGCGATATCAACTTTAAAACGCGCTAAATTTTGTTGATGTTTTGCGTATTCAGTTTGTATCGACATATCTCCGGCAGTACAAGAGCTGCACTTCTGAAACTTGGTACTTCAGTAGAAAAAGCCTATCCGCGCCTGTCTGCATAGTTTCGTTGCACAATTCGAATAAATGTGGAAGTTATAAACAAAAGCGATATCAACTTTAAAACGCGCTAAATTTTGTTGATGTTATGCGTATTCAGTTTGTATCGACATATCTTCCGCAGTACAAGAGCTGCACTTCTGAAACTTGGTACTTCAGTAGAAAAGGCCTATCCGCGACTGTCTGCAAAGTTTCGTTGCACAATTCGAATAAATGTGGAAGTTATAAACAAAAGCGATATCAACTTTAAAACGCGCTAAATTTTGTTGATGTTTTGCGTATTCAGTTTGTATCGACATATCTCCGGCAGTACAAGAGCTGCACTTCTGAAACTTGTTACTTCAGTAGGAAATACCTATCCGCGACTGTCTGCAAAGTTTCGTTGCACAATGCGAATAAATGTGGAAGTTATAAACAAAAGCGATATCAACTTTAAAACGCGCTTAATTTTGTTGATGTTTTGCGTATTCAGTTTGTATCGACATATCCCCGGCAGTACAAGAGCTGCACTTCTTAACCTTGGTACTTCAGTAGAAAAGGCCTATCCGCGACTGTCTGCAAAGTTTCGTTGCACAATTCGAATAAATGTGGAAGTTATAAACAAAAGCGATATCAACTTTAAAACGCGCTAAATTTTGTTGATTTTTTGCGTATTCAGTTTGTATCGACATATCTCCGACAGTAAAAAAGCTGCACTTCTGAAACTTGGTACTTCAGTAGAACATGTGTCTCAACGACTGTCTCCAAAGTTTCGTTGCACAATTCGAATAAATGTTGAAGTTATAAAGAAAAGCGATATCAACTTTAAAACGCGCTAAATTTTGTTGATGTTTTGCGTATTCAGTTTGTATCGACATATCTCCGGCAGTACAAGAGCTGCACTTCTGAAACTTATTACTTCAGTAGAAAAGGCCTATCCGCGACTGTCTGCAAAGTTTCGTGGCACAATTCGAATAAATGTGGAAGTGATAAACAAAAGCGATATCAACTTAAAAACGCGCCAAATTTTGTTGATGTTTTGCGTATTCAGTTTGTATCGACATATCACCGGCAGTACAAGAGCTGCACTTCTGAAACTTGGTACTTCAGTAGTAAAAGGCCTATCCGCGACTGTCTGCAAAGTTTCGTTGCACAATTCGAATAAATGTGGAAGTTATAAACCAAAGCGATATCAACTTTAAAACGCGCTACATTTTGTTGATGTTTTGCGTATTCAGTTTGTATCAACATATCCCCCGCAGTACAAGAGCTGCACTTCACAAACTTGGTACTTCAGTAGAAAAGACCTATCCGCGACTGTCTTCAAAGTTTCGTTGCACAATTCGAATAAATGTGGAAGTTATAAACAAAAGCGATATCAACTTTAAAACGCGCTAAATTTTGTTGATGTTTTGCGTATTCAGTTTGTATCGACATATCTCCGGCAGTACAAAAGCTGCACTTCTGAAACTTATTACTTCAGTAGAACATGTGTCTCCGCGACTGTCTGCAAAGTTTCGTTGCACAATTCGAATAAATGTGGAAGTTATAAACAAAAGCTATATCAACTTTAAAACGCGCTAAATTTTGTTGATGTTTTGCGTATTCAGTTTGTATCGACATATCTCCGGCAGTACAAGAGCTGCACTTCTGAAACTTGGTACTTCAGTAGAAAAAGCCTATCCGCGCCTGTCTGCATAGTTTCGTTGCACAATTCGAATAAATGTGGAAGTTATAAACAAAAGCGATATCAACTTTAAAACGCGCTAAATTTTGTTGATGTTTTGCGTATTCAGTTTGTATCGACATATCTCCGGCAGTACAAGAGCTGCACTTCTGAACCTTGGTACTTCAGTAGAAGAGGCCTATCCGCGACTGTCTGCAAAGTTTCGTTGCACAATTCGAATAAATATGGAAGTTATAAACAAAAGCGATATCAACTTTAAAACGCGCTAAATTTTGTTGATGTTTTGCGTATTCAGTTTGTATCGACATATCTCCGGCAGTACAAGAGCTGCACTTCTGAAACTTGGTACTTCAGTAGAAAAGGCCTATCCACGACTGTCTGCAAAGTTTCGTTGCACAATGCGAATAAATGTGGAAGTTATAAACAAAAGCCATATCAACTTTAAAACGCGCTAAATTTTGTTGATGTTTTGCGTATTCAGTTTGTATCGACATATCCCCGGCAGTACAAGAGCTGCACTTCTGAACCTTGGTACTTCAGTAGAAAATGCCTATTCGCGACTGTCTGCAAAGTTTCGTTGCACAATTCGAATAAATGTGGAAGTTATAAACAAAAGCGATATCAACTTTAAAACGCGCTAAATTTTGTTGATTTTTTGCGTATTCAGTTTGTATCGACATATCTCCGACAGTAAAAAAGCTGCACTTCTGAAACTTGGTACTTCAGTAGAACATGTGTCTCAACGACTGTCTCCAAAGTTTCGTTGCACAATTCGAATAAATGTGGAAGTTATAAACAAAAGCGATATCAACTTTAAAACGCGCTAAATGTTGTTGATGTTTTGCGTATTCAGTTTGTATCGACATATCTCCGGCAGTACAAAAGCTGCACTTCTGAACCTTGGTACTTCAGTAGAAAAGGCCTATCCGCGACTGTCTGCAAAGTTTCGTTGCACAATTCGAATAAATGTGGAAGTTATAAACAAAAGCGATATCAACTTTTAAACGGGCTAAATTTTGTTGATGTTTTGCGTATTCAGTTGGTATCGACATATCTCCGGCAGTACAAGAGCTGCACTTCTGAAACTTGGTACTTCAGTAGAACATGTGACTCCGCTTATCTCTGCAAAGTTTCGTGACACAATTCTAATGAATGTGGAAGTTATAAACAAAAGCGATATCCACTTTAAATCGCACTAAATTTTGTTGATGTTTTGCGTATTCAGTTTGTATCGACATATTTCCGGCAGTACAAAAGCTGCACTTCTGAAACTTGGTACTTCAGTAGAAAAAGCCTATCCGCGACTGTCTGCAAAGTTTCGTTGCACAATTCGAATAAATGTTGAAGTTATAAACAAAAGCGATATCAACTTTAAAACGCGCTAAATTTTGTTGATGTTTTGCGTATTCAGTTTGTATCGACATATCTCCGGCAGTACAAGAGCTGCACTTCTGAAACTTATTACTTCAGTAGAAAAGGCCTATCCGCGACTGTCTGCAAAGTTTCGTGGCACAATTCGAATAAATGTGGAAGTGATAAACAAAAGCGATATCAACTTTAAAACGCGCTAAATTTTGTTGATGTTTTGCGTATTCAGTTTGTATCGACATATCACCGGCATTACCAGAGCTGCACTTCTGAAACTTGGTACTTCAGTAGTAAAAGGCCTATCCGCGACTGTCTGCAAAGTTTCGTTGCACAATTCGAATAAATGTGGAAGTTATAAACAAAAGCGATATCAACTTTAAAACGCGCTACATTTTGTTGATGTTTTGCGTATTCAGTTTGTATCAACATGTCCCCCGCAGTACAAGAGCTGCACTTCACAAACTTGGTACTTCAGTAGAAAAGACCTATCCGCGACTGTCTGCAAAGTTTCGTTGCACAATTCGAATAAATGTGGAAGTTATAAACAAAAGCGATATCAACTTTAAAACGCGCTAAATTTTGTTGATGTTTTGCGTATTCAGTTTGTATCGACATATCTCCGGCAGTACAAAAGCTGCACTTCTGAAACTTATTACTTCAGTAGAACATGTGTCTCCGCGACTGTCTGCAAAGTTTCGTTGCACAATTCGAATAAATGTGGAAGTTATAAACAAAAGCGATATCAACTTTAAAACGCGCTTAATTTTGTTGATGTTTTGCGTATTCAGTTTGTATCGACATATCTCCGGCAGTACAAGAGCTGCACTTCTGAAACTTGGTACTTCAGTAGAACATGTGTCTCCGCGACTGTCTGCAAAGTTTCGTTGCACAATTCGAATAAATGTGGAAGTTATAAACAAAAGCGATATCAACTTTAAAACGCGCTAAATTCTGTTGATGTTTTGCGTATTCAGTTTGTATCGACATATCTCCGGCAGTACAAGAGCTGCCTTCTTAAACTTGTTACTTCAGTAGAAAAAGCCTATCCGCGCCTGTCTGCATAGTTTCGTTGCACAATTCGAATAAATGTGGAAGTTATAAACAAAAGCGATATCAACTTTAAAACGCGCTAAATGTTGTTGATGTTTTGCGTATTCAGTTTGTATAGACATATCTCCGGCAGTACAAGAGCTGCACTTCTGAAACTTTGTACTTCAGTAGAACATGTGTCTCCGCGACTGTCTGCAAAGTTTCGTTGCACAATTCGAATAAATGTGGAAGTTATAAACAAAAGCTATATCAACTTTAAAACGCGCTAAATTTTGTTGATGTTTTGCGTATTCAGTTTGTATCGACATATCTCCGGCAGTACAAGAGCTGCACTTCTGAAACTTGGTACTTCAGTAGAAAAGGCCTATCCGCGACTGTCTGCAAAGTTTCGTTGCACAATGCGAATAAATGTGGAAGTTATAAACAAAAGCCATATCAACTTTAAAACGCGCTAAATTTTGTTGATGTTTTGCGTATTCAGTTTGTATCGACATATCTCCGGCAGTACAAGAGCTGCACTTCTGAACCTTGGTACTTCAGTAGAAAAGGCCTATCCGCGACTGTCTGCAAAGTTTCGTTGCACAATTCGAATAAATGTGGAAGTTATAAACAAAAGCGATATCAACTTTAAAACGCGCTAAATTTTGTTGATGTTTTGCGTATTCAGTTTGTATCGACATATCTCCGGCAGTACAAGAGCTGCACTTCTGAAACTTGGTACTTCAGTAGAAAAGGCCTATCCGCGACTGTCTGCAAAGTTTCGTTGCACAATGCGAATAAATGTGGAAGTTATAAACAAAAGCCATATCAACTTTAAAACGCGCTAAATTTTGTTGATGTTTTGCGTATTCAGTTTGTATCGACATATCCCCGGCAGTACAAGAGCTGCACTTCTGAACCTTGGTACTTCAGTAGAAAATGCCTATTCGCGACTGTCTGCAAAGTTTCGTTGCACAATTCGAATAAATGTGGAAGTTATAAACAAAAGCGATATCAACTTTAAAACGCGCTAAATTTTGTTGATTTTTTGCGTATTCAGTTTGTATCGACATATCTCCGACAGTAAAAAAGCTGCACTTCTGAAACTTGGTACTTCAGTAGAACATGTGTCTCAACGACTGTCTGCAAAGTTTCGTTGCACAATGCGAATAAATGTGGAAGTTATAAACAAAAGCCATATCAACTTTAAAACGCGCTAAATTTTGTTGATGTTTTGCGTATTCAGTTTGTATCGACATATCCCCGGCAGTACAAGAGCTGCACTTCTGAACCTTGGTACTTCAGTAGAAAATGCCTATTCGCGACTGTCTGCAAAGTTTCGTTGCACAATTCGAATAAATGTGGAAGTTATAAACAAAAGCGATATCAACTTTAAAACGCGCTAAATTTTGTTGATTTTTTGCGTATTCAGTTTGTATCGACATATCTCCGACAGTAAAAAAGCTGCACTTCTGAAACTTGGTACTTCAGTAGAACATGTGTCTCAACGACTGTCTCCAAAGTTTCGTTGCACAATTCGAATAAATGTGGAAGTTATAAACAAAAGCGATATCAACTTTAAAACGCGCTAAATGTTGTTGATGTTTTGCGTATTCAGTTTGTATCGACATATCTCCGGCAGTACAAAAGCTGCACTTCTGAACCTTGGTACTTCAGTAGAAAAGGCCTATCCGCGACTGTCTGCAAAGTTTCGTTGCACAATTCGAATAAATGTGGAAGTTATAAACAAAAGCGATATCAACTTTTAAACGGGCTAAATTTTGTTGATGTTTTGCGTATTCAGTTGGTATCGACATATCTCCGGCAGTACAAGAGCTGCACTTCTGAAACTTGGTACTTTAGTAGAACATGTGACTCCGCTTATCTCTGCAAAGTTTCGTGACACAATTCTAATGAATGTGGAAGTTATAAACAAAAGCGATATCCACTTTAAATCGCACTAAATTTTGTTGATGTTTTGCGTATTCAGTTTGTATCGACATATTTCCGGCAGTACAAAAGCTGCACTTCTGAAACTTGGTACTTCAGTAGAAAAAGCCTATCCGCGACTGTCTGCAAAGTTTCGTTGCACAATTCGAATAAATGTTGAAGTTATAAACAAAAGCGATATCAACTTTAAAACGCGCTAAATTTTGTTGATGTTTTGCGTATTCAGTTTGTATCGACATATCTCCGGCAGTACAAGAGCTGCACTTCTGAAACTTATTACTTCAGTAGAAAAGGCCTATCCGCGACTGTCTGCAAAGTTCCGTGGCACAATTCGAATAAATGTGGAAGTGATAAACAAAAGCGATATCAACTTTAAAACGCGCTAAATTTTGTTGATGTTTTGCGTATTCAGTTTGTATCGACATATCACCGGCATTACCAGAGCTGCACTTCTGAAACTTGGTACTTCAGTAGTAAAAGGCCTATCCGCGACTGTCTGCAAAGTTTCGTTGCACAATTCGAATAAATGTGGAAGTTATAAACAAAAGCGATATCAACTTTAAAACGCGCTACATTTTGTTGATGTTTTGCGTATTCAGTTTGTATCAACATGTCCCCCGCAGTACAAGAGCTGCACTTCACAAACTTGGTACTTCAGTAGAAAAGACCTATCCGCGACTGTCTGCAAAGTTTCGTTGCACAATTCGAATAAATGTGGAAGTTATAAACAAAAGCGATATCAACTTTAAAACGCGCTAAATTTTGTTGATGTTTTGCGTATTCAGTTTGTATCGACATATCTCCGGCAGTACAAAAGCTGCACTTCTGAAACTTATTACTTCAGTAGAACATGTGTCTCCGCGACTGTCTGCAAAGTTTCGTTGCACAATTCGAATAAATGTGGAAGTTATAAACAAAAGCGATATCAACTTTAAAACGCGCTTAATTTTGTTGATGTTTTGCGTATTCAGTTTGTATCGACATATCTCCGGCAGTACAAGAGCTGCACTTCTGAAACTTGGTACTTCAGTAGAACATGTGTCTCCGCGACTGTCTGCAAAGTTTCGTTGCACAATTCGAATAAATGTGGAAGTTATAAACAAAAGCGATATCAACTTTAAAACGCGCTAAATTCTGTTGATGTTTTGCGTATTCAGTTTGTATCGACATATCTCCGGCAGTACAAGAGCTGCACTTCTGAAACTTGTTACTTCAGTAGAAAAAGCCTATCCGCGCCTGTCTGCATAGTTTCGTTGCACAATTCGAATAAATGTGGAAGTTATAAATAAAAGCGATATCAACTTTAAAACGCGCTAAATTTTGTTGATGTTTTGCGTATTCAGTTTGTATAGACATATCTCCGGCAGTACAAGAGCTGCACTTCTGAAACTTTGTACTTCAGTAGAAAAGGCCTATCCGCGACTGTCTGCAAAGTTTCGTTGCACAATTCGAATAAATGTGGAAGTTATAAACAAAAGCGATATCAACTTTAAAACGCGCTAAATTTTGTTGATGTTTTGCGTATTCAGTTTGTATCGACATATCTCCGGCAGTACAAGAGCTGCACTTCTGAAACTTGGTACTTCAGTAGAAAAGGCCTATCCGCGACTGTCTGCAAAGTTTCGTTGCACAATTCGAATAAATGTGGAAGTTATAAACAAAAGCGATATCAACTTTCAAACGCGCTAAATTTTGTTGATGTTTTGCGTATTCAGTTTGTATCGACATATCCCCGGCAGTACAAGAGCTGCACTTCTGAACCTTGGTACTTCAGTAGAAAAGGCCTATCCGCGACTGTCTGCAAAGTTTCGTTGCACAATTCGAATAAATGTGGAAGTTATAAACAAAAGCGATATCAACTTTAAAACGCGCTAAATTTTGTTGATTTTTGGCGTATTCAGTTTGTATCGACATATCTCCGATAGTAAAAAAGCTGCACTTCTGAAACTTGGTACTTCAGTAGAACATGTGTCTCAACGACTGTCTCCAAAGTTTCGTTGCACAATTCGAATAAATGTGGAAGTTATAAACAAAAGCGATATCAACTTTAAAACGCGCTAAATGTTGTTGATGTTTTACGTATTCAGTTTGTATCGACATATCTCCGGCAGTACAAAAGCTGCACTTCTGAACCTTGGTACTTCAGTAGAAAAGGCCTATCCGCGACTGTCTGCAAAGTTTCGTTGCACAATTCGAATAAATGTGGAAGTTATAAAAAAAAGCGATATCAACTTTAAAACGCGCTAAATTTTGTTGATGTGTTGCGTATTCAGTTTGTATCGACATATCTCCGGCAGTACAAAAGCTGCACTTCTGAAACTTGGTACTTCAGTAGAAAAGGCCTATCCGCGACTGTCTGCAAAGTTTCGTTGCACAATTCGAATAAATGTGGAAGTTATAAACAAAAGCGATATCAACTTTAAAACGCGCTAAATTTTGTTGATGTTTTGCGTATTCAGTTTGTATCGACATATCTCCGGCAGTACAAAAGCTGCACTTCTGAAACTTAGTACTTCAGTAGAACATGTGTCTTCGCGACTGTCTGCAAAGTTTCGTTGCACAATTCGAATAAATGTGGAAGTTATAAACAAAAGCGATATCAACTTTAAAACGCGCTAAATTTTGTTGATGTTTTGCGTATTCAGTTTGTATCGACATATCTCCGGCAGTAAAAAAGCTGCACTTCTGAAACTTGGTACTTCAGTAGAACATGTGTCTCCGCGACTGTCTGCAAAGTTTCGTTGCACAATTCGAATAAATGTGGAAGTTATAAACAAAAGCGATATCAACTTTAAAACGCGCTAAATTTTGTTGATGTTTTGCGTATTCAGTTTGTATCGACATATCTCCGGCAGTACAAGAGCTGCACTTCTGAAACTTGGTACTTCAGTAGAAAAAGCCTATCCGCGACTGTCTGCAAAGTTTCGTTGCACAATTCGAATAAATGTGGAAGTTATAAACAAAAGCGATATCAACTTTAAAACGCGCTAAATTTTGTTGATGTTTTGCGTATTCAGTTTGTATCGACATATCTCCGGCAGTACAAGAGCTGCACTTCTGAAACTTGGTACTTCAGTAGAAAAGGCCTATCCGCGACTGTCTGCAAAGTTTCGTTGCACAATTCGAATAAATGTGGAAGTTATAAACAAAAGCGATATCAACTTTAAAACGCGCTAAATTTTGTTGATGTTTTGCGTATTCAGTTTGTATCGACCTATCCCCGGCAGTACAAGAGCTGCACTTCTGAACCTTGGTACTTCAGTAGAAAAGGCCTATCCGCGACTGTCTGCAAAGTTTCGTTGCACAATTCGAATAAATGTGGAAGTTATAAACAAAAGCGATATCAACTTTAAAACGCGCTAAATTTTGTTGATTTTTTGCGTATTCAGTTTGTATCGACATATCTCCGGCAGTAAAAAAGCTGCACTTGTGAAACTTGGTACTTCAGTAGAACATGTGTCTCAACGACTGTCCCAAAAGTTTCGTTGCACAATTCGAATAAATGTGGAAGTTATAAACAAAAGCGATATCAACTTTAAAACGCGCTAAATGTTGTTGATGTTTTTCGTATTCAGTTTGTATCGACATATCTCCGGCAGTACAAAAGCTGCACTTCTGAACCTTGGTACTTCAGTAGAAAAGGCCTATCCGCGACTGTCTGCAAAGTTTCGTTGCACAATTCGAATAAATGTGGAAGTTATAAAAAAAAGCGATATCAACTTTAAAACGCGCTAAATTTTGTTGATGTGTTGCGTATTCAGTTTGTATCGACATATCTCCGGCAGTACAAAAGCTGCACTTCTGAAACTTGGTACTTCAGTAGAACATGTGTCTCCGCGACTGTCTGCAAAGTTTCGTTGCACAATTCGAATAAATGTGGAAGTTATAAACAAAAGCGATATCAACTTTAAAACGCGCTAAATTTTGTTGATGTTTTGCGTATTCAGTTTGTATCGACATATCTCCGGCAGTACAAGAGTTGCACTTCTGAAACTTGGTACTTCAGTAGAACATGTGTCTCCGCGACTGTCTGCAAAGTTTCGTTGCACAATTCGAATAAATGTGGAAGTTATAAACAAAAGCGATATCAACTTTAAAACGCGCTAAATTTTGTTGATGTTTGCGTATTCAGTTTGTATCGACATATCTCCGGCAGTACAAGAGCTGCACTTCTGAAACTTAGTACTTCAGTAGAACATGTGTCTCCGCGACTGTCTGCAAAGTTTCGTTGCACAATTCGACTAATTGTGCCAGTTATAAACAAAAGCGATATCAACTTTAAAACGCGCTAAATTTTGTTGATGTTTTGCGTATTCAGTTTGTATCGACATATCTCCGGCAGTACAAGAGCTGCACTTCTGAACCTTGGTACTTCAGTAGAACATGTGTCTCCGCGACTGTCTCCAGAGTTTCGTTGCACAATTCGAATAAATGTGGAAGTTATAAACAAAAGCGATATCAACTTTAAAACGCGCTAAATGTTGTTGATGTTTTGCGTATTCAGTTTGTATCGACATATCTCCGGCAGATCAAAAGCTGCACTTCTGAACCTTTGCACTTCAGTAGTAAAAGGCCTATCCGCGACTGTCTGCAAAGTTTCGTTGCAAATTTCGAATAAATGTGGAAGTTATAAACAAAAGCGATATCAACTTTAAAACGCGCAAAATTTTGTTGATGTTTTGCGTATTCTGTTTGTATCGACATATCTCCGGCAGTACAAGAGCTGCACTTCTGAAACTTGGTACTTCAGAAGAACATGTGTCTCCGCGACTGTCTGCAAAGTTTCGTTGCACAATTCGAATAAATGTGGAAGCTGTAAACAAAAGCGATATCAACTTTAAAACGCGCTAAATTTTGTTGATGTTTTGCGTATTCAGTTTGTATCGACATATCTCCGGCAGTACAAGAGCTGCACTTCTGAAACTTGGTACTTCAGTAGAAAAGGCCAATCCGCGACTGTCTACAAAGTTTCGTTGCACAATTCGAATAAATGTGGAAGTTATAAACAAAAGCGATATTAACTTTAAAACGCGCTAAATGTTGTTGATGTTTTGCGTATTCAGTTTGTATCGACATATCTCCGGCAGTACAAGAGCTGCACTTCTGAAACTTGGTACTTCAGTAGAAAATGTGACTCCGCTAATCTGTGCAAAGTTTCGTTGCACAATTCGAATAAATGTGGAAGTTATAAACAAAAGCGATATCAACTTTAAAACGCGCTAAATTTTGTTGATGTTTTGCGTATTCAGTTTGTATCGACATATCTCCGGCAGTACAAGAGCTGCACTTCTGAAACTTGGTACTTCAGTAGAACATGTGTCTCCGCGACTGTCTGCAAAGTTTCGTTGCACAATTCGAATAAATGTGGAAGTTATAAACAAAAGCGATATCAACTTTAAAACGCGCTAAATTTTGTTGATGTTTTGCGTATTCAGTTTGTATCGACATATCTCCGGCAGTACAAGAGCTGCACTTCTGAAACTTGGTACTTCAGTAGAACATGTGTCTCCGCGACTGTCTGCAAAGTTTCGTTGCACAATTCGAATAAATGTGGAAGTTATAAACAAAAGCAATATCAACTTTAAAACGCGCTAAATTTTGTTGATGTTTTGCGTATTCAGTTTGTATCGACATATCTCCGGCAGTACAAGAGCTGCACTTCTGAAACTTGGTACTTCAGTAGAAAAGGCCTATCCGCGACTGTCTGCAAAGTTTCGTTGCACAATTCGAATAAATGTTGAAGTTATAAACAAAAGCGATATCAACTTTAAAACGCGCTAAATTTTGTTGATGTTTTGCGTATTCAGTTTGTATCGACATGTCTCCGGCAGTACAAACGCTGCACTTCTGAAACTTATTACTTTAGTAGAAAAGGCCTATCCGCGACTGTCTGCAAAGTTTCGTTGCACAATTCGAATAAATGTGGAAGTTATAAACAAAAGCGATATCAACTTTAAAACGCGCTAAATTTTGTTGATGTTTTGCGTATTCAGTTTGTATCGACATATCTCCGGCAGTACAAGAGCTGCACTTCTGAACCTTGGTACTTCAGTAGAAAAGGCCTATCCGCGACTGTCTGCAAAGTTTCGTTGCACAATTCGAATAAATGTGGAAGTTATAAACAAAAGCGATAATAACTTATAAACGCGCTAAATGTTGTTGATGTTTTGCGTATTCAGTTTGTATCGACATATCTCCGGCTGTACAAGAGCTGCACTTCTGAAACTTGGTACTTCAGAAGAACATGTGTCTCCGCGACTGTCTGCAAAGTTTCGTTGCACAATTCGAATAAATGTGGAAGTTATAAACAAAAGCGATATTAACTTTAAAACGCGCTAAATGTTGTTGATGTTTTGCGTATTCAGTTTGTATCGACATATCTCCGGCAGTACAAGAGCTGCACTTCTGAAACTTGGTACTTCAGTAGAAAATGTGACTCCGCTAATCTGTGCAAAGTTTCGTTGCACAATTCGAATAAATGTGGAAGTTATAAACAAAAGCGATATCAACTTTAAAACGCGCTAAATTTTGTTGATGTTTTGCGTATTCAGTTTGTATCGACATATCTCCGGCAGTACAAGAGCTGCACTTCTGAAACTTGGTACTTCAGTAGAACATGTGTCTCCGCGACTGTCTGCAAAGTTTCGTTGCACAATTCGAATAAATGTGGAAGTTATAAACAAAAGCGATATCAACTTTAAAACGCGCTAAATTTTGTTGATGTTTTGCGTATTCAGTTTGTATCGACATATCTCCGGCAGTACAAGAGCTGCACTTCTGAAACTTGGTACTTCAGTAGAACATGTGTCTCCGCGACTGTCTGCAAAGTTTCGTTGCACAATTCGAATAAATGTGGAAGTTATAAACAAAAGCAATATCAACTTTAAAACGCGCTAAATTTTGTTGATGTTTTGCGTATTCAGTTTGTATCGACATATCTCCGGCAGTACAAGAGCTGCACTTCTGAAACTTGGTACTTCAGTAGAAAAGGCCTATCCGCGACTGTCTGCAAAGTTTCGTTGCACAATTCGAATAAATGTGGAAGTTATAAACAAAAGCGATATCAACTTTAAAACGCACTAAATTTTGTTGATGTTTTGCGTATTCAGTTTGTATCGACATGTCTCCGGCAGTACAAACGCTGCACTTCTGAAACTTATTACTTTAGTAGAAAAGGCCTATCCGCGACTGTCTGCAAAGTTTCGTTTCACAATTCGAATAAATGTGGAAGTTATAAACAAAAGCGATATCAACTTTAAAACGCGCTAAATTTTGTTGATGTTTTGCGTATTCAGTTTGTATCGACATATCCCCGGCAGTACAAGAGCTGCACTTCTGAACCTTGGTACTTCAGTAGAAAAGGCCTATCCGCGACTGTCTGCAAAGTTGCGTTGCACAATTCGAATAAATGTGGAAGTTATAAACAAAAGCGATATCAACTTTAAAACGCGCTAAATTTTGTTGATTTTTTGCGTATTCAGTTTGTATCGACATATCTGCGACAGTAAAAAAGCTGCACTTCTGAAACTTGGTACTTCAGTAGAACATGTGTCTTCACGACTGTCTCCAAAGTTTCGTTGCACAATTCGAATAAATGTGGAAGTTATAAACAAAAGCGATATCAACTTTAAAACGCGCTAAATGTTGTTGATGTTTTGCGTATTCAGTTTGTATCGACATATCTCCGGCAGTACAAAAGCTGCACTTCTGAACCTTGGTACTTCAGTTGAAAAGGCCTATCCGCGACTGTCTGCAAAGTTTCGTTGCACAATTCGAATAAATGTGGAAGTTATAAAAAAAAGCGATATCAACTTTAAAACGCGCTAAATTTTGTTGATGTGTTGCGTATTCAGTTTGTATCGACATATCACCGGCAGTACAAAAGCTGCACTTCTGAAACTTGGTACTTCAGTAGAAAAGGCCTATCCGCGACTGTCTGCAAAGTTTCGTTGAACAATTTGAATAAATGTGGAAGTTATAAACAAAAGCGATATCAACTTTAAAACGCGCTACATTTTGTTGATGTTTTGCGTATTCAGTTTGTATCAACATATCCCCCGCAGTACAAGAGCTGCACTTCACAAACTTGGTACTTCAGTAGAAAAGGCCTATCCGCGACTGTCTGCAAAGTTTCGTTGCACAATTCGAATAAATGTGGAAGTTATAAACAAAAGCGATATCAACTTTAAAACGCGCTAAATTTTGTTGATGTTTTGCGTATTCAGTTTGTATCGAAATATCTCCGGCAGTACAAAAGCTGCACTTCTGAAACTTATAACTTCAGTAGAACATGTGTCTCCGCGACTGTCTGCAAAGTTTCGTTGCACAATTCGAATAAATGTGGAAGTTATAAACAAAAGCGATATCAACTTTAAAACGCGCTAAATTTTGTTGATGTTTTGCGTATTCAGTTTGTATCGACATATCTCCGGCAGTAAAAAAGCTGCACTTCTGAAACTTGGTACTTCAGTAGAACATGTGTCTCCGCGACTGTCTGCAAAGTTTCGTTGCACAATTCGAATAAATGTGGAAGTTATAAACAAAAGCGATATCAACTTTAAAACGCGCTAAATTTTGTTGATGTTTTGCGTATTCAGTTTGTATCGACATATCTCCGGCAGTACAAGAGCTGCACTTCTGAAACTTGGTACTTCAGTAGAAAAAGCCTATCCGCGCCTGTCTGCATAGTTTCGTTGCACAATTCGAATAAATGTGGAAGTTATAAACAAAAGCGATATCAACTTTAAAACGCGCTAAATTTTGTTGATGTTTTGCGTATTCAGTTTGTATCGACATATCTCCGGCAGTACAAGAGCTGCACTTCTGAAACTTGGTACTTCAGTAGAAAAGGCCTATCCGCGACTGTCTGCAAAGTTTCGTTGCACAATTCGAATAAATGTGGAAGTTATAAACAAAAGCAATATCAACTTTAAAACGCGCTAAATTTTGTTGATGTTTTGCGTATTCAGTTTGTATCGACATATCTCCGGCAGTACAAGAGCTGCACTTCTGAAACTTGGTACTTCAGTAGAAAAGGCCTATCCGCGACTGTCTGCAAAGTTTCGTTGCACAATTCGAATAAATGTGGAAGTTATAAACAAAAGCGATATCAACTTTAAAACGCGCTAAATTTTGTTGATGTTTTGCGTATTCAGTTTGTATCGACCTATCCCCGGCAGTACAAGAGCTGCACTTCTGAACCTTGGTACTTCAGTAGAAAAGGCCTATCCGCGACTGTCTGCAAAGTTTCGTTGCACAATTCGAATAAATGTGGAAGTAATAAACAAAAGCGATATCAACTTTAAAACGCGCTAAATTTTGTTGATTTTTTGCGTATTCAGTTTGTATCGACATATCTCCGGCAGTAAAAAAGCTGCACTTGTGAAACTTGGTACTTCAGTAGAAAAGGCCTATCCGCGACTGTCTGCAAAGTTTCGTTGCACAATTCGAATAAATGTGGAAGTTATAAAAAAAAGCGATATCAACTTTAAAACGCGCTAAATTTTGTTGATGTGTTGCGTATTCAGTTTGTATCGACATATCTCCGGCAGTACAAGAGCTGCACTTCTGAAACTTGGTACTTCAGTAGAACATGTGTCTCCGCGACTGTCTGCAAAGTTTCGTTGCACAATTCGAATAAATGTGGAAGTTATAAACAAAAGCGATATCAACTTTAAAACGCGCTAAATTTTGTTGATGTTTTGCGTATTCAGTTTGTATCGACATATCTCCGGCAGTACAAGAGCTGCACTTCTGACACTTGGTACTTCAGTAGAACATGTGTCTCCGCGACTGTCTACAAAGTTTCGTTGCACAATTCGAATAAATGTGGAAGTTATAAACAAAAGCGATATCAACTTTAAAACGCGCTAAATTTTGTTGATGTTTGCGTATTCAGTTTGTATCGACATATCTCCGGCAGTCCAAGAGCTGCACTTCTGAAACTTAGTACTTCAGTAGAACATGTGTCTCCGCGACTGTCTGCAAAGTTTCGTTGCACAATTCGACTAATTGTGCCAGTTATAAACAAAAGCGATATCAACTTTAAAACGCGCTAAATTTTGTTGATGTTTTGCGTATTCAGTTTGTATCGACATATCTCCGGCAGTACAAGAGCTGCACTTCTGAAACTTGGTACTTCAGTAGAACATGTGTCTCCGCGACTGTCTGCACAGTTTCGTTGCACAATTCGAATAAATGTGGAAGTTATAAACAAAAGCGATATCAACTTTAAAACGCGCTAAATGTTGTTGATGTTTTGCGTATTCAGTTTGTATCGACATATCTCCGGCAGTACAAAAGCTGCACTTCTGAACCTTGGTACTTCAGTAGTAAAAGGCCTATCCGCGACTGTCTGCAAAGTTTCGTTGCAAAATTCGAATAAATGTGGAAGTTATAAACAAAAGCGATATCAACTTTAAAACGCGCTAAATGTTGTTGATGTTTTGCGTTTTCTGTTTGTATCGACATATCTCCGGCAGTACAAGAGCTGCACTTCTGAAACTTGGTACTTCAGTAGAAAAGGGCAATCCGCGACTGTCTACAAAGTTTCGTTGCACAATTCGAATAAATGTGGAAGTTATAAACAAAAGCGATATCAACTTTAAAACGCGCTAAATGTTGTTGATGTTTTGCGTATTCAGTTTGTATCGACATATCTCCGGCAGTACAAGAGCTGCACTTCTGAAACTTGGTACTTCAGTAGAAAATGTGACTCCGCTAATCTGTGCAAAGTTTCGTTGCACAATTCGAATAAATGTGGAAGTTATAAACAAAAGCGATATCAACTTTAAAACGCGCTAAATTTTGTTGATGTGTTGCGTATTCAGTTTGTATCGACATATCTCCGGCAGTACAAGAGCTGCACTTCTGAAACTTGGTATTTCAGTAGAACATGTGTCTCCGCGACTGTCTGCAAAGTTTCGTTGCACAATTCGAATAAATGTGGAAGTTATAAACAAAAGCGATATCAACTTTAAAACGCGCTAAATTTTGTTGATGTTTTGCGTATTCAGTTTGTATCGACATATCTCCGGCAGTACAAGAGCTGCACTTCTGAAACTTGATACTTCAGTAGAACATGTGTCTTCGCGACTGTCTGCAAAGTTTCGTTGCACAATTCGAATAAATGGGGAAGTTATAAACAAAAGCAATATCAACTTTAAAACGCGCTAAATTTTGTTGATGTTTTGCGTATTCAGTTTGTATCGACATATCTCCAGCAGTACAAGAGCTGCACTTCTGAAACTTGGTACTTCAGTAGAAAAGGCCTATCCGCGACTGTCTGCAAAGTTTCGTTGCACAATTCGAATAAATGTGGAAGTTATAAACAAAAGCGATATCAACTTTTAAACGCGCTAAATTTTGTTGATGTTTTGCGTATTCAGTTTGTATCGACATATCTCCGGCAGTACCAACGCTGCTATTCTGAAACTTGGTACTTCAGTAGAAAAAGCCTATCCGCGACTGTCTGCAAAGTTTCGTTGCACAATTCGAATAAATGTTGAAGTTATAAACAAAAGCGATATCAACTTTAAAACGCGCAAAATTTTGTTGATGTTTTGCGTATTCAGTTTGTATCGACATATCTCCGGCAGTACAAACGCTGCACTTCTTAAACTTATTACTTCAGTAGAAAAGGCCTATCCGCGACTTTCTGCGAAGTTTCGTGGCACAATTCGAATAAATGTGGAAGTGATAAACAAAAGCGATATCAACTTTAAAACGCGCTAAATTTTGTTGATGTTTTGCGTATTCAGTTTGTATCGACATATCACCGGCAGTACAAGAGCTGCACTTCTGAAACTTGGTACTTCAGTAGAAAAGGCCTATCCGCGACTGTCTGCAAAGTTTCGTTGCACAATTCGAATAAATGTGGAAGTTATAAACAAAAGCGATATCAACTTTAAAACGCGCTAAATTTTGTTGATGTTTTGCGTATTCAGTTTGTATCGACATATCTCGTGCAGTACAAGAGCTGCACTTCTGAAACTTGGTACTTCAGTAGCAAAGGCCTATCCGCGACTGTCTGCAAAGTTTCGTTGCACAATTCGAATAAATGTGGAAGTTATAAACAAAAGCGATATCAACTTTAAAACGCGCTAAATTTTGTTGATGTTTTGCGTATTCAGTTTGTATCGACATATCTCCGGCAGTACAAGAGCTGCACTTCTGTAACTTGGTACCTCAGTAGAACATGTGTCTCCGCGACTGTCTGCAAAGTTTCGTTGCACAATTCGAATAAATATGGAAGTTATAAACAAAAGCGATATCAACTTTAAAACGCGCTAAATTTTGTTGATGTTTTGCGTATTCAGTTTGTATCGACATATCTCCGGCAGTACAAGAGCTGCACTTCTGAAACTTATTACTTCAGTAGAAAAGGGCTATCCGCGACTGTCTGCAAAGTTTCGTGGCACAATTCGAATAAATGTGGAAGTGATAAACAAAAGCGATATCAACTTTAAAACGCGCTAAATTTTGTTGATGTTTTGCGTATTCAGTTTGTATCGACATATCTCCGGCAGTACAAGAGCTGCACTTCTGAAACTTGGTACTTCAGTAGAAAAGGCCCATCCGCGACTGTCTGCAAAGTTTCGTTGCACAATTTGAATAAATGTGGAAGTTATAAACAAAAGCGATATCAACTTTAAAACGCGCTAAACTTTGTTGATGTTTTGCGTATTCAGTTTGTATCGACATATCCCCCGCAGTACAAGAGCTGCACTTCTGAAACTTGGTACTTCAGTAGAAAAGGCCTATCCGCGACTGTCTGCAAAGTTTCGTTGCACAATTCGAATAAATGTGGAAGTTATAAACAAAAGCGATATCAACTTTAAAACGCGCTAAATTTTGTTGATGTTTTGCGTATTCAGTTTGTATCGACATATCTCCGGCAGTACAAGAGCTGCACTTCTGAAACTTGGTACTGCAGTAGAAAAAGCCTATCCGCGACTGTCTGCAAAGTTTCGTTGCATAATTCGAATAAATGTGGAAGTTATAAACAAAAGCGATATCAACTTTCAAACGCGCTAAATTTTGTTGATGTTTTGCGTATTCAGTTTGTATCGACATATCTCCGGCAGGACAAGAGCTGCACTTCTGAAACTTGGTACTTCAGTAGAAAAAGCCTATCCGCGACTGTCTGCAAAGTTTCGTTGCACAATTCGAATAAATGTGGAAGTTATAAACAAAAGCGATATCAACTTTAAAACGCGCTAAATTTTGTTGATGTTTTGCGTATTCAGTTTGTATCGACATATCTCCGGCAGTACAAGAGCTGCACTTCTGAACCTTGGTACTTCAGTAGAAAAGGCCTATCCGCGACTGTCTGCAAAGTTTCGTTGCACAATTCGAATAAATGTGGAAGTTATAAACAAAAGCGATATCAACTTTAAAACGCGCTAAATTTTGTTGATGTTTTGCGTATTCAGTTTGTATCGACATATCACCGGCAGTACAAGAGCTGCACTTCTGAACCTTGGTACTTCAGTAGAAAAGGCCTATCCGCGACTGTCTGCAAAGTTTCGTTGCACAATTCGAATAAATGTGGAAGTTATAAACAAAAGCGATATCAACTTTAAAACGCGCTAAATTTTGTTGATTTTTTGCGTATTCAGTTTGTATCGACATATCTTCGGCAGTAAAAAAGCTGCACTTCTGAAACTTGGTACTTCAGTAGAACATGTGTCTCTACGACTGTCTCCAAAGTGTCGTTGCACAATTCGAATAAATGTGGAAGTAATAAACAAAAGCGATATCAACTTTAAAACGCGCTAAATGTTGTTGATGTTTTGCGTATTCAGTTTGTATCGACATATCTCCGGCAGTACAAAAGCTGCACTTCTGAACCTTGGTACTTCAGTAGAAAAGGCCTATCCGCGACTGTCTGCAAAGTTTCGTTGCATAATTCGAATAAATGTGGAAGTTATAAAAAAAAGCGATATCAACTTTAAAACGCGCTAAATTTTGTTGATGTGTTGCGTATTCAGTTTGTATCGACATATCTCCGGCAGTACAAAAGCTGCACTTCTGAAACTTGGTACTTCAGCAGAACATGTGTCTCCGCGACTGTCTGCAAAGTTTCGTTGCACAATTCGAATAAATGTTGAAGTTATAAACAAAAGCGATATCAACTTTAAAACGCGCTAAATTTTGTTGATGTTTTGCGTATTCAGTTTGTATCGACATATCTCCGGCAGTACAAGAGCTGCACTTCTGAAACTTGGTACTTCAGTAGAACATGTGTCTCCGCGACTGTCTGCAAAGTTTCGTTGCACAATTCGAATAAATGTGGAAATTATAAACAAAAGCGATATCAACTTTAAAACGCGCTAAATTTTGTTGATGTTTGCGTATTCAGTTTGTATCGACATATCTCCGGCAGTACAAGAGCTGCACTTCTGAAACTTCGTACTTCAGTAGAACATGTGTCTCCGCGACTGTCTGCAAAGTTTCGTTGCACAATTCGAATAAATGTGGAAGTTATAAACAAAAGCGATATCAACTTTAAAACGCGCTAAATTTTGTTGATGTTTTGCGTATTCAGTTTGTATCGACATATCTCCGGCAGTACAAGAGCTGCACTTCTGAAACTTGGTACTTCAGAAGAACATGTGTCTCCGCGACTGTCTGCAAAGTTTCGTTGCACAATTCGAATAAATATGGAAGTTATAAACAAAAGCGATATCAACTTTAAAACGCGCTAAATTTTGTTGATGTTTTGCGTATTCAGTTTGTATCGACATATCTCCGGCAGTACAAGAGCTGCACTTCTGAAACTTAGTACTTCAGTAGAACATGTGTCTCCGCGACTGTCTGCAAAGTTTCGTTGCACAATTCGAATAAATGTGGAAGTTATAAACAAAAGCGATATCAACTTTAAAACGCGCTAAATTTTGTTGATGTTTTGCGTATTCAGTTTGTATCGACATATCTCCGGAAGTACAAGAGCTGCACTTCTGAAACTTGGTACTTCAGTAGAAAAGGCCTATCCGCGACTGTCTGCAAAGTTTCGTTGCACAATTCGAATAAATGTGGAAGTTATAAACAAAAGCGATATCAACTTTAAAACGCGCTAAATTTTGTTGATGTTTTGCGTATTCAGTTTGTATCGACATATCTCCGGCAGTACAAGAGCTGCACTTCTGAAACTTGGTACTTCAGTAGAAAAAGCCTATCCGCGACTGTCTGCAAAGTTTCGTTGCACAATTCGAATAAATGTTGAAGTTATAAACAAAAGCGATATCAACTTTAAAACGCGCTAAATTTTGTTGATGCTTTGCGTATTCAGTTTGTATCGACATATCTCCGGCAGTACAAAAGCTGCACTTCTGAAACTTATTACTTCAGTAGAACATGTGTCTCCGCGACTGTCTGCAAAGTTACGCTGCACAATTCGAATAAATGTGGAAGTTATAAACAAAAGCGATATCAACTTTAAAACGCGCTAAATTTAGTTGATGTTTTGCGTATTCAGTTTGTATCGACATATCTCCGGCAGTACAAGAGCTGCACTTCTGAAACTTGGTACTTCAGTAGAAAAGGCCTATCCGCGACTGTCTGCAAAGTTTCGTTGCACAATTTGAATAAATGTGGAAGTTATAAACAAAAGCGATATCAACTTTAAAACGCGCTAAATTTTGTTGATGTTTTGCGTATTCAGTTTGTATCGACATATCTCCGGCAGTACAAGAGCTGCACTTCTGAAACTTGGTACTTCAGTAGAACATGTGTTTCCGCGACTGTCTGCAAAGTTTCGTTGCACAATTCGAATAAATGTGGAAGTTAGTTACAAAAGCGATATCAACTTTAAAACGCGCTAAATTTTGTTGATGTTTTGCGTATTCAGTTTGTATCGACATATCTCCGACATTACAAGAGCTGCACTTCTGAAACTTGGTACTTCAGTAGAACATGTGTCTCCGCGACTGTCTGCAAAGTTTCGTTGCACAATTCGAATAAATGTGGAAGTTATAAACAAAAGTGATATCAACTTTAAAACGCGCTAAATTTTGTTGATGTTTTGCGTATTCAGTTTGTATCGACATATCTCCGGCAGTACAAGAGCTGCACTTCTGAAACTTGGTACTTCAGTAGAACATGTGTTTCCGCGACTGTCTGCAAAGTTTCGTTGCACAATTCGAATAAATGTGGAAGTTATAAACAAAAGCGATATCAACTTTAAAACGCGCTAAATTTTGTTGATGTTTTGCGTATTCAGTTTGTATCGACATATCTCCGACATTAAAAGAGCTGCACTTCTGAAACTTGGTACTTCAGTAGAACATGTGTCTCCGCGACTGTCTGCAAAGTTTCGTTGCACAATTCGAATAAATGTGGAAGTTATAAACAAAAGTGATATCAACTTTAAAACGCGCTAAATTTTGTTGATGTTTTGCGTATTCAGTTTGTATCGACATATCTCCGGCAGTACAAGAGCTGCACTTCTGAAACTTGGTACTTCAGTAGAACATGTGTTTCCGCGACTGTCTGCAAAGTTTCGTTGCACAATTCGAATAAATGTGGAAGTTATAAACAAAAGCGATATCAACTTTAAAACGCGCTAAATTTTGTTGATGTTTTGCGTATTCAGTTTGTATCGACATATCTCCGACATTACAAGAGCTGCACTTCTGAAACTTGGTACTTCAGTAGAAAAGGCGTATTCGAGACTGTCTACAAAGTTTCGTTGCACAATTGGAATAAATGTGGAAGTTATAAACAAAAGCGATATCAACTTTAAAACGCGCTAAATTTGTTGATGTTTTGCGTATTCAGTTTGTATCGACATATCTCCGGCAGTACAAGAGCTGCACTTCCGAAACTTGGTACTTCAGTAGAAAAGGCGTATTCGAGACTGTCTGCAAAGTTTCGTTGCACAATTCGAATAAATGTACAAGTTATAAACAAAAGCGATATCAACTTTAAAACGCGCTAAATTTTGTTGATGTTTTGCGTATTCAGTTTGTATCGACATATCTCCGGCAGTACAAGAGCTGCACTTCTACAACTTGGTACTTCAGTAGAAAAGGCCTATCCGCGACGGTCTGCAAAGTTTCGTTGCACAATTGGAATAAATGTGGAAGTTATAAACAAAAGCGATATCAACTTTAAAACGCGCTAAATTTTGTTGATGTTTTGCGTATTCAGTTTGTCTCGACATATCTCCGGCAGTACAAGAGCTGCACTTCCGAAACTTGGTACTTCAGTAGAAAAGGCGTATTCGAGACTGTCTGCAAAGTTTCGTTGCACAATTCGAATAAATGTACAAGTTATAAACAAAAGCGATATCAACTTTAAAACGCGCTGAATTTTGTTGATGTTTTGCGTATTCAGTTTGTATCGACATATCTCCGGCAGTACAAGAGCTGCACTTCTTAAACTTGGTACTTCAGTAGAAAAGGCCTATCCGCGACGGTCTGCAAAGTTTCGTTGCACAATTGGAATAAATGTGGAAGTTATAAACAAAAGCGATATCAACTTTAAAACGCGCTAAATTTTGTTGATGTTTTGCGTATTCAGTTTGTATCGACATATCTCCGGCAGTACAAGAGCTGCACTTCTTAAACTTGGTACTTCAGTAGAAAAGGCCTATCCGCGACGGTCTGCAAAGTTTCGTTGCACAATTGGAATAAATGTGGAAGTTATAAACAAAAGCGATATCAACTTTAAAACGCGCTAAATTTTGTTGATGTTTTGCGTATTCAGTTTGTATCGACATATCTCCGGCAGTACAAGAGCTGCACTTCTTAAACTTGGTACTTCAGTAGAAAAGGCCTATCCGCGACAGTCTGCAAAGTTTCGTTGCACAATTGGAATAAATGTGGAAGTTATAAACAAAAGCGATATCAACTTTAAAACGCGCTAAATTTTGTTGATGTTTTGCGTATTCAGTTTGTATCGACATATCTCTGGCAGTACAAGAGCTGCACTTCTGAAACTTGGTACTTCAGTGGAAAATGTGACTCCGCTAATCTGTGCAAAGTTTCGTTGCACAATTGGAATAAATGTAGAAGTTATAAACAAAAGCGATATCAACTTTAAATCGCACTAAATTTTGTTGATGTTTTGCGTATTCAGTTTGTATCGACATATCTCCGCAAGTAGAAAAGCTGCACTTCTGAAACTTGGTACTTCAGTAGAAAAGCCCTATCCGCGACTGTCTGTAAAGTTTCGTTGCACAATTCGAATAAATGTGGAAGTTATAAACAAAAGCGATATCAACTTTAAAACGCGCTAAATTTTGTTGATGTTTTGCGTATTCAGTTTGTATCGACATATCTCCGACAGTACAAGAGCTGCACTTCTGAAACTTGGTACTTCAGTAGAAAATGTGACACCGCTAATCTGTGCAAAGTTTCGTTGCACAATTCGAATAAATGTGGAAGTTATAAACAAAAGCGATATCAACTTTAAAACGCGCTAAATTTTGTTGATGTTTTGCGTATTCAGTTTGTCTCGACATATCTCCGGCAGTACAAGAGCTGCACTTCTTAAACTTGGTACTTCAGTAGAAAAGGCCTATCCGCGACGGTCTGCAAAGTTTCGTTGCACAATTGGAATAAAGGTGGAAGTTATAAACAAAAGCGATATCAACTTTAAAACGCGCTAAATTTTGTTGATGTTTTGCGTATTCAGTTTGTCTCGACATATCTCCGGCAGTACAAGAGCTGCACTTCTTAAACTTGGTACTTCAGTAGAAAAGGCCTATCCGCGACGGTCTGCAAAGTTTCGTTGCACAATTGGAATAAATGTGGAAGTTATAAACAAAAGCGATATCAACTTTAAAACGCGCTAAATTTTGTTGATGTTTTGCGTATTCAGTTTGTATCGACATATCGCTGGCAGTACAAGAGCTGTACTTCTGAAACTTGGTACTTCAGTAGAAAATGTGACTCCGCTAATCTGTGCAAAGTTTCGTTGCACAATTGGAATAAATGTAGAAGTTATAAACAAAAGCGATATCAACTTTAAATCGCACTAAATTTTGTTGATGTTTTGCGTATTCAGTTTGTATCGACATATCTCCGCAAGTAGAAAAGCTGCACTTCTGAAACTTGGTACTTCAGTAGAAAAGCCCTATCCGCGACTGTCTGTAAAGTTTCGTTGCACAATTCGAATAAATGTGGAAGTTATAACAAAAGCGATATCAACTTTAAAACGCGCTAAATTTTGTTGATGTTTTGCGTATTCAGTTTGTATCGACATATCTCCGACAGTACAAGAGCTGCACTTCTGAAACTTGGTACTTCAGTAGAAAATGTGACACCGCTAATCTGTGCAAAGTTTCGTTGCACAATTCGAATAAATGTGGAAGTTATAAACAAAAGCGATATCAACTTTAAAACGCGCTAAATTTTGTTGATGTTTTGCGTATTCAGTTTGTCTCGACATATCTCCGGCAGTACAAGAGCTGCACTCCTGAAACTTGGTACTTCAGTAGAAAAGGCCTATCCGCGAGGGTCTGCAAAGTTTCGTTGCACAATTGGAATAAATGTGGAAGTTATAAACAAAAGCGATATCAACTTTAAAACGCGCTAAATTTTGTTGATGTTTTGCGTATTCAGTTTGTATCGACATATCTCCAGCAGTACAAGAGCTGCACTTCTGAAATTTGGTACTTCAGTAGAAAATGTGACTCCGCTAATCTGTGCAAAGTTTCGTTTCACAATTCGAATAAATGTGGAAGTTATAAACAAAAGCGATATCAACTTTAAAACGCGCTAAATTTTGTTGATGTTTTGCGTATTCAGTTTGTCTCGACATATCTCCGGCAGTACAAGAGCTGCACTTCTGAAACTTGGTACTTCAGTAGAAAAGGCCTATCCGCGAGGGTCTGCAAAGTTTCGTTGCACAATTCGAATAAATGTGGAAGTTATAAACAAAAGCGATATCAACTTTAAAACGCGCTAAATTTTGTTGATGTTTTGCGTATTCAGTTTGAATCGACATATCTCCAGCAGTACAAGAGCTGCACTTCTGAAATTTGGTACTTCAGTAGAAAATGTGACTCCGCTAATCTGTGCAAAGTTTCGTTTCACAATTCGAATAAATGTGGAAGTTATAAAAAAAAGCGATATAAATTTTAAAACGCGCTAAATTTTGTTGATGTTTTGCGTATTCAGTTTGTATCGACATATCTCCGGCAGTACAAGAGCTGCACTTCTGAAATTTGGTACTTCAGTAGAAAATGTGACTCCGCTAATCTGTGCAAAGTTTCGTTGCACAATTCGAATAAATGTGGAAGTTATAAACAAAAGCGATATCAACTTTAAAACGCGCTAAATTTTGTTGATGATTTGCGTATTCAGTTTGTATCGACATATCTCCGGCAGTACAATAGCTGTACTTCTGAAACTTAGTACTTCAGTAGAACATGTGACTCCGCTAATCTGTGCAAAGTTTCGTTGCACAATTCTAAAGAATGTGGAAGTTATAAACAAAAGCGATATCCACTTTAAATCGCACTAAATTTTGTTGATAGATTGCGTATTCAGTTTGTATCGACATATCTCCACCAGTAGAAAAGCTGCACTTCTGAAACTTGGTACTTCAGTAGAAAAGGCCTATCCGCGACTGTCTGTAAAGTTTCGTTGCACAATTCGAATAAATGTGGAAGTTATAAACAAAAGCGATATCAACTTTAAAACGCGCTAAATTTTGTTGATGTTTTGCGTATTCAGTTTGTATCGACATATCTCCGACAGTACAAGAGCTGTACTTCTGAAATTTGGTACTTCAGTAGAAAATGTGACACCGCTAATCTGTGCAAAGTTTCGTTGCACAATTCGAATAAATGTGGAAGTTATAAACAAAAGCGATATCAACTTTAAAACGCGCTAAATTTTGTTGATGTTTTGCGTATTCAGTTTGTCTCGACATATCTCCGGCAGTACAAGAGCTGCACTTCTGAAACTTGGTACTTCAGTAGAAAAGGCCTATCCGCGACGGTCTGCAAAGTTTCGTTGCACAATTGGAATAAATGTGGAAGTTATAAACAAAAGCGATATCAACTTTAAAACGCGCTAAATTTTGTTGATGTTTTGCGTATTCAGTTTGTATCGACATATCTCTGGCAGTACAAGAGCTGTACTTCTGAAACTTGGTACTTCAGTAGAAAATGTGACTCCGCTAATCTGTGCAAAGTTTCGTTGCACAATTAGAATAAATGTGGAAGTTATAAACAAAAGCGATATCAACTTTAAAACGCGCTAAATTTTGTTGATGTTTTGCGTATTCAGTTTGAATCGACATATCTCCGACAGTACAAGAGCTGCACTTCTGAACCTTGGTACTTCAGTAGAACATGTGACTCCGCTTATCTCTGCAAAGTTTCGTTGCACAAATCAAAAGAATGTGGACGTAATAAACAAAAGCGATATCCACTTTAAATCGCACTAAATTTTGTTGATAGATTGCGTATTAAGTTTGTCTCGACATATCTCCGGCAGTACAAGAACTGCACTTCTGAAACTTGGTACTTCAGTAGAAAAGGCCTATCCGCGACTGTCTGCAAAGTTTCGTTGCACAATTCGAATAAATGTACAAGTTATAAACAAAAGCGATATCAACTTTAAAACGCGCTAAATTTTGTTGATGTTTTGCGTATTCAGTTTGTCTCGACATATCTCCGGCAGTACAAGAGCTGCACTTCTGAAACTTGGTACTTCAGTAGAAAAGGCCTATCCGCGACGGTCTGCAAAGTTTCGTTGCACAATTGGAATAAATGTGGAAGTTATAAACAAAAGCGATATCAACTTTAAAACGCGCTAAATTTTGTTGATGTTTTGCGTATTCAGTTTGTATCGACATATCTCTGGCAGTACAAGAGCTGTACTTCTGAAACTTGGTACTTCAGTGGAAAATGTGACTCCGCTAATCTGTGCAAAGTTTCGTTGCACAATTGGAATAAATGTAGAAGTTATAAACAAAAGCGATATCAACTTTAAATCGCACTAAATTTTGTTGATGTTTTGCGTATTCAGTTTGTATCGACATATCTCCGCAAGTAGAAAAGCTGCACTTCTGAAACTTGGTACTTCAGTAGAAAAGGCCTATCCGCGACTGTCTGCAAAGTTTCGTTGCACAATTCGAATAAATGTACAAGTTATAAACAAAAGCGATATCAACTTTAAAACGCGCTAAATTTTGTTGATGTTTTGCGTATTCAGTTTGTCTCGACATATCTCCGGCAGTACAAGAGCTGCACTTCTTACACTTGGTACTTCAGTAGAAAAGGCCTATCCGCGACGGTCTGCAAAGTTTCGTTGCACAATTGGAATAAATGTGGAAGTTATAAACAAAAGCGATATCAACTTTAAAACGCGCTAAATTTTGTTGATGTTTTGCGTATTCAGTTTGTATCGACATATCTCTGGCAGTACAAGAGCTGTACTTCTGAAACTTGGTACTTCAGTGGAAAATGTGACTCCGCTAATCTGTGCAAAGTTTCGTTGCACAATTGGAATAAATGTAGAAGTTACAAACAAAAGCGATATCAACTTTAAATCGCACTAAATTTTGTTGATGTTTTGCGTATTCAGTTTGTATCGACATATCTCCGCAAGTAGAAAAGCTGCACTTCTGAAACTTGGTACTTCAGTAGAAAAGGCCTATCCGCGACTGTCTGTAAAGTTTCGTTGCACAATTCGAATAAATGTGGAAGTTATAAACAAAAGCGATATCAACTTTAAAACGCGCTAAATTTTGTTGATGTTTTGCGTATTCAGTTTGTCTCGACATATCTCCGGCAGTACAAGAGCTGCACTTCTGAAACTTGGTACTTCAGTAGAAAAGGCCTATCCGCGACGGTCTGCAAAGTTTCGTTGCACAATTGGAATAAATGTGGAAGTTATAAACAAAAGCGATATCAACTTTAAAACGCGCTAAATTTTGTTGATGTTTTGCGTATTCAGTTTGTATCGACATATCTCTGGCAGTACAAGAGCTGTACTTCTGAAACTTTGTACTTCAGTAGAAAATGTGACTCCGCTAATCTGTGCAAAGTTTCGTTGCACAATTAGAATAAATGTGGAAGTTATAAACAAAAGCGATATCAACTTTAAAACGCGCTAAATTTTGTTGATGTTTTGCGTATTCAGTTTGAATCGACATATCTCCGACAGTACAAGAGCTGCACTTCTGAACCTTGGTACTTCAGTAGAACATGTGACTCCGCTTATCTCTGCAAAGTTTCGTTGCACAAATCAAAAGAATGTGGAAGTTATAAACAAAAGCGATATCCACTTTAAATCGCACTAAATTTTGTTGATAGATTGCGTATTCAGTTTGTCTCGACATATCTCCGGCAGTACAAGAACTGCACTTCTGAAACTTGGTACTTCAGTAGAAAAGGCCTATCCGCGACTGTCTGCAAAGTTTCGTTGCACAATTCGAATAAATGTACAAGTTATAAACAAAAGCGATATCAACTTTAAAACGCGCTAAATTTTGTTGATGTTTTGCGTATTCAGTTTGTCTCGACATATCTCCGGCAGTACAAGAGCTGCACTTCTGAAACTTGGTACTTCAGTAGAAAAGGCCTATCCGCGACGGTCTGCAAAGTTTCGTTGCACAATTGGAATAAATGTGGAAGTTATAAACAAAAGCGATATCAACTTTAAAACGCGCTAAATTTTGTTGATGTTTTGCGTATTCAGTTTGTATCGACATATCTCTGGCAGTACAAGAGCTGTACTTCTGAAACTTGGTACTTCAGTGGAAAATGTGACTCCGCTAATCTGTGCAAAGTTTCGTTGCACAATTGGAATAAATGTAGAAGTTATAAACAAAAGCGATATCAACTTTAAATCGCACTAAATTTTGTTGATGTTTTGCGTATTCAGTTTGTATCGACATATCTCCGCAAGTAGAAAAGCTGCACTTCTGAAACTTGGTACTTCAGTAGAAAAGGCCTATCCGCGACTGTCTGCAAAGTTTCGTTGCACAATTCGAATAAATGTACAAGTTATAAACAAAAGCGATATCAACTTTAAAACGCGCTAAATTTTGTTGATGTTTTGCGTATTCAGTTTGTCTCGACATATCTCCGGCAGTACAAGAGCTGCACTTCTTAAACTTGGTACTTCAGTAGAAAAGGCCTATCCGCGACGGTCTGCAAAGTTTCGTTGCACAATTGGAATAAATGTGGAAGTTATAAACAAAAGCGATATCAACTTTAAAACGCGCTAAATTTTGTTGATGTTTTGCGTATTCAGTTTGTATCGACATATCTCTGGCAGTACAAGAGCTGTACTTCTGAAACTTGGTACTTCAGTGGAAAATGTGACTCCGCTAATCTGTGCAAAGTTTCGTTGCACAATTGGAATAAATGTAGAAGTTACAAACAAAAGCGATATCAACTTTAAATCGCACTAAATTTTGTTGATGTTTTGCGTATTCAGTTTGTATCGACATATCTCCGCAAGTAGAAAAGCTGCACTTCTGAAACTTGGTACTTCAGTAGAAAAGGCCTATCCGCGACTGTCTGTAAAGTTTCGTTGCACAATTCGAATAAATGTGGAAGTTATAAACAAAAGCGATATCAACTTTAAAACGCGCTAAATTTTGTTGATGTTTTGCGTATTCAGTTTGTATCGACATATCTCCGACAGTACAAGAGCTGCACTTCTGAAACTTGGTACTTCAGTAGAAAATGTAACACCGCTAATCTGTGCAAAGTTTCGTTGCACAATTCGAATAAATGTGGAAGTTATAAACAAAAGCGATATCAACTTTAAAACGCGCTAAATTTTGTTGATGTTTTGCGTATTCAGTTTGTCTCGACATATCTCCGGCAGTACAAGAGCTGCACTTCTGAAACTTGGTACTTCAGTAGAAAAGGCCTATCCGCGAGGGTCTGCAAAGTTTCGTTGCACAATTGGAATAAATGTGGAAGTTATAAACAAAAGCGATATCAACTTTAAAACGCGCTAAATTTTGTTGATGTTTTGCGTATTCAGTTTGTATCGACATATCTCTGGCAGTACAAGAGCTGTACTTCTGAAACTTGGTACTTCAGTAGAAAATGTGACTCCGCTAATCTGTGCAAAGTTTCGTTGCACAATTAGAATAAATGTGGAAGTTATAAACAAAAGCGATATCAACTTTAAAACGCGCTAAATTTTGTTGATGTTTTGCGTATTCAGTTTGAATCGACATATCTCCGACAGTACAAGAGCTGCACTTCTGAACCTTGGTACTTCAGTAGAACATGTGACTCCGCTTATCTCTGCAAAGTTTCGTTGCACAAATCTAAAGAATGTGGAAGTTATAAACAAAAGCGATATCACCTTTAAATCGCACTAAATTTTGTTGATAGATTGCGTATTCAGTTTGTCTCGACATATCTCCGGCAGTACAAGAGCTGCACTTCTGAAACTTGGTACTTCAGTAGAAAAGGCCTATCCGCGACTGTCTGCAAAGTTTCGTTGCACAATTCGAATAAATGTACAAGTTATAAACAAAAGCGATATCAACTTTAAAACGCGCTAAATTTTGTTGATGTTTTGCGTATTCAGTTTGTCTCGACATATCTCCGGCAGTACAAGAGCTGCACTTCTGAAACTTGGTACTTCAGTAGAAAAGGCCTATCCGCGACGGTCTGCAAAGTTTCGTTGCACAATTGGAATAAATGTGGAAGTTATAAACAAAAGCGATATCAACTTTAAAACGCGCTAAATTTTGTTGATGTTTTGCGTATTCAGTTTGTATCGACATATCTCTGGCAGTACAAGAGCTGTACTTCTGAAACTTGGTACTTCAGTGGAAAATGTGACTCCGCTAATCTGTGCAAAGTTTCGTTGCACAATTGGAATAAATGTAGAAGTTATAAACAAAAGCGATATCAACTTTAAATCGCACTAAATTTTGTTGATGTTTTGCGTATTCAGTTTGTATCGACATATCTCCGCAAGTAGAAAAGCTGCACTTCTGAAACTTGGTACTTCAGTAGAAAAGGCCTATCCGCGTCTGTCTGCAAAGTTTCGTTGCACAATTCGAATAAATGTACAAGTTATAAACAAAAGCGATATCAACTTTAAAACGCGCTAAATTTTGTTGATGTTTTGCGTATTCAGTTTGTCTCGACATATCTCCGGCAGTACAAGAGCTGCACTTCTTAAACTTGGTACTTCAGTAGAAAAGGCCTATCCGCGACGGTCTGCAAAGTTTCGTTGCACAATTGGAATAAATGTGGAAGTTATAAACAAAAGCGATATCAACTTTAAAACGCGCTAAATTTTGTTGATGTTTTGCGTATTCAGTTTGTATCGACATATCTCTGGCAGTACAAGAGCTGTACTTCTGAAACTTGGTACTTCAGTGGAAAATGTGACTCCGCTAATCTGTGCAAAGTTTCGTTGCACAATTGGAATAAATGTAGAAGTTATAAACAAAAGCGATATCAACTTTAAATCGCACTAAATTTTGTTGATGTTTTGCGTATTCAGTTTGTATCGACATATCTCCGCAAGTAGAAAAGCTGCACTTCTGAAACTTGGTACTTCAGTAGAAAAGGCCTATCCGCGACTGTCTGTAAAGTTTCGTTGCACAATTCGAATAAATGTGGAAGTTATAAACAAAAGCGATATCAACTTTAAAACGCGCTAAATTTTGTTGATGTTTTGCGTATTCAGTTTGTATCGACATATCTCCGACAGTACAAGAGCTGCACTTCTGAAACTTGGTACTTCAGTAGAAAATGTGACTCCGCTAATCTGTGCAAAGTTTCGTTGCACAATTGGAATAAATGTAGAAGTTATAAACAAAAGCGATATCAACTTTAAATCGCACTAAATTTTGTTGATGTTTTGCGTATTCAGTTTGTATCGACATATCTCCGCAAGTAGAAAAGCTGCACTTCTGAAACTTGGTACTTCAGTAGAAAAGGCCTATCCGCGACTGTCTGCAAAGTTTCGTTGCACAATTCGAATAAATGTACAAGTTATAAACAAAAGCGATATCAACTTTAAAACGCGCTAAATTTTGTTGATGTTTTGCGTATTCAGTTTGTCTCGACATATCTCCGGCAGTACAAGAGCTGCACTTCTTAAACTTGGTACTTCAGTAGAAAAGACCTATCCGCGACGGTCTGCAAAGTTTCGTTGCACAATTGGAATAAATGTGGAAGTTATAAACAAAAGCGATATCAACTTTAAAACGCGCTAAATTTTGTTGATGTTTTGCGTATTCAGTTTGTATCGACATATCTCTGGCAGTACAAGAGCTGTACTTCTGAAACTTGGTACTTCAGTGGAAAATGTGACTCCGCTAATCTGTGCAAAGTTTCGTTGCACAATTGGAATAAATGTAGAAGTTATAAACAAAAGCGATATCAACTTTAAATCGCACTAAAATTTGTTGATGTTTTGCGTATTCAGTTTGTATCGACATATCTCCGCAAGTAGAAAAGCTGCACTTCTGAAACTTGGTACTTCAGTAGAAAAAACCTATCCGCGACTGTCTGTAAAGTTTCGTTGCACAATTCGAATAAATGTGGAAGTTATAAACAAAAGCGATATCAACTTTAAAACGCGCTAAATTTTGTTGATGTTTTGCGTATTCAGTTTGTATCGACATATCTCCGACAGTACAAGAGCTGCACTTCTGAAACTTGGTACTTCAGTAGAAAATGTGACACCGCTAATCTGTGCAAAGTTTCGTTGCACAATTCGAATAAATGTGGAAGTTATAAACAAAAGCGATATCAACTTTAAAACGCGCTAAATTTTGTTGATGTTTTGCGTATTCAGTTTGTCTCGACATATCTCCGGCAGTACAAGAGCTGCACTTCTGAAACTTGGTACTTCAGTAGAAAAGGCCTATCCGCGAGGGTCTGCAAAGTTTCGTTGCACAATTGGAATAAATGTGGAAGTTATAAACAAAAGCGATATCAACTTTAAAACGCGCAAAATTTTGTTGATGTTTTGCGTATTCAGTTTGTATCGACATATCTCCAGCAGTACAAGAGCTGCACTTCTGAAACTTGGTACTTCAGTAGAAAATGTGACTCCGCTAATCTGTGCAAAGTTTCGTTTCACAATTCGAATAAATGTGGAAGTTATAAACAAAAGCGATATAAATTTTAAAACGCGCTAAATTTTGTTGATGTTTTGCGTATTCAGTTTGTATCGACATATCTCCGGCAGTACAAGAGCTGCACTTCTGAAATTTGGTACTTCAGTAGAAAATGTGACTCCGCTAATCTGTGCAAAGTTTCGTTGCACAATTCGAATAAATGTGGAAGTTATAAACAAAAGCGATATCAACTTTAAAACGCGCTAAATTTTGTTGATGTTTTGCGTATTCAGTTTGTATCGACATATCTCCGGCAGTACAAGAGCTGCACTTCTGAAACTTGGTACTTCAGTAGAAAAGGCCTATCCGCGACTGTCTGCAAAGTTTCGTTGCACAATTCGAATAAATGTGGAAGTTATAAACAAAAGCGATATCAACTTTAAAACGCGCTAAATTTTGTTGATGTTTTGCGTATTCAGTTTGTATCGACATATCTCCGGCAGTACAAGAGCTGTACTTCTTAAACTTGGTACTTCAGTAGAACATGTGACTCCGCTAATCTGTGCAAAGTTTCGTTGCACAATTAGAATAAATGTGGAAGTTATAAACAAAAGCGATATCAACTTTAAAACGCGCTAAATTTTGTTGATGTTTTGCGTATTCTATTTGTATCGACATATCTCCGACAGTACAAGAGCTGCACTTCTGAACCTTGGTACTTCAGTAGAACATGTGACTCCGCTTATCTCTGCAATGTTTCGTTGCACAAATCTAAAGAATGTGGAAGTTATAAACAAAAGCGATATCCACTTTAAATCGCACTAAATTTTGTTGATAGATTGCGTATTCAGTTTGTATCGACATATCTCCGACAGTAGAAAAGCTGCACTTCTGAAACTTGGTACTTCAGTAGAAAAGGCCTATCCGCGACTGTCTGCAAAGTTTCGTTGCACAATTCGAATAAATGTGGAAGTTATAAACAAAAGCGATATCAACTTTAAAACGCGCTAAATTTTGTTGATGATTTGCGTATTCAGTTTGTATCGACATATCTCCGGCAGTACAAGAGCTGTACTTCTGAAACTTAGTACTTCAGTAGAACATGTGACTCCGCTAATCTGTGCAAAGTTTCGTTACACAATTCTAAAGAATGTGGAAGTTATAAACAAAAGCGATATCCACTTTAAATCGCACTAAATTTTGTTGATAGATTGCGTATTCAGTTTGTATCGACATATCTCCGCCAGTAGAAAAGCTGCACTTCTGAAACTTGGTACTTCAGTAGAAAAGGCCTATCCGCGACTGTCTGTAAAGTTTCGTTGCACAATTCGAATAAATGTGGAAGTTATAAAAAAAAGCGATATCAACTTTAAAACGCGCTAAATTTTGTTGATGTTTTGCGTATTCAGTTTGTATCGACATATCTCCGACAGTACAAGAGCTGCACTTCTGAAATTTGGTACTTCAGTAGAAAATGTGACACCGCTAATCTCTGCAAAGTTTCGTTGCACAATTCGAATAAATGTGGAAGTTATAAACAAAAGCGATATCAACTTTAAAACGCGCTAAATTTTGTTGATGTTTTGCGTATTCAGTTTGTCTCGACATATCTCCGGCAGTACAAGAGCTGCACTTCTGAAACTTGGTACTTCAGTAGAAAAGGCCTATCCGCGACGGTCTGCAAAGTTTCGTTGCACAATTGGAATAAATGTGGAAGTTATAAACAAAAGCGATATCAACTTTAAAACGCGCTAAATTTTGTTGATGTTTTGCGTATTCAGTTTGTATCGACATATCTCTGGCAGTACAAGAGCTGTACTTCTGAAACTTGGTACTTCAGTAGAAAATGTGACTCCGCTAATCTGTGCAAAGTTTCGTTGCACAATTCGAATAAATGTGGAAGTTATAAACAAAAGCGATATCAACTTTAAAACGCGCTAAATTTTGTTGATGTTTTGCGTATTCAGTTTGAATCGACATATCTCCGACAGTACAAGAGCTGCACTTCTGAACCTTGGTACTTCAGTAGAACATGTGACTCCGCTTATCTCTGCAAAGTTTCGTTGCACAAATCTAAAGAATGTGGAAGTTATAAACAAAAGCGATATCCACTTTAAATCGCACTAAATTTTGTTGATAGATTGCGTATTCAGTTTGTCTCGACATATCTCCGGCAGTACAAGAGCTGCACTTCTGAAACTTGGTACTTCGGTAGAAAAGGCCTATCCGCGACTGTCTGCAAAGTTTCGTTGCACAATTCGAATAAATGTACAAGTTATAAACAAAAGCGATATCAACTTTAAAACGCGCTAAATTTTGTTGATGTTTTGCGTATTCAGTTTGTATCGACATATCTCCGCAAGTAGAAAAGCTGCACTTCTGAAACTTGGTACTTCAGTAGAAAAGGCCTATCCGCGACTGTCTGCAAAGTTTCGTTGCACAATTCGAATAAATGTACAAGTTATAAACAAAAGCGATATCAACTTTAAAACGCGCTAAATTTTGTTGATGTTTTGCGTATTCAGTTTGTATCGACATATCTCCGGCAGTACAAGAGCTGCACTTCTGAAATTTGGTACTTCAGTAGTAAATGTGACTCCGCTAATCTGTGCAAAGTTTCGTTGCACAATTCGAATAAATGTGGAAGTTATAAACAAAAGCGATATCAACTTTAAAACGCGCTAAATTTTGTTGATGTTTTGCGTATTCAGTTTGTATCGACATATCTCTGGCAGTACAAGAGCTGTACTTCTGAAACTTGGTACTTCAGTAGAAAATGTGACTCCGCTAATCTGTGCAAAGTTTCGTTGCACAATTGGAATAAATGTGGAAGTTATAAACAAAAGCGATATCAACTTTAAAACGCGCTAAATTTTGTTGATGTTTTGCGTATTCAGTTGGAATCGACATATCTCCGACAGTACAAGAGCTGCACTTCTGAACCTTGGTACTTCAGTAGAACATGTGACTCCGCTTATCTCTGCAAAGTTTCGTTGCACAAATCTAAAGAATGTGGAAGTTATAAACAAAAGCGATATCCACTTTAAATCGCACTAAATTTTGTTGATAGATTTCGTATTCAGTTTGTCTCGACATATCTCCGGCAGTACAAGAGCTGCACTTCTGAAACTTGGTACTTCAGTAGAAAAGGCCTATCCGCGACTGTCTCCAAAGTTTCGTTGCACAATTCGAATAAATGTACAAGTTATAAACAAAAGCGATATCAACTTTAAAACGCGCTAAATTTTGTTGATGTTTTGCGTATTCAGTTTGTATCGACATATCTCCGGCAGTACAAGAGCTGCACTTCTGAAACTTGGTACTTCAGTAGAAAATTTGACTCCGCTAATCTGTGCAAAGTTTCGTTGCACAATTCGACTAAATGTGTAAGTTATAAACAAAAGCGCTATCAACTTTAAAACGCGCTAAATTTTGTTGATGTTTTGCGTATTCAGTTTGTCTCGACATATCTCCGGCAGTACAAGAGCTGCACTTCTGAAACTTGGTACTTCAGTAGAAAAGGCCTATCCGCGACGGTCTGCAAAGTTTCGTTGCACAATTGGAATAAATGTGGAAGTTATAAACAAAAGCGATATCAACTTTAAAACGCGCTAAATTTTGTTGATGTTTTGCGTATTCAGTTTGTATCGACATATCTCCGGCAGTACAAGAGCTGCACTTCTGAAATTTGGTACTTCAGTAGAAAATGTGACTCCGCTAATCTGTGCAAAGTTTCGTTGCACAATTCGAATAAATGTGGAAGTTATAAACAAAAGCGATATCAACTTTAAAACGCGCTAAATTTTGTTGATGTTTTGCGTATTCAGTTTGTATCGACATATCTCCGGCAGTACAAGAGCTGCACTTCTGAAACTTGGTACTTCAGTAGAAAAGGCCTATCCGCGACGGTCTGCAAAGTTTCGTTGCACAATTGGAATAAATGTGGAAGTTATAAACAAAAGCGATATCAACTTTAAAACGCGCTAAATTTTGTTGATGTTTTGCGTATTCAGTTTGTATCGACATATCTCCGGCAGTACAAGAGCTGCACTTCTGAAACTGGGTACTTCAGTAGAAAATGTGACTCCGCTAATCTGTGCAAAGTTTCGTTGCACAATTGGAATAAATGTGGAAGTTATAAACAAAAGCGATATCAACTTTAAAACGCGCTAAATTTTGTTGATGTTTTGCGTATTCAGTTTGTATCGACATATCTCCGGCAGTACAAGAGCTGCACTTCTGAAACTTGGTACTTCAGTAGAAAAGGCCTCTCCGCGACGGTCTGCAAAGTTTCGTTGCACAATTCGAATAAATGTGGAAGTTATAAACAAAAGCGATATCAACTTTAAAACGCGCTAAATTTTGTTGATGTTTTGCGTATTCAGTTTGTATCGACATATCTCCGACAGTACAAGAGCTGCACTTCTGAAATTTGGTAATTCAGTAGAAAATGTGACTCCGCTAATCTGTGCAAAGTTTCGTTGCACAATTCGAATAAATGTGGAAGTTATAAACAAAAGCGATATCAACTTTAAAACGCGCTAAATTTTGTTGATGTTTTGCGTATTCAGTTTGTATCGACATATCTCTGGCAGTACAAGAGCTGTACTTCTGAAACTTGGTACTTCAGTAGAAAATGTGACTCCGCTAATCTGTGCAAAGTTTCGTTGCACAATTCGAATAAATGTGGAAGTTATAAACAAAAGCGATATCAACTTTAAAACGCGCTAAATTTTGTTGATGTTTTGCGTATTCAGTTTGTATCGACATATCTCCGACAGTACAAGAGCTGCACTTCTGAACCTTGGTACTTCAGTAGAACATGTGACTCCGCTTATCTCTGCAAAGTTTCGTTGCACAAATCTAAAGAATGTGAAAGTTATAAACAAAAGCGATATCCACTTTAAATCGCACTAAATTTTGTTGATAGATTGCGTATTCAGTTTGTCTCGACATATCTCCGGCAGTACAAGAGCTGCACTTCTGAAACTTGGTACTTCAGTAGAAAAGGCCTATCCGCGACTGTCTGCAAAGTTTCGTTGCACAATTCGAATAAATGTACAAGTTATAAACAAAAGCGATATCAACTTTAAAACGCGCTAAATTTTGTTGATGTTTTGCGTATTCAGTTTGTATCGACATATCTCCGGCAGTACAAGAGCTGCACTTCTGAAACTTGGTACTTCAGTAGAAAATGTGACTCCGCTAATCTGTGCAAAGTTTCGTTGCACAATTCGAATAAATGTGTAAGTTATAAACAAAAGCGATATCAACTTTAAAACGCGCTAAATTTTGTTGATGTTTTGCGTATTCAGTTTGTCTCGACATATCTCCGGCAGTACAAGAGCTGCACTTCTGAAACTTGGTACTTCAGTAGAAAAGGCTTATCCGCGACGGTCTGCAAAGTTTCGTTGCACAATTGGAATAAATGTGGAAGTTATAAACAAAAGCGATATCAACTTTAAAACGCGCTAAATTTTGTTGATGTTTTGCGTATTCAGTTTGTATCGACATATCTCCGGCAGTACAAGAGCTGCACTTCTGAAACTTGGTACTTCAGTAGAAAATGTGACTCCGCTAATCTGTGCAAAGTTTCGTTGCACAATTCGAATAAATGTGGAAGTTATAAACAAAAGCGATATCAACTTTAAAACGCGCTAAATTTTGTTGATGTTTTGCGTATTCAGTTTGTATCGACATATCTCCGGCAGTACAAGAGCTGCACTTCTGAAACTTGGTACTTCAGTAGAAAAGGCCTATCCGCGAGTGTCTGCAAAGTTTCGTTGCACAATTGGAATAAATGTGGAAGTTATAAACAAAAGCGATATCAACTTTAAAACGCGCTAAATTTTGTTGATGTTTTGCGTATTCAGTTTGTATCGACATATCTCCGGCAGTACAAGAGCTGCACTTCTGAAACTTGGTACTTCAGTAGAAAATGTGACTCCGCTAATCTGTGCAAAGTTTCGTTGCACAATTCGAATAAATGTGGAAGTTATAAACAAAAGCGATATCAACTTTAAAACGCGCTAAATTTTGTTGATGTTTTGCGTATTCAGTTTGTATCGACATATCTCCGGCAGTACAAGAGCTGCACTTCTGAAACTTGGTACTTCAGTAGAAAAGGCCTCTCCGCGACGGTCTGCAAAGTTTCGTTGCACAATTCGAATAAATGTGGAAGTTATAAACAAAAGCGATATCAACTTTAAAACGCGCTAAATTTTGTTGATGTTTTGCGTATTCAGTTTGTATCGACATATCTCCGACAGTACACTAGCTGCACTTCTGAAATTTGGTACTTCAGTAGAAAATGTGACTCCGCTAATCTGTGCAAAGTTTCGTTGCACAATTCGAATAAATGTGGAAGTTATAAACAAAAGCGATATCAACTTTAAAACAAGCTAAATTTTGTTGATGTTTTGCGTATTCAGTTTGTATCGACATATCTCTGGCAGTACAAGAGCTGTACTTCTGAAACTTGGTACTTCAGTAGAAAATGTGACTCCGCTAATCTGTGCAAAGTTTCGTTGCACAATTGGAATAAATGTGGAAGTTATAAACAAAAGCGATATCAACTTTAAAACGCGCTAAATTTTGTTGATGTTTTGCGTATTCAGTTTGAATCGACATATCTCCGACAGTACAAGAGCTGCACTTCTGAACCTAGGTACTTCAGTAGAACATGTGACTCCGCTTATCTCTGCAAAGTTTCGTTGCACAAATCTAAAGAATGTGGAAGTTATAAACAAAAGCGATATCCACTTTAAATCGCACTAAATTTTGTTGATAGATTGCGTATTCAGTTTGTCTCGACATATCTCCGGCAGTACAAGAGCTGCACTTCTGAAACTTGGTACTTCAGTAGAAAAGGCCTATCCGCGACTGTCTGCAAAGTTTCGTTGCACAATTCGAATAAATGTACAAGTTATAAACAAAAGCGATATCAACTTTAAAACGCGCTAAATTTTGTTGATGTTTTGCGTATTCAGTTTGTATCGACATATCTCCGGCAGTACAAGAGCTGCACTTCTGAAACTTGGTACTTCAGTAGAAAATGTGACTCCGCTAATCTGTGCAAAGTTTCGTTGCACAATTCGAATAAATGTGGAAGTTATAAACAAAAGCGATATCAACTTTAAAACGCGCTAAATTTTGTTGATGTTTTGCGTATTCAGTTTGTCTCGACATATCTCCGGCAGTACAAGAGCTGCACTTCTGAAACTTGGTACTTCAGTAGAAAAGGCCTATCCGCGACGGTCTGCAAAGTTTCGTTGCACAATTGGAATAAATGTGGAAGTTATAAACAAAAGCGATATCAACTTTAAAACGCGCTAAATTTTGTTGATGTTTTGCGTATTCAGTTTGTATCGACATATCTCCGGCAGTACAAGAGCTGCACTTCTGAAATTTAGTACTTCAGTAGAAAATGTGACTCCGCTAATCTGTGCAAAGTTTCGTTGCACAATTCGAATAAATGTGGAAGTTATAAACAAAAGCGATATCAACTTTAAAACGCGCTAAATTTTGTTGATGTTTTGCGTATTCAGTTTGTATCGACATATCTCCGGCAGTACAAGAGCTGCACTTCTGAAACTTGGTACTTCAGTAGAAAAGGCCTATCCGCGACTGTCTGCAAAGTTTCGTTTCACAATTCGAATAAATGTGGAAGTTATAAACAAAAGCGATATCAACTTTAAAACGCGCTAAATTTTGTTGATGTTTTGCGTATTCAGTTTGTATCGACATATCTCCGGCAGTACAAGAGCTGTACTTCTTAAACTTGGTACTTCAGTAGAACATGTGATACCGCTAATCTGTGCAAAGTTTCGTTGCACAAATCTAAAGAATGTGGAAGTTATAAACAAAAGCGATATCCACTTTAAAACGCGCTAAATTTTGTTGATGTTTTGCGTATTCAGTTTGTATCGACATATCTCCGGCAGTACAAGAGCTGCACTTCTGAAATTTAGTACTTCAGTAGAAAATGTGACTCCGCTAATCTGTGCAAAGTTTCGTTGCACAATTCGAATAAATGTGGAAGTTATAAACAAAAGCGATATCAACTTTAAAACGCGCTAAATTTTGTTGATGTTTTGCGTATTCAGTTTGTATCGACATATCTCCGGCAGTACAAGAGCTGCACTTCTGAAACTTGGTACTTCAGTAGAAAAGGCCTATCCGCGACGGTTAGCAAAGTTTCGTTTGACAATTCGAATAAATGTGGAAGTTATAAACAAAAGCGATATCAACTTTAAAACGCGCTAAATTTTGTTGATGTTTTGCGTATTCAGTTTGAATCGACATATCTCCGACAGTACAAGAGCTGCACTTCTGAACCTTGGTACTTCAGTAGAACATGTGACTCCGCTTATCTATGCAAAGTTTCGTTGCACAAATCTAAAGAATGTTGAAGTTATAAACAAAAGCGATATCCACTTTAAATTGCACTAAATTTTGTTGATAGATTGCGTATTCAGTTTGTCTCGACATATCTCCGGCAGTACAAGAGCTGCACTTCTGAAACTTGGTACTTCAGTAGAAAAGGCCTATCCGCGACTGTCTGCAAAGTTTCGTTGCACAATTCGAATAAATGTACAAGTTATAAACAAAAGCGATATCAACTTTAAAACGCGCTAAATTTTGTTGATGTTTTGCGTATTCAGTTTGTATCGACATATCTCCGGCAGTACAAGAGCTGCACTTCTGAAACTTGGTACTTCAGTAGAAAATGTGACTCCGCTAATCTGTGCAAAGTTTCGTTGCACAATTCGAATAAATGTGGAAGTTATAAACAAAAGCGATATCAACTTTAAAACGCGCTAAATTTTGTTGATGTTTTGCGTATTCAGTTTGTCTCGACATATCTCCGACAGTACAAGAGCTGCACTTCTGAAACTTGGTACTTCAGTAGAAAAGGCCTATCCGCGACGGTCTGCAAAGTTTCGTTGCACAATTGGAATAAATGTGGAAGTTATAAACAAAAGCGATATCAACTTTAAAACGCGCTAAATTTTGTTGATGTTTTGCGTATTCAGTTTGTATCGACATATCTCTGGCAGTACAAGAGCTGTACTTCTGAAACTTGGTACTTCAGTAGAAAATGTGACTCCGCTAATCTGTGCAAAGTTTCGTTGCACAATTGGAATAAATGTAGAAGTTATAAACAAAAGCGATATCAACTTTAAATCGCACTAAATTTTGTTGATGTTTTGCGTATTCAGTTTGTATCGACATATCTCCGCAAGTAGAAAAGCTGCACTTCTGAAACTTGGTACTTCAGTAGAAAAGGCCTATTAGCGACTGTCTGCAAAGTTTCGTTGCACAATTCGAATAAATGTACAAGTTATAAACAAAAGCGATATCAACTTTAAAACGCGCTAAATTTTGTTGATGTTTTGCGTATTCAGTTTGTATCGACATATCTCCGACAGTACAAGAGCTGCACTTCTGAAACTTGGTACTTCAGTAGAAAATGTGACTCCGCTAATCTGTGCAAAGTTTCGTTGCACAATTCGAATAAATGTGGAAGTTATAAACAAAAGCGATATCAACTTTAAAACGCGCTAAATTTTGTTGATGTTTTGCGTATTCAGTTTGTATCGACATATCTCCGGCAGTACAAGAGCTGCACTTCTGAAACTTGGTACTTCAGTAGAAAAGGCCTCTCCGCGACGGTCTGCAAAGTTTCGTTGCACAATTCGAATAAATGTGGAAGTTATAAACAAAAGCGATATCAACTTTAAAACGCGCTAAATTTTGTTGATGTTTTGCGTATTCAGTTTGTATCGACATATCTCCGACAGTACAAGAGCTGCACTTCTGAAATTTGGTACTTCAGTAGAAAATGTGACTCCGCTAATCTGTGCAAAGTTTCGTTGCACAATTCGAATAAATGTGGAAGTTATAAACAAAAGCGATATCAACTTTAAAACGCGCTAAATTTTGTTGATGTTTTGCGTATTCAGTTTGTATCGACATATCTCTGGCAGTACAAGAGCTGTACTTCTGAAACTTGGTACTTCAGTAGAAAATGTGACTCCGCTAATCTGTGCAAAGTTTCGTTGCACAATTGGAATAAATGTGGAAGTTATAAACAAAAGCGATATCAACTTTAAAACGCGCTAAATTTTGTTGATGTTTTGCGTATTCAGTTTGTCTCGACATATCTCCGGCAGTACAAGAGCTGCACTTCTGAAACTTGGTACTTCAGTAGAAAAGGCCTATCCGCGACTGTCTGCAAAGTTTCGTTGCACAATTCGAATAAATGTACAAGTTATAAACAAAAGCGATATCAACTTTAAAACGCGCTAAATTTTGTTGATGTTTTGCGTATTCAGTTTGTATCGACATATCTCCGGCAGTACAAGAGCTGCACTTCTGAAACTTAGTACTTCAGTAGAAAATGTGACTCCGCTAATCTGTGCAAAGTTTCGTTGCACAATTCGAATAAATGTGGAAGTTATAAACAAAAGCGATATCAACTTTAAAACGCGCTAAATTTTGTTGATGTTTTGCGTATTCAGTTTGTCTCGACATATCTCCGGCAGTACAAGAGCTGCACTTCTGAAACTTGGTACTTCAGTAGAAAAGGCCTATCCGCGACGGTCTGCAAAGTTTCGTTGCACAATTCGAATAAATGTGGAAGTTATAAACAAAAGCGATATCAACTTTAAAACGCGCTAAATTTTGTTGATGTTTTGCGTATTCAGTTTGTATCGACATATCTCTGGCAGTACAAGAGCTGTACTTCTGAAACTTGGTACTTCAGTAGAAAATGTGACTCCGCTAATCTGTGCAAAGTTTCGTTGCACAATTGGAATAAATGTAGAAGTTATAAACAAAAGCGATATCAACTTTAAATCGCACTAAATTTTGTTGATGTTTTGCGTATTCAGTTTGTATCGACATATCTCCGCAAGTAGAAAAGCTGCACTTCTGAAACTTGGTACTTCAGTAGAAAAGGCCTATCCGCGACTGTCTGCAAAGTTTCGTTGCACAATTCGAATAAATGTACAAGTTATAAACAAAAGCGATATCAACTTTAAAACGCGCTAAATTTTGTTGATGTTTTGCGTATTCAGTTTGTATCGACATATCTCCGGCAGTACAAGAGCTGCACTTCTGAAACTTGGTACTTCAGTAGAAAATGTGACTCCGCTAATCTGTGCAAAGTTTCGTTGCACAATTCGAATAAATGTGGAAGTTATAAACAAAAGCGATATCAACTTTAAAACGCGCTAAATTTTGTTGATGTTTTGCGTATTCAGTTTGTATCGACATATCTCCGGCAGTACAAGAGCTGCACTTCTGAAACTTGGTACTTCAGTAGAAAAGGCCTCTCCGCGACTGTCTGCAAAGTTTCGTTGCACAATTCGAATAAATGTGGAAGTTATAAACAAAAGCGATATCAACTTTAAAACGCGCTAAATTTTGTTGATGTTTTGCGTATTCAGTTTGTCTCGACATATCTCCGGCAGTACAAGAGCTGCACTTCTGAAACTTGGTACTTTAGTAGAAAAGGCCTATCCGCGACGGTCTGCAAAGTTTCGTTGCACAATTGGAATAAATGTGGAAGTTATAAACAAAAGCGATATCAACTTTAAAACGCGCTAAATTTTGTTGATGTTTTGCGTATTCAGTTTGTATCGACATATCTCTGGCAGTACAAGAGCTGTACTTCTGAAACTTGGTACTTCAGTAGAAAATGTGACTCCGCTAATCTGTGCAAAGTTTCGTTGCACAATTGGAATAAATGTAGAAGTTATAAACAAAAGCGATATCAACTTTAAATCGCACTAAATTTTGTTGATGTTTTGCGTATTCAGTTTGTATCGACATATCTCCGCAAGTAGAAAAGCTGCACTTCTGAAACTTGGTACTTCAGTAGCAAAAGGCCTATTAGCGACTGTCTGCAAAGTTTCGTTGCACAATTCGAATAAATGTGGAAGTTATAAACAAAAGCGATATCAACTTTAAAACGCGCTAAATTTTGTTGATGTTTTGCGTATTCAGTTTGTCTCGACATATCTCCGGCAGTACAAGAGCTGCACTTCTGAAACTTGGTACTTCAGTAGAAAATGTGACTCCGCTAATCTGTGCAAAGTTTCGTGTCACAATGCGAATAAATGTGGAAGTTATAAACAAAAGCGACATCAACTTTAAAACGCGCTAAATTTTGTTGATGTTTTGCGTATTCAGTTTGTCTCGACATATCTCCGGCAGTACAAGAGCTGCACTTCTGAAACTTGGTACTTCAGTAGAAAAGGCCTATCCGCGACGGTCTGCAAAGTTTCGTTGCACAATTGGAATAAATGTGGAAGTTATAAACAAAAGCGATATCAACTTTAAAACGCGCTAAATTTTGTTGATGTTTTGCGTATTCAGTTTGAATCGACATATCTCCGACAGTACAAGAGCTGCACTTCTAAACCTTGGTACTTCAGTAGAACATGTGACTCCGCTTATCTCTGCAAAGTTTCGTTGCACAAATCTAAAGAATGTGGAAGTTATAAACAAAAGCGATATCCACTTTAAATCGCACTAAATTTTGTTGATAGATTGCGTATTCAGTTTGTCTCGACATATCTCCGGCAGTACAAGAGCTGCACTTCTGAAACTTGGTACTTCAGTAGAAAAGGCCTATCCGCGACTGTCTGCAAAGTTTCGTTGCACAATTCGAATAAATGTACAAGTTATAAACAAAAGCGATATCAACTTTAAAACACGCTAAATTTTGTTGATGTTTTGCGTATTCAGTTTGTATCGACATATCTCCGGCAGTACAAGAGCTGCACTTCTGAAACTTGGTACTTTAGTAGAAAATGTGACTTCGCTAATCTGTGCAAAGTTTCGTTGCACAATTCGAATAAATGTGGAAGTTATAAACAAAAGCGATATCAACTTTAAAACGCGCTAAATTTTGTTGATGTTTTGCGTATTCAGTTTGTCTCGACATATCTCCGGCAGTACAAGAGCTGCACTTCTGAAACTTGGTACTTCAGTAGAAAAGGCCTATCCGCGACGGTCTGCAAAGTTTCGTTGCACAATTGGAATAAATGTGGAAGTTATAAACAAAAGCGATATCAACTTTAAAACGCGCTAAATTTTGTTGATGTTTTGCGTATTCAGTTTGTATCGACATATCTCTGGCAGTACAAGAGCTGTACTTCTGAAACTTGGTACTTCAGTAGAAAATGTGACTCCGCTAATCTGTGCAAAGTTTCGTTGCACAATTGGAATAAATGTAGAAGTTATAAACAAAAGCGATATCAACTTTAAATCGCACTAAATTTTGTTGATGTTTTGCGTATTCAGTTTGTATCGACATATCTCCGCAAGTAGAAAAGCTGCACTTCTGAAACTTGGTACTTCAGTAAAAAAGGCCTATCCGCGACTGTCTGGAAAGTTTCGTTGCACAATTCGAATAAATGTACAAGTTATAAACAAAAGCGATATCAACTTTAAAACGCGCTAAATTTTGTTGATGTTTTGCGTATTCAGTTTGTATCGACATATCTCCGGCAGTACAAGAGCTGCACTTCTGAAACTTGGTACTTCAGTAGAACATGTGACTCCGCTAATCTGTGCAAAGTTTCGTTGCACAATTCGAATAAATGTGGAAGTTATAAACAAAAGCGATATCAACTTTAAAACGCGCTAAATTTTGTTGATGTTTTGCGTATTCAGTTTGTATCGACATATCTCCGGCAGTACAAGAGCTGCACTTCTGAAACTTGGTACTTCAGTAGAAAAGGCCTATCCGCGACTGTCTGCAAAGTTTCGTTGCACAATTCGAATAAATGTACAAGTTATAAACAAAAGCGATATCAACTTTAAAACGCGCTAAATTTTGTTGATGTTTTGCGTATTCAGTTTGTATCGACATATCTCCGGCAGTACAAGAGCTGCACTTCTGAAACTTGGTACTTCAGTAGAACATGTGACTCCGCTAATCTGTGCAAAGTTTCGTTGCACAATTCGAATAAATGTGGAAGTTATAAACAAAAGCGATATCAACTTTAAAACGCGCTAAATTTTGTTGATGTTTTGCGTATTCAGTTTGTATCGACATATCTCCGGCAGTACAAGAGCTGCACTTCTGAAACTTGGTACTTCAGTAGAAAAGGCCTCTCCGCGACGGTCTGCAAAGTTTCGTTGCACAATTCGAATAAATGTGGAAGTTATAAACAAAAGCGATATCAACTTTAAAACGCGCTAAATTTTGTTGATGTTTTGCGTATTCAGTTTGTATCGACATATCTCCGACAGTACAAGAGCTGCACTTCTGAAATTTGGTACTTCAGTAGAAAATGTGACTCCTCTAATCTGTGCAAAGTTTCGTTGCACAATTCGAATAAATGTGGAAGTTATAAACAAAAGCGATATCAACTTTAAAACGCGCTACATTTTGTTGATGTTTTGCGTATTCAGTTTGTATCGACATATCTCTGGCAGTACAAGAGCTGTACTTCTGAAACTTGGTACTTCAGTAGAAAATGTGACTCCGCTAATCTGTGCAAAGTTTCGTTGCACAATTGGAATAAATGTGGAAGTTATAAACAAAAGCGATATCAACTTTAAAACGCGCTAAATTTTGTTGATGTTTTGCGTATTCAGTTTGTATCGACATATCTCCGGCAGTACAAGAGCTGCACTTCTGAAACTTGGTACTTCAGTAGAAAAGGCCTCTCCGCGACGGTCTGCAAAGTTTCGTTGCACAATTCGAATAAATGTGGAAGTTATAAACAAAAGCGATATCAACTTTAAAACGCGCTAAATTTTGTTGATGTTTTGCGTATTCAGTTTGTATCGACATATCTCCGACAGTACAAAGGCTGCACTTCTGAAATTTAGTACTTCAGTAGAAAATGTGACTCCGCTAATCTGTGCAAAGTTTCGTTGCACAATTCGAATAAATGTGGAAGTTATAAACAAAAGCGATATCAACTTGAAAACGCGCTAAATTTTGTTGATGTTTTGCGTATTCAGTTTGTATCGACATATCTCTGGCAGTACAAGAGCTGTACTTCTGAAACTTGGTACTTCAGTAGAAAATGTGACTCCGCTAATCTGTGCAAAGTTTCGTTGCACAATTGGAATAAATGTGGAAGTTATAAACAATAGCGATATCAACTTTAAAACGCGCTAAATTTTGTTGATGTTTTGCGTATTCAGTTTGAATCGACATATCTCCGACAGTACAAGAGCTGCACTTCTGAACCTTGGTACTTCAGTAAAACATGTGACTCCGCTTATCTCTGCAAAGTTTCGTTGCACAAATCTAAAGAATGTGGAAGTTATAAACAAAAGCGATATCCACTTTAAATCGCACTAAATTTTGTTGATAGATTGCGTATTCAGTTTGTCTCGACATATCTCCGGCAGTACAAGAGCTGCACTTCTGAAACTTGGTACTTCAGTAGAAAAGGCCTATCCGCGACTGTCTGCAAAGTTTCGTTGCACAATTCGAATAAATGTATAAGTTATAAACAAAAGCGATATCAACTTTAAAACGCGCTAAATTTTGTTGATGTTTTGCGTATTCAGTTTGTATCGACATTTCTCCGACAGTACAAGAGCTGCACTTCTGAAATTTGGTACTTCAGTAGAAAATGTGACTCCTCTAATCTGTGCAAAGTTTCGTTGCACAATTCGAATAAATGTGGAAGTTATAAACAAAAGCGATATCAACTTTAAAACGCGCTACATTTTGTTGATGTTTTGCGTATTCAGTTTGTATCGACATATCTCTGGCAGTACCAGAGCTGTACTTCTGAAACTTGGTACTTCAGTAGAAAATGTGACTCCGCTAATCTGTGCAAAGTTTCGTTGCACAATTGGAATAAATGTGGAAGTTATAAACAAAAGCGATATCAACTTTAAAACGCGCTAAATTTTGTTGATGTTTTGCGTATTCAGTTTGTATCGACATATCTCCGGCAGTACAAGAGCTGCACTTCTGAAACTTGGTACTTCAGTAGAAAAGGCCTCTCCGCGACGGTCTGCAAAGTTTCGTTGCACAATTCGAATAAATGTGGAAGTTATAAACAAAAGCGATATCAACTTTAAAACGCGCTAAATTTTGTTGATGTTTTGCGTATTCAGTTTGTATCGACATATCTCCGACAGTACAAAGGCTGCACTTCTGAAATTTAGTACTTCAGTAGAAAATGTGACTCCGCTAATCTGTGCAAAGTTTCGTTGCACAATTCGAATAAATGTGGAAGTTATAAACAAAAGCGATATCAACTTGAAAACGCGCTAAATTTTGTTGATGTTTTGCGTATTCAGTTTGTATCGACATATCTCTGGCAGTACAAGAGCTGTACTTCTGAAACTTGGTACTTCAGTAGAAAATGTGACTCCGCTAATCTGTGCAAAGTTTCGTTGCACAATTGGAATAAATGTGGAAGTTATAAACAATAGCGATATCAACTTTAAAACGCGCTAAATTTTGTTGATGTTTTGCGTATTCAGTTTGAATCGACATATCTCCGACAGTACAAGAGCTGCACTTCTGAACCTTGGTACTTCAGTAAAACATGTGACTCCGCTTATCTCTGCAAAGTTTCGTTGCACAAATCTAAAGAATGTGGAAGTTATAAACAAAAGCGATATCCACTTTAAATCGCACTAAATTTTGTTGATAGATTGCGTATTCAGTTTGTCTCGACATATCTCCGGCAGTACAAGAGCTGCACTTCTGAAACTTGGTACTTCAGTAGAAAAGGCCTATCCGCGACTGTCTGCAAAGTTTCGTTGCACAATTCGAATAAATGTATAAGTTATAAACAAAAGCGATATCAACTTTAAAACGCGCTAAATTTTGTTGATGTTTTGCGTATTCAGTTTGTATCGACATATCTCCGGCAGTACAAGAGCTGCACTTCTGAAACTTGGTACTTTAGTAGAAAATGTGACTTCGCTAATCTGTGCAAAGTTTCGTTGCACAATTCGAATAAATGTGGAAGTTATAAACAAAAGCGATATCAACTTTAAAACGCGCTAAATTTTGTTGATGTTTTGCGTATTCAGTTTGTCTCGACATATCTCCGGCAGTACAAGAGCTGCACTTCTGAAACTTGGTACTTCAGTAGAAAAGGCCTATCCGCGACGGTCTGCAAAGTTTCGTTGCACAATTGGAATAAATGTGGAAGTTATAAACAAAAGCGATATCAACTTTAAAACGCGCTAAATTTTGTTGATGTTTTGCGTATTCAGTTTGTATCGACATATCTCTGGCAGTACAAGAGCTGTACTTCTGAAACTTGGTACTTCAGTAGAAAATGTGACTCCGCTAATCTGTGCAAAGTTTCGTTGCACAATTGGAATAAATGTAGAAGTTATAAACAAAAGCGATATCAACTTTAAATCGCACTAAATTTTGTTGATGTTTTGCGTATTCAGTTTGTATCGACATATCTCCGCAAGTAGAAAAGCTGCACTTCTGAAACTTGGTACTTCAGTAGAAAAGGCCTATCCGCGACTGTCTGAAAAGTTTCGTTGCACAATTCGAATAAATGTACAAGTTATAAACAAAAGCGATATCAACTTTAAAACGCGCTAAATTTTGTTGATGTTTTGCGTATTCAGTTTGTATCGACATATCTCCGGCAGTACAAGAGCTGCACTTCTGAAACTTGGTACTTCAGTAGAACATGTGACTCCGCTAATCTGTGCAAAGTTTCGTTGCACAATTCGAATAAATGTGGAAGTTATAAACAAAAGCGATATCAACTTTAAAACGCGCTACATTTTGTTGATGTTTTGCGTATTCAGTTTGTATCGACATATCTCCGGCAGTACAAGAGCTGCACTTCTGAAACTTGGTACTTCAGTAGAAAAGGCCTATCCGCGACTGTCTGCAAAGTTTCGTTGCACAATTCGAATAAATGTACAAGTTATAAACAAAAGCGATATCAACTTTAAAACGCGCTAAATTTTGTTGATGTTTTGCGTATTCAGTTTGTATCGACATATCTCCGGCAGTACAAGAGCTGCACTTCTGAAACTTGGTACTTCAGTAGAACATGTGACTCCGCTAATCTGTGCAAAGTTTCGTTGCACAATTCGAATAAATGTGGAAGTTATAAACAAAAGCGATATCAACTTTAAAACGCGCTAAATTTTGTTGATGTTTTGCGTATTCAGTTTGTATCGACATATCTCCGGCAGTACAAGAGCTGCACTTCTGAAACTTGGTACTTCAGTAGAAAAGGCCTCTCCGCGACGGTCTGCAAAGTTTCGTTGCACAATTCGAATAAATGTGGAAGTTATAAACAAAAGCGATATCAACTTTAAAACGCGCTAAATTTTGTTGATGTTTTGCGTATTCAGTTTGTATCGACATATCTCCGACAGTACAAGAGCTGCACTTCTGAAATTTGGTACTTCAGTAGAAAATGTGACTCCTCTAATCTGTGCAAAGTTTCGTTGCACAATTCGAATAAATGTGGAAGTTATAAGCAAAAGCGATATCAACTTTAAAACGCGCTAAATTTTGTTGATGTTTTGCGTATTCAGTTTGTATCGACATATCTCTGGCAGTACAAGAGCTGTACTTCTGAAACTTGGTACTTCAGTAGAAAATGTGACTCCGCTAATCTGTGCAAAGTTTCGTTGCACAATTCGAATAAATGTGGAAGTTATAAACAAAAGCGATATCAACTTTAAAACGCGCTAAATTTTGTTGATGTTTTGCGTATTCAGTTTGTATCGACATATCTCCGGCAGTACAAGAGCTGCACTTCTGAAACTTGGTACTTCAGTAGAAAAGGTCTCTCTGCGACGGTCTGCAAAGTTTCGTTGCACAATTCGAATAAATGTGGAAGTTATAAACAAAAGCGATATCAACTTTAAAACGCGCTAAATTTTGTTGATGTTTTGCGTATTCAGTTTGTATCGACATATCTCCGACAGTACAAGAGCTGCACTTCTGAAATTTGGTACTTCAGTAGAAAATGTGACTCCGCTAATCTGTGCAAAGTTTCGTTGCACAAATCTAAAGAATGTGGAAGTTATAAACAAAAGCGATATCCCCTTTAAATCGCACTAAATTTTGTTGATAGATTGCGTATTCAGTTTGTCTCGACATATCTCCGGCAGTACAAGAGCTGCACTTCTGAAACTTGGTACTTCAGTAGAAAAGGCCTATCCGCGACTGTCTGCAAAGTTTCGTTGCGCAATTCGAATAAATGTACAAGTTATAAACAAAAGCGATATCAACTTTAAAACGCGCTAAATTTTGTTGATGTTTTGCGTATTCAGTGTGTATCGACATATCTCCCGCAGTACAAGAGCTGCACTTCTGAAACTTGGTACTTCAGTAGAAAATGTGACTCCGCTAATCTGTGCAAAGTTTCGTTGCACAATTCGAATAAATGTGGAAGTTATAAACAAAAGCGATATCAACTTTAAAACGCGCTAAATTTTGTTGATGTTTTGCGTATTCAGTTTGTCTCGACATATCTCCGGCAGTACAAGAGCTGCACTTCTGAACCTTGGTACTTCAGTAGAAAAGGCCTATCCGCGACGGTCTGCAATATTTCGTTGCACAATTGGAATAAATGTGGAAGTTATAAACAAAAGCGATATCAACTTTAAAACGCGCTAAATTTTGTTGATGTTTTGCGTATTCAGTTTGTATCGACATATCTCTGGCAGTACAAGAGCTGTACTTCTGAAACTTGGTACTTCAGTAGAAAATGTGACTCCGCTAATCTGTGCAAAGTTTCGTTGCACAATTGGAATAAATGTAGAAGTTATAAACAAAAGCGATATCAACTTTAAATCGCACTAAATTTTGTTGATGTTTTGCGTATTCAGTTTGTATCGATATATCTCCGCAAGTAGAAAAGCTGCACTTCTGAAACTTGGTACTTCAGTAGAAAAGGCCTATCCGCGACTGTCTGCAAAGTTTCGTTGCACAATTCGAATAAATGTACAAGTTATAAACAAAAGCGATATCAACTTTAAAACGCGCTAAATTTTGTTGATGTTTTGCGTATTCAGTTTATATCGACATATCTCCGGCAGTACAAGAGCTGCACTTCTGAAACTTGGTACTTCAGTAGAAAATGTGACTCCGCTAATCTGTGCAAAGTTTCGTTGCACAATTCGAATAAATGTGGAAGTTATAAACAAAAGCGATATCAACTTTAAAACGCGCTAAATTTTGTTGATGTTTTACGTATTCAGTTTGTATCGACATATCTCCGGCAGTACAAGAGCTGCACTGCTGAAACTTGGTACTTCAGTAGAAAATATGACTCCGCGAATCTGTGCAAAGTTTCTTTGCACAATTCGAATAAATGTGGAAGTTATAAACAAAAGCGATATCAACTTTAAAACGCGCTAAATTTTGTTGATGTTTTGCGTATTCAGTTTGTATCGACATATCTCTGGCAGTACAAGAGCTGCACTTCTGAAACTTGGTACTGCAGTAGAAAATGTGACTCCGCTAATCTGTGCAAAGTTTCGTTGCACAATTGGAATAAATGTGGAAGTTATAAACAAAAGCGATATCAACTTTAAAACGCGCTAAATTTTGTTGATGTTTTGCGTATTCAGTTTGAATCGACATATCTCCGACAGTACAAGAGCTGCACTTCTGAACCTTGGTACTTCAGTAGAACATGTGACTCCGCTTATCTCTGCAAAGTTTCGTTGCACAAATCTAAAGAATGTGGAAGTTATAAACAAAAGCGATATCAACTTTAAAACGCGCTAAATTTTGTTGATGTTTTGCGTATTCAGTTTGTATCGACATATCTCCGACAGTACCAGAGCTGCACTTCTGAAATTTGGTACTTCAGTAGAAAATGTGACTCCGCTAATGTGTGCAAAGTTTCGTTGCACAATTCGAATAAATGTGGAAGTTATAAACAAAAGCGATATCAACTTTAAAACGCGCTAAATTTTGTTGATGTTTTGCGTATTCAGTTTGTCTCGACATATCTCCGGCAGTACAAGAGCTGCACTTCTGAAACTTGGTACTTCAGTAGAAAAGGCCTATCCGCGACGGTCTGCAAAGTTTCGTTGCACAATTGGAATAAATGTGGAAGTTATAAACAAAAGCGATATCAACTTTAAAACGCGCTAAATTTTGTTGATGTTTTGCGTATTCAGTTTGTATCGACATATCTCTGGCAGTACAAGAGCTGTACTGCTCAAACTTGGTACTTCAGTAGAAAATGTGACTTCGCTAATCTGTGCAAAGTTTCGTTGCACAATTGGAATAAATGTGGAAGTTATAAACAAAAGCGATATCAACTTTAAAACGCGCTAAATTTTGTTGATGTTTTGCGTATTCAGTTTGAATCGACATATCTCCGACAGTACAAGAGCTGCACTTCTGAACCTTGGTACTTCAGTAGAACATGTGACTCCGCTTATCTCTGCAAAGTTTCGTTGCACAAATCTAAAGAATGTGGAAGTTATAAACAAAAGCGATATCCACTTTAAATCGCACTAAATTTTGTTGATGTTTTGCGTATTCAGTTTGTATCGACATATCTCCGCAAGTAGAAAAGCTGCACTTCTGAAACTTGGTACTTCAGTAGAAAAGGCCTATCCGCGACTGTCTGCAAAGTTTCGTTGCACAATTCGAATAAATGTGGAAGTTATAAACAAAAGCGATATCAATTTAAAACGCGCTAAATTTTGTTTATGTTTTGCGTATTCAGTTTGTATCGACATATCTCCGCCAGTAGAAAAGCTGCACTTCTGAAACTTGGTACTTCAGTAGAAAAGGCCTATCCGCGACTGTCTGCAAAGTTTCGTTGCACAATTCGAATAAATGTACAAGTTATAAACAAAAGCGATATCAACTTTAAAACGCGCTAAATTTTGTTGATGTTTTGCGTATTCAGTTTGTATCGACATATCTCCGGCAGTACAAGAGCTGCACTTCTGAAACTTGGTACTTTAGTAGAAAATGTGACTCCGCTAATCTGTGCAAAGTTTCGTTGCACAATTCGAATAAATGTGGAAGTTATAAACAAAAGCGATATCAACTTTAAAACGCGCTAAATTTTGTTGATGTTTTGCGTATTCAGTTTGTATCGACATATCTCCGGCAGTACAAGAGCTGCACTTCTGAAACTTGGTACTTCAGTAGTAAAGGCCTCTCCGCGACGGTCTGCAAAGTTTCGTTGCACAATTGGAATAAATGTGGAAGTTATAAACAAAAGCGATATCAACTTTAAAACGCGCTAAATTTTGTTGATGTTTTGCGTATTCAGTTTGTATCGACATATCTCCGACAGTACAAGAACTGCACTTCTGAAATTTGGTACTTCAGTAGAAAATGTGACTCCGCTAATCTGTGCAAAGTTTCGTTGCACAATTCGAATAAATGTTGAAGTTATAAACAAAAGCGATATCAACTTTAAAACGCGCTAAATTTTGTTGATGTTTTGCGTATTCAGTTTGTATCGACATATCTCCGGCAGTACAAGAGCTGCACTTCTGAAACTTGGTACTTCAGTAGTAAAGGCCTATCCGCGACGGTCTGCAAAGTTTCGTTGCACAATTGGAATAAATGTGGAAGTTATAAACAAAAGCGATATCAACTTTAAAACGCGCTAAATTTTGTTGATGTTTTGCGTATTCAGTTTGTATCGACATATCTCTGGCAGTACAAGAGCTGTACTTCTGAAACTTGGTACTTCAGTAGAAAATGTGACTCCGCTAATCTGTGCAAAGTTTCGTTGCACAATTGGAATAAATGTGGAAGTTATAAACAAAAGCGATATCAACTTTAAAACGCGCTAAATTTTGTTGATGTTTTGCGTATTCAGTTTGAATGAACATATCTTCGACAGTACAAGAGCTGCACTTCTGAACCTTGGTACTTCAGTAGTAAAGGCCTATCCGCGACTGTCTGCAAAGTTTCGTTGCACAATTGGAATAAATGTGGAAGTTATAAACAAAAGCGATATCAACTTTAAAACGCGCTAAATTTTGTTGATGTTTTGCGTATTCAGTTTGTATCGACATATCTCTGGCAGTACAAGAGCTGTACTTCTGAAACTTGGTACTTCAGTAGAAAATGTGACTCCGCTAATCTGTGCAAAGTTTCGTTGCACAATTGGAATAAATGTGGAAGTTATAAACAAAAGCGATATCAACTTTAAAACGCGCTAAATTTTGTTGATGTTTTGCGTATTCAGTTTGTCTCGACATATCTCCGGCAGTACAAGAGCTGCACTTCTGAAACTTGGTACTTCAGTAGAAAAGGCCTATCCGCGACTGTCTGCAAAGTTTCGTTGCGCAATTCGAATAAATGTACAAGTTATAAACAAAAGCGATATCAACTTTAAAACGCGCTAAATTTTGTTGATGTTTTGCGTATTCAGTGTGTATCGACATATCTCCCGCAGTACAAGAGCTGCACTTCTGAAACTTGGTACTTCAGTAGAAAATGTGACTCCGCTAATCTGTGCAAAGTTTCGTTGCACAATTCGAATAAATGTGGAAGTTATAAACAAAAGCGATATCAACTTTAAAACGCGCTAAATTTTGTTGATGTTTTGCGTATTCAGTTTGTCTCGACATATCTCCGGCAGTACAAGAGCTGCACTTCTGAACCTTGGTACTTCAGTAGAAAAGGCCTATCCGCGACGGTCTGCAATATTTCGTTGCACAATTGGAATAAATGTGGAAGTTATAAACAAAAGCGATATCAACTTTAAAACGCGCTAAATTTTGTTGATGTTTTGCGTATTCAGTTTGTATCGACATATCTCTGGCAGTACAAGAGCTGTACTTCTGAAACTTGGTACTTCAGTAGAAAATGTGACTCCGCTAATCTGTGCAAAGTTTCGTTGCACAATTGGAATAAATGTAGAAGTTATAAACAAAAGCGATATCAACTTTAAATCGCACTAAATTTTGTTGATGTTTTGCGTATTCAGTTTGTATCGATATATCTCCGCAAGTAGAAAAGCTGCACTTCTGAAACTTGGTACTTCAGTAGAAAAGGCCTATCCGCGACTGTCTGCAAAGTTTCGTTGCACAATTCGAATAAATGTACAAGTTATAAACAAAAGCGATATCAACTTTAAAACGCGCTAAATTTTGTTGATGTTTTGCGTATTCAGTTTATATCGACATATCTCCGGCAGTACAAGAGCTGCACTTCTGAAACTTGGTACTTCAGTAGAAAATGTGACTCCGCTAATCTGTGCAAAGTTTCGTTGCACAATTCGAATAAATGTGGAAGTTATAAACAAAAGCGATATCAACTTTAAAACGCGCTAAATTTTGTTGATGTTTTACGTATTCAGTTTGTATCGACATATCTCCGGCAGTACAAGAGCTGCACTGCTGAAATTTGGTACTTCAGTAGAAAATATGACTCCGCGAATCTGTGCAAAGTTTCTTTGCACAATTCGAATAAATGTGGAAGTTATAAACAAAAGCGATATCAACTTTAAAACGCGCTAAATTTTGTTGATGTTTTGCGTATTCAGTTTGTATCGACATATCTCTGGCAGTACAAGAGCTGTACTTCTGAAACTTGGTACTGCAGTAGAAAATGTGACTCCGCTAATCTGTGCAAAGTTTCGTTGCACAATTGGAATAAATGTGGAAGTTATAAACAAAAGCGATATCAACTTTAAAACGCGCTAAATTTTGTTGATGTTTTGCGTATTCAGTTTGAATCGACATATCTCCGACAGTACAAGAGCTGCACTTCTGAACCTTGGTACTTCAGTAGAACATGTGACTCCGCTTATCTCTGCAAAGTTTCGTTGCACAAATCTAAAGAATGTGGAAGTTATAAACAAAAGCGATATCAACTTTAAAACGCGCTAAATTTTGTTGATGTTTTGCGTATTCAGTTTGTATCGACATATCTCCGACAGTACCAGAGCTGCACTTCTGAAATTTGGTACTTCAGTAGAAAATGTGACTCCGCTAATGTGTGCAAAGTTTCGTTGCACAATTCGAATAAATGTGGAAGTTATAAACAAAAGCGATATCAACTTTAAAACGCGCTAAATTTTGTTGATGTTTTGCGTATTCAGTTTGTCTCGACATATCTCCGGCAGTACAAGAGCTGCACTTCTGAAACTTGGTACTTCAGTAGAAAAGGCCTATCCGCGACGGTCTGCAAAGTTTCGTTGCACAATTGGAATAAATGTGGAAGTTATAAACAAAAGCGATATCAACTTTAAAACGCGCTAAATTTTGTTGATGTTTTGCGTATTCAGTTTGTATCGACATATCTCTGGCAGTACAAGAGCTGTACTGCTCAAACTTGGTACTTCAGTAGAAAATGTGACTTCGCTAATCTGTGCAAAGTTTCGTTGCACAATTGGAATAAATGTGGAAGTTATAAACAAAAGCGATATCAACTTTAAAACGCGCTAAATTTTGTTGATGTTTTGCGTATTCAGTTTGAATCGACATATCTCCGACAGTACAAGAGCTGCACTTCTGAACCTTGGTACTTCAGTAGAACATGTGACTCCGCTTATCTCTGCAAAGTTTCGTTGCACAAATCTAAAGAATGTGGAAGTTATAAACAAAAGCGATATCCACTTTAAATCGCACTAAATTTTGTTGATGTTTTGCGTATTCAGTTTGTATCGACATATCTCCGCAAGTAGAAAAGCTGCACTTCTGAAACTTGGTACTTCAGTAGAAAAGGCCTATCCGCGACTGTCTGCAAAGTTTCGTTGCACAATTCGAATAAATGTGGAAGTTATAAACAAAAGCGATATCAACTTTAAAACGCGCTAAATTTTGTTTATGTTTTGCGTATTCAGTTTGTATCGACATATCTCCGCCAGTAGAAAAGCTGCACTTCTGAAACTTGGTACTTCAGTAGAAAAGGCCTATCCGCGACTGTCTGCAAAGTTTCGTTGCACAATTCGAATAAATGTACAAGTTATAAACAAAAGCGATATCAACTTTAAAACGCGCTAAATTTTGTTGATGTTTTGCGTATTCAGTTTGTATCGACATATCTCCGGCAGTACAAGAGCTGCACTTCTGAAACTTGGTACTTTAGTAGAAAATGTGACTCCGCTAATCTGTGCAAAGTTTCGTTGCACAATTCGAATAAATGTGGAAGTTATAAACAAAAGCGATATCAACTTTAAAACGCGCTAAATTTTGTTGATGTTTTGCGTATTCAGTTTGTATCGACATATCTCCGGCAGTACAAGAGCTGCACTTCGGAAACTTGGTACTTCAGTAGTAAAGGCCTATCCGCGACGGTCTGCAAAGTTTCGTTGCACAATTGGAATAAATGTGGAAGTTATAAACAAAAGCGATATCAACTTTAAAACGCGCTAAATTTTGTTGATGTTTTGCGTATTCAGTTTGTATCGACATATCTCTGGCAGTACAAGAGCTGTACTTCTGAAACTTGGTACTTCAGTAGAAAATGTGACTCCGCTAATCTGTGCAAAGTTTCGTTGCACAATTGGAATAAATGTGGAAGTTATAAACAAAAGCGATATCAACTTTAAAACGCGCTAAATTTTGTTGATGTTTTGCGTATTCAGTTTGAATGAACATATCTTCGACAGTACAAGAGCTGCACTTCTGAACCTTGGTACTTCAGTAGTAAAGGCCTATCCGCGACTGTCTGCAAAGTTTCGTTGCACAATTGGAATAAATGTGGAAGTTATAAACAAAAGCGATATCAACTTTAAAACGCGCTAAATTTTGTTGATGTTTTGCGTATTCAGTTTGTATCGACATATCTCTGGCAGTACAAGAGCTGTACTTCTGAAACTTGGTACTTCAGTAGAAAATGTGACTCCGCTAATCTGTGCAAAGTTTCGTTGCACAATTGGAATAAATGTGGAAGTTATAAACAAAAGCGATATCAACTTTAAAACGCGCTAAATTTTGTTGATGTTTTGCGTATTCAGTTTGTATCGACATATCTCTGGCAGTACAAGAGCTGTACTTCTGAAACTTGGTACTTCAGTAGAAAATGTGTCTCCGCTAATCTGTGCAAAGTTTCGTTGCACAATTGGAATAAATGTGGAAGTTATAAACAAAAGCGATATCAACTTTAAAACGCGGTAAATTTTGTTGATGTTTTGCGTATTCAGTTTGAATCGACATATCTCCGACAGTACAAGAGCTGCACTTCTGAACCTTGGTACTTCAGTAGAAAAGGCCTATCCGCGACGGTCTGCAAAGTTTCGTTGCACAATTCGAATAAATGTGGAAGTTATAAACAAAAGCGATATCAACTTTAAAACGCGCTAAATTTTGTTGATGTTTTGCGTATTCAGTTTGTATCGACATATCTCCGGCAGTACAAGAGCTGCACTTCTGAAACTTGGTACTTCAGTAGAAAATGTGACTCCGCTAATCTGTGCAAAGTTTCGTTGCACAATTCGAATAAATGTGGAAGTTATAAACAAAAGCGATATCAACTTTAAAACGCGCTAAATTTTGTTGATGTTTTGCGTATTCAGTTTGTATCGACATATCTCCGGCAGTAAAAGAGCTGCACTTCTAGAACTTGGTACTTCAGTAGAAAAGGCCTATCCGCGACTGTCTGCAAAGTTTCGTTGCACAATTCGAATAAATGTGGAAGTTATAATCAAAAGCGATATCAACTTTAAAACGCGCTAAATTTTGTTGATGTTTTGCGTATTCAGTTTGTATCGACATATATCCGGCAGTACAAGAGCTGCACTTCTGAACCTTGGTACTTCAGTAGAACATGTGACTCCGCTAATCTTAGCAAAGTTTCGTTGCACAAATCTAAAGAATGTGGAAGTTATAAACAAAAGCGATATCCACTTTAAATCGCACAAAATTTTGTTGATAGATTGCGTATTCAGTTTGTATCGACATATCTCCGCCAGTAGAAAAGCTGCACTTCTGAAACTTGGTACTTCAGTAGAAAAGGCCTATCCGCGACTGTCTGCAAAGTTTCGTTGCACAATTCGAATAAATGTAGAAGTTATAAACAAAAGCGATATCAACTTTAAAACGCGCTAAATTTTGTTGATGTTTTGCGTATTCAGTTTGTATCGACATATCTCCGGCAGTACAAGAGCTGCACTTCTGAAACTTGGTACTTCAGTAGAAAATGTGACTCCGCTAATCTGTGCAAAGTTTCGTTGCACAATTCGAATAAATGTGGAAGTTATATACGAAAGCGATATCAACTTTAAAACGCGCTAAATTTTGTTGATGTTTTGCGTATTACGTTTGTATCGACATATCTCCGGCAGTACAAGAGCTGCACTTCTGAAACTTGGTACTTCAGTAGAAAAGGCCTCTCCGCGACGGTCTGCAAAGTTTCGTTGCACAATTGGAATAAATGTGGAAGTTATAAACAAAAGCGATATCAACTTTAAAACGCGCTAAATTTTGTTGATGTTTTGCGTATTCAGTTTGTATCGACATATCTCCGACAGTACAAGAGCTGCACTTCTTAAATTTGGTACTTCAGTAGAAAATGTGACTCCGCTAATCTGTGCAAAGTTTCGTTGCACAATTCGAATAAATGTGGAAGTTATAAACAAAAGCGATATCAACATTAAAACGCGCTAAATTTTGTTGATGTTTTGCGTATTCAGTTTGTATCGACATATCTCCGGCAGTACAAGAGCTTCACTTCTGAAACTTGGTACTTCAGTAGAAAAGGCCTATCCGCGACGGTCTGCAAAGTTTCGTTGCACAATTGGAATAAATGTGGAAGTTATAAACAAAAGCGATATCAACTTTAAAACGCGCTAAATTTTGTTGATGTTTTGCGTATTCAGTTTGTATCGACATATCACTGGCAGTACAAGAGCTGTACTTCTGAAACTTGGTACTTCAGTAGAAAATGTGACTCCGCTAATCTGTGCAAAGTTTCGTTGCACAATTGGAATAAATGTGGAAGTTATAAACAAAAGCGATATCAACTTTAAAACGCGCTAAATTTTGTTGATGTTTTGCGTATTCAGTTTGTATCGACATATCTCCGACAGTACAAGAGCTGCACTTCTGAAACTTAGTACTTCAGTAGAACATGTGACTCCGCTTATCTCTGCAAAGTTTCGTTGCACAAATCTAAAGAATGTGGAAGTTATAAACAAAAGCGATATCCACTTTAAATCGCACTAAATTTTGTTGATAGATTGCGTATTCAGTTTGTATCGACATATCTCCGCCAGTAGAAAAGCTGCACTTCTGAAACTTGGTACTTCAGTAGAAAAGGCCTATCCGCGACTGTCTGCAAAGTTTCGTTGCACAATTCGAATAAATGTAGAAGTTATAAACAAAAGCGATATCAACTTTAAAACGCGCTAAATTTTGTTGATGTTTTGCGTATTCAGTTTGTATCGACATATCTCCGGCAGTACAAGAGCTGCACTTCTGAAACTTGGTACTTCAGTAGAAAATGTGACTCCGCTAATCTGTGCAAAGTTTCGTTGCACAATTGGAATAAATGTAGAAGTTATAAACAAAAGCGATATCAACTTTAAAACGCGCTAAATTTTGTTGATGTTTTGCGTATTCAGTTTGTATCGACATATCTCCGGCAGTACTAGAGCTGCACTTCTACAACTTAGTACTTCAGTAGAAAAGGCCTATCCGCGACTGTCTGCAAAGTCTCGTTGCACAATTCGAATAAATGTGGAAGTTATAATCAAAAGCGATATCAACTTTAAAACGCGCTAAATTTTGTTGATGTTTTGCGTATTCAGTTTGTATCGACATATATCCGGCAGTACAAGAGCTGTACTTCTGAAACTTGGTACTTCAGTAGAACATGTGACTCCGCTAATCTGTGCAAAGTTTCGTTGCACAATTCGAATAAATGTGGAAGTTATAAACAAAAGCGATGTCAACTTTAAAACGCGCTAAATTTTGTTGATGTTTTGCGTATTCAGTTTGTATCGACATATCTCCGACAGTACAAGAGCTGCACTTCTGAAACTTTGCACTTCAGTAGAACATGTGACTCCGCTTATCTCTGCAAAGTTTCGTTGCACAATTCTAAAGAATGTGGAAGTTATAAACAAAAGCGATATCCACTTTAAATCGCACTAAATTTTGTTGATAGATTGCGTATTCAGTTTGTATCGACATATCTCCGCCAGTAAAAAAGCTGCACTTCTGAAACTTGGTACTTCAGTAGAAAAGGCCTATCCGTGACTGTCTGCAAAGTTTCGTTGCACAATTCGAATAAATGTGGAAGTTATAAACAAAAGCGATATCAACTTTAAAACGCGCTAAATTTTGTTGATGTTTTGCGTATTCAGTTTGTATCGACATATCTCCGGCAGTACAAGAGCTGCACTTCTGAAATTTGGTACTTCAGTAGAAAATGTGACTCCGCTAATCTGTGCAAAGTTTCGTTGCACAATTCGAATAAATGTGGAAGTTATAAACAAAAGCGATATCAACTTTAAAACGCGCTAAATTTTGTTGATGTTTTGCGTATTCAGTTTGTATCGACATATCTCCGCAAGTAGAAAAGCTGCACTTCTGAAACTTGGTACTTCAGTAGAAAAAGCCTATCCGCGACTGTCTGCAAAGTTTCGTTGCACAATTCGAATAAATGTACAAGTTATAAACAAAAGCGATATCAACTTTAAAACGCGCTAAATTTTGTTGATGTTTTGCGTATTCAGTTTGTATCGACATATCTCCGGCAGTACAAGAGCTGCACTTCTGAAACTTGGTACTTCAGTAGAAAAGGCCTCCCCGCGACGGTCTGCAAAGTTTCGTTGCACAATTGGAATAAATGTGGAAGTTATAAACAAAAGCGATATCAACTTTAAAACGCGCTAAATTTTGTTGATGTTTTGCGTATTCAGTTTGTATCGACATATCTCCGACAGTACAAGAGCTGTACTTCTGAAACTTGGTACTTCAGTAGAAAATGTGACTCCGCTAATCTGTGCAAAGTTTCGTTGCACAATTCGAATAAATGTGGAAGTTATATACAAAAGCGATATCAACTTTAAAACGCGCTAAATTTTGTTGATGTTTTGCGTATTCAGTTTGTATCGACATATCTCCGGCAGTACAAGAGCTGCACTTCTGAAACTTGGTACTTCAGTAGAAAAGGCCTCTCCGCGACGGTCTGCAAAGTTTCGTTGCACAATTGGAATAAATGTGGAAGTTATAAACAAAAGCGATATCAACTTTAAAACGCGCTAAATTTTGTTGATGTTTTGCGTATTCAGTTTGTATCGACATATCTCCGACAGTACAAGAGCTGCACTTCTGAAATTTGGTACTTCAGTAGAAAATGTGACTCCGCTAATCTGTGCAAAGTTTCGTTGCACAATTCGAATAAATGTGGAAGTTATAAACAAAAGCGATATCAACATTAAAACGCGCTAAATCTTGTTGATGTTTTGCGTATTCAGTTTGTATCGACATATCTCCGGCAGTACAAGAGCTTCACTTCTGAAACTTGGTACTTCAGTAGTAAAGGCCTATCCGCGACGGTCTGCAAAGTTTCGTTGCACAATTGGAATAAATGTGGAAGTTATAAACAAAAGCGATATCAACTTTAAAACGCGCTAAATTTTGTTGATGTTTTGCGTATTCAGTTTGTATCGACATATCACTGGCAGTACAAGAGCTGCACTTCTACAACTTGGTACTTCAGTAGAAAAGGCCTATCCGCGACTGTCTGCAAAGTTTCGTTGCACAATTCGAATAAATGTGGAAGTTATAATCAAAAGCGATATCAACTTTAAAACGCGCTAAATTTTGTTGATGTTTTGCGTATTCAGTTTGTATCGACATATCTCCGACAGTACAAGAGCTGCACTTCTGAAACTTTGCACTTCAGTAGAACATGTGACTCCGCTTATCTCTGCAAAGTTTCGTTGCACAATTCTAAAGAATGTGGAAGTTATAAACAAAAGCGATATCCACTTTAAATCGCACTAAATTTTGTTGATAGATTGCGTATTCAGTTTGTATCGACATATCTCCGCCAGTAAAAAAGCTGCACTTCTGAAACTTGGTACTTCAGTAGAAAAGGCCTATCCGTGACTGTCTGCAAAGTTTCGTTGCACAATTCGAATAAATGTGGAAGTTATAAACAAAAGCGATATCAACTTTAAAACGCGCTAAATTTTGTTGATGTTTTGCGTATTCAGTTTGTATCGACATATCTCCGGCAGTACAAGAGCTGCACTTCTGAAATTTGGTACTTCAGTAGAAAATGTGACTCCGCTAATATGTGCAAAGTTTCGTTGCACAATTCGAATAAATGTGGAAGTTATAAACAAAAGCGATATCAACTTTAAAACGCGCTAAATTTTGTTGATGTTTTGCGTATTCAGTTTGTATCGACATATCTCCGCAAGTAGAAAAGCTGCACTTCTGAAACTTGGTACTTCAGTAGAAAAGGCCTATCCGCGACTGTCTGCAAAGTTTCGTTGCACAATTCGAATAAATGTACAAGTTATAAACAAAAGCGATATCAACTTTAAAACGCGCTAAATTTTGTTGATGTTTTGCGTATTCAGTTTGTATCGACATATCTCCGGCAGTACAAGAGCTGCACTTCTGAAACTTGGTACTTCAGTAGAAAAGGCCTCCCCGCGACGGTCTGCAAAGTTTCGTTGCACAATTGGAATAAATGTGGAAGTTATAAACAAAAGCGATATCAACTTTAAAACGCGCTAAATTTTGTTGATGTTTTGCGTATTCAGTTTGTATCGACATATCTCCGACAGTACAAGAGCTGCACTTCTTAAATTTGGTACTTCAGTAGAAAATGTGACTCCGCTAATCTGTGCAAAGTTTCGTTGCACAATTCGAATAAATGTGGAAGTTATAAACAAAAGCGATATCAACATTAAAACGCGCTAAATCTTGTTGATGTTTTGCGTATTCAGTTTGTATCGACATATCTCCGGCAGTACAAGAGCTGCACTTCTGAAACTTGGTACTTCAGTAGTAAAGGCCTATCCGCGACGGTCTGCAAAGTTTCGTTGCACAATTGGAATAAATGTGGAAGTTATAAACAAAAGCGATATCAACTTTAAAACGCGCTAAATTTTGTTGATGTTTTGCGTATTCAGTTTGTATCGACATATCTCTGGCAGTACAAGAGCTGTACTTCTGAAACTTGGTACTTCAGTAGAAAATGTGACTCCGCTAATCTGTGCAAAGTTTCGTTGCACAATTCGAATAAATGTGGAAGTTATAAACAAAAGCGATATCAACTTTAAAACGCGCTAAATTTTGTTGATGTTTTGCGTATTCAGTTTGTATCGACATATCTCCGGCAGTACAAGAGCTGCACTTCTGAAACTTGGTACTTCAGTAGAAAAGGCCTATCCGCGACTGTCTGCAAAGTTTCGTTGCACAATTCGAATAAATGTACAAGTTATAAACAAAAGCGATATCAACTTTAAAACGCGCTAAATTTTGTTGATGTTTTGCGTATTCAGTTTGTATCGACATATCTCCGGCAGTACAAGAGCTGCACTTCTGAAACTTGGTACTTCAGTAGAAAAGGCCTCCCCGCGACGGTCTGCAAAGTTTCGTTGCACAATTGGAATAAATGTGGAAGTTATAAACAAAAGCGATATCAACTTTAAAACGCGCTAAATTTTGTTGATGTTTTGCGTATTCAGTTTGTATCGACATATCTCCGACAGTACAAGAGCTGTACTTCTGAAACTTGGTACTTCAGTAGAAAATGTGACTCCGCTAATCTGTGCAAAGTTTCGTTGCACAATTCGAATAAATGTGGAAGTTATATACAAAAGCGATATCAACTTTAAAACGCGCTAAATTTTGTTGATGTTTTGCGTATTCAGTTTGTATCGACATATCTCCGGCAGTACAAGAGCTGCACTTCTGAAACTTGGTACTTCAGTAGAAAAGGCCTCTCCGCGACGGTCTGCAAAGTTTCGTTGCACAATTGGAATAAATGTGGAAGTTATAAACAAAAGCGATATCAACTTTAAAACGCGCTAAAGTTTGTTGATGTTTTGCGTATTCAGTTTGTATCGACATATCTCCGGCAGTACAAGAGCTGCACTTCTGAAACTTGGTACTTCAGTAGAAAATATGACTCCGCTAATCTGTGCAAAGTTTCGTTGCACAATTCGAATAAATGTGGAAGTTATAAACAAAAGCGATATCAACTTTAAAACGCGCTAAATTTTGTTGATGTTTGGCGTATACAGTTTGTATCGACATATCTCCGGCAGTACAAGAGCTGTACTTCTGAAACTTGGTACTTCAGTAGAAAAGGCCTCTCCGCGACGGTCTGCAAAGTTTCGTTGCACAATTCGAAGAAATGTGGAATATATAATCAAAAGCGATATCAACTTTAAAACGCGCTAAATTTTGTTGATGTTTTGCGTATTCAGTTTGTATCGACATATCTCTGACAGTACAAGAGCTGCACTTCTGAAATTTGGTACTTCAGTAGAAAATGTTACTCCGCTAATCTGTGCAAAGTTTCGTTGCACAATTCGAATAAATGTGGAAGTTATAAACAAAAGCGATATCAACTTTAAAACGCGCTAAATTTTGTTGATGTTTTGCGTATTCAGTTTGTATCGACATATCTCCGGCAGTACGAGAGCTGCACTTCTGAAACTTGGTACTTCAGTAGTAAAGGCCTATCCGCGACGGTCTGCAAAGTTTCGTTGCACAATTGGAATAAATGTGGAAGTTATAAACAAAAGCGATATCAACTTTAAAACGCGCTAAATTTTGTTGATGTTTTGCGTATTCAGTTTGTATCGACATATCACCGGGAGTACAAGAGCTGCACTTCTGAAATTTGGTACTTCAGTAGAAAATGTGACTCCGCTAATCTGTGCAAAGTTTCGTTGCACAATTCGAATAAATGTGGAAGTTATAAAAAAAGCGATATCAACTTTAAAACGCGCTAAATTTTGTTGATGTTTTGCGTATTCAGTTTGTATCGACATATCTCCGGCAGTACAAGAGCTGTACTTCTGAAACTTGGTACTTCAGTAGAACATGTGACTCCGCTAATCTGTGCAAAGTTTCGTTGCACAATTCGAATAAATGTGGAAGTTATAAACAAAAGCGATATCCCCTTTAAATCGCACTAAATTTTGTTGATAGATTGCGTATTCAGTTTGTATCGACATATCTCCGCCAGTAAAAAAGCTGCACTTCTGAAACTTGGTACTTCAGTAAAAAAGGCCTATCCGCGACTGTCTGCAAAGTTTCGTTGCACAATTGGAATAAATGTGGAAGTTATAAACAAAAGCGATATCAACTTTAAAACGCGCTAAATGTTGTTGATGTTTTGCGTATTCAGTTTGTATCGACATATCTCCGGCAGTACAAGAGCTGCACTTCTGAAATTTGGTACTTCAGTAGAAAATGTGACTCCGCTAATCTGTGCAAAGTTTCGTTGCACAATTCGAATAAATGTGGAAGTTATAAACAAAAGCGATATCAACTTTAAAACGCGCTAAATTTTGTTGATGTTTTGCGTATTCAGTTTGTATCGACATATCTCCGCAAGTAGAAAAGCTGCACTTCTGAAACTTCGTACTTCAGTAGAAAAGGCCTATCCGCGACTGTCTGCAAAGTTTCGTTGCACAATTCGAATAAATGTACAAGTTATAAACAAAAGCGATATCAACTTTAAAACGCGCTAAATTGTGTTGATGTTTTGCGTATTCAGTTTGTATCGACATATCTCCGGCAGTACAAGAGCTGCACTTCTGAAACTTGGTACTTCAGTAGAAAATGTGACTCCGCTAATCTGTGCAAAGTTTCGTTGCACAATTCGAATAAATGTGGAAGTTATATACAAAAGCGATATCAACTTTAAAACGCGCTAAATTTTGTTGATGTTTTGCGTATTCAGTTTGTATCGACATATCTCCGGCAGTACAAGAGCTGCACTTCTGAAACTTGGTACTTCAGTAGAAAAGACCTCCCCGTGACGGTCTGCAAAGTTTCGTTGCACAATTGGAATAAATGTGGAAGTTATAAACAAAAGCGATATCAACTTTAAAACGCGCTAAATTTTGTTGATGTTTTGCGTATTCAGTTTGTATCGACATATCTCCGACAGTACAAGAGCTGCACTTCTTAAATTTGGTACTTCAGTAGAAAATGTGACTCCGCTAATCTGTGCAAAGTTTCGTTGCACAATTCGAATAAATGTGGAAGTTATAAACAAAAGCGATATCAACATTAAAACGCGCTAAATCTTGTTGATGTTTTGCGTATTCAGTTTGTATCGACATATCTCCGGCAGTACAAGAGCTGCACTTCTGAAACTTGGTACTTCAGTAGTAAAGGCCTATCCGCGACGGTCTGCAAAGTTTCGTTGCACAATTGGAATAAATGTGGAAGTTATAAACAAAAGCGATATCAACTTTAAAACGCGCTAAATTTTGTTGATGTTTGGCGTATTCAGTTTGTATCGACATATCTCCGGCAGTACAAGAGCTGCACTTCTGAAACTTGGTACTTTAGTAGAAAAGGCCTATCCGCGACTGTCTGCAAAGTTTCGTTGCACAATTCGAATAAATGTACAAGTTATAAACAAAAGCGATATCAACTTTAAAACGCGCTAAATTTTGTTGATGTTTTGCGTATTCAGTTTGTATCGACATATCTCCGGCAGTACAAGAGCTGCACTTCTGAAACTTGGTACTTCAGTAGAAAATGTGACTCCGCTAATCTGTGCAAAGTTTCGTTGCACAATTCGAATAAATGTGGAAGTTATATACAAAAGCGATATCAACTTTAAAACGCGCTAAATTTTGTTGATGTTTTGCGTATTCAGTTTGTATCGACATATCTCCGGCAGTAAAGAGCTGCACTTCTGAAACTTGGTACTTCAGTAGAAAAGGCCTCCCCGCGACGGTCTGCAAAGTTTCGTTGCACAATTGGAATAAATGTGGAAGTTATAAACAAAAGCGATATCAACTTTAAAACGCGCTAAATTTTGTTGATGTTTTGCGTATTCAGTTTGTATCGACCTATCTCCGACAGTACAAGAGCTGCACTTCTTAAATTTGGTACTTCAGTAGAAAATGTGACTCCGCTAATCTGTGCAAAGTTTCGTTGCACAATTCGAATAAATGTGGAAGTTATAAACAAAAGCGATATCAACATTAAAACGCGCTAAATATTGTTGATGTTTTGCGTATTCAGTTTGTATCGAAATATCTCCGGCAGTACAAGAGCTGCACTTCTGAAACTTGGTACTTCAGTAGTAAAGGCCTATCCGCGACGGTCTGCAAAGTTTCGTTGCACAATTGGAATAAATGTGGAAGTTATAAACAAAAGCGATATCAACTTTAAAACGCGCTAAATTTTGTTGATGTTTTGCGTATTCAGTTTGTATCGACATATCTCCGGCAGTACAAGAGCTGTACTTCTGAAACTTGGTACTTCAGTAGAACATGTGACTCCGCTAATCTGTGCAAAGTTTCGTTGCACAATTCGAATAAATGTGGAAGTTATAAACAAAAGCGATGTCAACTTTAAAACGCGCTAAATTTTGTTGATGTTTTGCGTATTCAGTTTGTATCGACATATCTCCGGAAGTACAAGAGCTGCACTTCTGAAACTTGGTACTTCAGTAGAAAATGTGACTCCGCTAATCTGTGCAAAGTTTCGTTGCACACTTCGAATAAATGTGGAAGTTATAAACAAAAGCGATATCAACTTTAAAACGCGCTAAAGTTTGTTGATGTTTTGCGTATTCAGTTTGTATCGACATATCTCCGGCAGTACAAGAGCTGCACTTCTGAAACTTGGTACTTCAGTAGAAAATGTGACTCCGCTAATCTGTGCAAAGTTTCGTTGCACAATTCGAATAAATGTGGAAGTTATAAACAAAAGCGATATCAACTTTAAAACGCGCTAAATTTTGTTGATGTTTTGCGTATTCAGTTTGTATCGACATATCTCCGGCAGTACGAGAGCTGCACTTCTGAAACTTGGTACTTCAGTAGTAAAGGCCTATCCGCGACGGTCTGCAAAGTTTCGTTGCACAATTCGAATAAATGTGGAATATATAATCAAAAGCGATATCAACTTTAAAACGCGCTAAATTTTGTTGATGTTTTGCGTATTCAGTTTGTATCGACATATCTCCGACAGTACAAGAGCTGCACTTCTGAAATTTGGTACTTCAGTAGAAAATGTTACTCCGCTAATCTGTGCAAAGTTTCGTTGCACAATTCGAATAAATGTGGAAGTTATAAACAAAAGCGATATCAACTTTAAAACGCGCTAAATTTTGTTGATGTTTTGCGTATTCAGTTTGTATCGACATATCTCCGGCAGTACGAGAGCTGCACTTCTGAAACTTGGTACTTCAGTAGAAAAGGCCTCTCCGCGACGGTCTGCAAAGTTTCGTTGCACAATTCGAATAAATGTGGAATATATAATCAAAAGCGATATCAACTTTAAAACGCGCTAAATTTTGTTGATGTTTTGCGTATTCAGTTTGTATCGACATATCTCCGACAGTACAAGAGCTGCACTTCTGAAATTTGGTACTTCAGTAGAAAATGTTACTCCGCTAATCTGTGCAAAGTTTCGTTGCACAATTCGAATAAATGTGGAAGTTATAAACAAAAGCGATATCAACTTTAAAACGCGCTAAATTTTGTTGATGTTTTGCGTATTCAGTTTGTATCGACATATCTCCGGCAGTACAAGAGCTGCACTTCTGAAACTCGGTACTTCAGTAGTAAAGGCCTATCCGCGACGGTCTGCAAAGTTTCGTTGCACAATTGGAATAAATGTGGAAGTTATAAACAAAAGCGATATCAACTTTAAAACGCGCTAAATTTTGTTGATGTTTTGCGTATTCAGTTTGTATCGACATATCTCCGGCAGTACAAGAGCTGCACTTCTGAAACTTGGTACTTCAGTAGAAAATGTGACTCCGCTAATCTGTGCAAAGTTTCGTTGCACAATTCGAATAAATGTGGAAGTTATATACAAAAGCGATATCAACTTTAAAACGCGCTAAATTTTGTTGATGTTTTGCGTATTCAGTTTGTATCGACATATCTCCGGCAGTACAAGAGCTGCACTTCTGAAACTTGGTACTTCAGTAGGAAAGGTCTCCCCGCGACGGTCTGCAAAGTTTCGTTGCACAATTGGAATAAATGTGGAAGTTATAAACAAAAGCGATATCAACTTTAAAACGCGCTAAATTTTGTTGATGTTTTGCGTATTCAGTTTGTATCGACCTATCTCCGACAGTACAAGAGCTGCACTTCTTAAATTTGGTACTTCAGTAGAAAATGTGACTCCGCTAATCTGTGCAAAGTTTCGTTGCACAATTCGAATAAATGTGGAAGTTATAAACAAAAGCGATATCAACTTTAAAACGCGCTAAATTTTGTTGATGTTTTGCGTATTCAGTTTGTATCGACATATCTCCGGCAGTACAAGAGCTGCACTTCTGAAACTTGGTACTTCAGTAGAAAAGGCCTATCCGCGACTGTCTGCAAAGTTTCGTTGCACAATTCGAATAAATGTGGAATATATAATCAAAAGCGATATCAACTTTAAAACGCGCTAAATTTTGTTGATGTTTTGCGTATTCAGTTTGTATCGACATATCTCCGGCAGTACAAGAGCTGCACTTCTGAAATTTGGTACTTCAGTAGAAAATGTGACTCCGCTAATCTGTGCAAAGTTTCGTTGCACAATTCGAATAAATGTGGAAGTTATAAACAAAAGCGATATCAACTTTAAAACGCGCTAAAGTTTGTTGATGTTTTGCGTATTCAGTTTGTATCGACATATCTCCGGCAGTACAAGAGCTGCACTTCTGAAACTTGGTACTTCAGTAGAAAATGTGACTCCGCTAATCTGTGCAAAGTTTCGTTGCACAATTCGAATAAATGTGGAAGTTATAAACAAAAGCGATATCAACTTTAAAACGCGCTAAATTTTGTTGATGTTTGGCGTATTCAGTTTGTATCGACATATCTCCGGCAGTACAAGAGCTGCACTTCTGAAACTTGGTACTTCAGTAGAAAAGGCCTCTCCGCGACGGTCTGCAAGGTTTCGTTGCACAATTTGAATAAATGTGGAATATATAATCAAAAGCGATATCAACTTTAAAACGCGCTAAATTTTGTTGATGTTTTGCGTATTCAGTTTGTATCGACATATCTCCGACAGTACAAGAGCTGCACTTCTGAAATTTGGTACTTCAGTAGAAAATGTTACTCCGCTTATCTGTGCAAAGTTTCGTTGCACAATTCGAATAAATGTGGAAGTTATAAACAAAAGCGATATCAACTTTAAAACGCGCTAAATTTTGTTGATGTTTTGCGTATTCAGTTTGTATCGACATATCTCCGGCAGTACGAGAGCTGCACTTCTGAAACTTGGTACTTCAGTAGAAAATGTGACTCCGCTAATCTGTGCAAAGTTTCGTTGCACAATTCGAATAAATGTGGAAGTTATATACAAAAGCGATATCAACTTTAAAACGCGCTAAATTTTGTTGATGTTTTGCGTATTCAGTTTGTATCGACATATCTCCGGCAGTAAAGAGCTGCACTTCTGAAACTTGGTACTTCAGTAGAAAAGGCCTCCCCGCGACGGTCTGCAAAGTTTCGTTGCACAATTGGAATAAATGTGGAAGTTATAAACAAAAGCGATATCAACTTTAAAACGCGCTAAATTTTGTTGATGTTTTGCGTATTCAGTTTGTATCGACCTATCTCCGACAGTACAAGAGCTGCACTTCTTAAATTTGGTACTTCAGTAGAAAATGTGACTCCGCTAATCTGTGCAAAGTTTCGTTGCACAATTCGAATAAATGTGGAAGTTATAAACAAAAGCGATATCAACATTAAAACGCGCTAAATATTGTTGATGTTTTGCGTATTCAGTTTGTATCGAAATATCTCCGGCAGTACAAGAGCTGCACTTCTGAAACTTGGTACTTCAGTAGTAAAGGCCTATCCGCGACGGTCTGCAAAGTTTCGTTGCACAATTGGAATAAATGTGGAAGTTATAAACAAAAGCGATATCAACTTTAAAACGCGCTAAATTTTGTTGATGTTTTGCGTATTCAGTTTGTATCGACATATCTCCGGCAGTACAAGAGCTGTACTTCTGAAACTTGGTACTTCAGTAGAACATGTGACTTTGCTAATCTGTGCAAAGTTTCGTTGCACAATTCGAATAAATGTGGAAGTTATAAACAAAAGCGATGTCAACTTTAAAACGCGCTAAATTTTGTTGATGTTTTGCGTATTCAGTTTGTATCGACATATCTCCGGAAGTACAAGAGCTGCACTTCTGAAACTTGGTACTTCAGTAGAAAATGTGACTCCGCTAATCTGTGCAAAGTTTCGTTGCACACTTCGAATAAATGTGGAAGTTATAAACAAAAGCGATATCAACTTTAAAACGCGCTAAAGTTTGTTGATGTTTTGCGTATTCAGTTTGTATCGACATATCTCCGGCAGTACAAGAGCTGCACTTCTGAAACTTGGTACTTCAGTAGAAAATGTGACTCCGCTAATCTGTGCAAAGTTTCGTTGCACAATTCGAATAAATGTGGAAGTTATAAACAAAAGCGATATCAACTTTAAAACGCGCTAAATTTTGTTGATGTTTTGCGTATTCAGTTTGTATCGACATATCTCCGGCAGTACGAGAGCTGCACTTCTGAAACTTGGTACTTCAGTAGTTAAGGCCTATACGCGACGGTCTGCAAAGTTTCGTTGCACAATTCGAATAAATGTGGAATATATAATCAAAAGCGATATCAACTTTAAAACGCGCTAAATTTTGTTGATGTTTTGCGTATTCAGTTTGTATCGACATATCTCCGACAGTACAAGAGCTGCACTTCTGAAATTTGGTACTTCAGTAGAAAATGTTACTCCGCTAATCTGTGCAAAGTTTCGTTGCACAATTCGAATAAATGTGGAAGTTATAAACAAAAGCGATATCAACTTTAAAACGCGCTAAATTTTGTTGATGTTTTGCGTATTCAGTTTGTATCGACATATCTCCGGCAGTACGAGAGCTGCACTTCTGAAACTTGGTACTTCAGTAGAAAAGGCCTCTCCGCGACGGTCTGCAAAGTTTCGTTGCACAATTCGAATAAATGTGGAATATATAATCAAAAGCGATATCAACTTTAAAACGCGCTAAATTTTGTTGATGTTTTGCGTATTCAGTTTGTATCGACATATCTCCGACAGTACAAGAGCTGCACTTCTGAAATTTGGTACTTCAGTAGAAAATGTTACTCCGCTAATCTGTGCAAAGTTTCGTTGCACAATTCGAATAAATGTGGAAGTTATAAACAAAAGCGATATCAACTTTAAAACGCGCTAAATTTTGTTGATGTTTTGCGTATTCAGTTTGTATCGACATATCTCCGGCAGTACAAGAGCTGCACTTCTGAAACTCGGTACTTCAGTAGTAAAGGCCTATCCGCGACGGTCTGCAAAGTTTCGTTGCACAATTGGAATAAATGTGGAAGTTATAAACAAAAGCGATATCAACTTTAAAACGCGCTAAATTTTGTTGATGTTTTGCGTATTCAGTTTGTATCGACATATCTCCGGCAGTACAAGAGCTGCACTTCTGAAACTTGGTACTTCAGTAGAAAATGTGACTCCGCTAATCTGTGCAAAGTTTCGTTGCACAATTCGAATAAATGTGGAAGTTATATACAAAAGCGATATCAACTTTAAAACGCGCTAAATTTTGTTGATGTTTTGCGTATTCAGTTTGTATCGACATATCTCCGGCAGTACAAGAGCTGCACTTCTGAAACTTGGTACTTCAGTAGGAAAGGTCTCCCCGCGACGGTCTGCAAAGTTTCGTTGCACAATTGGAATAAATGTGGAAGTTATAAACAAAAGCGATATCAACTTTAAAACGCGCTAAATTTTGTTGATGTTTTGCGTATTCAGTTTGTATCGACCTATCTCCGACAGTACAAGAGCTGCACTTCTTAAATTTGGTACTTCAGTAGAAAATGTGACTCCGCTAATCTGTGCAAAGTTTCGTTGCACAATTCGAATAAATGTGGAAGTTATAAACAAAAGCGATATCAACTTTAAAACGCGCTAAATTTTGTTGATGTTTTGCGTATTCAGTTTGTATCGACATATCTCCGGCAGTACAAGAGCTGCACTTCTGAAACTTGGTACTTCAGTAGAAAAGGCCTATCCGCGACTGTCTGCAAAGTTTCGTTGCACAATTCGAATAAATGTGGAATATATAATCAAAAGCGATATCAACTTTAAAACGCGCTAAATTTTGTTGATGTTTTGCGTATTCAGTTTGTATCGACATATCTCCGGCAGTACAAGAGCTGCACTTCTGAAACTTGGTACTTCAGTAGAAAATGTGACTCCGCTAATCTGTGCAAAGTTTCGTTGCACAATTCGAATAAATGTGGAAGTTATAAACAAAAGCGATATCAACTTTAAAACGCGCTAAATTTTGTTGATGTTTGGCGTATTCAGTTTGTATCGACATATCTCCGGCAGTACAAGAGCTGCACTTCTGAAACTTGGTACTTCAGTAGAAAAGGCCTCTCCGCGACGGTCTGCAAGGTTTCGTTGCACAATTTGAATAAATGTGGAATATATAATCAAAAGCGATATCAACTTTAAAACGCGCTAAATTTTGTTGATGTTTTGCGTATTCAGTTTGTATCGACATATCTCCGACAGTACAAGAGCTGCACTTCTGAAATTTGGTACTTCAGTAGAAAATGTTACTCCGCTTATCTGTGCAAAGTTTCGTTGCACAATTCGAATAAATGTGGAAGTTATAAACAAAAGCGATATCAACTTTAAAACGCGCTAAATTTTGTTGATGTTTTGCGTATTCAGTTTGTATCGACATATCTCCGGCAGTACGAGAGCTGCACTTCTGAAACTTGGTACTTCAGTAGTAAAGGCCTATCCGCGACGGTCTGCAAAGTTTCGTTGCACAATTCGAATAAATGTGGAAGTTATAAACAAAAGCGATATCAACTTTAAAACGCGCTAAATTTTGTTGATGTTTTGCGTATTCAGTTTGTATCGACATATCTCTGGCAGTACAAGAGCTGCACTTCTGAACCTTGGTACTTCAGTAGAACATGTGACTCCGCTAATCTGTGCAAAGTTTCGTTGCACAATTGGAATAAATGTGGAAGTTATAAACAAAAGCGATATCAACTTTAAAACGCGCTAAATTTTGTTGATGTTTTGCGTATTCAGTTTGTATCGACATATCTCCGACAGTACAAGAGCTGCACTTCTGAACCTTGGTACTTCAGTAGAACATGTGACTACGCTTATCTCTGCAAAGTTTCGTTGCACAAATCTAAAGAATGTGGAAGTTATAAACAAAAGCGATATCCACTTTAAATCGCACTAAATTTTGTTGATAGATTGCGTATTCAGTTTGTATCTACATATCTCCGCAAGTAAAAAAGCTGCACTTCTGAGACTTGGTACTTCAGTAGAAAAGGCCTATCCGCGACTGTCTGCAAAGTTTCGTTGCACAATTCGAATAAATGTGGAAGTTATAAACAAAAGCGATATCAACTTTAAAACGCGCTAAATTTTGTTGATGTTTTGCGTATTCAGTTTGTATCGACATATCTCCGGCAGTACAAGAGCTGCACTTCTGAAACTTGGTACTTCAGTAGAAAATGTGACTCCGCTAATCTGTGCAAAGTTTCGTTGCACAATTCGAATAAATGTGGAAGTTATAAACAAAAGCGATATCAACTTTAAAACGCGCTAAATTTTGTTGATGTTTTGCGTAATCAGTTCGTATCGACATATCTCCGGCAGTACAAGAGCTGCACTTCTGAAACTTGGTACTTCAGTAGAAAAGGCCTCTCCGCGACGGTCTGCAAAGTTTCGTTGCACAATTGGAATAAATGTGGAAGTTATAAACAAAAGCGATATCAACTTTAAAACGCGCTAAATTTTGTTGATGTTTTGCGTATTCAGTTTGTATCGACATATCTCTGGCAGTACAAGAGCTGTACTTCTGAAACTTGGTACTTCATTAGAAAATGTGACTCCGCTAATCTGTGCAAAGTTTCGTTGCACAATTGGAATAAATGTGGAAGTTATAAACAAAAGCGATATCAACTTTAAAACGCGCTAAATTTTGTTGATGTTTTGCGTATTCAGTTTGTATCGACATATCTCCGACAGTACAAGAGCTGCACTTCTGAAACTTGGTACTTCAGTAGAACATGTGTCTCCGCTTATCTCTGCAAAGTTTCGTTGCACAAATCTAAAGAATGTGGAAGTTATAAACAAAAGCGATATCCACTTTAAATCGCACTAAATTTTGTTGATAGATTGCGTATTCAGTTTGTATCGACATATCTCCGCCAGTAGAAAAGCTGCACTTCTGAAACTTGGTACTTCAGTAGAAAAGGCCTATCCGCGACTGTCTGCAAAGTTTCGTTGCACAATTCGAATAAATGTGGAAGTTATAAACAAAAGCGATATCAACTTTAAAACGCGCTAAATGTTGTTGATGTTTTGCGTATTCAGTTTGTATCGACATATATCCGGCAGTACAAGAGCTGTACTTCTGAAACTTGGTACTTCAGTAGAACATGTAACTCCGCTAATCTGTGCAAAGTTTCGTTGCACAATTCGAATAAATGTGGAAGTTATAAACAAAAGCGATGTCAACTTTAAAACGCGCTAAATTTTGTTGATGTTTTGCGTATTCAGTTTGTATCGACATATCTCCGACAGTACAAGAGCTGCACTTCTGAAACCTGGTACTTCAGTAGAAAATGTGACTCCGCTTATCTCTGCAAAGTTTCGTTGCACAATTCTAAAGAATGTGGAAGTTATAAACAAAAGCGATATCCACTTTAAATCGCACTAAATTTTGTTGATAGATTGCGTATTCAGTTTGTATCGACATATCTCCGCCAGTAGAAAAGCTGCACTTCTGAAACTTGGTACTTCAGTAGAAAAGGCCTATCCGCGACTGTCTGCAAAGTTTCGTTGCACAATTCGAATAAATGTGGAAGTTATAAACAAAAGCGATATCAACTTTAAAACGCGCTAAATTTTGTTGATGTTTTGCGTATTCAGTTTGTATCGACATATCTCCGGCAGTACAAGAGCTGCACTTCTGAAACTTGGTACTTCAGTAGAAAAGGCCTATCCGCGACTGTCTGCAAAGTTTCGTTGCACAATTCGAATAAATGTGGAATATATAATCAAAAGCGATATCAACTTTAAAACGCGCTAAATTTTGTTGATGTTTTGCGTATTCAGTTTGTATCGACATATCTCCGGCAGTACAAGCGCTGTACTTCTGAAACTTGGTACTTCAGTAGAACATGTGACTCCGCTAATCTGTGCAAAGTTTCGTTGCACAATTCGAATAAATGTGGAAGTTATAAACAAAAGCGATATCAACTTTAAAACGCGCTAAATTTTGTTGATGTTTTGCGTATTCAGTTTGTATCGACATATCTCCGCCAGTACAAGAGCTGCACTTCTGAACCTTGGTACTTCAGTAGTAAAGGCCTATCCGCGACGGTCTGCAAAGTTTCGTTGCACAATTGGAATAAATGTGGAAGTTATAAACAAAAGCGATATCAACTTTAAAACGCGCTAAATTTTGTTGATGTTTTGCGTATTCAGTTTGTATCGACATATCTCTGGCAGTACAAGAGCTGTACTTCTGAAACTTGGTACTTCAGTAGAACATGTGACTCCGCTAATCTGTGCAAAGTTTCGTTGCACAATTCGAATAAATGTGGAAGTTATAAACAAAAGCGATGTCAACTTTAAAACGCGCTAAATTTTGTTGATGTTTTGCGTATTCAGTTTGTATCGACATATCTCCGCCAGTACAAGAGCTGCACTTCTGAACCTTGGTACTTCAGTAGTAAAGGCCTATCCGCGACGGTCTGCAAAGTTTCGTTGCACAATTGGAATAAATGTGGAAGTTATAAACAAAAGCGATATCAACTTTAAAACGCGCTAAATTTTGTTGATGTTTTGCGTATTCAGTTTGTATCGACATATCTCCGACAGTACAAGAGCTGCACTTCTGAAACTTGGTACTTCAGTAGAACATGTGACTCCGCTAATCTGTGCAAAGTTTCGTTGCACAATTCGAATAAATGTGGAAGTTATAAACAAAAGCGATATCAACTTTAAAACGCGCTAAATTTTGTTGATGTTTTGCGTAATCAGTTCGTATCGACATATCTCCGGCAGTACAAGAGCTGCACTTCTGAAACTTGGTACTTCAGTAGAAAAGGCCTCTCCGCGACGGTCTGCAAAGTTTCGTTGCACAATTGGAATAAATGTGGAAGTTATAAACAAAAGCGATATCAACTTTAAAACGCGCTAAATTTTGTTGATGTTTTGCGTATTCAGTTTGTATCGACATATCTCTGGCAGTACAAGAGCTGTACTTCTGAAACTTGGTACTTCAGTAGAAAATGTGACTCCGCTAATCTGTGCAAAGTTTCGTTGCACAATTGGAATAAATGTGGAAGTTATAAACAAAAGCGATATCAACTTTAAAACGCGCTAAATTTTGTTGATGTTTTGCGTATTCAGTTTGTATCGACATATCTCCGACAGTACAAGAGCTGCACTTCTGAAACTTGGTACTTCAGTAGAACATGTGACTCCGCTTATCTCTGCAAAGTTTCGTTGCACAAATCTAAAGAATGTGGAAGTTATAAACAAAAGCGATATCCACTTTAAATCGCACTAAATTTTGTTGATAGATTGCGTATTCAGTTTGTATCGACATATCTCCGCCAGTAGAAAAGCTGCACTTCTGAAACTTGGTACTTCAGTAGAAAAGGCCTATCCGCGACTGTCTGCAAAGTTTCGTTGCACAATTCGAATAAATGTGGAAGTTATAATCAAAAGCGATATCAACTTTAAAACGCGCTAAATTTTGTTGATGTTTTGCGTATTCAGTTTGTATCGACATATATCCGGCAGTACAAGAGCTGTACTTCTGAAACTTGGTACTTCAGTAGAACATGTAACTCCGCTAATCTGTGCAAAGTTTCGTTGCACAATTCGAATAAATGTGGAAGTTATAAACAAAAGCGATGTCAACTTTAAAACGCGCTAAATTTTGTTGATGTTTTGCGTATTCAGTTTGTATCGACATATCTCCGACAGTACAAGAGCTGCACTTCTGAAACCTGGTACTTCAGTAGAAAATGTGACTCCGCTTATCTCTGCAAAGTTTCGTTGCACAATTCTAAAGAATGTGGAAGTTATAAACAAAAGCGATATCCACTTTAAATCGCACTAAATTTTGTTGATAGATTGCGTATTCAGTTTGTATCGACATATCTCCGCCAGTAGAAAAGCTGCACTTCTGAAACTTGGTACTTCAGTAGAAAAGGCCTATCCGCGACTGTCTGCAAAGTTTCGTTGCACAATTCGAATAAATGTGGAAGTTATAAACAAAAGCGATATCAACTTTAAAACGCGCTAAATTTTGTTGATGTTTTGCGTATTCAGTTTGTATCGACATATCTCCGGCAGTACAAGAGCTGCACTTCTGAAACTTGGTACTTCAGTAGAAAAGGCCTATCCGCGACTGTCTGCAAAGTTTCGTTGCACAATTCGAATAAATGTTGAATATATAATCAAAAGCGATATCAACTTTAAAACGCGCTAAATTTTGTTGATGTTTTGCGTATTCAGTTTGTATCGACATATCTCCGGCAGTACAAGCGCTGTACTTCTGAAACTTGGTACTTCAGTAGAACATGTGACTCCGCTAATCTGTGCAAAGTTTCGTTGCACAATTCGAATAAATGTGGAAGTTATAAACAAAAGCGATATCAACTTTAAAACGCGCTAAATTTTGTTGATGTTTTGCGTATTCAGTTTGTATCGACATATCTCCGCCAGTACAAGAGCTGCACTTCTGAACCTTGGTACTTCAGTAGTAAAGGCCTATCCGCGACGGTCTGCAAAGTTTCGTTGCACAATTGGAATAAATGTGGAAGTTATAAACAAAAGCGATATCAACTTTAAAACGCGCTAAATTTTGTTGATGTTTTGCGTATTCAGTTTGTATCGACATATCTCTGGCAGTACAAGAGCTGTACTTCTGAAACTTGGTACTTCAGTAGAACATGTGACTCCGCTAATCTGTGCAAAGTTTCGTTGCACAATTCGAATAAATGTGGAAGTTATAAACAAAAGCGATGTCAACTTTAAAACGCGCTAAATTTTGTTGATGTTTTGCGTATTCAGTTTGTATCGACATATCTCCGACAGTACAAGAGCTGCACTTCTGAAACTTGGTACTTCAGTAGAAAATGTGACTCCGCTTATCTCTGCTAAGTTTCGTTGCACAATTCTAAAGAATGTGGAAGTTATAAACAAAAGCGATATCAACTTTAAATCGCACTAAATTTTGTTGATAGATTACGTATTCAGTTTGTATCGACATATCTCCGCCAGTAGAAAAGCTGCACTTCTGAAACTTGGTACTTCAGTAGAAAAGGCCTATCCGCGACTGTCTGCAAAGTTTCGTTGCACAATTCGAATAAATGTGGAAGTTATAAACAAAAGCGATATCAACTTTAAAACGCGCTAAATTTTGTTGATGTTTTGCGTATTCAGTTTGTATCGACATATCTCCGGCAGTACAAGAGCTGCACTTCTGAAATTTGGTACTTCAGTAGAAAATGTGACTCCGCTAATCTGTGCAAAGTTTCGTTGCACAATTCGAATAAATGTGGAAGTTATAAACAAAAGCGATATCAACTTTAAAACGCGCTAAATTTTGTTGATGTTTTGCGTATTCAGTTTGTATCGACATATCTCCGGCAGTACAAGAGCTGCACTTCTGAAACTTGGTACTTCAGTAGAAAACGCCTATCCGCGACTGTCCGCAAAGTTTCGTTGCACAATTCGAATAAATGTGGAATATATAATCAAAAGCGATATCAACTTTAAAACGCGCTAAATTTTGTTGATGTTTTGCGTATTCAGTTTGTATCGACATATCTCCGGCAGTACAAGAGCTGCATGTCTGAAACTTGGTACTTCAGTAGAAAATGTGACTCCGCTAATCTGTGCAAAGTTTCGTTGCACAATTCGAATAAATGTGGAAGTTATAATCAAAAGCGATATCAACTTTAAAACGCGCTAAATTTTGTTGATGTTTTGCGTATTCAGTTTGTATCGACATATATCTGGCAGTACAAGAGCTGTACTTCAGAAACTTGGTACTTCAGTAGAACATGTGACTCCGCTAATCTGTGCAAAGTTTCGTTGCACAATTTGAATAAATGTGGAAGTTATAAACAAAAGCGATGTCAACTTTAAAACGCGCTAAATTTTGTTGATGTTTTGCGTATTCAGTTTGTATCGACATATCTCCGACAGTACAAGAGCTGCACTTCTGAAACTTGGTACTTCAGTAGAAAATGTGACTCCGCTTATCTCTGCAAAGTTTCGTTGCACAATTCTAAAGAATGTGGAAGTTATAAACAAAAGCGATATCAACTTTAAATCGCACTAAATTTTGTTGATAGATTACGTATTCAGTTTGTATCGACATATCTCCGCCAGTAGAAAAGCTGCACTTCTGAAACTTGGTACTTCAGTAGAAAAGGCCTATCCGCGACTGTCTGCAAAGTTTCGTTGCACAATTCGAATAAATGTGGAAGTTATAAACAAAAGCGATATCAACTTTAAAACGCGCTAAATTTTGTTGATGTTTTGCGTATTCAGTTTGTATCGACATATCTCCGGCAGTACAAGAGCTGCACTTCTGAAATTTGGTACTTCAGTAGAAAATGTGACTCCGCTAATCTGTGCAAAGTTTCGTTGCACAATTCGAATAAATGTGGAAGTTATAAACAAAAGCGATATCAACTTTAAAACGCGCTAAATTTTGTTGATGTTTTGCGTATTCAGTTTGTATCGACATATCTCCGGCAGTACAAGAGCTGCACTTCTGAAACTTGGTACTTCAGTAGAAAAGGCCTATCCGCGACTGTCTGCAAAGTTTCGTTGCACAATTCGAATAAATGTTGAATATATAATCAAAAGCGATATCAACTTTAAAACGCGCTAAATTTTGTTGATGTTTTGCGTATTCAGTTTGTATCGACATATCTCCGGCAGTACAAGCGCTGTACTTCTGAAACTTGGTACTTCAGTAGAACATGTGACTCCGCTAATCTGTGCAAAGTTTCGTTGCACAATTCGAATAAATGTGGAAGTTATAAACAAAAGCGATATCAACTTTAAAACGCGCTAAATTTTGTTGATGTTTTGCGTATTCAGTTTGTATCGACATATCTCCGCCAGTACAAGAGCTGCACTTCTGAACCTTGGTACTTCAGTAGTAAAGGCCTATCCGCGACGGTCTGCAAAGTTTCGTTGCACAATTGGAATAAATGTGGAAGTTATAAACAAAAGCGATATCAACTTTAAAACGCGCTAAATTTTGTTGATGTTTTGCGTATTCAGTTTGTATCGACATATCTCTGGCAGTACAAGAGCTGTACTTCTGAAACTTGGTACTTCAGTAGAACATGTGACTCCGCTAATCTGTGCAAAGTTTCGTTGCACAATTCGAATAAATGTGGAAGTTATAAACAAAAGCGATGTCAACTTTAAAACGCGCTAAATTTTGTTGATGTTTTGCGTATTCAGTTTGTATCGACATATCTCCGACAGTACAAGAGCTGCACTTCTGAAACTTGGTACTTCAGTAGAAAATGTGACTCCGCTTATCTCTGCTAAGTTTCGTTGCACAATTCTAAAGAATGTGGAAGTTATAAACAAAAGCGATATCAACTTTAAATCGCACTAAATTTTGTTGATAGATTACGTATTCAGTTTGTATCGACATATCTCCGCCAGTAGAAAAGCTGCACTTCTGAAACTTGGTACTTCAGTAGAAAAGGCCTATCCGCGACTGTCTGCAAAGTTTCGTTGCACAATTCGAATAAATGTGGAAGTTATAAACAAAAGCGATATCAACTTTAAAACGCGCTAAATTTTGTTGATGTTTTGCGTATTCAGTTTGTATCGACATATCTCCGGCAGTACAAGAGCTGCACTTCTGAAATTTGGTACTTCAGTAGAAAATGTGACTCCGCTAATCTGTGCAAAGTTTCGTTGCACAATTCGAATAAATGTGGAAGTTATAAACAAAAGCGATATCAACTTTAAAACGCGCTAAATTTTGTTGATGTTTTGCGTATTCAGTTTGTATCGACATATCTCCGGCAGTACAAGAGCTGCACTTCTGAAACTTGGTACTTCAGTAGAAAACGCCTATCCGCGACTGTCCGCAAAGTTTCGTTGCACAATTCGAATAAATGTGGAATATATAATCAAAAGCGATATCAACTTTAAAACGCGCTAAATTTTGTTGATGTTTTGCGTATTCAGTTTGTATCGACATATCTCCGGCAGTACAAGAGCTGCATGTCTGAAACTTGGTACTTCAGTAGAAAATGTGACTCCGCTAATCTGTGCAAAGTTTCGTTGCACAATTCGAATAAATGTGGAAGTTATAATCAAAAGCGATATCAACTTTAAAACGCGCTAAATTTTGTTGATGTTTTGCGTATTCAGTTTGTATCGACATATATCTGGCAGTACAAGAGCTGTACTTCAGAAACTTGGTACTTCAGTAGAACATGTGACTCCGCTAATCTGTGCAAAGTTTCGTTGCACAATTTGAATAAATGTGGAAGTTATAAACAAAAGCGATGTCAACTTTAAAACGCGCTAAATTTTGTTGATGTTTTGCGTATTCAGTTTGTATCGACATATCTCCGACAGTACAAGAGCTGCACTTCTGAAACTTGGTACTTCAGTAGAAAATGTGACTCCGCTTATCTCTGCAAAGTTTCGTTGCACAATTCTAAAGAATGTGGAAGTTATAAACAAAAGCGATATCAACTTTAAATCGCACTAAATTTTGTTGATAGATTACGTATTCAGTTTGTATCGACATATCTCCGCCAGTAGAAAAGCTGCACTTCTGAAACTTGGTACTTCAGTAGAAAAGGCCTATCCGCGACTGTCTGCAAAGTTTCGTTGCACAATTCGAATAAATGTGGAAGTTATAAACAAAAGCGATATCAACTTTAAAACGCGCTAAATTTTGTTGATGTTTTGCGTATTCAGTTTGTATCGACATATCTCCGGCAGTACAAGAGCTGCACTTCTGAAATTTGGTACTTCAGTAGAAAATGTGACTCCGCTAATCTGTGCAAAGTTTCGTTGCACAATTCGAATAAATGTGGAAGTTATAAACAAAAGCGATATCAACTTTAAAACGCGCTAAATTTTGTTGATGTTTTGCGTATTCAGTTTGTATCGACATATCTCCGGCAGTACAAGAGCTGCACTTCTGAAACTTGGTACTTCAGTAGCCAAGGCCTATCCGCGACTGTCTGCAAAGTTTCGTTGCACAATTCGAATAAATGTGGAATATATAATCAAAAGCGATATCAACTTTAAAACGCGCTAAATTTTGTTGATGTTTTGCGTATTCAGTTTGTATCGACATATCTCCGGCAGTACAAGAGCTGTACTTCTGAGACTTCGTACTTCAGTAGAACATGTGACTCCGCTAATCTGTGCAAAGTTTCGTTGCACAATTCGAATAAATGTGGAAGATATAAACAAAAGCGATATCAACTTTAAAACGCGCTAAATTTTGTTGATGTTTTGCGTATTCAGTTTGTATCGACATATCTCCGCCAGTACAAGAGCTGCACTTCTGAACCTTGGTACTTCAGTAGTAAAGGCCTATCCGCGACGGTCTGCAAAGTTTCGTTGCACAATTGGAATAAATGTGGAAGTTATAAACAAAAGCGATATCAACTTTAAAACGCGCTAAATTTTGTTGATGTTTTGCGTATTCAGTTTGTATCGACATATCTCTGGCAGTACAAGAGCTGTACTTCTGAAACTTGGTACTTCAGTAGAAAATGTGACTCCGCTAATCCGTGCAAAGTTTCGTTGCACAATTGGAATAAATGTGGAAGTTATAAACAAAAGCGATATCAACTTTAAAACGCGTTAAATTTTGTTGATGTTTTGCGTATTCAGTTTGAATCGACATATCTCCGCCAGTAGAAAAGCTGCACTTCTGAAACTTGGTACTTCAGTAGAAAAGGCCTATCCGCGACTGTCTGCAAAGTTTCGTTGCACAATTCGAATAAATGTGGAAGTTATAAACAAAAGCGATATCAACTTTAAAACGCGCTAAATTTTGTTGATGTTTTGCGTATTCAGTTTGTATCGACATATCTCCGGCAGTACAAGAGCTGCACTTCTGAAATTTGGTACTTCAGTAGAAAATGTGACTCCGCTAATCTGTGCAAAGTTTCGTTGCACAATTCGAATAAATGTGGAAGTTATAAACAAAAGCGATATCAACTTTAAAACGCGCTAAATTTTGTTGATGTTTTGCGTATTCAGTTTGTATCGACATATCTCCGGCAGTACAAGAGCTGCACTTCTGAAACTTGGTACTTCAGTAGAAAACGCCTATCCGCGACTGTCCGCAAAGTTTCGTTGCACAATTCGAATAAATGTGGAATATATAATCAAAAGCGATATCAACTTTAAAACGCGCTAAATTTTGTTGATGTTTTGCGTATTCAGTTTGTATCGACATATCTCCGGCAGTACAAGAGCTGCACTTCTGAAACTTGGTACTTCAGTAGAAAATGTGACTCCGCTAATCTGTGCAAAGTTTCGTTGCACAATTCGAATAAATGTGGAAGTTATAATCAAAAGCGATATCAACTTTAAAACGCGCTAAATTTTGTTGATGTTTTGCGTATTCAGTTTGTATCGACATATATCTGGCAGTACAAGAGCTGTACTTCAGAAACTTGGTACTTCAGTAGAACATGTGACTCCGCTAATCTGTGCAAAGTTTCGTTGCACAATTTGAATAAATGTGGAAGTTATAAACAAAAGCGATGTCAACTTTAAAACGCGCTAAATTTTGTTGATGTTTTGCGTATTCAGTTTGTATCGACATATCTCCGACAGTACAAGAGCTGCACTTCTGAAACTTGGTACTTCAGTAGAAAATGTGACTCCGCTTATCTCTGCAAAGTTTCGTTGCACAATTCTAAAGAATGTGGAAGTTATAAACAAAAGCGATATCAACTTTAAATCGCACTAAATTTTGTTGATAGATTACGTATTCAGTTTGTATCGACATATCTCCGCCAGTAGAAAAGCTGCACTTCTGAAACTTGGTACTTCAGTAGAAAAGGCCTATCCGCGACTGTCTGCAAAGTTTCGTTGCACAATTCGAATAAATGTGGAAGTTATAAACAAAAGCGATATCAACTTTAAAACGCGCTAAATTTTGTTGATGTTTTGCGTATTCAGTTTGTATCGACATATCTCCGGCAGTACAAGAGCTGCACTTCTGAAATTTGGTACTTCAGTAGAAAATGTGACTCCGCTAATCTGTGCAAAGTTTCGTTGCACAATTCGAATAAATGTGGAAGTTATAAACAAAAGCGATATCAACTTTAAAACGCGCTAAATTTTGTTGATGTTTTGCGTATTCAGTTTGTATCGACATATCTCCGGCAGTACAAGAGCTGCACTTCTGAAACTTGGTACTTCAGTAGCCAAGGCCTATCCGCGACTGTCTGCAAAGTTTCGTTGCACAATTCGAATAAATGTGGAATATATAATCAAAAGCGATATCAACTTTAAAACGCGCTAAATTTTGTTGATGTTTTGCGTATTCAGTTTGTATCGACATATCTCCGGCAGTACAAGAGCTGTACTTCTGAGACTTCGTACTTCAGTAGAACATGTGACTCCGCTAATCTGTGCAAAGTTTCGTTGCACAATTCGAATAAATGTGGAAGTTATAAACAAAAGCGATATCAACTTTAAAACGCGCTAAATTTTGTTGATGTTTTGCGTATTCAGTTTGTATCGACATATCTCCGCCAGTACAAGAGCTGCACTTCTGAACCTTGGTACTTCAGTAGTAAAGGCCTATCCGCGACGGTCTGCAAAGTTTCGTTGCACAATTGGAATAAATGTGGAAGTTATAAACAAAAGCGATATCAACTTTAAAACGCGCTAAATTTTGTTGATGTTTTGCGTATTCAGTTTGTATCGACATATCTCTGGCAGTACAAGAGCTGTACTTCTGAAACTTGGTACTTCAGTAGAAAATGTGACTCCGCTAATCTGTGCAAAGTTTCGTTGCACAATTGGAATAAATGTGGAAGTTATAAACAAAAGCGATATCAACTTTAAAACGCGCTAAATTTTGTTGATGTTTTGCGTATTCAGTTTGAATCGACATATCTCCGACAGTACAAGAGCTGCACTTCTGAACCTTGGTACTTCAGTAGAACATGTGACTCTGCTTATCTCTGCAAAGTTTCGTTGCACAAATCTAAAGAATGTGGAAGTTATAAACAAAAGCGATATCCACTTTAAATCGCACTAAATTTTGTTGATAGATTGCGTATTCAGTTTGTATCGACATATCTCCGCCAGTAGAAAAGCTGCACTTCTGAAACTTGGTACTTCAGTAGAAAAGGCCTATCCGCGACTGTCTGCAAAGTTTCGTTGCACAATTCGAATAAATGTGGAAGTTATAAACAAAAGCGATATCAACTTTAAAACGCGCTAAATTTTGTTGATGTTTTGCGTATTCAGTTTGTATCGACATATCTCCGGCAGTACAAGAGCTGTACTTCTGAGACTTGGTACTTCAGTAGAACATGTGACTCCGCTAATCTGTGCAAAGTTTCGTTGCACAATTCGAATAAATGTGGAAGTTATAAACAAAAGCGATATCAACTTTGAAACGCGCTAAATTTTGTTGATGTTTTGCGTATTCAGTTTGTATCGACATATCTCCGCCAGTACAAGAGCTGCACTTCTGAACCTTGGTACTTCAGTAGTAAAGGCCTATCCGCGACGGTCTGCAAAGTTTCGTTGCACAATTGGAATAAATGTGGAAGTTATAAACAAAAGCGATATCAACTTTAAAACGCGCTAAATTTTGTTGATGTTTTGCGTATTCAGTTTGTATCGACATATCTCTGGCAGTACAAGAGCTGTACTTCTGAAACTTGGTACTTCAGTAGAAAATGTGACTCCGCTAATCTGTGCAAAGTTTCGTTGCACAATTGGAATAAATGTGGAAGTTATAAACAAAAGCGATATCAACTTTAAAACGCGCTAAATTTTGTTGATGTTTTGCGTATTCAGTTTGAATCGACATATCTCCGACAGTACAAGAGCTGCACTTCTGAACCTTGGTACTGCAGTAGAACATGTGACTCCGCTTATCTCTGCAAAGTTTCGTTGCACAAATCTAAAGAATGTGGAAGTTATAAACAAAAGCGATATCCACTTTAAATCGCACTAAATTTTGTTGATAGATTGCGTATTCAGTTTGTATCGACATATCTCCGCCAGTAGAAAAGCTGCACTTCTGAAACTTGGTACTTCAGTAGAAAAGGCCTATCCGCGACTGTCTGCAAAGTTTCGTTGCACAATTCGAATAAATGTGGAAGTTATAAACAAAAGCGATATCAACTTTAAAACGCGCTAAATTTTGTTGATGTTTTGCGTATTCAGTTTGTATCGACATATCTCCGGCAGTACAAGAGCTGCACTTCTGAAACTTGGTACTTCAGTAGCCAAGGCCTATCCGCGACTGTCTGCAAAGTTTCGTTGCACAATTCGAATAAATGTGGAATATATAATCAAAAGCGATATCAACTTTAAAACGCGCTAAATTTTGTTGATGTTTTGCGTATTCAGTTTGTATCGACATATCTCCGGCAGTACAAGAGCTGTACTTCTGAGACTTGGTACTTCAGTAGAACATGTGACTCCGCTAATCTGTGCAAAGTTTCGTTGCACAATTCGAATAAATGTGGAAGTTATAAACAAAAGCGATATCAACTTTAAAACGCGCTAAATTTTGTTGATGTTTTGCGTATTCAGTTTGTATCGACATATCTCCGCCAGTACAAGAGCTGCACTTCTGAACCTTGGTACTTCAGTAGTAAAGGCCTATCCGCGACGGTCTGCAAAGTTTCGTTGCACAATTGGAATAAATGTGGAAGTTATAAACAAAAGCGATATCAACTTTAAAACGCGCTAAATTTTGTTGATGTTTTGCGTATTCAGTTTGTATCGACATATCTCTGGCAGTACAAGAGCTGTACTTCTGAAACTTGGTACTTCAGTAGAAAATGTGACTCCGCTAATCTGTGCAAAGTTTCGTTGCACAATTGGAATAAATGTGGAAGTTATAAACAAAAGCGATATCAACTTTAAAACGCGCTAAATTTTGTTGATGTTTTGCGTATTCAGTTTGAATCGACATATCTCCGACAGTACAAGAGCTGCACTTCTGAACCTTGGTACTTCAGTAGAACATGTGACTCTGCTTATCTCTGCAAAGTTTCGTTGCACAAATCTAAAGAATGTGGAAGTTATAAACAAAAGCGATATCCACTTTAAATCGCACTAAATTTTGTTGATAGATTGCGTATTCAGTTTGTATCGACATATCTCCGCCAGTAGAAAAGCTGCACTTCTGAAACTTGGTACTTCAGTAGAAAAGGCCTATCCGCGACTGTCTGCAAAGTTTCGTTGCACAATTCGAATAAATGTGGAAGTTATAAACAAAAGCGATATCAACTTTAAAACGCGCTAAATTTTGTTGATGTTTTGCGTATTCAGTTTGTATCGACATATCTCCGGCAGTACAAGAGCTGTATTTCTGAGACTTGGTACTTCAGTAGAACATGTGACTCCGCTAATCTGTGCAAAGTTTCGTTGCACAATTCGAATAAATGTGGAAGTTATAAACAAAAGCGATATCAACTTTAAAACGCGCTAAATTTTGTTGATGTTTTGCGTATTCAGTTTGTATCGACATATCTCCGCCAGTACAAGAGCTGCACTTCTGAACCTTGGTACTTCAGTAGTAAAGGCCTATCCGCGACGGTCTGCAAAGTTTCGTTGCACAATTGGAATAAATGTGGAAGTTATAAACAAAAGCGATATCAACTTTAAAACGCGCTAAATTTTGTTGATGTTTTGCGTATTCAGTTTGTATCGACATATCTCTGGCAGTACAAGAGCTGTACTTCTGAAACTTGGTACTTCAGTAGAACATGTGACTCCGCTAATCTGTGCAAAGTTTCGTTGCACAATTGGAATAAATGTGGAAGTTATAAACAAAAGCGATATCAACTTTAAAACGCGCTAAATTTTGTTGATGTTTTGCGTATTCAGTTTGAATCGACATATCTCCGACAGTACAAGAGCTGCACTTCTGAAACTTGGTACTTCAGTAGAACATGTGACTCCGCTTATCTCTGCAAAGTTTCGTTGCACAAATCTAAAGAATGTGGAAGTTATAAACAAAAGCGATATCCACTTTAAATCGCACTAAATTTTGTTGATAGATTGCGTATTCAGTTTGTATCGACATATCTCCGCCAGTAGAAAAGCTGCACTTCTGAAACTTGGTACTTCAGTAGAAAAGGCCTATCCGCGACTGTCTGCAAAGTTTCGTTGCACAATTCGAATAAATGTGGAAGTTATAAACAAAAGCGATATCAACTTTAAAACGCGCTAAATTTTGTTGATGTTTTGCGTATTCAGTTTGTATCGACATATCTCCGGCAGTACAAGAGCTGCACTTCTGAAATTTGGTACTTCAGTAGAAAATGTGACTCCGCTAATCTGTGCAAAGTTTCGTTGCACAATTCGAATAAATGTGGAAGTTATAAACAAAAGCGATATCAACTTTAAAACGCGCTAAATTTTGTTGATGTTTTGCGTATTCAGTTTGTATCGACATATCTCCGGCAGTACAAGAGCTGCACTTCTGAAACTTGGTACTTCAGTAGAAAAGGCCTATCCGCGACTGTCTGCAAAGTTTCGTTGCACAATTCGAATAAATGTGGAATATATAATCAAAAGCGATATCAACTTTAAAACGCGCTAAATTTTGTTGATGTTTTGCGTATTCAGTTTGTATCGACATATCTCCGGCAGTACAAGAGCTGTACTTCTGAGACTTGGTACTTCAGTAGAACATGTGACTCCGCTAATCTGTGCAAAGTTTCGTTGCACAATTCGAATAAATGTGGAAGTTATAAACAAAAGCGATATCAACTTTAAAACGCGCTAAATTTTGTTGATGTTTTGCGTATTCAGTTTGTATCGACATATCTCCGCCAGTACAAGAGCTGCACTTCTGAACCTTGGTACTTCAGTAGTAAAGGCCTATCCGCGACGGTCTGCAAAGTTTCGTTGCACAATTGGAATAAATGTGGAAGTTATAAACAAAAGCGATATCAACTTTAAAACGCGCTAAATTTTGTTGATGTTTTGCGTATTCAGTTTGTATCGACATATCTCTGGCAGTACAAGAGCTGTACTTCTGAAACTTGGTACTTCAGTAGAAAATGTGACTCCGCTAATCTGTGCAAAGTTTCGTTGCACAATTGGAATAAATGTGGAAGTTATAAACAAAAGCGATATCAACTTTAAAACGCGCTAAATTTTGTTGATGTTTTGCGTATTCAGTTTGAATCGACATATCTCCGACAGTACAAGAGCTGCACTTCTGAACCTTGGTACTTCAGTAGAACATGTGACTCCGCTTATCTCTGCAAAGTTTCGTTGCACAAATCTAAAGAATGTGGAAGTTATAAACAAAAGCGATATCCACTTTAAATCGCACTAAATTTTGTTGATAGATTGCGTATTCAGTTTGTATCGACATATCTCCGCCAGTAGAAAAGCTGCACTTCTGAAACTTGGTACTTCAGTAGAAAAGGCTTATCCGCGACTGTCTGCAAAGTTTCGTTGCACAATTCGAATAAATGTGGAAGTTATAAACAAAAGCGATATCAACTTTAAAACGCGCTAAATTTTGTTGATGTTTTGCGTATTCAGTTTGTATCGACATATCTACGGCAGTACAAGAGCTGCACTTCTGAAACTTGGTACTTCAGTAGAAAATGTGACTCCGCTAATCTGTGCAAAGTTTCGTTGCACAATTCGAATAAATGTGGAAGTTATAAACAAAAGCGATATCAACTTTAAAACGCGCTAAATTTTGTTGATGTTTTGCGTATTCAGTTTGTATCGACATATCTCCGGCAATACAAGAGCTGCACTTCTGAAACTTGGTACTTCAGTAGGAAAGGCCTCTCCGCGACGGTCTGCAAAGTTTCGTTGCACAATTGGAATAAATGTGGAAGTTATAAACAAAAGCGATATCAACTTTAAAACGCGCATAATTTTGTTGATGTTTTGCGTATTCAGTTTGTATCGACATATCTCTGGCAGTACAAGAGCTGTACTTCTGAAACTTGGTACTTCAGTAGAAAATGTGACTCCGCTAATCTGTGCAAAGTTTCGTTGCACAATTGGAATAAATGTGGAAGTTATAAACAAAAGCGATATCAACTTTAAAACGCGCTAAATTTTGTTAATGTTTTACGTATTCAGTTTGTATCGACATATCTCCGACAGTACAAGAGCTGCACTTCTGAAACTTGGTACTTCAGTAGAACATGTGACTCCGCTTATCTCTGCAAAGTTTCGTTGCACAAATCTAAAGAATGTGGAAGTTATAAACAAAAGCGATATCCACTTTAAATCGCACTAAATTTTGTTGATAGATTGCGTATTCAGTTTGTATCGACATATCTCCGCCAGTAGAAAAGCTGCACTTCTGAAACTTGGTACTTCAGTAGAAAAGGCCTATCCGCGACTGTCTGCAAAGTTTCGTTGCACAATTCGAATAAATGTGGAAGTTATAAACAAAAGCGATATCAACTTTAAAACGCGCTAAATTTTGTTGATGTTTTGCGTATTCAGTTTGTATCGACATATCTCCGGCAGTACAAGAGCTGCACTTCTGAAACTTGGTACTTCAGTAGAAAATGTGACTCCGCTAATCTGTGCAAAGTTTCGTTGCACAATTCGAATAAATGTGGAAGTTATAATCAAAAGCGATATCAACTTTAAAACGCGCTAAATTTTGTTGATGTTTTGCGTATTCAGTTTGTATCGACATATATCTGGCAGTACAAGAGCTGTACTTCTGAAACTTGGTACTTCAGTAGAACATGTGACTCCGCTAATCTGTGCAAAGTTTCGTTGCACAATTCGAATAAATCTGGAAGTTATAAACAAAAGCGATGTCAACTTTAAAACGCGCTAAATTTTGTTGATGTTTTGCGTATTCAGTTTGTATCGACATATCTCCGACAGTACAAGAGCTGCACTTCTGAAACTTGGTACTTCAGTAGAAAATGTGACTCCGCTAATCTGTGCAAAGTTCCGTTGCACAATTCTAAAGAATGTGGAAGTTATAAACAAAAGCGATATCAACTTTAAATCGCACTAAATTTTGTTGATAGATTACGTATTCAGTTTGTATCGACATATCTCCGCCAGTAGAAAAGCTGCACTTCTGAAACTTGGTACTTCAGTAGAAAAGGCCTATCCGCGACTGTCTGCAAAGTTTCGTTGCACAATTCGAATAAATGTGGAAGTTATAAACAAAAGCGATATCAACTTTAAAACGCGCTAAATTTTGTTGATGTTTTGCGTATTCAGTTTGTATCGACATATCTCCGGCAGTACAAGAGCTGCACTTCTGAAATTTGGTACTTCAGTAGAAAATGTGACTCCGCTAATCTGTGCAAAGTTTCGTTGCACAATTCGAATAAATGTGGAATATATCATCAAAAGCGATATCAACTTTAAAACGCGCTAAATTTTGTTGATGTTTTGCGTATTCAGTTTGTATCGACATATCTCCGACAGTACAAGAGCTGCACTTCTGAAACTTGGTACTTCAGTAGAAAATGTGACTCCGCTAATCTGTGCAAAGTTTCGTTGCACAATTCGAATAAATGTGGAAGTTATAATCAAAAGCGATATCAACTTTAAAACGCGCTAAATTTTGTTGATGTTTTGCGTATTCAGTTTGTATCGACATATATCTGGCAGTACAAGAGCTGTACTTCTTAAACTTGGTACTTCAGTAGAAAATGTGACTCCGCTAATCTGTGCAAAGTTTCGTTGCACAATTTGAATAAATGTGGAAGTTATAAACAAAAGCGATGCTAACTTTAAAACGCGCTAAATTTTGTTGATGTTTTGCGTATTCAGTTTGTATCGACATATCTCCGACAGTACAAGAGCTGCACTTCTGAAACTTGGTACTTCAGTAGAAAATGTGACTCCGCTTATCTCTGCAAAGTTTCGTTGCACAATTCTAAAGAATGTGGAAGTTATAAACAAAAGCGATATCAACTTTAAATCGCACTAAATTTTGTTGATAGATTACGTATTCAGTTTGTATCGACATATCTCCGCCAGTAGAAAAGCTGCACTTCTGAAACTTGGTACTTCAGTAGAAAAGGATTATCCGCGACTGTCTGCAAAGTTTCGTTGCACAATTCGAATAAATGTGGAAGTTATAAACAAAAGCGATATCAACTTTAAAACGCGCTAAATTTTGTTGATGTTTTGCGTATTCAGTTTGTATCGACATATCTCCGGCAGTACAAGAGCTGCACTTCTGAAACTTGGTACTTCAGTAGAAAACGCCTATCCGCGACTGTCCGCAAAGTTTCGTTGCACAATTCGAATAAATGTGGAATATATAATCAAAAGCGATATCAACTTTAAAACGCGCTAAATTTTGTTGATGTTTTGCGTATTCAGTTTGTATCGACATATCTCCGGCAGTACAAGAGCTGCACTTCTGAAACTTGGTACTTCAGTAGAAAATGTGACTCCGCTAATCTGTGCGAAGTTTCGTTGCACAATTCGAATAAATGTGGAAGTTATAATCAAAAGCGATATCAACTTTAAAACGCGCTAAATTTTGTTGATGTTTTGCGTATTCAGTTTGTATCGACATATATCTGGCAGTACAAGAGCTGTACTTCTGAAACTTGGTACTCCAGTAGAACATGTGACTCCGCTAATCTGTGCAAAGTTTCGTTGCACAATTTGAATAAATGTGGAAGTTATAAACAAAAGCGATGTCAACTTTAAAACGCGCTAAATTTTGTTGATGTTTTGCGTATTCAGTTTGTATCGACATATCTCCGACAGTACAAGAGCTGCACTTCTGAAACTTGGTACTTCAGTAGAAAATGTGACTCCGCTTATCTCTGCAAAGTTTCGTTGCACAATTCTAAAGAATGTGGAAGTTATAAACAAAAGCGATATCAACTTTAAATCGCACTAAATTTTGTTGATAGATTACGTATTCAGTTTGTATCGACATATCTCCGCCAGTAGAAAAGCTGCACGTCTGAAACTTGGTACTTCAGTAGAAAAGGCCTATCCGCGACTGTCTGCAAAGTTTCGTTGCACAATTCGAATAAATGTGGAAGTTATAAACAAAAGCGATATCAACTTTAAAACGCGCTAAATTTTGTTGATGTTTTGCGTATTCAGTTTGTATCGACATATCTCCGGCAGTACAATAGCTGCACTTCTGAAATTTGGTACTTCAGTAGAAAATGTGACTCCGCTAATCTGTGCAAAGTTTCGTTGCACAATTCGAATAAATGTGGAAGTTATAAACAAAAGCGATATCAACTTTAAAACGCGCTAAATTTTGTTGATGTTTTGCGTATTCAGTTTGTATCGACATATCTCCGGCAGTACAAGAGCTGCACTTCTGAAACTTGGTACTTCAGTAGAAAACGCCTATCCGCGACTGTCCGCAAAGTTTCGTTGCACAATTCGAATAAATATGGAATATATCATCAAAAGCGATATCAACTTTAAAACGCGCTAAATTTTGTTGATGTTTTGCGTATTCAGTTTGTATCGACATATCTCCGGCAGTACAAGAGCTGCACTTCTGAAACTTGGTACTTCAGTAGAAAATGTGACTCCGCTAATCTGTGCAAAGTTTCGTTGCACAATTCGAATAAATGTGGAAGTTATAATCAAAAGCGATATCAACTTTAAAACGCGCTAAATTTTGTTGATGTTTTGCGTATTCAGTTTGTATCGACATATCTCCGACAGTACAAGAGCTGCACTTCTGAACCTTGGTACTTCAGTAGAACATGTGACTCCGCTTATCTCTGCAAAGTTTCGTTGCACAAATCTAAAGAATGTGGAAGATATAAACAAAAGCGATATCCACTTTAAATCGCACTAAATTTTGTTGATAGATTGCGTATTCAGTTTGTATCGACATATCTCCGCCAGTAGAAAAGCTGCACTTCTGAAACTTGGTACTTCAGTAGAAAAGGCCTATCCGCGACTGTCTGCAAAGTTTCGTTGCACAATTCGAATAAATGTGGAAGTTATAAACAAAAGCGATATCAACTTTAAAACGCGCTAAATTTTGTTGATGTTTTGCGTATTCAGTTTGTATCGACATATCTCCGGCAGTACAATAGCTGCACTTCTGAAATTTGGTACTTCAGTAGAAAATGTGACTCCGCTAATCTGTGCAAAGTTTCGTTGCACAATTCGAATAAATGTGGAAGTTATAAACAAAAGCGATATCAACTTTAAAACGCGCTAAATTTTGTTGATGTTTTGCGTATTCAGTTTGTATCGACATATCTCCGGCAGTACAAGAGCTGCACTTCTGAAACTTGGTACTTCAGTAGAAAACGCCTATCCGCGACTGTCCGCAAAGTTTCGTTGCACAATTCGAATAAATATGGAATATATCATCAAAAGCGATATCAACTTTAAAACGCGCTAAATTTTGTTGATGTTTTGCGTATTCAGTTTGTATCGACATATCTCCGACAGTACAAGAGCTGCACTTCTGAACCTTGGTACTTCAGTAGAACATGTGACTCCGCTTATCTCTGCAAAGTTTCGTTGCACAAATCTAAAGAATGTGGAAGATATAAACAAAAGCGATATCCACTTTAAATCGCACTAAATTTTGTTGATAGATTGCGTATTCAGTTTGTATCGACATATCTCCGCCAGTAGAAAAGCTGCACTTCTGAAACTTGGTACTTCAGTAGAAAAGGCCTATCCGCGACTGTCTGCAAAGTTTCGTTGCACAATTCGAATAAATGTGGAAGTTATAAACAAAAGCGATATCAACTTTAAAACGCGCTAAATTTTGTTGATGTTTTGCGTATTCAGTTTGTATCGACATATCTCCGGCAGTACAAGAGCTGCACTTCTGAAACTTGGTACTTCAGTAGAAAATGTGACTCCGCTAATCTGTGCAAAGTTTCGTTGCACAATTCGAATAAATGTGGAAGTTATAATCAAAAGCGATATCAACTTTAAAACGCGCTAAATTTTGTTGATGTTTTGCGTATTCAGTTTGTATCGACATATATCTGGCAGTACAAGAGCTGTACTTCTGAAACTTGGTACTTCAGTAGAACATGTGACTCCGCTAATCTGTGCAAAGTTTCGTTGCACAATTCGAATAAATGTGGAAGTTATAAACAAAAGCGATGTCAACTTTAAAACGCGCTAAATTTTGTTGATGTTTTGCGTATTCAGTTTGTATCGACATATCTCCGACAGTACAAGAGCTGCACTTCTGAAACTTGGTACTTCAGTAGAAAATGTGACTCCGCTTATCTCTGCAAAGTTTCGTTGCACAATTCTTAAGAATGTGGAAGATATAAACAAAAGCGATATCAACTTTAAATCGCACTAAATTTTGTTGATAGATTGCGTATTCAGTTTGTATCGACATATCTCCGCCAGTAGAAAAGCTGCACTTCTGAAACTTGGTACTTCAGTAGAAAAGGCCTATCCGCGACTGTCTGCAAAGTTTCGTTGCACAATTCGAATAAATGTGGAAGTTATAAACAAAAGCGATATCAACTTTAAAACGCGCTAAATTTTGTTGATGTTTTGCGTATTCAGTTTGTATCGACATATCTCCGGCAGTACAAGAGCTGCACTTCTGAAATTTGGTACTTCAGTAGAAAATGTGACTCCGCTAATCTGTGCAAAGTTTCGTTGCACAATTCGAATAAATGTGGAAGTTATAAACAAAAGCGATATCAACTTTAAAACGCGCTAAATTTTGTTGATGTTTTGCGTATTCAGTTTGTATCGACATATCTCCGGCAGTACAAGAGCTGCACTTCTGAAACTTGGTACTTCAGTAGAAAACGCCTATCCGCGACTGTCCGCAAAGTTTCGTTGCACAATTCGAATAAATGTGGAATATATCATCAAAAGCGATATCAACTTTAAAACGCGCTAAATTTTGTTGATGTTTTACGTATTCAGTTTGTATCGACATATCTCCGGCAGTACAAGAGCTGCACTTCTGAAACTTGGTACTTCAGTAGAAAATGTGACTCCGCTAATCTGTGCAAAGTTTCGTTGCACAATTCGAATAAATGTGGAAGTTATAATCAAAAGCGATATCAACTTTAAAACGCGCTTAATTTTGTTGATGTTTTGCGTATTCAGTTTGTATCGACATATATCTGGCAGTACAAGAGCTGTACTTCTGAAACTTGGTACTTCAGTAGAACATGTGACTCCGCTAATCTGTGGAAAGTTTCGTTGCACAATTCGAATAAATGTGGAATATATAATCAAAAGCGATATCAACTTTAAAACGCGCTAAATTTTGTTGATGTTTGGCGTATTCAGTTTGTATCGACATATCTCCGACAGTACAAGAGCTGCACTTCTGAACCTTGGTACTTCAGTAGAACATGTGACTCCGCTTATCTCTGCAAAGTTTCGTTGCACAAATCTAAAGAATGTGGAAGATATAAACAAAAGCGATATCCACTTTAAATCGCACTAAATTTTGTTGATAGATTGCGTATTCAGTTTGTATCGACATATCTCCGCCAGTAGAAAAGCTGCACTTCTGAAACTTGGTACTTCAGTAGAAAAGGCCTATCCGCGACTGTCTGCAAAGTTTCGTTGCACAATTCGAATAAATGTGGAAGTTATAAACAAAAGCGATATCAACTTTAAAACGCGCTAAATTTTGTTGATGTTTTGCGTATTCAGTTTGTATCGACATATCTCCGGCAGTACAAGAGCTGCACTTCTGAAACTTGGTACTTCAGTAGAAAATGTGACTCCGCTAATCTGTGCAAAGTTTCGTTGCACAATTCGAATAAATGTGGAAGTTATAATCAAAAGCGATATCAACTTTAAAACGCGCTAAATTTTGTTGATGTTTTGCGTATTCAGTTTGTATCGACATATATCTGGCAGTACAAGAGCTGTACTTCTGAAACTTGGTACTTCAGTAGAACATGTGACTCCGCTAATCTGTGCAAAGTTTCGTTGCACAATTCGAATAAATGTGGAAGTTATAAACAAAAGCGATGTCAACTTTAAAACGCGCTAAATTTTGTTGATGTTTTGCGTATTCAGTTTGTATCGACATATCTCCGACAGTACAAGAGCTGCACTTCTGAAACTTGGTACTTCAGTAGAAAATGTGACTCCGCTTATCTCTGCAAAGTTTCGTTGCACAATTCTTAAGAATGTGGAAGTTATAAACAAAAGCGATATCAACTTTAAATCGCACTAAATTTTGTTGATAGATTGCGTATTCAGTTTGTATCGACATATCTCCGCCAGTAGAAAAGCTGCACTTCTGAAACTTGGCACTTCAGTAGAAAAGGCCTATCCGCGACTGTCTGCAAAGTTTCGTTGCACAATTCGAATAAATGTGGAAGTTATAAACAAAAGCGATATCAACTTTAAAACGCGCTAAATTTTGTTGATGTTTACGTATTCAGTTTGTATCGACATATCTCCGGCAGTACAAGAGCTGTACTTCTGAAACTTGGTACTTCAGTAGAAAATGTGACTCCGCTAATCTGTGCAAAGTTTCGTTGCACAATTCGAATAAATGTGGAAGTTATAATCAAAAGCGATATCAACTTTAAAACGCGCTAAATTTTGTTGATGTTTTGCGTATTCAGTTTGTATCGACATATATCTGGCAGTACAAGAGCTGTACTTCTGAAACTTGGTACTTCAGTAGAACATGTGACTCCGCTAATCTGTGCAAAGTTTCGTTGCACAATTCGAATAAATGTGGAATATATAATCAAAAGCGATATCAACTTTAAAACGCGCTAAATTTTGTTGATGTTTTGCGTATTCAGTTTGTATCGACATATCTCCGACAGTACAAGAGCTGCACTTCTGAAACTTGGTACTTCAGTAGAACATGTGACTCCGCTTATCTCTGCAAAGTTTCGTTGCACAAATCTAAAGAATGTGGAAGATATAAACAAAAGCGATATCCACTTTAAATCGCACTAAATTTTGTTGATAGATTGCGTATTCAGTTTGTATCGACATATCTCCGGCAGTAGAAAAGCTGCACTTCTGAAACTTGGTACTTCAGTTGAAAAGGCCTATCCGAGACTGTCTGCAAAGTTTCGTTGCACAATTCGAATAAATGTGGAAGTTATAAACAAAAGCGATATCAACTTTAAAACGCGCTAAATTTTGTTGATGTTTTGCGTATTCAGTTTGTATCGACATATCTCCGGCAGTACAAGAGCTGCACTTCTGAAACTTGGTACTTCAGTAGAAAATGTGACTCCGCTTATCTCTGCAAAGTTTCGTTGCACAATTCTTAAGAATGTGGAAGTTATAAACAAAAGCGATATCAACTTTAAATCGCACTAAATTTTGTTGATAGATTGCGTATTCAGTTTGTATCGACATATCTCCGCCAGTAGAAAAGCTGCACTTCTGAAACTTGGTACTTCAGTAGAAAAGGCCTATCCGCGACTGTCTGCAAAGTTTCGTTGCACAATTCGAATAAATGTGGAAGTTATAAACAAAAGCGATATCAACTTTAAAACGCGCTAATATTTGTTGATGTTTTGCGTATTCAGTTTGTATCGACATATCTCCGGCAGTACAAGAGCTGTACTTCTGAAACTTGGTACTTCAGTAGAACATGTGACTCCGCTAATCTGTGCAAAGTTTCGTTGCACAATTCGAATAAATGTGGAAGTTATAAACAAAAGCGATATCAACTTTAAAACGCGCTAAATTTTGTTGATGTTTTGCGTATTCAGTTTGTATCGACATATCTCCGCCAGTACAAGAGCTGCACTTCTGAACCTTGGTACTTCAGTAGTAAAGGCCTATCCGCGACGGTCTGCAAAGTTTCGTTGCACAATTGGAATAAATGTGGAAGTTATAAACAAAAGCGATATCAACTTTAAAACGCGCTAAATTTTGTTGATGTTTTGCGTATTCAGTTTGTATCGACATATCTCTGGCAGTACAAGAGCTGTACTTCTGAAACTTGGTACTTCAGTAGAAAATGTGACTCCGCTAATCTGTGCAAAGTTTCGTTGCACAATTGGAATAAATGTGGAAGTTATAAACAAAAGCGATATCAACTTTAAAACGCGCTAAATTTTGTTGATGTTTTGCGTATACAGTTTGAATCGACATATCTCCGACAGTACAAGAGCTGCACTTCTGAACCTTGGTACTTCAGTAGAACATGTGACTCCGCTTATCTCTGCAAAGTTTCGTTGCACAAATCTAAAGAATGTGGAAGTTATAAACAAAAGCGATATCCACTTTAAATCGCACTAAATTTTGTTGATAGATTGCGTATTCAGTTTGTATCGACATATCTCCGCCAGTAGAAAAGCTGCACTTTTGAAACTTGGTACTTCAGTGGAAAAGGCCTATCCGCGACTGTCTGCAAAGTTTCGTTGCACAATTCGAATAAATGTGGAAGTTATAAACAAAAGCGATATCAACTTTAAAACGCGCTAAATTTTGTTGATGTTTTGCGTATTCAGTTTGTATCGACATATCTCCGACAGTACAAGAGCTGCACTTCTGAAATTTGGTACTTCAGCAGAAAATGTGACTCCGCTAATCTGTGCAAAGTTTCGTTGCACAATTCGAATAAATGTGGAAGTTATAAACAAAAGCGATATCAACTTTAAAACGCGGTAAATTTTGTTGATGTTTTGCGTATTCAGTTTGTCTCGACATATCTCCGGCAGTACAACAGCTGCACTTCTGAAACTTGGTACTTCAGTAGAAAAGGCCTATCCGCGACGGTCTGCAAAGTTTCGTTGCACAATTGGAATAAATGTGGAAGTTATAAACAAAAGCGATATCAACTTTAAAACGCGCTAAATTTTGTTGATGTTTTGCGTATTCAGTTTGTATCGACATATCTCTGGCAGTACAAGAGCTGTACTTCTGAAACTTGGTACTTTAGTAGAAAATGTGACTCCGCTAATCTGTGCGAAGTTTCGTTGCACAATTGGAATAAATGTGGAAGTTATAAACAAAAGCGATATCAACTTTAAAACGCGCTAAATTTTGTTGATGTTTTGCGTATTCAGTTTGTATCGACATATCTCCGGCAGTACAAGAGCTGCACTTCTGAAACTTGGTACTTCAGTAGAAAATGTGACTCCGCTAATCTGTGCAAAGTTTCGTTGCACAATTCGAATAAATGTGGAAGTTATAATCAAAAGCGATCTCAACTTTAAAACGCGCTAAATTTTGTTGATGTTTTGCGTATTCAGTATGTATCGACATATATCTGGCAGTACAAGAGCTGTACTTCTGTAACTTGGTACTTCAGTAGAACATGTGACTCCGCTAATCTGTGCAAAGTTTCGTTGCACAATTCGAATAAATGTGGAAGTTATAAACAAAAGCGATGTCAACTTTAAAACGCGCTAAATTTTGTTGATGTTTTGCGTATTCAGTTTGTATCGACATATCTCCGCCAGTACAAGAGCTGCACTTCTGAACCTTGGTACTTCAGTAGAACATGTGACTCCGCTTATCTCTGCAAAGTTTCGTTGCACAAATCTAAAGAATGTGGAAGTTATAAACAAAAGCGATATCCACTTTAAATCGCACTAAATTTTGTTGATAGATTGCGTATTCAGTTTGTATCGACATATCTCCGCCAGTAGAAAAGCTGCACTTCTGAAACTTGGTACTTCAGTGGAAAAGGCCTATCCGCGACTGTCTGCAAAGTTTCGTTGCACAATTCGAATAAATGTGGAAGTTATAAACAAAAGCGATATCAACTTTAAAACGCGCTAAATTTTGTTGATGTTTTGCGTATTCAGTTTGTATCGACATATCTCCGACAGTACAAGAGCTGCACTTCTGAAATTTGGTACTTCAGTAGAAAATGTGACTCCGCTAATCTGTGCAAAGTTTCGTTGCACAATTCGAATAAATGTGGAAGTTATAAACAAAAGCGATATCAACTTTAAAACGCGGTAAATTTTGTTGATGTTTTGCGTATTCAGTTTGTCTCGACATATCTCCGGCAGTACAACAGCTGCACTTCTGAAACTTGGTACTTCAGTAGAAAAGGCCTATCCGCGACGGTCTGCAAAGTTTCGTTGCACAATTGGAATAAATGTGGAAGTTATAAACAAAAGCGATATCAACTTTAAAACGCGCTGAATTTTGTTGATGTTTTGCGTATTCAGTTTGTATCGACATATCTCCGACAGTACAAGAGCTGCACTTCTTAAATTTGGTACTTCAGTAGAACATGTGACTCCGCTAATCTGTGCAAAGTTTCGTTGCACAATTCGAATAAATGTGGAAGTTATAAACAAAAGCGATATCAACATTAAAACGCGCTAAATCTTGTTGATGTTTTGCGTATTCAGTTTGTATCGACATATCTCCGCCAGTAGAAAAGCTGCACTTCTGAAACTTGGTACTTCAGTAGAAAAGGCCTATCCGCGACTGTCTGCAAAGTTTCGTTGCACAATTCGAATAAATGTGGAAGTTATAAACAAAAGCGATATCAACTTTAAAAGACGCTAAATTTTGTTGATGTTTTGCGTATTCAGTTTGTATCGACATATCTCCGGCAGTACAAGAGCTGCACTTCTGAACCTTGGTACTTCAGTAGAAAATGTGACTCCGCTAATCTGTGCAAAGTTTCGTTGCACAATTCGAATAAATGTGGAAGTTATAATCAAAAGCGATATCAACTTTAAAACGCGCTAAATTTTGTTGATGTTTTGCGTATTCAGTTTGTATCGACATATATCTGGCAGTACAAGAGCTGTACTTGTGAAACTTGGTACTTCAGTAGAACATGTGACTCCGCTAATCTGTGCAAAGTTTCGTTGCACAATTCGAATAAATGTGGAAGTTATAAACAAAAGCGATGTCAACTTTAAAACGCGCTAAATTTTGTTGATGTTTTGCGTATTCAGTTTGTATCGACATATCTCCGACAGTACAAGAGCTGCACTTCTGAAACTTGGTACTTCAGTAGAAAATGTGACTCCGCTTATCTCTGCAAAGTTTCGTTGCACAATTCTAAAGAATCTGGAAGTTATAAACAAAAGCGATATCAACTTTAAATCGCACTAAATTTTGTTGATAGATTGCGTATTCAGTTTGTATCGACATATCTCCGCCAGTAGAAAAGCTGCACTTCTGAAACTTGGTACTTCAGTAGAAAAGGCCTATCCGCGACTGTCTGCAAAGTTTCGTTGCACAATTCGAATAAATGTGGAAGTTATAAACAAAAGCGATATCAACTTTAAAACGCGCTAAATTTTGTTGATGTTTTGCGTATTCAGTTTGTATCGACATATCTCCGGCAGTACAAGAGCTGCACTTCTGAAATTTGGTACTTCAGTAGAAAATGTGACTCCGCTAATCTGTGCAAAGTTTCGTTGCACAATTCGAATAACTGTGGAAGTTATAAACAAAAGCGATATCAACTTTAAAACGCGCTAAATTTTGTTGATGTTTTGCGTATTCAGTTTGTATCGACATATCTCCGGCAGTACAAGAGCTGCACTTCTGAAACTTGGTACTTCAGTAGAAAACGCCTATCCGCGACTGTCCGCAAAGTTTCGTTGCACAATTCGAATAAATGTGGAATATATAATCAAAAGCGATATCAACTTTAAAACGCGCTAAATTTTGTTGATGTTTTGCGTATTCAGTTTGTATCGACATATCTCCGGGAGTACAAGAGCTGGACTTCTGAAACTTGGTACTTCAGTAGAACATGTGACTCCGCTTATCTCTGCAAAGTTTCGTTGCACAATTCGAATAAATGTGGAAGTTATAAACAAAAGCGATATCAACTTTAAAACGCGCTAAATTTTGTTGATGTTTTGCGTATTCAGTTTGTATCGACATATCTCCGGCAGTACAAGAGCTGCACTTCTGAAACTTGGTACTTCAGTAGAAAATGTGACTCCGCTAATCTGTGCAAAGTTTCGTTGCACAATTCGAATAAATGTGGAAGTTATAATCAAAAGCGATATCAACTTTAAAACGCGCTAAATTTTGTTGATGTTTTGCGTATTCAGTTTGTATCGACATATATCTGGCAGTACAAGAGCTGTACTTCTGAAACTTGGTACTTCAGTAGAACATGTGACTCCGCTAATCTGTGCAAAGTTTCGTTGCACAATTCGAATAAATGTGGAAGTTATAATCAAAAGCGATATCAACTTTAAAACGCGCTAAATTTTGTTGATGTTTTGCGTATTCAGTTTGTATCGACATATATCTGGCAGTACAAGAGCTGTACTTCTGAAACTTGGTACTTCAGTAGAACATGTGACTCCGCTAATCTGTGCAAAGTTTCGTTGCACAATTCGAATAAATGTGGAAGTTATAAACAAAAGCGATGTCAACTTTAAAACGCGCTAAATTTTGTTGATGTTTTGCGTATTCAGTTTGTATCGACATATCTCCGACAGTACAAGAGCTGCACTTCTGAAACTTGGTACTTCAGTAGAAAATGTGACTCCGCTTATCTCTGCAAAGTTTCGTTCCACAATTCTTAAGAATGTGGAAGTTATAAACAAAAGCGATATCAACTTTAAATCGCACTAAATTTTGTTGATAGATTGCGTATTCAGTTTGTATCGACATATCTCCGCCAGTAGAAAAGCTGCACTTCTGAAACTTGGTACTTCAGTAGAAAAGGCCTATCCGCGACTGTCTGCAAAGTTTCGTTGCACAATTCGAATAAATGTGGAAGTTATAAACAAAAGCGATATCAACTTTAAAACGCGCTAAATTTTGTTGATGTTTTGCGTATTCAGTTTGTATCGACATATCTCCGGCAGTACAAGAGCTGCACTTCTGAAATTTGGTACTTCAGTAGAAAATGTGACTCCGCTAATCTGTGCAAAGTTTCGTTGCACAATTCGAATAAATGTGGAAGTTATAAACAAAAGCGATATCAACTTTAAAACGCGCTAAATTTTGTTGATGTTTTGCGTATTCAGTTTGTATCGACATATCTCCGGCAGTACAAGAGCTGCACTTCTGAAACTTGGTACTTCAGTAGAAAACGCCTATCCGCGACTGTCCGCAAAGTTTCGTTGCACAATTCGAATAAATGTGGAATATATAATCAAAAGCGATATCAACTTTAAAACGCGCTAAATTTTGTTGATGTTTTGCGTATTCAGTTTGTATCGACATATCTCCGGCAGTACAAGAGCTGCACTTCTGAAACTTGGTACTTCAGTAGAAAATGTGACTCCGCTAATCTGTGCAAAGTTTCGTTGCACAATTCGAATAAATGTGGAAGTTATAATCAAAAGCGATATCAACTTTAAAACGCGCTAAATTTTGTTGATGTTTTGCGTATTCAGTTTGTATCGACATATATCTGGCAGTACAAGAGCTGTACTTCTGAAACTTGGTACTTCAGTAGAACATGTGACTCCGCTAATCTGTGCAAAGTTTCGTTGCACAATTCGAATAAATGTGGAAGTTATAAACAAAAGCGATGTCAACTTTAAAACGCGCTAAATTTTGTTGATGTTTTGCGTATTCAGTTTGTATCGACATATCTCCGACAGTACAAGAGCTGCACTTCTGAAACTTGGTACTTCAGTAGAAAATGTTACTCCGCTTATCTCTGCAAAGTTTCGTTGCACAATTCTAAAGAATGTGGAAGTTATAAACAAAAGCGATATCAACTTTAAATCGCACTAAATTTTGTTGATAGATTGCGTATTCAGTTTGTATCGACATATCTCCGCCAGTAGAAAAGCTGCACTTCTGAAACTTGGTACTTCAGTAGAAAAGGCCTATCCGCGACTGTCTGCAAAGTTTCGTTGCACAATTCGAATAAATGTGGAAGTTATAAACAAAAGCGATATCAACTTTAAAACGCGCTAAATTTTGTTGATGTTTTGCGTATTCAGTTTGTATCGACATATCTCCGGCAGTACAAGAGCTGCACTTCTGAAATTTGGTACTTCAGTAGAAAATGTAACTCCGCTAATCTGTGCAAAGTTTCGTTGCACAATTCGAATAAATGTGGAAGTTATAAACAAAAGCGATATCAACTTTAAAACGCGCTAAATTTTGTTGATGTTTTGCGTATTCAGTTTGTATCGACATATCTCCGGCAGTACAAGAGCTGCACTTCTGAAACTTGGTACTTCAGTAGAAAACGCCTATCCGCGACTGTCCGCAAAGTTTCGTTGCACAATTCGAATAAATGTGGAATATATAATCAAAAGCGATATCAACTTTAAAACGCGCTAAATTTTGTTGATGTTTTGCGTATTCAGTTTGTATCGACATATCTCCGGCAGTACAAGAGCTGTACTTCTGAAACTTGGTACTTCAGTAGAACATGTGACTCCGCTAATCTGTGCAAAGTTTCGTTGCACAATTCGAATAAATGTGGAAGTTATAAACAAAAGCGATATCAACTTTAAAACGCGCTAAATTTTGTTGATGTTTTGCGTATTCAGTTTGTATCGACATATCTCCGCCAGTAGAAAAGCTGCACTTCTGAAACTTGGTACTTCAGTAGAAAAGGCCTATCCGCGACTGTCTGCAAAGTTTCGTTGCACAATTCGAATAAATGTGGAAGTTATAAACAAAAGCGATATCAACTTTAAAACGCGCTAAATTTTGTTGATGTTTTGCGTATTCAGTTTGTATCGACATATCTCCGGCAGTACAAGAGCTGCACTTCTGAAACTTGGTACTTCAGTAGAAAATGTGACTCCGCTAATCTGTGCAAAGTTTCGTTGCACAATTCGAATAAATGTGGAAGTTATAATCAAAAGCGATATCAACTTTAAAACGCGCTAAATTTTGTTGATGTTTTGCGTATTCAGTTTGTATCGACATATATCTGGCAGTACAAGAGCTGTACTTCTGAAACTTGGTACTTCAGTAGAACATGTGACTCCGCTAATCTGTGCAAAGTTTCGTTGCACAATTCGAATAAATGTGGAAGTTATAAACAAAAGCGATGTCAACTTTAAAACGCGCTAAATTTTGTTGATGTTTTGCGTATTCAGTTTGTATCGACATATCTCCGACAGTACAAGAGCTGCACTTCTGAAACTTGGTACTTCAGTAGAAAATGTGACTCCGCTTATCTCTGCAAAGTTTCGTTGCACAATTCTAAAGAATGTGGAAGTTATAAACAAAAGCGATATCAACTTTAAATCGCACTAAATTTTGTTGATAGATTGCGTATTCAGTTTGTATCGACATATCTCCGCCAGTAGAAAAGCTGCACTTCTGAAACTTGGTACTTCAGTAGAAAAGGCCTATCCGCGACTGTCTGCAAAGTTTCGTTGCACAATTCGAATAAATGTGGAAGTTATAAACAAAAGCGATATCAACTTTAAAACGCGCTAAATTTTGTTGATGTTTTGCGTATTCAGTTTGTATCGACATATCTCCGGCAGTACAAGAGCTGCACTTCTGAAACTTGGTACTTCAGTAGAAAACGCCTATCCGCGACTGTCCGCAAAGTTTCGTTGCACAATTCGAATAAATGTGGAATATATAATCAAAAGCGATATCAACTTTAAAACGCGCTAAATTTTGTTGATGTTTTGCGTATTCAGTTTGTATCGACATATCTCCGGCAGTACAAGAGCTGTACTTCTGAAACTTGGTACTTCAGTAGAACATGTGACTCCGCTAATCTGTGCAAAGTTTCGTTGCACAATTCGAATAAATGTGGAAGTTATAAACAAAAGCGATATCAACTTTAAAACGCGCTAAATTTTGTTGATGTTTTGCGTATTCAGTTTGTATCGACATATCTCCGCCAGTAGAAAAGCTGCACTTCTGAAACTTGGTACTTCAGTAGAAAAGGCCTATCCGCGACTGTCTGCGAAGTTTCGTTGCACAATTCGAATAAATGTGGAAGTTATAAACAAAAGCGATATCAACTTTAAAACGCGCTAAATTTTGTTGATGTTTTGCGTATTCAGTTTGTATCGACATATCTCCGGCAGTACAAGAGCTGCACTTCTGAAACTTGGTACTTCAGTAGAAAATGTGACTCCGCTAATCTGTGCAAAGTTTCGTTGCACAATTCGAATAAATGTGGAAGTTATAATCAAAAGCGATATCAACTTTAAAACGCGCTTAATTTTGTTGATGTTTTGCGTATTCAGTTTGTATCGACATATATCTGGCAGTACAAGAGCTGCACTTCTGAAATTTGGTACTTCAGTAGAAAATGTGACTCCGCTAATCTGTGCAAAGTTTCGTTGCACAATTCGAATAACTGTGGAAGTTATAAACAAAAGCGATATCAACTTTAAAACGCGCTAAATTTTGTTGATGTTTTGCGTATTCAGTTTGTATCGACATATCTCCGGCAGTACAAGAGCTGCACTTCTGAAACTTGGTACTTCAGTAGAAAACGCCTATCCGCGACTGTCCGCAAAGTTTCGTTGCACAATTCGAATAAATGTGGAATATATAATCAAAAGCGATATCAACTTTAAAACGCGCTAAATTTTGTTGATGTTTTGCGTATTCAGTTTGTATCGACATATCTCCGGGAGTACAAGAGCTGGACTTCTGAAACTTGGTACTTCAGTAGAACATGTGACTCCGCTTATCTCTGCAAAGTTTCGTTGCACAATTCGAATAAATGTGGAAGTTATAAACAAAAGCGATATCAACTTTAAAACGCGCTAAATTTTGTTGATGTTTTGCGTATTCAGTTTGTATCGACATATCTCCGCCAGTAGAAAAGCTGCACTTCTGAAACTTGGTACTTCAGTAGAAAAGGCCTATCCGCGACTGTCTGCAAAGTTTCGTTGCACAATTCGAATAAATGTGGAAGTTATAAACAAAAGCGATATCAACTTTAAAACGCGCTAAATTTTGTTGATGTTTTGCGTATTCAGTTTGTATCGACATATCTCCGGCAGTACAAGAGCTGCACTTCTGAAACTTGGTACTTCAGTAGAAAATGTGACTCCGCTAATCTGTGCAAAGTTTCGTTGCACAATTCGAATAAATGTGGAAGTTATAATCAAAAGCGATATCAACTTTAAAACGCGCTAAATTTTGTTGATGTTTTGCGTATTCAGTTTGTATCGACATATATCTGGCAGTACAAGAGCTGTACTTCTGAAACTTGGTACTTCAGTAGAACATGTGACTCCGCTAATCTGTGCAAAGTTTCGTTGCACAATTCGAATAAATGTGGAAGTTATAATCAAAAGCGATATCAACTTTAAAACGCGCTAAATTTTGTTGATGTTTTGCGTATTCAGTTTGTATCGACATATATCTGGCAGTACAAGAGCTGTACTTCTGAAACTTGGTACTTCAGTAGAACATGTGACTCCGCTAATCTGTGCAAAGTTTCGTTGCACAATTCGAATAAATGTGGAAGTTATAAACAAAAGCGATGTCAACTTTAAAACGCGCTAAATTTTGTTGATGTTTTGCGTATTCAGTTTGTATCGACATATCTCCGACAGTACAAGAGCTGCACTTCTGAAACTTGGTACTCCAGTAGAAAATGTGACTCCGCTTATCTCTGCAAAGTTTCGTTCCACAATTCTTAAGAATGTGGAAGTTATAAACAAAAGCGATATCAACTTTAAATCGCACTAAATTTTGTTGATAGATTGCGTATTCAGTTTGTATCGACATATCTCCGCCAGTAGAAAAGCTGCACTTCTGAAACTTGGTACTTCAGTAGAAAAGGCCTATCCGCGACTGTCTGCAAAGTTTCGTTGCACAATTCGAATAAATGTGGAAGTTATAAACAAAAGCGATATCAACTTTAAAACGCGCTAAATTTTGTTGATGTTTTGCGTATTCAGTTTGTATCGACATATCTCCGGCAGTACAAGAGCTGCACTTCTGAAATTTGGTACTTCAGTAGAAAATGTGACTCCGCTAATCTGTGCAAAGTTTCGTTGCACAATTCGAATAAATGTGGAAGTTATAAACAAAAGCGATATCAACTTTAAAACGCGCTAAATTTTGTTGATGTTTTGCGTATTCAGTTTGTATCGACATATCTCCGGCAGTACAAGAGCTGCACTTCTGAAACTTGGTACTTCAGTAGAAAACGCCTATCCGCGACTGTCCGCAAAGTTTCGTTGCACAATTCGAATAAATGTGGAATATATAATCAAAAGCGATATCAACTTTAAAACGCGCTAAATTTTGTTGATGTTTTGCGTATTCAGTTTGTATCGACATATCTCCGGCAGTACAAGAGCTGCACTTCTGAAACTTGGTACTTCAGTAGAAAATGTGACTCCGCTAATCTGTGCAAAGTTTCGTTGCACAATTCGAATAAATGTGGAAGTTATAATCAAAAGCGATATCAACTTTAAAACGCGCTAAATTTTGTTGATGTTTTGCGTATTCAGTTTGTATCGACATATATCTGGCAGTACAAGAGCTGTACTTCTGAAACTTGGTACTTCAGTAGAACATGTGACTCCGCTAATCTGTGCAAAGTTTCGTTGCACAATTCGAATAAATGTGGAAGTTATAAACAAAAGCGATGTCAACTTTAAAACGCGCTTAATTTTGTTGATGTTTTGCGTATTCAGTTTGTATCGACATATCTCCGACAGTACAAGAGCTGCACTTCTGAAACTTGGTACTTCAGTAGAAAATGTTACTCCGCTTATCTCTGCAAAGTTTCGTTGCACAATTCTAAAGAATGTGGAAGTTATAAACAAAAGCGATATCAACTTTAAATCGCACTAAATTTTGTTGATAGATTGCGTATTCAGTTTGTATCGACATATCTCCGCCAGTAGAAAAGCTGCACTTCTGAAACTTGGTACTTCAGTAGAAAAGGCCTATCCGCGACTGTCTGCAAAGTTTCGTTGCACAATTCGAATAAATGTGGAAGTTATAAACAAAAGCGATATCAACTTTAAAACGCGCTAAATTTTGTTGATGTTTTGCGTATTCAGTTTGTATCGACATATCTCCGGCAGTACAAGAGCTGCACTTCTGAAATTTGGTACTTCAGTAGAAAATGTAACTCCGCTAATCTGTGCAAAGTTTCGTTGCACAATTCGAATAAATGTGGAAGTTATAAACAAAAGCGATATCAACTTTAAAACGCGCTAAATTTTGTTGATGTTTTGCGTATTCAGTTTGTATCGACATATCTCCGGCAGTACAAGAGCTGCACTTCTGAAACTTGGTACTTCAGTAGAAAACGCCTATCCGCGACTGTCCGCAAAGTTTCGTTGCACAATTCGAATAAATGTGGAATATATAATCAAAAGCGATATCAACTTTAAAACGCGCTAAATTTTGTTGATGTTTTGCGTATTCAGTTTGTATCGACATATCTCCGGCAGTACAAGAGCTGTACTTCTGAAACTTGGTACTTCAGTAGAACATGTGACTCCGCTAATCTGTGCAAAGTTTCGTTGCACAATTCGAATAAATGTGGAAGTTATAAACAAAAGCGATATCAACTTTAAAACGCGCTAAATTTTGTTGATGTTTTGCGTATTCAGTTTGTATCGACATATCTCCGCCAGTAGAAAAGCTGCACTTCTGAAACTTGGTACTTCAGTAGAAAAGGCCTATCCGCGACTGTCTGCAAAGTTTCGTTGCACAATTCGAATAAATGTGGAAGTTATAAACAAAAGCGATATCAACTTTAAAACGCGCTAAATTTTGTTGATGTTTTGCGTATTCAGTTTGTATCGACATATCTCCGGCAGTACAAGAGCTGCACTTCTGAAACTTGGTACTTCAGTAGAAAATGTGACTCCGCTAATCTGTGCAAAGTTTCGTTGCACAATTCGAATAAATGTGGAAGTTATAATCAAAAGCGATATCAACTTTAAAACGCGCTAAATTTTGTTGATGTTTTGCGTATTCAGTTTGTATCGACATATATCTGGCAGTACAAGAGCTGTACTTCTGAAACTTGGTACTTCAGTAGAACATGTGACTCCGCTAATCTGTGCAAAGTTTCGTTGCACAATTCGAATAAATGTGGAAGTTATAAACAAAAGCGATGTCAACTTTAAAACGCGCTAAATTTTGTTGATGTTTTGCGTATTCAGTTTGTATCGACATATCTCCGACAGTACAAGAGCTGCACTTCTGAAACTTGGTACTTCAGTAGAAAATGTGACTCCGCTTATCTCTGCAAAGTTTCGTTGCACAATTCTAAAGAATGTGGAAGTTATAAACAAAAGCGATATCAACTTTAAATCGCACTAAATTTTGTTGATAGATTGCGTATTCAGTTTGTATCGACATATCTCCGCCAGTAGAAAAGCTGCACTTCTGAAACTTGGTACTTCAGTAGAAAAGGCCTATCCGCGACTGTCTGCAAAGTTTCGTTGCACAATTCGAATAAATGTGGAAGTTATAAACAAAAGCGATATCAACTTTAAAACGCGCTAAATTTTGTTGATGTTTTGCGTATTCAGTTTGTATCGACATATCTCCGGCAGTACAAGAGCTGCACTTCTGAAACTTGGTACTTCAGTAGAAAACGCCTATCCGCGACTGTCCGCAAAGTTTCGTTGCACAATTCGAATAAATGTGGAATATATAATCAAAAGCGATATCAACTTTAAAACGCGCTAAATTTTGTTGATGTTTTGCGTATTCAGTTTGTATCGACATATCTCCGGCAGTACAAGAGCTGTACTTCTGAAACTTGGTACTTCAGTAGAACATGTGACTCCGCTAATCTGTGCAAAGTTTCGTTGCACAATTCGAATAAATGTGGAAGTTATAAACAAAAGCGATATCAACTTTAAAACGCGCAAAATTTTGTTGATGTTTTGCGTATTCAGTTTGTATCGACATATCTCCGCCAGTAGAAAAGCTGCACTTCTGAAACTTGGTACTTCAGTAGAAAAGGCCTATCCGCGACTGTCTGCAAAGTTTCGTTGCACAATTCGAATAAATGTGGAAGTTATAAACAAAAGCGATATCAACTTTAAAACGCGCTAAATTTTGTTGATGTTTTGCGTATTCAGTTTGTATCGACATATCTCCGGCAGTACAAGAGCTGCACTTCTGAAACTTGGTACTTCAGTAGAACATGTGACTCCGCTAATCTGTGCAAAGTTTCGTTGCACAATTCGAATAAATGTGGAAGTTATAATCAAAAGCGATATCAACTTTAAAACGCGCTTAATTTTGTTGATGTTTTGCGTATTCAGTTTGTATCGACATATATCTGGCAGTACAAGAGCTGCACTTCTGAAATTTGGTACTTCAGTAGAAAATGTGACTCCGCTAATCTGTGCAAAGTTTCGTTGCACAATTCGAATAACTGTGGAAGTTATAAACAAAAGCGATATCAACTTTAAAACGCGCTAAATTTTGTTGATGTTTTGCGTATTCAGTTTGTATCGACATATCTCCGGCAGTACAAGAGCTGCACTTCTGAAACTTGGTACTTCAGTAGAAAACGCCTATCCGCGACTGTCCGCAAAGTTTCGTTGCACAATTCGAATAAATGTGGAATATATAATCAAAAGCGATATCAACTTTAAAACGCGCTAAATTTTGTTGATGTTTTGCGTATTCAGTTTGTATCGACATATCTCCGGGAGTACAAGAGCTGGACTTCTGAAACTTGGTACTTCAGTAGAACATGTGACTCCGCTTATCTCTGCAAAGTTTCGTTGCACAATTCGAATAAATGTGGAAGTTATAAACAAAAGCGATATCAACTTTAAAACGCGCTAAATTTTGTTGATGTTTTGCGTATTCAGTTTGTATCGACATATCTCCGCCAGTAGAAAAGCTGCACTTCTGAAACTTGGTACTTCAGTAGAAAAGGCCTATCCGCGACTGTCTGCAAAGTTTCGTTGCACAATTCGAATAAATGTGGAAGTTATAAACAAAAGCGATATCAACTTTAAAACGCGCTAAATTTTGTTGATGTTTTGCGTATTCAGTTTGTATCGACATATCTCCGGCAGTACAAGAGCTGCACTTCTGAAACTTGGTACTTCAGTAGAAAATGTGACTCCGCTAATCTGTGCAAAGTTTCGTTGCACAATTCGAATAAATGTGGAAGTTATAATCAAAAGCGATATCAACTTTAAAACGCGCTAAATTTTGTTGATGTTTTGCGTATTCAGTTTGTATCGACATATATCTGGCAGTACAAGAGCTGTACTTCTGAAACTTGGTACTTCAGTAGAACATGTGACTCCGCTAATCTGTGCAAAGTTTCGTTGCACAATTCGAATAAATGTGGAAGTTATAATCAAAAGCGATATCAACTTTAAAACGCGCTAAATTTTGTTGATGTTTTGCGTATTCAGTTTGTATCGACATATATCTGGCAGTACAAGAGCTGTACTTCTGAAACTTGGTACTTCAGTAGAACATGTGACTCCGCTAATCTGTGCAAAGTTTCGTTGCACAATTCGAATAAATGTGGAAGTTATAAACAAAAGCGATGTCAACTTTAAAACGCGCTAAATTTTGTTGATGTTTTGCGTATTCAGTTTGTATCGACATATCTCCGACAGTACAAGAGCTGCACTTCTGAAACTTGGTACTTCAGTAGAAAATGTGACTCCGCTTATCTCTGCAAAGTTTCGTTCCACAATTCTTAAGAATGTGGAAGTTATAAACAAAAGCGATATCAACTTTAAATCGCACTAAATTTTGTTGATAGATTGCGTATTCAGTTTGTATCGACATATCTCCGCCAGTAGAAAAGCTGCACTTCTGAAACTTGGTACTTCAGTAGAAAAGGCCTATCCGCGACTGTCTGCAAAGTTTCGTTGCACAATTCGAATAAATGTGGAAGTTATAAACAAAAGCGATATCAACTTTAAAACGCGCTAAATTTTGTTGATGTTTTGCGTATTCAGTTTGTATCGACATATCTCCGGCAGTACAAGAGCTGCACTTCTGAAATTTGGTACTTCAGTAGAAAATGTGACTCCGCTAATCTGTGCAAAGTTTCGTTGCACAATTCGAATAAATGTGGAAGTTATAAACAAAAGCGATATCAACTTTAAAACGCGCTAAATTTTGTTGATGTTTTGCGTATTCAGTTTGTATCGACATATCTCCGGCAGTACAAGAGCTGCACTTCTGAAACTTGGTACTTCAGTAGAAAACGCCTATCCGCGACTGTCCGCAAAGTTTCGTTGCACAATTCGAATAAATGTGGAATATATAATCAAAAGCGATATCAACTTTAAAACGCGCTAAATTTTGTTGATGTTTTGCGTATTCAGTTTGTATCGACATATCTCCGGCAGTACAAGAGCTGCACTTCTGAAACTTGGTACTTCAGTAGAAAATGTGACTCCGCTAATCTGTGCAAAGTTTCGTTGCACAATTCGAATAAATGTGGAAGTTATAATCAAAAGCGATATCAACTTTAAAACGCGCTAAATTTTGTTGATGTTTTGCGTATTCAGTTTGTATCGACATATATCTGGCAGTACAAGAGCTGTACTTCTGAAACTTGGTACTTCAGTAGAACATGTGACTCCGCTAATCTGTGCAAAGTTTCGTTGCACAATTCGAATAAATGTGGAAGTTATAAACAAAAGCGATGTCAACTTTAAAACGCGCTAAATTTTGTTGATGTTTTGCGTATTCAGTTTGTATCGACATATCTCCGACAGTACAAGAGCTGCACTTCTGAAACTTGGTACTTCAGTAGAAAATGTTACTCCGCTTATCTCTGCAAAGTTTCGTTGCACAATTCTAAAGAATGTGGAAGTTATAAACAAAAGCGATATCAACTTTAAATCGCACTAAATTTTGTTGATAGATTGCGTATTCAGTTTGTATCGACATATCTCCGCCAGTAGAAAAGCTGCACTTCTGAAACTTGGTACTTCAGTAGAAAAGGCCTATCCGCCACTGTCTGCAAAGTTTCGTTGCACAATTCGAATAAATGTGGAAGTTATAAACAAAAGCGATATCAACTTTAAAACGCGCTAAATTTTGTTGATGTTTTGCGTATTCAGTTTGTATCGACATATCTCCGGCAGTACAAGAGCTGCACTTCTGAAATTTGGTACTTCAGTAGAAAATGTAACTCCGCTAATCTGTGCAAAGTTTCGTTGCACAATTCGAATAAATGTGGAAGTTATAAACAAAAGCGATATCAACTTTAAAACGCGCTAAATTTTGTTGATGTTTTGCGTATTCAGTTTGTATCGACATATCTCCGGCAGTACAAGAGCTGCACTTCTGAAACTTGGTACTTCAGTAGAAAACGCCTATCCGCGACTGTCCGCAAAGTTTCGTTGCACAATTCGAATAAATGTGGAATATATAATCAAAAGCGATATCAACTTTAAAACGCGCTAAATTTTGTTGATGTTTTGCGTATTCAGTTTGTATCGACATATCTCCGGCAGTACAAGAGCTGTACTTCTGAAACTTGGTACTTCAGTAGAACATGTGACTCCGCTAATCTGTGCAAAGTTTCGTTGCACAATTCGAATAAATGTGGAAGTTATAAACAAAAGCGATATCAACTTTAAAACGCGCTAAATTTTGTTGATGTTTTGCGTATTCAGTTTGTATCGACATATCTCCGCCAGTAGAAAAGCTGCACTTCTGAAACTTGGTACTTCAGTAGAAAAGGCCTATCCGCGACTGTCTGCAAAGTTTCGTTGCACAATTCGAATAAATGTGGAAGTTATAAACAAAAGCGATATCAACTTTAAAACGCGCTAAATTTTGTTGATGTTTTGCGTATTCAGTTTGTATCGACATATCTCCGGCAGTACAAGAGCTGCACTTCTGAAACTTGGTACTTCAGTAGAAAATGTGACTCCGCTAATCTGTGCAAAGTTTCGTTGCACAATTCGAATAAATGTGGAAGTTATAATCAAAAGCGATATCAACTTAAAAACGCGCTTAATTTTGTTGATGTTTTGCGTATTCAGTTTGTATCGACATATATCTGGCAGTACAAGAGCTGTACTTCTGAAACTTGGTACTTCAGTAGAACATGTGACTCCGCTAATCTGTGCAAAGTTTCGTTGCACAATTCGAATAAATGTGGAAGTTATAAACAAAAGCGATGTCAACTTTAAAACGCGCTAAATTTTGTTGATGTTTTGCGTATTCAGTTTGTATCGACATATCTCCGACAGTACAAGAGCTGCACTTCTGAAACTTGGTACTTCAGTAGAAAATGTGACTCCGCTTATCTCTGCAAAGTTTCGTTGCACAATTCTAAAGAATGTGGAAGTTATAAACAAAAGCGATATCAACTTTAAATCGCACTAAATTTTGTTGATAGATTGCGTATTCAGTTTGTATCGACATATCTCCGCCAGTAGAAAAGCTGCACTTCTGAAACTTGGTACTTCAGTAGAAAAGGCCTATCCGCGACTGTCTGCAAAGTTTCGTTGCACAATTCGAATAAATGTGGAAGTTATAAACAAAAGCGATATCAACTTTAAAACGCGCTAAATTTTGTTGATGTTTTGCGTATTCAGTTTGTATCGACATATCTCCGGCAGTACAAGAGCTGCACTTCTGAAATTTGGTACTTCAGTAGAAAATGTGACTCCGCTAATCTGTGCAAAGTTTCGTTGCACAATTCGAATAAATGTGGAAGTTATAAACAAAAGCGATATCAACTTTAAAACGCGCTAAATTTTGTTGATGTTTTGCGTATTCAGTTTGTATCGACATATCTCCGGCAGTACAAGAGCTGCACTTCTGAAACTTGGTACTTCAGTAGAAAACGCCTATCCGCGACTGTCCGCAAAGTTTCGTTGCACAATTCGAATAAATGTGGAATATATAATCAAAAGCGATATCAACTTTAAAACGCGCTAAATTTTGTTGATGTTTTGCGTATTCAGTTTGTATCGACATATCTCCGGCAGTACAAGAGCTGTACTTCTGAAACTTGGTACTTCAGTAGAACATGTGACTCCGCTAATCTGTGCAAAGTTTCGTTGCACAATTCGAATAAATGTGGAAGTTATAAACAAAAGCGATATCAACTTTAAAACGCGCTAAATTTTGTTGATGTTTTGCGTATTCAGTTTGTATCGACATATCTCCGGCAGTACAAGAGCTGCACTTCTGAAACTTGGTACTTCAGTAGAAAACGCCTATCCGCGACTGTCCGCAAAGTTTCGTTGCACAATTCGAATAAATGTGGAATATATAATCAAAAGCGATATCAACTTTAAAACGCGCTAAATTTTGTTGATGTTTTGCGTATTCAGTTTGTATCGACATATCTCCGGCAGTACAAGAGCTGTACTTCTGAAACTTGGTACTTCAGTAGAACATGTGACTCCGCTAATCTGTGCAAAGTTTCGTTGCACAATTCGAATAAATGTGGAAGTTATAAACAAAAGCGATATCAACTTTAAAACGCGCTAAATTTTGTTGATGTTTTGCGTATTCAGTTTGTATCGACATATCTCCGCCAGTACAAGAGCTGCACTTCTGAACCTTGGTACTTCAGTAGTAAACGCCTATCCGCGACGGTCTGCAAAGTTTCGTTGCACAATTGGAATAAATGTGGAAGTTATAAACAAAAGCGATATCAACTTTAAAACGCGCTAAATTTTGTTGATGTTTTGCGTATTCAGTTTGTATCGACATATCTCTGGCAGTACAAGAGCTGTACTTCTGAAACTTGTTACTTCAGTAGAAAATGTGACTCCGCTAATCTGTGCAAAGTTTCGTTGCACAATTGGAATAAATGTGGAAGTTATAAACAAAAGCGATATCAACTTTAAAACGCGCTAAATTTTGTTGATGTTTTGCGTATTCAGTTTGAATCGACATATCTCCGACAGTACAAGAGCTGCACTTCTGAACCTTGGTACTTCAGTAGAACATGTGACTCCGCTTATCTCTGCAAAGTTTCGTTGCACAAATCTAAAGAATGTGGAAGTTATAAACAAAAGCGATATCAACTTTAAATCGCACTAAATTTTGTTGATAGATTGCGTATTCAGTTTGTATCGACATATCTCCGCCAGTAGAAAAGCTGCACTTCTGAAACTTGGCACTTCAGTAGAAAAGGCCTATCCGCGACTGTCTGCAAAGTTTCGTTGCACAATTCGAATAAATGTGGAAGTTATAAACAAAAGCGATATCAACTTTAAAACGCGCTAAATTTTGTTGATGTTTTGCGTATTCAGTTTGTATCGACATATCTCCGGCAGTACAAGAGCTGCACTTCTGAAACTTGGTACTTCAGTAGAAAATGTGACTCTGCTAATCTGTGCAAAGTTTCGTTGCACAATTCGAATAAATGTGGAAGTTATAAACAAAAGCGATATCAACTTTACAACGCGCTAAATTTTGTTGATGTTTTGCGTATTCAGTTTGTATCGACATATCTCCGGCAGTACAAGAGCTGCACTTCTGAAACTTGGTACTTCAGTAGAAAACGCCTATCCGCGACTGTCCGCAAAGTTTCGTTGCACAATTCGAATAAATGTGGAATATATAATCAAAAGCGATATCAACTTTAAAACGCGCTAAATTTTGTTGATGTTTTGCGTATTCAGTTTGTATCGACATATCTCCGGCAGTACAAGAGCTGTACTTCTGAAACTTGGTACTTCAGTAGAACATGTGACTCCGCTAATCTGTGCAAAGTTTCGTTGCACAATTCGAATAAATGTGGAAGTTATAAACAAAAGCGATATCAACTTTAAAACGCGCTAAATTTTGTTGATGTTTTGCGTATTCAGTTTGTATCGACATATCTCCGCCAGTACAAGAGCTGCACTTCTGAACCTTGGTACTTCAGTAGTAAAGGCCTATCCGCGACGGTCTGCAAAGTTTCGTTGCACAATTGGAATAAATGTGGAAGTTATAAACAAAAGCGATATCAACTTTAAAACGCGCTAAATTTTGTTGATGTTTTGCGTATTCAGTTTGTATCGACATATCTCTGGCAGTACAAGAGCTGTACTTCTGAAACTTGGTACTTCAGTAGAAAATGTGACTCCGCTAATCTGTGCAAAGTTTCGTTGCACAATTGGAATAAATGTGGAAGTTATAAACAAAAGCGATATCAACTTTAAAACGCGCTAAATTTTGTTGATGTTTTGCGTATTCAGTTTGAATCGACATATCTCCGACAGTACAAGAGCTGCACTTCTGAACCTTGGTACTTCAGTAGAACATGTGACTCCGCTTATCTCTGCAAAGTTTCGTTGCACAAATCTAAAGAATGTGGAAGTTATAAACAAAAGCGATATCCACTTTAAATCGCACTAAATTTTGTTGATAGATTGCGTATTCAGTTTGTATCGACATATCTCCGCCAGTAGAAAAGCTGCACTTCTGAAACTTGGTACTTCAGTGGAAAAGGCCTATCCGCGACTGTCTGCAAAGTTTCGTTGCACAATTCGAATAAATGTGGAAGTTATAAACAAAAGCGATATCAACTTTAAAACGCGCTAAATTTTGTTGATGTTTTGCGTATTCAGTTTGTATCGACATATCTCCGACAGTACAAGAGCTGCACTTCTGAAATTTGGTACTTCAGTAGAAAATGTGACTCCGCTAATCTGTGCAAAGTTTCGTTGCACAATTCGAATAAATGTGGAAGTTATAAACAAAAGCGATATCAACTTTAAAACGCGGTAAATTTTGTTGATGTTTTGCGTATTCAGTTTGTCTCGACATATCTCCGGCAGTACAACAGCTGCACTTCTGAAACTTGGTACTTCAGTAGAAAAGGCCTATCCGCGACGGTCTGCAAAGTTTCGTTGCACAATTGGTATAAATGTGGAAGTTATAAACAAAAGCGATATCAACTTTAAAACGCGCTAAATTTTGTTGATGTTTTGCGTATTCAGTTTGTATCGACATATCTCTGGCAGTACAAGAGCTGTACTTCTGAAACTTGGTACTTTAGTAGAAAATGTGACTCCGCTAATCTGTGCAAAGTTTCGTTGCACAATTGGAATAAATGTGGAAGTTATAAACAAAAGCGATATCAACTTTAAAACGCGCTAAATTTTGTTGATGTTTTGCGTATTCAGTTTGAATCGACATATCTCCGACAGTACAAGAGCTGCACTTCTGAACCTTGGTACTTCAGTAGAACATGTGACTCCGCTTATCTCTCCAAAGTTTCGTTGCACAAATCTAAAGAATGTGGAAGTTATAAACAAAAGCGATATCCACTTTAAATCGCACTAAATTTTGTTGATAGATTGCGTATTCAGTTTGTATCGACATATCTCCGCAAGTAGAAAAGCTGCACTTCTGAAACTTGGTACTTCAGTAGAAAAGACCTATCCGCGACTGTCTGCATAGTTTCGTTGCACAATTCGAATAAATGTACAAGTTATAAACAAAAGCGATATCAACTTTAAAACGCGCTAAATTTTGTTGATGTTTTGCGTATTCAGTTTGTATCGACATATCTCCGGCAGTACAAGAGCTGCACTTCTGAAACTTGGTACTTCAGTAGAAAAGGCCTCTCCGCGACGGTCTGCAAAGTTTCGTTGCACAATTGGAATAAATGTGGAAGTTATAAACAAAAGCGATATCAACTTTAAAACGCGCTGAATTTTGTTGATGTTTTGCGTATTCAGTTTGTATCGACATATCTCCGACAGTACAAGAGCTGCACTTCTGAAACTTGGTACTTCAGTAGAAAAGGCCTCTCCGCGACGGTCTGCAAAGTTTCGTTGCACAATTGGAATAAATGTGGAAGTTATAAACAAAAGCGATATCAACTTTAAAACGCGCTGAATTTTGTTGATGTTTTGCGTATTCAGTTTGTATCGACATATCTCCGGCAGTACAAGAGCTGCACTTCTGAAACTTGGTACTTCAGTAGAAAATGTGACTCTGCTAATCTGTGCAAAGTTTCGTTGCACAATTCGAATAAATGTGGAAGTTATAAACAAAAGCGATATCAACTTTAAAACGCGCTAAATTTTGTTGATGTTTTGCGTATTCAGTTTGTATCGACATATCTCCGGCAGTACAAGAGCTGCACTTCTGAAACTTGGTACTTCAGTAGAAAACGCCTATCCGCGACTGTCCGCAAAGTTTCGTTGCACAATTCGAATAAATGTGGAATATATAATCAAAAGCGATATCAACTTTAAAACGCGCTAAATTTTGTTGATGTTTTGCGTATTCAGTTTGTATCGACATATCTCCGGCAGTACAAGAGCTGTACTTCTGAAACTTGGTACTTCAGTAGAACATGTGACTCCGCTAATCTGTGCAAAGTTTCGTTGCACAATTCGAATAAATGTGGAAGTTATAAACAAAAGCGATATCAACTTTAAAACGCGCTAAATTTTGTTGATGTTTTGCGTATTCAGTTTGTATCGACATATCTCCGCCAGTAACCGAGCTGCACTTCTGAACCTTGGTACTTCAGTAGTAAAGGCCTATCCGCGACGGTCTGCAAAGTTTCGTTGCACAATTGGAATAAATGTGGAAGTTATAAACAAAAGCGATATCAACTTTAAAACGCGCTAAATTTTGTTGATGTTTTGCGTATTCAGTTTGTATCGACATATCTCTGGCAGTACAAGAGCTGTACTTCTGAAACTTGGTACTTCAGTAGAAAATGTGACTACGCTAATCTGTGCAAAGTTTCGTTGCACAATTGGAATAAATGTGGAAGTTATAAACAAAAGCGATATCAACTTTAAAACGCGCTAAATTTTGTTGATGTTTTGCGTATTCAGTTTGAATCGACATATCTCCGACAGTACAAGAGCTGCACTTCTGAACCTTGGTACTTCAGTAGAACATGTGACTCCGCTTATCTCTGCAAAGTTTCGTTGCACAAATCTAAAGAATGTGGAAGTTATAAACAAAAGCGATATCCACTTTAAATCGCACTAAATTTTGTTGATAGATTGCGTATTCAGTTTGTATCGACATATCTCCGCCAGTAGAAAAGCTGCACTTCTGAAACTTGGTACTTCAGTGGAAAAGGCCTATCCGCGACTGTCTGCAAAGTTTTGTTGCACAATTCGAATAAATGTGGAAGTTATAAACAAAAGCGATATCAACTTTAAAACGCGCTAAATTTTGTTGATGTTTTGCGTATTCAGTTTGTATCGACATATCTCCGACAGTACAAGAGCTGCACTTCTGAAATTTGGTACTTCAGTAGAAAATGTGACTCCGCTAATCTGTGCAAAGTTTCGTTGCACAATTCGAATAAATGTGGAAGTTATAAACAAAAGCGATATCAACTTTAAAACGCGCTAAATTTTGTTGATGTTTTGCGTATTCAGTTTGTCTCGACATATCTCCGGCAGTACAACAGCTGCACTTCTGAAACTTGGTACTTCAGTAGAAAAGGCCTATCCGCGACGGTCTGCAAAGTTTCGTTGCACAATTGGTATAAATGTGGAAGTTATAAACAAAAGCGATATCAACTTTAAAACGCGCTAAATTTTGTTGATGTTTTGCGTATTCAGTTTGTATCGATATATCTCTGGCAGTACAAGAGCTGTACTTCTGAAACTTGGTACTTTAGTAGAAAATGTGACTCCGCTAATCTGTGCAAAGTTTCGTTGCACAATTGGAATAAATGTGGAAGTTATAAACAAAAGCGATATCAACTTTAAAACGCGCTAAATTTTGTTGATGTTTTGCGTATTCAGTTTGAATCGACATATCTCCGACAGTACAAGAGCTGCACTTCTGAACCTTGGTACTTCAGTAGAACATGTGACTCCGCTTATCTCTCCAAAGTTTCGTTGCACAAATCTAAAGAATGTGGAAGTTATAAACAAAAGCGATATCCACTTTAAATCGCACTAAATTTTGTTGATAGATTGCGTATTCAGTTTGTATCGACATATCTCCGCAAGTAGAAAAGCTGCACTTCTGAAACTTGGTACTTCAGTAGAAAAGACCTATCCGCGACTGTCTGCATAGTTTCGTTGCACAATTCGAATAAATGTACAAGTTATAAACAAAAGCGATATCAACTTTAAAACGCGCTAAATTTTGTTGATGTTTTGCGTATTCAGTTTGTATCGACATATCTCCGGCAGTACAAGAGCTGCACTTCTGAAACTTGGTACTTCAGTAGAAAAGGCCTCTCCGCGACGGTCTGCAAAGTTTCGTTGCACAATTGGAATAAATGTGGAAGTTATAAACAAAAGCGATATCAACTTTAAAACGCGCTGAATTTTGTTGATGTTTTGCGTATTCAGTTTGTATCGACATATCTCCGACAGTACAAGAGCTGCACTTCTGAAACTTGGTACTTCAGTAGAAAAGGCCTCTCCGCGACGGTCTGCAAAGTTTCGTTGCACAATTGGAATAAATGTGGAAGTTATAAAAAAAACCGATATCAACTTTAAAACGCGCTGAATTTTGTTGATGTTTTGCGTATTCAGTTTGTATCGACATATCTCCGACAGTACAAGAGCTGCACTTCTGAAATTTGGTACTTCAGTAGAAAATGTGACTCCGCTAATCTGTGCAAAGTTTCGTTGCACAATTGGAATAAATGTGGAAGTTATAAACAAAAGCGATATCAACATTAAAACGCGCTAAATCTTGTTGATGTTTTGCGTATTCAGTTTGTATCGACATATCTCCGGCAGTACAAGAGCTGCACTTCTGAAACTTGGTACTTCAGTAGTAAAGGCCTATCCGCGACGGTCTGCAAAGTTTCGTTGCACAATTGGAATAAATGTGGAAGTTATAAACAAAAGCGATATCAACTTTAAAACGCGCTAAATTTTGTTGATGTTTTGCGTATTCAGTTTGTATCGACATATCTCTGGCAGTACAAGAGCTGTACTTCTGAAACTTGGTACTTCAGTAGAAAATGTGACTCCGCTAATCTGTGCAAAGTTTCGTTGCACAATTGGAATAAATGTGGAAGTTATAAACAAAAGCGATATCAACTTTAAAACGCGCTAAATTTTGTTGATGTTTTGCGTATTCAGTTTGTATCGACATATCTCCGGCAGTACAAGAGCTGCACTTCTGAAACTTGGTACTTCAGTAGAACATGTGACTCCGCTTATCTCTGCAAAGTTTCGTTGCACAAATCTAAAGAATGTGGAAGTTATAAACAAAAGCGATATCAACTTTAAATCGCACTAAAATTTGTTGATAGATTGCGTATTCAGTTTGTATCGACATATCTCCGCAAGTAGAAAAGCTGCACTTCTGAAACTTGGTACTTCAGTAGAAAAGGCCTATCCGCGACTGTCTGCAAAGTTTCGTTGCACAATTCGAATAAATGTGGAAGTTATAAACAAAAGCGATATCAACTTTAAAACGCGCTAAATTTTGTTGATGTTTTGCGTATTCAGTTTGTATCGACATATCTCCGGCAGTACAAGAGCTGCACTTCTGAAACTTGGTACTTCAGTAGAAAATGTGACTCCGCTAATCTGTGCAAAGTTTCGTTGCACAATTCGAATAAATGTGGAAGTTATAAACAAAAGCGATGTCAACTTTAAAACGCGCTAAATTTTGTTGATGTTTTGCGTATTCAGTTTGTATCGACATATCTCCGACAGTACAAGAGCTGCACTTCTGAAACTTGGTACTTCAGTAGAAAATGTGACTCCGCTTATCTCTGCAAAGTTTCGTTGCACAATTCTAAAGAATGTGGAAGTTATAAACAAAAGCGATATCAACTTTAAATCGCACTAAATTTTGTTGATGTTTTGCGTATTCAGTTTGTATCGACATATCTCCGCCAGTAGAAAAGCTGCACTTCTGAAACTTGGTACTTCAGTAGAAAAGGCCTATCCGCGACTGTCTGCAAAGTTTCGTTGCACAATTCGAATAAATGTGGAAGTTATAAACAAAAGCGATATCAACTTTAAAACGCGCTAAATTTTGTTGATGTTTTGCGTATTCAGTTTGTATCGACATATCTCTGGCAGTACAAGAGCTGTACTTCTGAAACTTGGTACTTTAGTAGAAAATGTGACTCCGCTAATCTGTGCAAAGTTTCGTTGCACAATTGGAATAAATGTGGAAGTTATAAACAAAAGCGATATCAACTTTAAAACGCGCTAAATTTTGTTGATGTTTTGCGTATTCAGTTTGAATCGACATATCTCCGACAGTACAAGAGCTGCACTTCTGAAACTTGGTACTTCAGTAGAACATGTGACTCCGCTTATCTCTGCAAAGTTTCGTTGCACAAATCTAAAGAATGTGGAAGTTATAAACAAAAGCGATATCCACTTTAAATCGCACTAAATTTTGTTGATAGATTGCGTATTCAGTTTGTATCGACATATCTCCGTAAGTAGAAAAGCTGCACTTCTGAAACTTGGTACTTCAGTAGAAAAGGCCTATCCGCGACTGTCTGCATAGTTTCGTTGCACAATTCGAATAAATGTACAAGTTATAAACAAAAGCGATATCAACTTTAAAACGCGCTGAATTTTGTTGATGTTTTGCGTATTCAGTTTGTATCGACATATCTCCGACAGTACAAGAGCTGCACTTCTGAAACTTGGTACTTCAGTAGAAAAGGCCTCTCCGCGACGGTCTGCAAAGTTTCGTTGCACAATTCGAATAAATGTGGAAGTTATAAACAAAAGCGATATCAACTTTAAAACGCGCTGAATTTTGTTGATGTTTTGCGTATTCAGTTTGTATCGACATATCTCCGACAGTACAAGAGCTGCACTTCTGAAATTTGGTACTTCAGTAGAAAATGTGACTCCGCTAATCTGTGCAAAGTTTCGTTGCACAATTCGAATAAATGTGGAAGTTATAAACAAAAGCGATATCAACATTAAAACGCGCTACATCTTGTTGATGTTTTGCGTATTCAGTTTGTATCGACATATCTCCGGCAGTACAAGAGCTGCACTTCTGAAACTTGGTACTTCAGTAGTAAAGGCCTATCCGCGACGGTCTGCAAAGTTTCGTTGCACAATTGGAATAAATGTGGAAGTTATAAACAAAAGCGATATCAACTTTAAAACGCGCTAAATTTTGTTGATGTTTTGCGTATTCAGTTTGTATCGACATATCTCTGGCAGTACAAGAGCTGTACTTCTGAAACTTGGTACTTCAGTAGAAAATGTGACTCCGCTAATCTGTGCAAAGTTTCGTTGCACAATTGGAATAAATGTGGAAGTTATAAACAAAAGCGATGTCAACTTTAAAACGCGCTAAATTTTGTTGATGTTTTGCGTATTCAGTTTGTATCGACATATCTCCGGCAGTACAAGAGCTGCACTTCTGAAACTTGGTACTTTAGTAGAACATGTGACTCCGCTTATCTCTGCAAAGTTTCGTTGCACAAATCTAAAGAATGTGGAAGTTATAAACAAAAGCGATATCAACTTTAAATCGCACTAAATTTTGTTGATAGATTGCGTATTCAGTTTGTATCGACATATCTCCGCAAGTAGAAAAGCTGCACTTCTGAAACTTGGTACTTCAGTAGAAAAGGCCTATCCGCGACTGTCTGCAAAGTTTCGTTGCACAATTCGAATAAATGTACAAGTTATAAACAAAAGCGATATCAACTTTAAAACGCGCTAAATTTTGTTGATGTTTTGCGTATTCAGTTTGTATCGACATATCTCCGGCAGTACAAGAGCTGCACTTCTTAAACTTGGTACTTCAGTAGAAAATTTGACTCCGCTAATCTGTGCAAAGTTTCGTTGCACAATTCGAATAAATGTGGAAGTTATATACAAAAGCGATATCAACTTTAAAACGCGCTAAATTTTGTTGATGTTTTGCGTATTCAGTTTGTATCGACATATCTCCGGCAGTACAAGAGCTGCACTTCTGAAACTTGGGACCTCAGTAGAAAAGGCCTATCCGCGACTGTCTGCATAGTTTCGTTGCACAATTCGAATAAATGTACAAGTTATAAACAAAAGCGATATCAACTTTAAAACGCGCTAAATTTTGTTGATGTTTTGCGTATTCAGTTTGTATCGACATATCTCCGGCAGTACAAGAGCTGCACTTCTGAAACTTGGTACTTCAGTAGAAAAGGCCTCTCCGCGACGGTCTGCAAAGTTTCGTTGCACAATTGGAATAAATGTGGAAGTTATAAACAAAAGCGATATCAACTTTAAAACGCGCTGAATTTTGTTGATGTTTTGCGTATTCAGTTTGTATCGACATATCTCCGACAGTACAAGAGCTGCACTTCTGAAACTTGGTACTTCAGTAGAAAAGGCCTCTCCGCGACGGTCTGCAAAGTTTCGTTGCACAATTGGAATAAATGTGGAAGTTATAAACAAAAGCGATATCAACTTTAAAACGCGCTGAATTTTGTTGATGTTTTGCGTATTCAGTTTGTATCGACATATCTCCGACAGTACAAGAGCTGCACTTCTGAAATTTGGTACTTCAGTAGAAAATGTGACTCCGCTAATCTGTGAAAAGTTTCGTTGCACAATTCGAATAAATGTGGAAGTTATAAACAAAAGCGATATCAACATTAAAACGCGCTAAATCTTGTTGATGTTTTGCGTATTCAGTTTGTATCGACATATCTCCGGCAGTACAAGAGCTGCACTTCTGAAACTTGGTACTTCAGTAGTAAAGGCCTATCCGCGACGGTCTGCAAAGTTTCGTTGCACAATTAGAATAAATGTGGAAGTTATAAACAAAAGCGATATCAACTTTAAAACGCGCTAAATTTTGTTGATGTTTTGCGTATTCAGTTTGTATCGACATATCTCTGGCAGTACAAGAGCTGTACTTCTGAAACTTGGTACTTCAGTAGAAAATGTGACTCCGCTAATCTGTGCAAAGTTTCGTTGCACAATTGGAATAAATGTGGAAGTTATAAACAAAAGCGATATCAACTTTAAAACGCGCTAAATTTTGTTGATGTTTTGCGTATTCAGTTTGTATCGACATATCTCCGGCAGTACAAGAGCTGCACTTCTGAAACTTGGTACTTCAGTAGAACATGTGACTCCGCTTATCTCTGCAAAGTTTCGTTGCACAAATCTAAAGAATGTGGAAGTTATAAACAAAAGCGATATCAACTTTAAATCGCACTAAATTTTGTTGATAGATTGCGTATTCAGTTTGTATCGACATATCTCCGCAAGTAGAAAAGCTGCACTTCTGAAACTTGGTACTTTAGTAGAAAAGGCCTATCCGCGACTGTCTGCAAAGTTTCGTTGCACAATTCGAATAAATGTGGAAGTTATAAACAAAAGCGATATCAACTTTAAAACGCGCTAAATTTTGTTGATGTTTTGCGTATTCAGTTTGTATCGACATATCTCCGGCAGTACAAGAGCTGCACTTCTGAAACTTGGTACTTCAGTAGAAAATGTGACTCCGCTAATCTGTGCAAAGTTTCGTTGCACAATTCGAATAAATGTGGAAGTTATAAACAAAAGCGATGTCAACTTTAAAACGCGCTAAATTTTGTTGATGTTTTGCGTATTCAGTTTGTATCGACATATCTCCGACAGTACAAGAGCTGCACTTCTGAAACTTGGTACTTCAGTAGAAAATGTGACTCCGCTTTTCTCTGCAAAGTTTCGTTGCACAATTCTAAAGAATGTGGAAGTTATAAACAAAAGCGATATCAACTTTAAATCGCACTAAATTTTGTTGATAGATTGCGTATTCAGTTTGTATCGACATATCTCCGCCAGTAGAAAAGCTGCACTTCTGAAACTTGGTACTTCAGTAGAAAAGGCCTATCCGCGACTGTCTGCAAAGTTTCGTTGCACAATTCGAATAAATGTGGAAGTTATAAACAAAAGCGATATCAACTTTAAAACGCGCTAAATTTTGTTGATGTTTTGCGTATTCAGTTTGTATCGACATATCTCCGGCAGTACAAGAGCTGCACTTCTGAAATTTGGTACTTCAGTAGAAAATGTGACTCCGCTAATCTGTGCAAAGTTTCGTTGCACAATTCGAATAAATGTGGAAGTTATAAACAAAAGCGATATCAACTTTAAAACGCGCTAAATTTTGTTGATGTTTTGCGTATTCAGTTTGTATCGACATATCTCCGCCAGTACAAGAGCTGCACTTCTGAACCTTGGTACTTCAGTAGTAAAGGCCTATCCGCGACGGTCTGCAAAGTTTCGTTGCACAATTGGAATAAATGTGGAAGTTATAAACAAAAGCGATATCAACTTTAAAACGCGCTAAATTTTGTTGATGTTTTGCGTATTCAGTTTGTATCGACATATCTCTGGCAGTACAAGAGCTGTACTTCTGAAACTTGGTACTTCAGTAGAAAATGTGACTCCGCTAATCTGTGCAAAGTTTCGTTGCACAATTGGAATAAATGTGGAAGTTATAAACAAAAGCGATATCAACTTTAAAACGCGCTAAATTTTGTTGATGTTTTGCGTATTCAGTTTGAATCGACATATCTCCGACAGTACAAGAGCTGCACTTCTGAACCTTGGTACTTCAGTAGAAAATGTGACTCCGCTTATCTCTGCTAAGTTTCGTTGCACAAATCTAAAGAATGTGGAAGTTATAAACAAAAGCGATATCCACTTTAAATCGCACTAAATTTTGTTGATAGATTGCGTATTCAGTTTGTATCGACATATCTCCGCCAGTAGAAAAGCTGCACTTCTGAAACTTGGTACTTCAGTGGAAAAGGCCTATCCGCGACTGTCTGCAAAGTTTCGTTGCACAATTCGAATAAATGTGGAAGTTATAAACAAAAGCGATATCAACTTTAAGACGCGCTAAATTTTGTTGATGTTTTGCGTATTCAGTTTGTATCGACATATCTCCGGCAGTACAAGAGCTGCACTTCTGAAATTTGGTACTTCAGTAGAAAATGTGACTCCGCTAATCTGTGCAAAGTTTCGTTGCACAATTCGAATAAATGTGGAAGTTATAAACAAAAGCGATATCAACTTTAAAACGCGGTAAATTTTGTTGATGTTTTGCGTATTCAGTTTGTCTCGACATATCTCCGGCAGTACAACAGCTGCACTTCTGAAACTTGGTACTTCAGTAGAAAAGGCCTATCTGCGACGGTCTGCAAAGTTTCGTTGCACAATTGGAATAAATGTGGAAGTTATAAACAAAAGCGATATCAACTTTAAAACGCGCTAAATTTTGTTGATGTTTTGCGTATTCAGTTTGTATCGACATATCTCTGGCAGTACAAGAGCTGTACTTCTGAAACTTGGTACTTTAGTAGAAAATGTGACTCCGCTAATCTGTGCAAAGTTTCGTTGCACAATTGGAATAAATGTGGAAGTTATAAACAAAAGCGATATCAACTTTAAAACGCGCTGAATTTTGTTGATGTTTTGCGTATTCAGTTTGAATCGACATATCTCCGACAGTACAAGAGCTGCACTTCTGAAACTTGGTACTTCAGTAGAACATGTGACTCCGCTTATCTCTGCAAAGTTTCGTTGCACAAATCTAAAGAATGTGGAAGTTATAAACAAAAGCGATATCCACTTTAAATCGCACTAAATTTTGTTGATAGATTGCGTATTCAGTTTGTATCGACATATCTCCGTAAGTAGAAAAGCTGCACTTCTGAAACTTGGTACTTCAGTAGAAAAGGCCTATCCGCGACTGTCTGCATAGTTTCGTTGCACAATTCGAATAAATGTACAAGTTATAAACAAAAGCGATATCAACTTTAAAACGCGCTGAATTTTGTTGATGTTTTGCGTATTCAGTTTGTATCGACATATCTCCGACAGTACAAGAGCTGCACTTCTGAAACTTGGTACTTCAGTAGAAAAGGCCTCTCCGCGACGGTCTGCAAAGTTTCGTTGCACAATTGGAATAAATGTGGAAGTTATAAACAAAAGCGATATCAACTTTAAAACGCGCTGAATTTTGTTGATGTTTTGCGTATTCAGTTTGTTTCGACATATCTCCGACAGTACAAGAGCTGCACTTCTGAAATTTGGTACTTCAGTAGAAAATGTGACTCCGCTAATCTGTGCAAAGTTTCGTTGCACAATTCGAATAAATGTGGAAGTTATAAACAAAAGCGATATCAACATTAAAACGCGCTACATCTTGTTGATGTTTTGCGTATTCAGTTTGTATCGACATATCTCCGGCAGTACAAGAGCTGCACTTCTGAAACTTGGTACTTCAGTAGTAAAGGCCTATCCGCGACGGTCTGCAAAGTTTCGTTGCACAATTGGAATAAATGTGGAAGTTATAAACAAAAGCGATATCAACTTTAAAACGCGCTAAATTTTGTTGATGTTTTGCGTATTCAGTTTGTATCGACATATCTCTGGCAGTACAAGAGCTGTACTTCTGAGACTTGGTACTTCAGTAGAAAATGTGACTCCGCTAATCTGTGCAAAGTTTCGTTGCACAATTGGAATAAATGTGGAAGTTATAAACAAAAGCGATGTCAACTTTAAAACGCGCTAAATTTTGTTGATGTTTTGCGTATTCAGTTTGTATCGACATATCTCCGGCAGTACAAGAGCTGCACTTCTGAAACTTGGTACTTTAGTAGAACATGTGACTCCGCTTATCTCTGCAAAGTTTCGTTGCACAAATCTAAAGAATGTAGAAGTTATAAACAAAAGCGATATCAACTTTAAATCGCACTAAATTTTGTTGATAGATTGCGTATTCAGTTTGTATCGACATATCTCCGCAAGTAGAAAAGCTGCAATTCTAAAACTTGGTACTTTAGTAGAAAAGGCCTATCCGCGACTGTCTGCAAAGTTTCGTTGCACAATTCGAATAAATGTACAAGTTATAAACAAAAGCGATATCAACTTTAAAACGCGCTAAATTTTGTTGATGTTTTGCGTATTCAGTTTGTATCGACATATCTCCGGCAGTACAAGAGCTGCACTTCTTAAACTTGGTACTTCAGTAGAAAAGTTGACTCCGCTAATCTGTGCAAAGTTTCGTTGCACAATTCGAATAAATGTGGAAGTTATATACAAAAGCGATATCAACTTTAAAACGCGCTAAATTTTGTTGATGTTTTGCGTATTCAGTTTGTATCGACATATCTCCGGCAGTACAAGAGCTGCACTTCTGAAACTTGGGACCTCAGTAGAAAAGGCCTCTCCGCGACGGTCTGCAAAGTTTCGTTGCACAATTGGAATAAATGTGGAAGTTATAAACAAAAGCGATATCAACTTTAAAACGCGCTAAATTTTGTTGATGTTTTGCGTATTCAGTTTGTATCGACATATCTCCGACAGTACAAGAGCTGCACTTCTTAAATTTGGTACTTCAGTAGAAAATGTGACTCCGCTAATCTGTGCAAAGTTTCGTTGCACAATTCGAATAAATGTGGAAGTTATAAACAAAAGCGATATCAACATTATAACGCGCTAAATCTTGTTGATGTTTTGCGTATTCAGTTTGTATCGACATATCTCCGGCAGTACAAGAGCTGCACTTCTGAAACTTGGTACTTCAGTAGAAAATGTGACTCCGCTAATCTGTGCAAAGTTTCGTTGCACAATTCGAATAAATGTGGAAGTTATATACAAAAGCGATATCAACTTTAAAACGCGCTAAATTTTGTTGATGTTTTGCGTATTCAGTTTGTATCGACATATCTCCGGCAGTACAAGAGCTGCACTTCTGAAATTTGGTACTTCAGTAGAAAATGTGACTCCGCTAATCTGTGCAAAGTTTCGTTGCACAATTCGAATAAATGTGGAAGTTATAAACAAAAGCGATATCAACTTTAAAACGCGCTAAATTTTGTTGATGTTTTGCGTATTCAGTTTGTATCGACATATCTCCGGCAGTACAAGAGCTGCACTTCTGAAACTTGGTACTTCAGTAGAAAAGGCCTATCCGCGACTGTCTGCAAAGTTTCGTTGCACAATTCGAATAAATGTGGAATATATAATCAAAAGCGATATCAACTTTAAAACGCGCTAAATTTTGTTGATGTTTTGCGTATTCAGTTTGTATCGACATATCTCTGGCAGTACAAGAGCTGTACTTCTGAAACTTGGTACTTCAGTAGAAAATGTGACTCCGCTAATCTGTGCAAAGTTTCGTTGCACAATTGGAATAAATGTGGAAGTTATAAACAAAAGCGATATCAACTTTAAAACGCGCTAAATTTTGTTGATGTTTTGCGTATTCAGTTTGAATCGACATATCTCCGACAGTACAAGAGCTGCACTTCTGAACCTTGGTACTTCAGTAGAACATGTGACTCCGCTTATCTCTGCAAAGTTTCGTTGCACAAATCTAAAGAATGTGGAAGTTATAAACAAAAGCGATATCCACTTTAAATCGCACTAAATTTTGTTGATAGATTGCGTATTCAGTTTGTATCTACATATCTCCGCAAGTAGAAAAGCTGCACTTCTGAAACTTGGTACTTCAGTAGAAAAGGCCTATCCGCGACTGTCTGCAAAGTTTCGTTGCACAATTCGAATAAATGTACAAGTTATAAACAAAAGCGATATCAACTTTAAAACGCGCTAAATTTTGTTGATGTTTTGCGTATTCAGTTTGTATCGACATATCTCCGGCAGTACAAGAGCTGCACTTCTGAAACTTGGTACTTCAGTAGAAAATGTGACTCCGCTAATCTGTGCAAAGTTTCGTTGCACAATTCGAATAAATGTGGAAGTTATATACAAAAGCGATATCAACTTTAAAACGCGCTAAATTTTGTTGATGTTTTGCGTATTCAGTTTGTATCGACATATCTCCGGCAGTACAAGAGCTGCACTTCTGAAACTTGGTACTTCAGTAGAAAAGGCCTCTCCGCGACGGTCTGCAAAGTTTCGTTGCACAATTGGAATAAATGTGGAAGTTATAAACAAAAGCGATATCAACTTTAAAACGCGCTAAATTTTGTTGATGTTTTGCGTATTCAGTTTGTATCGACATATCTCCGACAGTACAAGAGCTGCACTTCTTAAATTTGGTACTTCAGTAGAAAATGTGACTCCGCTAATCTGTGCAAAGTTTCGTTGCACAATTCGAATCAATGTGGAAGTTATAAACAAAAGCGATATCAACATTAAAACGCGCTAAATCTTGTTGATGTTTTGCGTATTCAGTTTGTATCGACATATCTCCGGCAGTACAAGAGCTGCACTTCTGAAACTTGGTACTTCAGTAGAAAAGGCCTATCCGCGACTGTCTGCAAAGTTTCGTTGCACAATTCGAATAAATGTGGAAGTTATAAACAAAAGCGATATCAACTTTAAAACGCGCTAAATTTTGTTGATGTTTTGCGTATTCAGTTTGTATCGACATATCTCCGACAGTACAAGAGCTGCACTTCTGAAATTTGGTACTTCAGTAGAAAATGTGACTCCGCTAATCTGTGCAAAGTTTCGTTGCACAATTCGAATAAATGTGGAAGTTATAAACAAAAGCGATATCAACTTTAAAACGCGCTAAATTTTGTTGATGTTTTGCGTATTCAGTTTGTATCGACATATCTCCGCAAGTAGAAAAGCTGCACTTCTGAAACTTGGTACTTCAGTAGAAAAGGCCTATCCGCGACTGTCTGCAAAGTTTCGTTGCACAATTCGAATAAATGTACAAGTTATAAACAAAAGCGATATCAACTTTAAAACGCGCTAAATTTTGTTGATGTTTTGCGTATTCAGTTTGTATCGACATATCTCCGGCAGTACAAGAGCTGCACTTCTGAAACTTGGTACTTCAGTAGAAAATGTGACTCCGCTAATCTGTGCAAAGTTTCGTTGCACAATTCGAATAAATGTGGAAGTTATATACAAAAGCGATATCAACTTTAAAACGCGCTAAATTTTGTTGATGTTTTGCGTATTCAGTTTGTATCGACATATCTCCGGCAGTACAAGAGCTGCACTTCTGAAACTTGGGACTTCAGTAGAAAAGGCCTCTCCGCGACGGTCTGCAAAGTTTCGTTGCACAATTGGAATAAATGTGGAAGTTATAAACAAAAGCGATATCAACTTTAAAACGCGCTAAATTTTGTTGATGTTTTGCGTATTCAGTTTGTATCGACATATCTCCGACAGTACAAGAGCTGCACTTCTTAAATTTGGTACTTCAGTAGAAAATCTGACTCCGCAAATCTGTGCAAAGTTTCGTTGCACAATTCGAATAAATGTGGAAGTTATAAACAAAAGCGATATCAACATTAAAACGCGCTAAATCTTGTTGATGTTTTGCGTATTCAGTTTGTATCGACATATCTCCGGCAGTACAAGAGCTGCACTTCTGAAACTTGGTACTTCAGTAAAAAATGTGACTCCGCTAATCTGTGCAAAGTTTCGTTGCACAATTCGAATAAATGTGGAAGTTATATACAAAAGCGATATCAACTTTAAAACGCGCTAAATTTTGTTGATGTTTTGCGTATTCAGTTTGTATCGACATATCTCCGGCAGTACAAGAGCTGCACTTCTGAAATTTGGTACTTCAGTAGAAAATGTGACTCCGCTAATCTGTGCAAAGTTTCGTTGCACAATTCGAATAAATGTGGAAGTTATAAACAAAAGCGATATCAACTTTAAAACGCGCTAAATTTTGTTGATGTTTTGCGTATTCAGTTTGTATCGACATATCTCCGGCAGTACAAGAGCTGCACTTCTGAAACTTGGTACTTCAGTAGAAAAGGCCTATCCGCGACTGTCTGCAAAGTTTCGTTGCACAATTCGAATAAATGTGGAATATATAATCAAAAGCGATATCAACTTTAAAACGCGCTAAATTTTGTTGATGTTTTGCGTATTCAGTTTGTATCGACATATCTCCGGCAGTACAAGAGCTGTACTTCTGAAACTTGGTACTTCAGTAGAACATGTGACTCCGCTAATCTGTGCAAAGTTTCGTTGCACAATTCGAATAAATGTGGAAGTTATAAACAAAAGCGATATCAACTTTAAAACGCGCTAAATTTGTTGATGTTTTGCGTATTCAGTTTGTCTCGACATATCTCCAGCAGTACAAGAGCTGCACTTCTGAAACTTGGTACTTCAGTAGAAAAGGCCTATCCGCGACGGTCTGCAAAGTTTCGTTGCACAATTGGAATAAATGTGGAAGTTATAAACAAAAGCGATATCAACTTTAAAACGCGCTAAATTTTGTTGATGTTTTGCGTATTCAGTTTGTATCGACATATCTCTGGCAGTACAAGAGCTGTACTTCTGAAACTTGGTACTTCAGTAGAAAATGTGACTCCGCTAATCTGTGCAAAGTTTCGTTGCACAATTGGAATAAATGTGGAAGTTATAAACAAAAGCGATATCAACTTTAAAACGCGCTAAATTTTGTTGATGTTTTGCGTATTCAGTTTGAATCGATATATCTCCGACAGTACAAGAGCTGCACTTCTGAACCTTGGTACTTCAGTAGAACATGTGACTCCGCTTATCTCTGCAAAGTTTCGTTGCACAAATCTAAAGAATGTGGAAGTTATAAACAAAAGCGATATCCACTTTAAATCGCACTAAATTTTGTTGATAGATTGCGTATTCAGTTTGTATCTACATATCTCCGCAAGTAGAAAAGCTGCACTTCTGAAACTTGGTACTTCAGTAGAAAAGGCCTATCCGCGACTGTCTGCAAAGTTTCGTTGCACAATTCGAATAAATGTACAAGTTATAAACAAAAGCGATATCAACTTTAAAACGCGCTAAATTTTGTTGATGTTTTGCGTATTCAGTTTGTATCGACATATCTCCAGCAGTACAAGAGCTGCACTTCTGAAACTTGGTACTTCAGTAGAAAATGTGACTCCGCTTATCTGTGCAAAGTTTCGTGGCACAATTCGAATAAATGTGGAAGTTATATACAAAAGCGATATCAACTTTAAAACGCGCTAAATTTTGTTGATGTTTTGCGTATTCAGTTTGTATCGACATATCTCCGGCAGTACAAGAGCTGCATATCTGAAACTTGGGACTTCAGTAGAAAAGGCCTCTCCGCGACGGTCTGCAAAGTTTCGTTGCACAATTGGAATAAATGTGGAAGTTATAAACAAAAGCGATATCAACTTTAAAACGCGCTAAATTTTGTTGATGTTTTGCGTATTCAGTTTGTATCGACATATCTCCGACAGTACAAGAGCTGCACTTCTTAAATTTGGTACTTCAGTAGAAAATGTGACTCCGCTAATCTGTGCAAAGTTTCGTTGCACAATTCGAATAAATGTGGAAGTTATAAACAAAAGCGATATCAACATTAAAACGCGCTAAATCTTGTTGATGTTTTGCGTATTCAGTTTGTATCGACATATCTCCGGCAGTACAAGAGCTGCACTTCTGAAACTTGGTACTTCAGTAGAAACGGCCTATCCGCGACTGTCTGCAAAGTTTCGTTGCACAATTCGAATAAATGTGGAAGTTATATACAAAAGCGATATCAACTTTAAAACGCGCTAAATTTTGTTGATGTTTTGCGTATTCAGTTTGTATCGACATATCTCCGACAGTACAAGAGCTGCACTTCTGAAATTTGGTACTTCAGTAGAAAATGTGACTCCGCTAATCTGTGCAAAGTTTCGTTGCACAATTCGAATAAATGTGGAAGTTATAAACAAAAGCGATATCAACTTTAAAACGCGCTAAATTTTGTTGATGTTTTGCGTATTCAGTTTGTCTCGACATATCTCCGGCAGTACAAGAGCTGCACTTCTGAAACTTGGTACTTCAGTAGAAAAGGCCTATCCGCGACGGTCTGCAAAGTTTCGTTGCACAATTGGAATAAATGTGGAAGTTATAAACAAAAGCGATATCAACTTTAAAACGCGCTAAATTTTGTTAGTGTTTTGCGTATTCAGTTTGTATCGACATATCTCTGGCAGTACAAGAGCTGTACTTCTGAAACTTGGTACTTCAGTAGAAAATGTGACTCCGCTAATCTGTGCAAAGTTTCGTTGCACAATTGGAATAAATGTGGAAGTTATAAACAAAAGCGATATCAACTTTAAAACGCGCTAAATTTTGTTGATGTTTTGCGTATTCAGTTTGAATCGACATATCTCCGACAGTACAAGAGCTGCACTTCTGAACCTTGGTACTTCAGTAGAACATGTGACTCCGCTTATCTCTGCAAAGTTTCGTTGCACAAATCTAAAGAATGTGGAAGTTATAAACAAAAGCGATATCCACTTTAAATCGCACTAAATTGTGTTGATAGATTGCGTATTCAGTTTGTATCGACATATCTCCGCAAGTAGAAAAGCTGCACTTCTGAAACTTGGTACTTCAGTAGAAAAGGCCTATCCGCGACTGTCTGCAAAGTTTCGTTGCACAATTCGAATAAATGTACAAGTTATAAACAAAAGCGATATCAACTTTAAAACGCGCTAAATTTTGTTGATGTTTTGCGTATTCAGTTTGTATCGACATATCTCCGGCAGTACAAGAGCTGCACTTCTGAAACTTGGTACGTCAGTAGAAAATGTGACTCTGCTAATCTGTGCAAAGTTTCGTTGCACAATTCGAATAAATGTGGAAGTTATATACAAAAGCGATATCAACTTTAAAACGCGGTAAATTTTGTTGATGTTTTGCGTATTCAGTTTGTATCGACATATCTCCGGCAGTACAAGAGCTGCACTTCTGAAACTTGGTACTTCAGTAGAAAAGGCCTCTCCGCGACGGTCTGCAAAGTTTCGTTGCACAATTGGAATAAATGTGGAAGTTATAAACAAAAGCGATATCAACTTTAAAACGCGCTAAATTTTGTTGATGTTTTGCGTATTCAGTTTGTATCGACATATCTCCGACAGTACAAGAGCTGCACTTCTTAAATTTGGTACTTCAGTAGAAAATGTGACTCCGCTAATCTGTGCAAAGTTTCGTTGCACAATTCGAATAAATGTAGAAGTTATAAACAAAAGCGATATCAACATTAAAACGCGCTAAATCTTGTTGATGTTTTGCGTATTCAGTTTGTATCGACATATCTCCGACAGTACAAGAGCTGCACTTCTGAAACTTGGTACTTCAGTAGTAAAGGCCTATCCGCGACGGTCTGCAAAGTTTCGTTGCACAATTGGAATAAATGTGGAAGTTATAAACGAAAGCGATATCAACTTTCAAACGCGCTAAATTTTGTTGATGTTTTGCGTATTCAGTTTGTATCGACATATCTCTGGAAGTACAAGAGCTGTACTTCTGAAACTTGGTACTTCAGTAGAAAATGTGACTCCGCTAATCTGTGCAAAGTTTCGTTGCACAATTGGAATAAATGTGGAAGTTATAAACAAAAGCGATATCAACTTTAAAACGCGCTAAATTTTGTTGATGTTTTCCGTATTCAGTTTGTATCGACATATCTCCGACAGTACAAGAGCTGCACTTCTTAAATTTGGTACTTCAGTAGAAAATGTGACTCCGCTAATCTGTGCAAAGTTTCGTTGCACAATTGGAATAAATGTGGAAGTTATAAACAAAAGCGATATCAACATTAAAACGCGCTAAATCTTGTTGATGTTTTGCGTATTCAGTTTGTATCGACATATCTCCGGCAGTACAAGAGCTGCACTTCTGAAACTTGGTACTTCAGTAGTAAAGGCCTATCCGCGACGGTCTGCAAAGTTTCGTTGCACAATTGGAATAAATGTGGAAGTTATAAACAAAAGCGATATCAACTTTAAAACGCGCTAAATTTTGTTGATGTTTTGCGTATTCAGTTTGTATCGACATATCTCTGGCAGTACAAGAGCTGTACTTCTGAAACTTGGTACTTCAGTAGAAAATGTGACTCCGCTAATCTGTGCAAAGTTTCGTTGCACAATTCGAATAAATGTGGAAGTTATAAACAAAAGCGATATCAACTTTAAAACGCGCTAAATTTTGTTGATGTTTTGCGTATTCAGTTTGTATCGACATATCTCCGACAGTACAAGAGCTGCACTTCTGAAACTTGGTACTTCAGTAGAAAAGGCCTATCCCAGACTGTCTGCAAAGTTTCGTTGCACAATTCGAATAAATGTGAGATATATAATGAAAAGCGATATCAACTTTAAAACGCGCTAAATTTTGTTGATGTTTTGCGTATTCAGTTTGTATCGACATATCTCCGCCAGTAGAAAAGCTGCACTTCTGAAACTTGGTACTTCAGTAGAAAAGGCCTATCCGCGACTGTCTGCAAAGTTTCGTTGCACAATTCGAATAAATGTGGAAGTTATAAACAAAAGCGATATAAACTTTAAAACGCGCTAAATTTTGTTGATGTTTTGCGTATTCAGTTTGTATCGACATATCTCCGGCAGTACAAGAGCTGCACTTCTGAAACTTGGTACTTCAGTAGAAAATGTGACTCCGCTAATCTGTGCAAAGTTTCGTTGCACAATTCGAATAAATGTGGAATATATAAACAAAAGCGATATCAACTTTAAAACGCGCTAAATTTTGTTGATGTTTTGCGTATTCAGTTTGTATCGACATATCTCCGGCAGTACAAGAGCTGCACTTCTACAACTTGGTACTTCAGTAGAAAAGGCCTATCCGCGACTGTCTGCAAAGTTTCGTTGCACAATTCGAATAAATGTGGAAGTTATAATCAAAAGCGATATCAACTTTAAAACGCGCTAAATTTTGTTGATGTTTTGCGTATTCAGTTTGTATCGACATATATCCGGCAGTACAAGAGCTGCACTTCTGAACCTTGGTACTTCAGTAGAACATGTGACTCCGCTTATCTCTGCAAAGTTTCGTTGCACAAATCTAAAGAATGTGGAAGTTATAAACAAAAGCGATATCCACTTTAAATCGCACTAAATTTTGTTGATAGATTGCGTATTCAGTTTGTATCGACATATCTCCGCAAGTAGAAAAGCTGCACTTCTGAAACTTGGTACTTCAGTAGAAAAGGCCTCTCCGCGACGGTCTGCAAAGTTTCGTTGCACAATTGGAATAAATGTGGAAGTTATAAACAAAAGCGATATCAACTTTAAAACGCGCTAAATTTTGTTGATGTTTTGCGTATTCAGTTTGTATCGACATATCTCCGACAGTACAAGAGCTGCACTTCTTAAATTTGGTACTTCAGTAGAAAATGTGACTCGGCTAATCTGTGCAAAGTTTCGTTGCACAATTCGAATAAATGTGGAAGTTATAAACAAAAGCGATATCAACATTAAAACGCGCTAAATCTTGTTGATGTTTTGCGTATTCAGTTTGTATCGACATATCTCCGGCAGTACAAGAGCTGCATATCTGAAACTTGGTACTTCAGTAGTAAAGGCCTATCCGCGACGGTCTGCAAAGTTTCGTTGCACAATTCGAATAAATGTGGAAGTTATAAACAAAAGCGATATCAACTTTAAAACGCGCTAAATTTTGTTGATGTTTTGCGTATTCAGTTTGTATCGACATATCTCTGGCAGTACAAGAGCTGTACTTCTGAAACTTGGTACTTCAGTAGAAAATGTGACTCCGCTAATCTGTGCAAAGTTTCGTTGCACAATTGGAATAAATGTGGAAGTTATAAACAAAAGCGATATCAACTTTAAAACGCGCTAAATTTTGTTGATGTTTTGCGTATTCAGTTTGTATCGACATATCTCCGACAGTACAAGAGCTGCACTTCTGAAACTTGGTACTTCAGTAGAACATGTGACTCCGCTTATCTCTGCAAAGTTTCGTTGCACAAATCTAAAGAATGTGGAAGTTATAAACAAAAGCGATATCCACTTTAAATCGCACTAAATTTTGTTGATAGATTGCGTATTCAGTTTGTATCGACATATCTCCGCCAGTAGAAAAGCTGCACTTCTGAAACTTTGTACTTCAGTAGAAAAGGCCTATCCGCGACTGTCTGCAAAGTTTCGTTGCACAATTCGAATAAATGTGGAAGTTATAAACAAAAGCGATATCAACTTTAAAACGCGCTAAATTTTGTTGATGTTTTGCGTATTCAGTTTGTATCGACATATCTCCGACAGTACAAGAGCTGCACTTCTGAAATTTGGTACTTCAGTAGAAAATGTGACTCCGCTAATCTGTGCAAAGTTTCGTTGCACAATTCGAATAAATGTGGAAGTTATATACAAAAGCGATATCAACTTTAAAACGCGCTAAATTTTGTTGATGTTTTGCGTATTCAGTTTGTATCGACATATCTCCGGCAGTACAAGAGCTGCACTTCTGAAACTTGGTACTTCAGTAGAAAAGGCCTATCCGCGACTGTCTGCAAAGTTTCGTTGCACAATTCGAATAAATGTGAGATATATAATGAAAAGCGATATCAACTTTAAAACGCGCTAAATTTTGTTGATGTTTTGCGTATTCAGTTTGTATCGACATATCTCCGGCAGTACAAGAGCTGTACTTCTAGTACTTGGTACTTCAGTAGAACATGTGACTCCGCTGATCTGTGCAAAGTTTCGTTGCACAATTCGAATAAATGTGGAAGTTATAAACAAAAGGGATGTCAACTTTAAAACGCGCTAAATTTTGTTGATGTTTTGCGTTTTCAGTTTGTATCGACATATCTCCGGCAGTACAAGAGCTGCAGTTCTGAAATTTGGTACTTCAGTAGAAAATGTGACTCCGCTAATCTGTGCAAAGTTTCGTTGCACAATTCGAATAAATGTGGAAGTTATAAACAAAAGCGATATCAACTTTAAAACGCGCTAAAGTTTGTTGATGTTTTGCGTATTCAGTTTGTATCGACATATCTCCGGCAGTACAAGAGCTGCACTTCTGAAACTTGGTACTTCAGTAGAAAATGTGACTCCGCTAATCTGTGCAAAGTTTCGTTGCACAATTGGAATAAATGTGGAAGTTATAAACAAAAGCGATATCAACTTTAAAACGCGCTAAATTTTGTTGATGTTTTGCGTATTCAGTTTGTATCGACATATCTCCGGCAGTACAAGAGCTGCACTTCTGAAACTTGGTACTTCAGTAGAAAAGGCCTATCCGCGACTGTCTGCAAAGTTTCGTTGCACAATTCGAATAAATGTGAGATATATAATGAAAAGCGATATCAACTTTAAAACGCGCTAAATTTTGTTGATGTTTTGCGTATTCAGTTTGTATCGACATATCTCCGGCAGTACAAGAGCTGTACTTCTAGTACTTGGTACTTCAGTAGAACATGTGACTCCGCTGATCTGTGCAAAGTTTCGTTGCACAATTCGAATAAATGTGGAAGTTATAAACAAAAGGGATGTCAACTTTAAAACGCGCTAAATTTTGTTGATGTTTTGCGTATTCAGTTTGTATCGACATATCTCCGACAGTACAAGAGCTGCACTTCTGAAATTTGGTACTTCAGTAGAAAATGTTACTCCGCTAATCTGTGCAAAGTTTCGTTGCACAATTCGAATAAATGTGGAAGTTATAAACAAAAGCGATATCAACTTTAAAACGCGCTAAATTTTGTTGATGTTTTGCGTATTCAGTTTGTATCGACATATCTCCGGCAGTACAAGAGCTGCACTTCTGAAAATTGGTACTTCAGTAGCAAAGGCCTATCCGCGACGGTCTGCAAAGTTTCGTTGCACAATTGGAATAAATGTGGAAGTTATAAACAAAAGCGATATCAACTTTAAAACGCGCTAAATTTTGTTGATGTTTTGCGTATTCAGTTTGTATCGACATATCTCTGGCAGTACAAGAGCTGTACTTCTGAAACTTGGTACTTCAGTAGAAAATGTGACTCCGCTAATCTGTGCAAAGTTTCGTTGCACAATTGGAATAAATGTGGAAGTTATAAACAAAAGCGATATCAACTTTAAAACGCGCTAAATTTTGTTGATGTTTTGCGTATTCAGTTTTAATCGACATATCTCCGACAGTACAAGAGCTGCACTTCTGAACCTTGGTACTTCAGTAGAACATGTGACTCCGCTTATCTCTGCAAAGTTTCGTTGCACAAATCTAAAGAATGTGGAAGTTATAAACAAAAGCGATATCCACTTTAAATCGCACTAAATTTTGTTGATAGATTGCGTATTCAGTTTGTATCGACATATCTCCGCAAGTAGAAAAGCTGCACTTCTGAAACTTTGTACTTCAGTAGAAAAGGCCTATCCGCGACTGTCTGCAAAGTTTCGTTGCACAATTCGAATAAATGTGGTAGTTATAAACAAAAGCGATATCAACTTTAAAACGCGCTAAATTTTGTTGATGTTTTGCGTATTCAGTTTGTATCGACATATCTCCGACAGTACAAGAGCTGCACTTCTGAAATTTGGTACTTCAGTAGAAAATGTGACTCCGCTAATCTGTGCAAAGTTTCGTTGCACAATTCGAATAAATGTGGAAGTTATAAACAAAAGCGATATCAACTTTAAAACGAACTAAATTTTGTTGATGTTTTGCGTATTCAGTTTGTATCGACATATCTCCGGCAGTACAAGAGCTGCACTTCTGAAACTTGGTACTTCAGTAGAAAAGGCCTATCCGCGACTGTCTGCAAAGTTTCGTTGCACAATTCGAATAAATGTGAGATATATAATGAAAAGCGATATCAACTTTAAAACGCGCTAAATTTTGTTGATGTTTTGCGTATTCAGTTTGTATCGACATATCTCCGGCAGTACAAGAGCTGTACTTCTAGTACTTGGTACTTCAGTAGAACATGTGACTCCGCTGATCTGTGCAAAGTTTCGTTGCATAATTCGAATAAATGTGGAAGTTATAAACAAAAGGGATGTCAACTTTAAAACGCGCTAAATTTTGTTGATGTTTTGCGTTTTCAGTTTGTATCGACATATCTCCGGCAGTACAAGAGCTGCAGTTCTGAAATTTGGTACTTCAGTAGAAAATGTGACTCCGCTAATCTGTGCAAAGTTTCGTTGCACAATTCGAATAAATGTGGAAGTTATAAACAAAAGCGATATCAACTTTAAAACGCGCTAAAGTTTGTTGATGTTTTGCGTATTCAGTTTGTATCGACATATCTCCGGCAGTACAAGAGCTGCACTTCTGAAACTTGGTACTTCAGTAGAAAATGTGACTCCGCTAATCTGTGCAAAGTTTCGTTGCACAATTGGAATAAATGTGGAAGTTATAAACAAAAGCGATATCAACTTTAAAACGCGCTAAATTTTGTTGATGTTTTGCGTATTCAGTTTGTATCGACATATCTCCGGCAGTACAAGAGCTGCACTTCTGAAACTTGGTACTTCAGTAGAAAAGGCCTCTCCGCGACGGTCTGCAAAGTTTCGTTGCACAATTCGAATAAATGTGGAATATATAATCAAAAGCGATATCAACTTTAAAACGCGCTAAATTTTGTTGATGTTTTGCGTATTCAGTTTGTATCGACATATCTCCGACAGTACAAGAGCTGCACTTCTGAAATTTGGTACTTCAGTAGAACATGTGACTCCGCTAATCTGTGCAAAGTTTCGTTGCACAATTCGAATAAATGTGGAAGTTATAAACAAAAGCGATATCAACTTTAAAACGCGCTAAATTTTGTTGATGTTTTGCGTATTCAGTTTGTATCGACATATCTCCGGCAGTACAAGAGCTGCACTTCGGAAACTTGGTACTTCAGTAGTAAAGGCCTATCCGCGACGGTCTGCAAAGTTTCGTTGCACAATTGGAATAAATGTGGAAGTTATAAACAAAAGCGATATCAACTTTAAAACGCGCTAAATTTTGTTGATGTTTTGCGTATTCAGTTTGTATCGACATATCTCTGGCAGTACAAGAGCTGTACTTCTGAAACTTGGTACTTCAGTAGAAAATGTGACTCCGCTAATCTGTGCAAAGTTTCGTTGCACAATTGGAATAAATGTGGAAGTTATAAACAAAAGCGATATCAACTTTAAAACGCGCTAAATTTTGTTGATGTTTTGCGTATTCAGTTTTAATCGACATATCTCCGACAGTACAAGAGCTGCACTTCTGAACCTTGGTACTTCAGTAGAACATGTGACTCTGCTTATCTCTGCAAAGTTTCGTTGCACAAATCTAAAGAATGTGGAAGTTATAAACAAAAGCGATATCCACTTTAAATCGCACTAAATTTTGTTGATAGATTGCGTATTCAGTTTGTATCGACATATCTCCGCAAGTAGAAAAGCTGCACTTCTGAAACTTGGTACTTTAGTAGTAAAGGCCTATCCGCGACTGTCTGCAAAGTTTCGTTGCACAATTCGAATAAATGTGGAAGTTATAAACAAAAGCGATATCAACTTTAAAACGCGCTAAATTTTGTTGATGTTTTGCGTATTCAGTTTGTATCGACATATCTCCGGCAGTACAAGAGCTGCACTTCTGAAACTTGGTACTTTAGTAGTAAAGGCCTATCCGCGACGGTCTGCAAAGTTTCGTTGCACAATTGGAATAAATGTGGAAGTTATAAACAAAAGCGATATCAACTTTAAAACGCGCTAAATTTTGTTGATGTTTTGCGTATTCAGTTTGTATCGACATATCTCCGACAGTACAAGAGCTGCACTTCTGAAACTTGGTACTTCAGTAGAACATGTGACTCCGCTTATCTCTGCAAAGTTTCGTTGCACAAATCTAAAGAATGTGGAAGTTATAAACAAAAGCGATATCCACTTTAAATCGCACTAAATTTTGTTGATAGATTGCGTATTCAGTTTGTATCGACATATCTCCGCCAGTAGAAAAGCTGCACTTCTGAAACTTGGTACTTCAGTAGTAAAGGCCTATCCGCGACTGTCTGCAAAGTTTCGTTGCACAATTGGAATAAATGTGGAAGTTATAAACAAAAGCGATATCAACTTTAAAACGCGCTAAATTTTGTTGATGTTTTGCGTATTCAGTTTGTATCGACATATCTCCGGCAGTACAAGAGCTGCACTTCTGAAACTTGGTACTTCAGTAGAAAATGTGACTCCGCTAATCTGTGCAAAGTTTCGTTGCACAATTCGAATAAATGTGGAAGTTATAAACAAAAGCGATATCAACTTTAAAACGCGCTAAATTTTGTTGATGTTTTGCGTATTCAGTTTGTATCGACATATCTCCGGCAGTACAAGAGCTGCACTTCTGAAACTTGGTACTTCAGTAGAAAAGGCCTATCCGCGACTGTCTGCAAAGTTTCGTTGCACAATTCGAATAAATGTGGAATATATAATCAAAAGCGATATCAACTTTAAAACGCGCTAAATTTTGTTGATGTTTTGCGTATTCAGTTTGTATTTACATATCTCCGGCAGTACAAGCGCTGTACTGCTGAAACTTGGTACTTCAGTAGAACATGTGACTCCGCTAATCTGTGCAAAGTTTCGTTGCACAATTCGAATAAATGTGGAAGTTATAAACAAAAGCGATATCAACTTTAAAACGCGCTAAATTTTGTTGATGTTTTGCGTATTCAGTTTGTATCGACATATCTCCGACAGTACAAGAGCTGCACTTCTGAAACTTGGTACTTCAGTAGAACATGTGACTCCGCTTATCTCTGCAAAGTTTCGTTGCACAAATCTAAAGAATGTGGAAGTTATAAACAAAAGCGATATCCACTTTAAATCGCACTAAATTTTGTTGATAGATTGCGTATTCAGTTTGTATCGACATATCTTCGCCAGTAGAAAAGCTGCACTTCTGAAACTTTGTACTTCAGTAGAAAAGGCCTATCCGCGACTGTCTGCAAAGTTTCGTTGCACAATTCGAATAAATGTGGAAGTTATAAACAAAAGCGATATCAACTTTAAAACGAACTAAATTTTGTTGATGTTTTGCGTATTCAGTTTGTATCGACATATCTCCGGCAGTACAAGAGCTGCACTTCTGAAACTTGGTACTTCAGTAGAAAAGGCCTATCCGCGACTGTCTGCAAAGTTTCGTTGCACAATTCGAATAAATGCGAGATATATAATGAAAAGCGATATCAACTTTAAAACGCGCTAAATTTTGTTGATGTTTTGCGTATTCAGTTTGTATCGACATATCTCCGGCAGTACAAGAGCTGTACTTCTAGTACTTGGTACTTCAGTAGAACATGTGACTCCGCTGATCTGTGCAAAGTTTCGTTGCACAATTCGAATAAATGTGGAAGTTATAAACAAAAGGGATGTCAACTTTAAAACGCGCTAAATTTTGTTGATGTTTTGCGTATTCAGTTTGTATCGACATATCTCCGGCAGTACAAGAGCTGCAGTTCTGAAATTTGGTACTTCAGTAGAAAATGTGACTCCGCTAATCTGTGCAAAGTTTCGTTGCACAATTCGAATAAATGTGGAAGTTATAAACAAAAGCGATATCAACTTTAAAACGCGCTAAAGTTTGTTGATGTTTTGCGTATTCAGTTTGTATCGACATATCTCCGGCAGTACAAGAGCTGCACTTCTGAAACTTGGTACTTCAGTAGAAAATGTGACTCCGCTAATCTGTGCAAAGTTTCGTTGCACAATTCGAATAAATGTGGAAGTTATAAACAAAAGCGATATCAACTTTAAAACGCGCTAAATTTTGTTGATGTTTTGCGTATTCAGTTTGTATCGACATATTTCCGCCAGTAGAAAAGCTGCACTTCTGAAACTTGGTACTTCAGTAGAAAAGGCCTATCCGCGACTGTCTGCAAAGTTTCGTTGCACAATTCGAATAAATGTGGAAGTTATAAACAAAAGCGATATCAACTTTAAAACGCGCTAAATTTTGTTGATGTTTTGCGTATTCAGTTTGTATAGACATATCTCCGGCAGTACAAGAGCTGCACTTCTGAAACTTGGTACTTCAGTAGAAAATGTGACTCCGCTAATCTGTGCAAAGTTTCGTTGCACAATTCGAATAAATGTGGAAGTTATAAACAAAAGCGATATCAACTTTAAAACGCGCTAAATTTTGTTGATGTTTTGCGTATTCAGTTTGTATCGACATATCTCCGGCAGTACAAAAGCTGCACTTCTGAAACTTGGTACTTCAGTAGAAAAGGCCTATCCGCGACTGTCTGCAAAGTTTCGTTGCACAATTCGAATAAATGTGGAAGTTATAATCAAAAGCGATATCAACTTTAAAACGCGCTAAATTTTGTTGATGTTTTGCGTATTCAGTTTGTATCGACATATCTCCGGCAGTACAAGAGCTGTACTTCTGAAACTTGGTACTTCAGTAGAACATGTGACTCCGCTAATCTGTGCAAAGTTTCGTTGCACAATTCGAATAAATGTGGAAGTTATAAACAAAAGCGATGTCAACTTTAAAACGCGCTAAATTTTGTTGATGTTTTGCGTATTCAGTTTGTATCGACATATCTCCGGCAGTACCAGAGCTGCAGTTCTGAAATTTGGTACTTCAGTAGAAAATGTGACTCCGCTAATCTGTGCAAAGTTTCGTTGCACAATTCGAATAAATGTGGAAGTTATAAACAAAAGCGATATCAACTTTAAAACGCGCTAAATTTTGTTGATGTTTTGCGTATTCAGTTTGTATCGACATATCTCCGGCAGTACAAGAGCTGAACTCTTGAAACTTGGTACTTCAGTAGAAAAGGCCTATCCGCGACTGTCTGCAAAGTTTCGTTGCACAATTCGAATAAATGTGGAAGTTATAAACAAAAGCGATATCAACTTTAAAACGCGCTAAATTTTGTTGATGTTTTGCGTATTCAGTTTGTATCGACATATCTCCGACAGTACAAGAGCTGCACTTCTGAAACTTGGTACTTCAGTAGAACATGTGACTCCGCTTATCTCTGCAAAGTTTCGTTGCACAAATCTAAAGAATGTGGAAGTTATAAACAAAAGCGATATCCACTTTAAATCGCACTAAATTTTGTTGATAGATTGCGTATTCAGTTTGTATCGACATATCTCCGCCAGTAGAAAAGCTGCACTTCTGAAACTTGGTACTTCAGTAGTAAAGGCCTATCCGCGACTGTCTGCAAAGTTTCGTTGCACAATTGGAATAAATGTGGAAGTTATAAACAAAAGCGATATCAACTTTAAAACGCGCTAAATTTTGTTGATGTTTTGCGTATTCAGTTTGTATCGACATATCTCCGGCAGTACAAGAGCTGCACTTCTGAAACTTGGTACTTCAGTAGAAAATGTGACTCCGCTAATCTGTGCAAAGTTTCGTTGCACAATTCGAATAAATGTGGAAGTTATAAACAAAAGCGATATCAACTTTAAAACGCGCTAAATTTTGTTGATGTTTTGCGTATTCAGTTTGTATCGACATATCTCCGGCAGTACAAGAGCTGCACTTCTGAAACTTGGTACTTCAGTAGAAAAGGCCTATCCGCGACTGTCTGCAAAGTTTCGTTGCACAATTCGAATAAATGTGGAATATATAATCAAAAGCGATATCAACTTTAAAACGCGCTAAATTTTGTTGATGTTTTGCGTATTCAGTTTGTATTTACATATCTCCGGCAGTACAAGCGCTGTACTGCTGAAACTTGGTACTTCAGTAGAACATGTGACTCCGCTAATCTGTGCAAAGTTTCGTTGCACAATTCGAATAAATGTGGAAGTTATAAACAAAAGCGATATCAACTTTAAAACGCGCTAAATTTTGTTGATGTTTTGCGTATTCAGTTTGTATCGACATATCTCCGACAGTACAAGAGCTGCACTTCTGAAACTTGGTACTTCAGTAGAACATGTGACTCCGCTTATCTCTGCAAAGTTTCGTTGCACAAATCTAAAGAATGTGGAAGTTATAAACAAAAGCGATATCCACTTTAAATCGCACTAAATTTTGTTGATAGATTGCGTATTCAGTTTGTATCGACATATCTTCGCCAGTAGAAAAGCTGCACTTCTGAAACTTTGTACTTCAGTAGAAAAGGCCTATCCGCGACTGTCTGCAAAGTTTCGTTGCACAATTCGAATAAATGTGGAAGTTATAAACAAAAGCGATATCAACTTTAAAACGAACTAAATTTTGTTGATGTTTTGCGTATTCAGTTTGTATCGACATATCTCCGGCAGTACAAGAGCTGCACTTCTGAAACTTGGTACTTCAGTAGAAAAGGCCTATCCGCGACTGTCTGCAAAGTTTCGTTGCACAATTCGAATAAATGCGAGATATATAATGAAAAGCGATATCAACTTTAAAACGCGCTAAATTTTGTTGATGTTTTGCGTATTCAGTTTGTATCGACATATCTCCGGCAGTACAAGAGCTGTACTTCTAGTACTTGGTACTTCAGTAGAACATGTGACTCCGCTGATCTGTGCAAAGTTTCGTTGCACAATTCGAATAAATGTGGAAGTTATAAACAAAAGGGATGTCAACTTTAAAACGCGCTAAATTTTGTTGATGTTTTGCGTATTCAGTTTGTATCGACATATCTCCGGCAGTACAAGAGCTGCAGTTCTGAAATTTGGTACTTCAGTAGAAAATGTGACTCCGCTAATCTGTGCAAAGTTTCGTTGCACAATTCGAATAAATGTGGAAGTTATAAACAAAAGCGATATCAACTTTAAAACGCGCTAAAGTTTGTTGATGTTTTGCGTATTCAGTTTGTATCGACATATCTCCGGCAGTACAAGAGCTGCACTTCTGAAACTTGGTACTTCAGTAGAAAATGTGACTCCGCTAATCTGTGCAAAGTTTCGTTGCACAATTCGAATAAATGTGGAAGTTATAAACAAAAGCGATATCAACTTTAAAACGCGCTAAATTTTGTTGATGTTTTGCGTATTCAGTTTGTATCGACATATTTCCGCCAGTAGAAAAGCTGCACTTCTGAAACTTGGTACTTCAGTAGAAAAGGCCTATCCGCGACTGTCTGCAAAGTTTCGTTGCACAATTCGAATAAATGTGGAAGTTATAAACAAAAGCGATATCAACTTTAAAACGCGCTAAATTTTGTTGATGTTTTGCGTATTCAGTTTGTATAGACATATCTCCGGCAGTACAAGAGCTGCACTTCTGAAACTTGGTACTTCAGTAGAAAATGTGACTCCGCTAATCTGTGCAAAGTTTCGTTGCACAATTCGAATAAATGTGGAAGTTATAAACAAAAGCGATATCAACTTTAAAACGCGCTAAATTTTGTTGATGTTTTGCGTATTCAGTTTGTATCGACATATCTCCGGCAGTACAAAAGCTGCACTTCTGAAACTTGGTACTTCAGTAGAAAAGGCCTATCCGCGACTGTCTGCAAAGTTTCGTTGCACAATTCGAATAAATGTGGAAGTTATAATCAAAAGCGATATCAACTTTAAAACGCGCTAAATTTTGTTGATGTTTTGCGTATTCAGTTTGTATCGACATATCTCCGGCAGTACAAGAGCTGTACTTCTGAAACTTGGTACTTCAGTAGAACATGTGACTCCGCTAATCTGTGCAAAGTTTCGTTGCACAATTCGAATAAATGTGGAAGTTATAAACAAAAGCGATGTCAACTTTAAAACGCGCTAAATTTTGTTGATGTTTTGCGTATTCAGTTTGTATCGACATATCTCCGGCAGTACCAGAGCTGCAGTTCTGAAATTTGGTACTTCAGTAGAAAATGTGACTCCGCTAATCTGTGCAAAGTTTCGTTGCACAATTCGAATAAATGTGGAAGTTATAAACAAAAGCGATATCAACTTTAAAACGCGCTAAATTTTGTTGATGTTTTGCGTATTCAGTTTGTATCGACATATCTCCGGCAGTACAAGAGCTGAACTCTTGAAACTTGGTACTTCAGTAGAAAAGGCCTATCCGCGACTGTCTGCAAAGTTTCGTTGCACAATTCGAATAAATGTGGAAGTTATAAACAAAAGCGATATCAACTTTAAAACGCGCTAAATTTTGTTGATGTTTTGCGTATTCAGTTTGTATCGACATATCTCCGGCAGTACAAGAGCTGTACTTCTTAAACTTGGTACTTCAGTAGAAAATGTGACTCCGCTAATCTGTGCAAAGTTTCGTTGCACAATTCGAATAAATGTGGAAGTTATAAACAAAAGCGATATCAACTTTAAAACGCGCTAAATTTTGTTGATGTTTTGCGTATTCAGTTTGTATCGACATATCTCCGACAGTACAAGAGCTGCACTTCTGAACCTTGGTACTTCAGTAGAACATGTGACTCCGCTTATCTCTGCAAAGTTTCGTTGCACAAATCTAAAGAATGTGGAAGTTATAAACAAAAGCGATATCCACTTTAAATCGCACTAAATTTTGTTGATAGATTGCGTATTCAGTTTGTATCGACATATCTCCGCCAGTAGAAAAGCTGCATTTCTGAAACTTGGTACTTCAGTAGAAAAGGCCTATCCGCGACTGTCTGCAAAGTTTCGTTGCACAATTCGAATAAATGTGGAAGTTATAAACAAAAGCGATATCAACTTTAAAACGCGCTAAATTTTGTTGATGTTTTGCGTATTCAGTTTGTATCGACATATCTCCGGCAGTACAAGAGCTGCACTTCTGAAACTTGGTACTTCAGTAGAAAAGGCCTATCCGCGACTGTCTGCAAAGTTTCGTTGCACAATTCGAATAAATGTGAGATATATAATGAAAAGCGATATCAACTTTAAAACGCGCTAAATTTTGTTGATGTTTTGCGTATTCAGTTTGTATCGACATATCTCCGGCAGTACAAGAGCTGTACTTCTAGTACTTGGTACTTCAGTAGAACATGTGACTCCGCTGATCTGTGCAAAGTTTCGTTGCACAATTCGAATAAATGTGGAAGTTATAAACAAAAGGGATGTCAACTTTAAAACGCGCTAAATTTTGTTGATGTTTTGCGTATTCAGTTTGTATCGACATATCTCCGGCAGTACAAGAGCTGCAGTTCTGAAATTTGGTACTTCAGTAGAAAATGTGACTCCGCTAATCTGTGCAAAGTTTCGTTGCACAATTCGAATAAATGTGGAAGTTATAAACAAAAGCGATATCAACTTTAAAACGCGCTAAAGTTTGTTGATGTTTTGCGTATTCAGTTTGTATCGACATATCTCCGGCAGTACAAGAGCTTCACTTCTGAAACTTGGTACTTCAGTAGAAAATGTGACTCCGCTAATCTGTGCAAAGTTTCGTTGCACAATTCGAATAAATGTGGAAGTTATAAACAAAAGCGATATCAACTTTAAAACGCGCTAAATTTTGTTGATGTTTTGCGTATTCAGTTTGTATCGACATATTTCCGCCAGTAGAAAAGCTGCACTTCTGAAACTTGGTACTTCAGTAGAAAAGGCCTATCCGCGACTGTCTGCAAAGTTTCGTTGCACAATTCGAATAAATATGGAAGTTATAAACCAAAGCGATATCAACTTTAAAACGCGCTAAATTTTGTTGATGTTTTGCGTATTCAGTTTGTATAGACATATCTCCGGCAGTACAAGAGCTGCACTTCTGAAACTTGGTACTTCAGTAGAAAATGTGACTCCGCTAATCTGTGCAAAGTTTCGTTGCACAATTCGAATAAATGTGGAAGTTATAAACAAAAGCGATATCAACTTTAAAACGCGCTAAATTTTGTTGATGTTTTGCGTATTCAGTTTGTATCGACATATCTCCGGCAGTACAAAAGCTGCACTTCTGAAACTTGGTACTTCAGTAGAAAAGGCCTATCCGCGACTGTCTGCAAATTTTCGTTGCACAATTCGAATAAATGTGGAAGTTATAATCAAAAGCGATATCAACTTTAAAACGCGCTAAATTTTGTTGATGTTTTGCGTATTCAGTTTGTATCGACATATCTCCGGCAGTACAAGAGCTGTACTTCTGAAACTTGGTCCTTCAGTAGAACATGTGACTCCGCTAATCTGTGCAAAGTTTCGTTGCACAATTCGAATAAATGTGGAAGTTATAAACAAAAGCGATGTCAACTTTAAAACGCGCTAAATTTTGTTGATGTTTTGCGTATTCAGTTTGTATCGACATATCTCCGGCAGTACCAGAGCTGCAGTTCTGAAATTTGGTACTTCAGTAGAAAATGTGACTCCGCTAATCTGTGCAAAGTTTCGTTGCACAATTCGAATAAATGTGGAAGTTATAAACAAAAGCGATATCAACTTTAAAACGCGCTAAATTTTGTTGATGTTTTGCGTATTCAGTTTGTATCGACATATCTCCGGCAGTACAAGAGCTGAACTCTTGAAACTTGGTACTTCAGTAGAAAAGGCCTATCCGCGACTGTCTGCAAAGTTTCGTTGCACAATTCGAATAAATGTGGAAGTTATAAACAAAAGCGATATCAACTTTAAAACGCGCTAAATTTTGTTGATGTTTTGCGTATTCAGTTTGTATCGACATATCTCCGGCAGTACAAGAGCTGTACTTCTGAAACTTGGTACTTCAGTAGAACATGTGCCTCCGCTAATCTGTGCAAAGTTTCGTTGCACAATTCGAATAAATGTGGAAGTTATAAACAAAAGCGATGTCAACTTTAAAACGCGCTAAATTTTGTTGATGTTTTGCGTATTCAGTTTGTATCGACATATCTCCGACAGTACAAGAGCTGCACTTCTGAAACTTGGTCCTTCAGTAGAACATGTGACTCCGCTTATCTCTGCAAAGTTTCGTTGCACAATTCTAAAGAATGTGGAAGTTATAACCAAAAGCGATATCCACTTTAAATCGCACTAAATTTTGTTGATAGATTGCGTATTCAGTTTGTATCGACATATCTCCGCCAGTAGAAAAGCTGCACTTCTGAAACTTGGTACTTCAGTAGAAAAGGCCTATCCGCGACTGTCTGCAAAGTTTCGTTGCACAATTCGAATAAATGTGGAAGTTATAAACAAAAGCGATATCAACTTTAAAACGCGCTAAATTTTGTTGATGTTTTGCGTATTCAGTTTGTATCGACATATCTCCGCCAGTAGAAAAGCTGCACTTCTGAAACTTGGTACTTCAGTAGAAAATGTGACTCCGCTAATCTGTGCAAAGTTTCGTTGCACAATTCGAATAAATGTGGAAGTTATAAACAAAAGCGATATCAACTTTAAAACGCGCTAAATTTTGTTGATGTTTTGCGTATTCAGTTTGTATCGACATATCTCCGGCAGTACAAGAGCTGCACTTCTGAAACTTGGTACTTCAGTAGAAAATGTGACTCCGCTAATCTGTGCAAAGTTTCGTTGCACAATTCGAATAAATGTGGAAGTTATAAACAAAAGCGATATCAACTTTAAAACGCGCTAAATTTTGTTGATGTTTTGCGTATTCAGTTTGTATCGACATATCTCCGGCAGTACAAGAGCTGCACTTCTGAAACTTGGTACTTCAGTAGAAAAGGCCTATCCGCGACTGTCTGCAAAGTTTCGTTGCACAATTCGAATAAATGTGGAAGTAATAATCAAAAGCGATATCAACTTTAAAACGCGCTAAATTTTGTTGATGTTTTGCGTATTCAGTTTGTATCGACATATCTCCGGCAGTACAAGAGCTGCACTTCTGAAACTTGGTACTTCAGTAGAACATGTGCCTCCGCTAATCTGTGCAAAGTTTCGTTGCACAATTCGAATAAATGTGGAAGTTATAAACAAAAGCGATGTCAACTTTAAAACGCGCTAAATTTTGTTGATGTTTTGCGTATTCAGTTTGTATCGACATATCTCCGACAGTACAAGAGCTGCACTTCTGAAACTTGGTCCTTCAGTAGAACATGTGACTCCGCTTATCTCTGCAAAGTTTCGTTGCACAATTCTAAAGAATGTGGAAGTTATAACCAAAAGCGATATCCACTTTAAATCGCACTAAATTTTGTTGATAGATTGCGTATTCAGTTTGTATCGACATATCTCCGCCAGTAGAAAAGCTGCACTTCTGAAACTTGGTACTTCAGTAGAAAAGGCCTATCCGCGACTGTCTGCAAAGTTTCGTTGCACAATTCGAATAAATGTGGAAGTTATAAACAAAAGCGATATCAACTTTAAAACGCGCTAAATTTTGTTGATGTTTTGCGTATTCAGTTTGTATCGACATATCTCCGGCAGTACAAGAGCTGCACTTCTCAAATTTGGTACTTCAGTAGAAAATGTGACTCCGCTAATCTGTGCAAAGTTTCGTTGCACAATTCGAATAAATGTGGAAGTTATAAACAAAAGCGATATCAACTTTAAAACGCGCTAAATTTTGTTGATGTTTTGCGTATTCAGTTTGTATCGACATATCTCCGGCAGTACAATAGCTGCACTTCTGAAACTTGGTACTTCAGTAGAAAAGGCCTATCCGCGACTGTCTGCAAAGTTTCGTTGCACAATTCGAATAAATGTGGAATATATAATCAAAAGCGATATCAACTTTAAAACGCGCTAAATTTTGTTGATGTTTTGCGTATTCAGTTTGTATCGACATATCTCCGGCAGTACAAGAGCTGTACTTCTGAAACTTGGTACTTCAGTAGAACATGTGACTCCGCTTATCTGTGCAAAGTTTCGTTGCACAATTCGAATAAATGTGGAAGTTATAAATAAAAGCGATGTCAACTTTAAAACGCGCTAAATTTTGTTGATGTTTTGCGTATTCAGTTTGTATCGACATATCTCCGGCAGTAAAGAGCTGCAGTTCTGAAATTTGGTATTTCAGTAGAAAATGTGACTCCGCTAATCTGTGCAAAGTTTCGTTGCACAATTCGAATAAATGGAGAAGTTATAAACAAAAGCGATATCAACTTTAAAACGCGCTAAAGTTTGTTGATGTTTTGCGTATTCAGTTTGTATCGACATATCTCCGGCAGTACAAGAGCTGCACTTCTGAAACTTGGTACTTCAGTAGAAAAGGCCTATCCGCGACTGTCTGCAAATTTTCGTTGCACAATTCGAATAAATGTGGAAGTTATAAACAAAAGCGATATCAACTTTAAAACGCGCTAAATTTTGTTGATGTTTTGCGTATTCAGTTTGTATCGACATATCTCCGGTAGTACAAGAGCTGTACTTCTTAAACTTGGTACTTCAGTAGAAAATGTGACTCCGCTAATCTGTGCAAAGTTTCGTTGCACAATTGGAATAAATGTGGAAGTTATAAACAAAAGCGATATCAACTTTAAAACGCGCTAAATTTTGTTGATGTTTTGCGTATTCAGTTTGTATCGACATATCTCCGGCAGTACAAGAGCTGTACTTCTGAAACTTGGTACTTCAGTAGAACATGTGCCTCCGCTAATCTGTGCAAAGTTTCGTTGCACAATTCGAATAAATGTGGAAGTTATAAACAAAAGCGATGTCAACTTTAAAACGCGCTAAATTTTGTTTATGTTTTGCGTATTCAGTTTGTATCGACATATCTCCGACAGTACAAGAGCTGCACTTCTGAAACTTGGTCCTTCAGTAGAACATGTGACTCCGCTTATCTCTGCAAAGTTTCGTTGCACAATTCTAAAGAATGTGGAAATTATAACCAAAAGCGATATCCACTTTAAATCGCACTAAATTTTGTTGATAGATTGCGTATTCAGTTTGTATCGACATATCTCCGCCAGTAGAAAAGCTGCACTTCTGAAACTTGGTACTTCAGTAGAAAAGGCCTATCCGAAACTGTCTGCAAAGTTTCGTTGCACAATTCGAATAAATGTGGAAGTTATAAACAAAAGCGATATCAACTTTAAAACGCGCTAAATTTTGTTGATGTTTTGCGTATTCAGTTTGTATCGACATATCTCCGCCAGTAGAAAAGCTGCACTTCTGAAACTTGGTACTTCAGTAGAAAATGTGACTCTGCTAATCTGTGCAAAGTTTCGTTGCACAATTCGAATAAATGTGGAAGTTATAAACAAAAGCGATATCAACTTTAAAACGCGCTATATTTTGTTGATGTTTTGCGTATTCAGTTTGTATCGACATATCTCCGGCAGTACAAGAGCTGCACTTCTGAAACTTGGTACTTCAGTAGAAAATGTGACTCCGCTAATCTGTGCAAAGTTTCGTTGCACAATTCGAATAAATGTGGAAGTTATAAACAAAAGCGATATCAACTTTAAAACGCGCTAAATTTTGTTGATGTTTTGCGTATTCAGTTTGTATCGACATATCTCCGGCAGTACAAGAGCTGCACTTCTGAAACTTGGTACTTCAGTAGAAAAGGCCTATCCGCGACTGTCTGCAAAGTTTCGTTGCACAATTCGAATAAATGTGGAAGTAATAATCAAAAGCGATATCAACTTTAAAACGCGCTAAATTTTGTTGATGTTTTGCGTATTCAGTTTGTATCGACATATCTCCGGCAGTACAAGAGCTGTACTTCTGAAACTTGGTACTTCAGTAGAACATGTGCCTCCGCTAATCTGTGCAAAGTTTCGTTGCACAATTCGAATAAATGTGGAAGTTATAAACAAAAGCGATGTCAACTTTAAAACGCGCTAAATTTTGTTGATGTTTTGCGTATTCAGTTTGTATCGACATATCTCCGACAGTACAAGAGCTGCACTTCTTAAACTTGGTCCTTCAGTAGAACATGTGACTCCGCTTATCTCTGCAAAGTTTCGTTGCACAATTCTAAAGAATGTGGAAGTTATAACCAAAAGCGATATCCACTTTAAATCGCACTAAATTTTGTTGATAGATTGCGTATTCAGTTTGTATCGACATATCTCCGCCAGTAGAAAAGCTGCACTTCTGAAACTTGGTACTTCAGTAGAAAAGGCCTATCCGCGACTGTCTGCAAAGTTTCGTTGCACAATTCGAATAAATGTGGAAGTTATAAACAAAAGCGATATCAACTTTAAAACGCGCTAAATTTTGTTGATGTTTTGCGTATTCAGTTTGTATCGACATATCTCCGGCAGTACAAGAGCTGCACTTCTCAAATTTGGTACTTCAGTAGAAAATGTGACTCCGCTAATCTGTGCAAAGTTTCGTTGCACAATTCGAATAAATGTGGAAGTTATAAACAAAAGCGATATCAACTTTAAAACGCGCTAAATTTTGTTGATGTTTTGCGTATTCAGTTTGTATCGACATATCTCCGGCAGTACAATAGCTGTACTTCTGAAACTTGGTACTTCAGTAGAACATGTGACTCCGCTTATCTGTGCAAAGTTTCGTTGCACAATTCGAATAAATGTGGAAGTTATAAATAAAAGCGATGTCAACTTTAAAACGCGCTAAATTTTGTTGATGTTTTGCGTATTCAGTTTGTATCGACATATCTCCGGCAGTAAAGAGCTGCAGTTCTGAAATTTGGTACTTCAGTAGAAAATGTGACTCCGCTAATCTGTGCAAAGTTTCGTTGCACAATTCGAATAAATGGAGAAGTTATAAACAAAAGCGATATCAACTTTAAAACGCGCTAAAGTTTGTTGATGTTTTGCGTATTCAGTTTGTATCGACATATCTCCGGCAGTACAAGAGCTGCACTTCTGAAACTTGGTACTTCAGTAGAAAAGGCCTATCCGCGACTGTCTGCAAATTTTCGTTGCACAATTCGAATAAATGTGGAAGTTATAAACAAAAGCGATATCAACTTTAAAACGCGCTAAATTTTGTTGATGTTTTGCGTATTCAGTTTGTATCGACATATCTCCGGTAGTACAAGAGCTGTACTTCTTAAACTTGGTACTTCAGTAGAAAATGTGACTCCGCTAATCTGTGCAAAGTTTCGTTGCACAATTGGAATAAATGTGGAAGTTATAAACAAAAGCGATATCAACTTTAAAACGCGCTAAATTTTGTTGATGTTTTGCGTATTCAGTTTGTATCGACATATCTCCGACAGTACAAGAGCTGCACTTCATAACCTTGGTACGTCAGTAGAACATGTGACTCCGCTTATCTCTGCAAAGTTTCGTTGCACAAATCTAAAGAATGTGGAAGTTATAAACAAAAGCGATATCCACTTTAAATCGCACTAAATTTTGTTGATAGATTGCGTATTCAGTTTGTATCGACATATCTCCGGCAGTACAAGAGCTGCACTTCTGAAACTTGGTACTTCAGTAGAAAAGGCCTATCCGCGACTGTCTGCAAAGTTTCGTTGCACAATTCGAATAAATGTGGAAGTTATAATCAAAAGCGATATCAACTTTAAAACGCGCTAAATTTTGTTGATGTTTTGCGTATTCAGTTTGTATCGACATATCTCCGGCAGTACAAGAGCTGCACTTCTGAAACTTGGTACTTCAGTAGAAAATGTGACTCCGCTAATCTGTGCAAAGTTTCGTTGCACAATTCGAATAAATGTGGAAGTTATAAACAAAAGCGATATCAACTTTAAAACGCGCTAAATTTTGTTGATGTTTTGCGTATTCAGTTTGTATCGACATATCTCCGGCAGTACAATAGCTGCACTTCTGAAACTTGGTACTTCAGTAGAAAAGGCCTATCCGCGACTGTCTGCAAAGTTTCGTTGCACAATTCGAATAAATGTGGAAGTTATAATCAAAAGCGATATCAACTTTAAAACGCGCTAAATTTTGTTAATGTTTTGCGTATTCAGTTTGTATCGACATATCTCCGGCAGTACAAGAGCTGTACTTCTGAAACTTGGTACTTCAGTAGAACATGTGACTCCGCTAATCTGTGCAAAGTTTCGTTGCACAATTCGAATAAATGTGGAAGTTATAAACAAAAGCGATGTCAACTTTAAAACGCGCTAAATTTTGTTGATGTTTTGCGTATTCAGTTTGTATCGACATATCTCCGACAGTACAAGAGCTGCACTTCTGAAACTTGGTACTTCAGTAGAACATGTGACTCCGCTTATCTCTGCAAAGTTTCGTTGCACAATTCTAAAGAATGTGGAAGTTATAATCAAAAGCGATATCCACTTTAAATCGCACTAAATTTTGTTGATAGATTGCGTATTCAGTTTGTATCGACATATTTCAGCCAGTAGAAAAGCTGCACTTCTGAAACTTGGTACTTCAGTAGAAAAGGCCTATCCGCGACTGTCTGCAAAGTTTCGTTGCACAATTCGAATAAATGTGGAAGTTATAAACAAAAGCGATATCAACTTTAAAACGCGCTAAATTTTGTTGATGTTTTGCGTATTCAGTTTGTATCGACATATCTCCGGCAGTACAAGAGCTGCACTTCTGAAACTTGGTACTTCAGTAGAAAATGTGACTCCGCTAATCTGTGCAAAGTTTCGTTGCACAATTCGAATAAATGTGGAAGTTATAAACAAAAGCGATATCAACTTTAAAACGCGCTAAATTTTGTTGATGTTTTGCGTATTCAGTTTGTATCGACATATCTCCGGCAGTACAAGAGCTGCACTTCTGAAACTTGGTACTTCAGTAGAAAAGGCCTATCCGCGACTGTCTGCAAAGTTTCGTTGCACAATTCGAATAAATGTGGAAGTTATAATCAAAAGCGATATCAACTTTAAAACGCGCTAAATTTTGTTGATGTTTTGCGTATTCAGTTTGTATCGACATATCTCCGGCAGTACAAGAGCTGCACTTCTGAAACTTGGTACTTCAGTAGAGAATGTGACTCCGCTAATCTGTGCAAAGTTTCGTTGCACAATTCGAATAAATGTGGAAGTTATAAACAAAAGCGATATCAACTTTAAAACGCGCTAAATTTTGTTGATGTTTTGCGTATTCAGTTTGTATCGACATATCTCCGGCAGTACAAGAGCTGCACTTCTGAAATTTGGTACTTCAGTAGAAAATGTGACTCCGCTAATCTGTGCAAAGTTTCGTTTCACAATTCGAATAAATGTGGAAGTTATAAACAAAAGCGATATCAACTTTAAAACGCGCTAAAGTTTGTTGATGTTTTGCGTATTCAGTTTGTATCGACATATCTCCGGCAGTACAAGAGCTGCACTTCTGAAACTTGGTACTTCAGTAGAAAAGGCCTATCCGCGACTGTCTGCAAAGTTTCGTTGCACAATTCGAATAAATGTGGAAGTTATAAACAAAAGCGATATCAACTTTAAAACGCGCTAAATTTTGTTGATGTTTTGCGTATTCAGTTTGTATCGACATATCTCCGGCAGTACAAGAGCTGTACTTCTGAAACTTGGTACTTCAGTAGAACATGTGACTCCGCTTATCTGTGCAAAGTTTCGTTGCACAATTCGAATAAATGTGGAAGTTATAAATAAAAGCGATGTCAAGTTTAAAACGCGCTAAATTTTGTTGATGTTTTGCGGGATCAGTTTGTATCGACATATCTCCGGCAGTAAAGAGCTGCAGTTCTGAAATTTGGTACTTCAGTAGAAAATGTGACTCCGCTAATCTGTGCAAAGTTTAGTTGCACAATTCGAATAAATGGAGAAGTTATAAACAAAAGCGATATCAACTTTAAAACGCGCTAAATTTTGTTGATGTTTTGCGTATTCAGTTTGTATCGACATATCTCCGGCAGTACAAGAGCTGCACTTCTGAAACTTGGTACTTCAGTAGAAAAGGCCTATCCGCGACTGTCTGCAAATTTTCGTTGCACAATTCGAATAAATGTGGAAGTTATAAACAAAAGCGATATCAACTTTAAAACGCGCTAAATTTTGTTGATGTTTTGCGTATTCAGTTTGTATCGACATATCTCCGGTAGTACAAGAGCTGTACTTCTTAAACTTGGTACTTCAGTAGAAAATGTGACTCCGCTAATCTGTGCAAAGTTTCGTTGCACAATTGGAATAAATGTGGAAGTTATAAACAAAAGCGATATCAACTTTAAAACGCGCTAAATTTTGTTGATGTTTTGCGTATTCAGTTTGTATCGACATATCTCCGACAGTACAAGAGCTGCACTTCATAACCTTGGTACTTCAGTAGAACATGTGACTCCGCTTATCTCTGCAAAGTTTCGTTGCACAAATCTAAAGAATGTGGAAGTTATAAACAAAAGCGATATCCACTTTAAATCGCACTAAATTTTGTTGATAGATTGCGTATTCAGTTTGTATCGACATATCTCCGGCAGTACAAGAGCTGCACTTCTGAAACTTGGTACTTCAGTAGAAAAGGCCTATCCGCGACTGTCTGCAAAGTTTCGTTGCACAATTCGAATAAATGTGGAAGTTATAATCAAAAGCGATATCAACTTTAAAACGCGCTAAATTTTGTTGATGTTTTGCGTATTCAGTTTGTATCGACATATCTCCGGCAGTACAAGAGCTGCACTTCTGAAACTTGGTACTTCAGTAGAAAATGTGACTCCGCTAATCTGTGCAAAGTTTCGTTGCACAATTCGAATAAATGTGGAAGTTATAAACAAAAGCGATATCAACTTTAAAACGCGCTAAATTTTGTTGATGTTTTGCGTATTCAGTTTGTATCGACATATCTCCGGCAGTACAATAGCTGCACTTCTGAAACTTGGTACTTCAGTAGAAAAGGCCTATCCGCGACTGTCTGCAAAGTTTCGTTGCACAATTCGAATAAATGTGGAAGTTATAATCAAAAGCGATATCAACTTTAAAACGCGCTAAATTTTGTTAATGTTTTGCGTATTCAGTTTGTATCGACATATCTCCGGCAGTACAAGAGCTGTACTTCTGAAACTTGGTACTTCAGTAGAACATGTGACTCCGCTAATCTGTGCAAAGTTTCGTTGCACAATTCGAATAAATGTGGAAGTTATAAACAAAAGCGATGTCAACTTTAAAACGCGCTAAATTTTGTTGATGTTTTGCGTATTCAGTTTGTATCGACATATCTCCGACAGTACAAGAGCTGCACTTCTGAAACTTGGTACTTCAGTAGAACATGTGACTCCGCTTATCTCTGCAAAGTTTCGTTGCACAATTCTAAAGAATGTGGAAGTTATAATCAAAAGCGATATCCACTTTAAATCGCACTAAATTTTGTTGATAGATTGCGTATTCAGTTTGTATCGACATATTTCAGCCAGTAGAAAAGCTGCACTTCTGAAACTTGGTACTTCAGTAGAAAAGGCCTATCCGCGACTGTCTGCAAAGTTTCGTTGCACAATTCGAATAAATGTGGAAGTTATAAACAAAAGCGATATCAACTTTAAAACGCGCTAAATTTTGTTGATGTTTTGCGTATTCAGTTTGTATCGACATATCTCCGGCGGTACAAGAGCTGCACTTCTGAAACTTGGTACTTCAGTAGAAAATGTGACTCCGCTAATCTGTGCAAAGTTTCGTTGCACAATTCGAATAAATGTGGAAGTTATAAACAAAAGCGATATCAACTTTAAAACGCGCTAAATTTTGTTGATGTTTTGCGTATTCAGTTTGTATCGACATATCTCCGGCAGTACAAGAGCTGCACTTCTGAAACTTGGTACTTCAGTAGAAAAGGCCTATCCGCGACTGTCTGCAAAGTTTCGTTGCACAATTCGAATAAATGTGGAAGTTATAATCAAAAGCGATATCAACTTTAAAACGCGCTAAATTTTGTTGATGTTTTGCGTATTCAGTTTGTATCGACATATCTCCGGCAGTACAAGAGCTGCACTTCTGAAACTTGGTACTTCAGTAGAGAATGTGACTCCGCTAATCTGTGCAAAGTTTCGTTGCACAATTCGAATAAATGTGGAAGTTATAAACAAAAGCGATATCAACTTTAAAACGCGCTAAATTTTGTTGATGTTTTGCGTATTCAGTTTGTATCGACATATCTCCGGCAGTACAAGAGCTGCACTTCTGAAATTTGGTACTTCAGTAGAAAATGTGACTCCGCTAATCTGTGCAAAGTTTCGTTGCACAATTCGAATAAATGTGGAAGTTATAAACAAAAGCGATATCAACTTTAAAACGCGCTAAAGTTTGTTGATGTTTTGCGTATTCAGTTTGTATCGACATATCTCCGGCAGTACAAGAGCTGCACTTCTGAAACTTGGTACTTCAGTAGAAAAGGCCTATCCGCGACTGTCTGCAAAGTTTCGTTGCACAATTCGAATAAATGTGGAAGTTATAAACAAAAGCGATATCAACTTTAAAACGCGCTAAATTTTGTTGATGTTTTGCGTATTCAGTTTGTATCGACATATCTCCGGCAGTACAAGAGCTGTACTTCTTAAACTTGGTACTTCAGTAGAAAATGTGACTCCGCTAATCTGTGCAAAGTTTCGTTGCACAATTGGAATAAATGTGGAAGTTATAAACAAAAGCGATATCAACTTTAAAACGCGCTAAATTTTGTTGATGTTTTGCGTATTCAGTTTGTATCGACATATCTCTGACAGTACAAGAGCTGCACTTCTGAACCTTGGTACTTGAGTAGAACATGTGACTCCGCTAATCTGTGCAAAGTTTCGTTGCACAAATCTAAAGAATGTGGAAGTTATAAACAAAAGCGATATCCACTTTAAATCGCACTAAATTTTGTTGATAGATTGCGTATTCAGTTTGTATCGACATATCTCCGGCAGTACAATAGCTGCACTTCTGAAACTTGGTACTTCAGTAGAAAAGGCCTATCCGCGACTGTCTGCAAAGTTTCGTTGCACAATTCGAATAAATGTGGAAGTTATAATCAAAAGCGATATCAACTTTAAAACGCGCTAAATTTTGTTGATGTTTTGCGTATTCAGTTTGTATCGACATATCTCCGGCAGTACAAGAGCTGCACTTCTGAAACTTGGTACTTCAGTAGAAAATGTGACTCGGCTAATCTGTGCAAAGTTTCGTTGCACAATTCGAATAAATGTGGAAGTTATAAACAAAAGCGATATCAACTTTAAAACGCGCTAAATTTTTTTGATGTTTTGCGTATTCAGTTTGTATCGACATATCTCCGGCAGTACAAGAGCTGCACTTCTGAAACTTGGTACTTCAGTAGAAAAGGCCTATCCGCGACTGTCTGCAAAGTTTCGTTGCACAATTCGAATAAATGTGGAAGTTATAATCAAAAGCGATATCAACTTTAAAACGCGCTAAATTTTGTTAATGTTTTGCGTATTCAGTTTGTATCGACATATCTCCGGCAGTACAAGAGCTGTACTTCTGAAACTTGGTACTTCAGTAGAACATGTGACTCCGCTAATCTGTGCAAAGTTTCGTTGCACAATTCGAATAAATGTGGAAGTTATAAACAAAAGCGATGTCAACTTTAAAACGCGCTAAATTTTGTTGATGTTTTGCGTATTCAGTTTGTATCGACATATCTCCGACAGTACAAGAGCTGCAGTTCTGAAACTTGGTACTTCAGTAGAACATGTGACTCCGCTTATCTCTGCAAAGTTTCGTTGCACAATTCTAAAGAATGTGGAAGTTATAATCAAAAGCGATATCCACTTTAAATCGCACTAAATTTTGTTGATAGATTGCGTATTCAGTTTGTATCGACATATTTCCGCCAGTAGAAAAGCTGCACTTCTGAAACTTGGTACTTCAGTAGAAAAGGCCTATCCGCGACTGTCTGCAAAGTTTCGTTGCACAATTCGAATAAATGTGGAAGTTATAAACAAAAGCGATATCAACTTTAAAACGCGCTAAATTTTGTTGATGTTTTGCGTATTCAGTTTGTATCGACATATCTCCGGCAGTACAAGAGCTGCACTTCTGAAACTTGGTACTTCAGTAGAAAATGTGACTCCGCTAATCTGTGCAAAGTTTCGTTGCACAATTCGAATAAATGTGGAAGTTATAAACAAAAGCGATATCAACTTTAAAACGCGCTAAATTTTGTTGATGTTTTGCGTATTCAGTTTGTATCGACATATCTCCGGCAGTACAAGAGCTGCACTTCTGAAACTTGGTACTTCAGTAGAAAAGGCCTATCCGCGACTGTCTGCAAAGTTTCGTTGCACAATTCGAATAAATGTGGAAGTTATAATCAAAAGCGATATCAACTTTAAAACGCGCTAAATTTTGTTGATGTTTTGCGTATTCAGTTTGTATCGACATATCTCCGGCAGTACAAGAGCTGCACTTCTGAAACTTGGTACTTCAGTAGAAAATGTGACTCCGCTAATCTGTGCAAAGTTTCGTTGCACAATTCGAATAAATGTGGAAATTATAAACAAAAGCGATATCAACTTTAAAACGCGCTAAATTTTGTTGATGTTTTGCGTATTCAGTTTGTATCGACATATCTCCGGCAGTACAAGAGCTGTACTTCTGAAACTTGGTACTTCAGTAGAACATGTGACTCCGCTAATCTGTGCAAAGTTTCGTTGCACAATTCGAATAAATGTGGAAGTTATAAACAAAAGCGATGTCAACTTTAAAACGCGCTAAATTTTGTTGATGTTTTGCGTATTCAGTTTGTATCGACATATCTCCGACAGTACAAGAGCTGCACTTCTGAAACTTGGTACTTCAGTAGAACATGGGACTCCGCTTATCTCTGCAAAGTTTCGTTGCACAATTCTAAAGAATGTGGAAGTTATAACCAAAAGCGATATCAACTTTAAAACGCGCTAAATTTTGTTGATGTTTTGCGTATTCAGTTTGTATCGACATATCTCCGGCAGTACAAGAGCTGCACTTCTGAAACTTGGTACTTCAGTAGAAAAGGCCTATCCGCGACTGTCTGCAAAGTTTCGTTGCACAATTCGAATAAATGTGAAAGTTATAACCAAAAGCGATATCAACTTTAAAACGCGCTAAATTTTGTTGATGTTTTGCGTATTCAGTTTGTATCGACATATCTCCGGCAGTACAAGAGCTGCACTTCTGAAACTTGGTACTTCAGTAGAAAATGTGACTCCGCTAATCTGTGCAAAGTTTCGTTGCACAATTCGAATAAATGTGGAAGTTATAAACAAAAGCGATATCAACTTTAAAACGCGCTAAATTTTGTTGATGTTTTGCGTATTCAGTTTGTATCGACATATCTCCGGCAGTACAAGAGCTGCACTTCTGAAACTTGGTACTTCAGTAGAAAAGGCCTATCCGCGACTGTCTGCAAAGTTTCGTTGCACAATTCGAATAAATGTGGAAGTTATAATCAAAAGCGATATCAACTTTAAAACGCGCTAAATTTTGTTGATGTTTTGCGTATTCAGTTTGTATCGACATATCTCCGGCAGTACAAGAGCTGCACTTCTGAAACTTGGTACTTCAGTAGAAAATGTGACTCCGCTAATCTGTGCAAAGTTTCGTTGCACAATTCGAATAAATGTGGAAGTTATAAACAAAAGCGATATCAACTTTAAAACGCGCTAAATTTTGTTGATGTTTTGCGTATTCAGTTTGTATCGACATATCTCCGGCAGTACAAGAGCTGCACTTCTGAAACTTGGTACTTCAGTAGAAAAGGCCTATCCGCGACTGTCTGCAAAGTTTCGTTGCACAATTCGAATAAATGTGGAAGTTATAATCAAAAGCGATATCAACTTTAAAACGCGCTAAATTTTGTTGATGTTTTGCGTATTCAGTTTGTATCGACATATCTCCGGCAGTACAAGAGCTGTACTTCTGAAACTTGGTACTTCAGTAGAACATGTGACTCCGCTAATCTGTGCAAAGTTTCGTTGCACAATTGGAATAAATGTGGAAGTTATAAACAAAAGCGATGTCAACTTTAAAACGCGCTAAATTTTGTTGATGTTTTGCGTATTCAGTTTGTATCGACATATCTCCGACAGTACAAGAGCTGCACTTCTGAGACTTGGTACTTCAGTAGAACATGTGACTCCGCTTATCTCTGCAAAGTTTCGTTGCACAATTCTAAAGAATGTGGAAGTTATAACCAAAAGCGATATCCACTTTAAATCGCACTAAATTTTGTTGATAGATTGCGTATTCAGTTTGTATCGACATATCTCCGCCAGTAAAAAAGCTGCACTTCTGAAACTTGGTACTTCAGTAGAAAAGGCCTATCCGCGACTGTCTGCAAAGTTTCGTTCAACAATTCGAATAAATGTGGAAGGTATAAACAAAAGCGATATCAACTTTAAAACGCGCTAAATTTTGTTGATGTTTTGCGTATTCAGTTTGTATCGACATATCTCCGGCAGTACAAGAGCTGCACTTCTGAAATTTGGTACTTCAGTAGAAAATGTGACTCCGCTAATCTGTGCAAAGTTTCGTTGCACAATTCGAATAAATGTGGAAGTTATAAACAAAAGCGATATCAACTTTAAAACGCGCTAAATTTTGTTGATGTTTTGCGTATTCAGTTTGTATCGACATATCTCCGGCAGTACAAGAGCTGCACTTCTGAAACTTGGTACTTCAGTAGAAAAGGCCTATCCGCGACTGTCTGCAAAGTTTCGTTGCACAATTCGAATAAATGTGGAATATATAATCAAAAGCGATATCAACTTTAAAACGCGCTAAATTTTGTTGATGTTTTGCGTATTCAGTTTGTATCGACATATCTCCGGCAGTACAAGAGCTGTACTTCTGAAACTTGGTACTTCAGTAGAACATGTGACTCCGCTAATCTGTGCAAAGTTTCGTTGCACAATTCGAATAAATGTGGAAGTTATAAACAAAAGCGATGTCAACTTTAAAACGCGCTAAATTTTGTTGATGTTTTGCGCATTCAGTTTGTATCGACATATCTCCGGCAGTAAAGATCTGCAGTTCTGAAATTTGGTACTTCAGTAGAAAATGTGACTCCGCTAATCTGTGCAAAGTTTCGTTGCACAATTCGAATAAATGTGGAAGTTATAAACAAAAGCGATATCAACTTTAAAACGCGCTAAAGTTTGTTGATGTTTTGCGTATTCAGTTTGTATCGACATATCTCCGGCAGTACAAGAGCTGCACTTCTGAAACTTGGTACTTCAGTAGAAAAGGCCTATCCGCGACTGTCTGCAAAGTTTCGTTGCACAATTCGAATAAATGTGGAAGTTATAAACAAAAGCGATATCAACTTTAAAACGCGCTAAATTTTGTTGATGTTTTGCGTATTCAGTTTGTATCGACATATCTCCGGCAGTACAAGAGCTGTACTTCTTAAACTTGGTACTTCAGTAGAAAATGAGACTCCGCTAATCTGTGCAAAGTTTCGTTGCACAATTGGAATAAATGTGGAAGTTATAAACAAAAGCGATATCAACTTTAAAACGCGCTAAATTTTGTTGATGTTTTGCGTATTCAGTTTGTATCGACATATCTCCGACAGTACAAGAGCTGCACTTCTGAACCTTGGTACTTCAGTAGAAAATGTGACTCCGCTTATCTCTGCAAAGTTTCGTTGCACAAATCTAAAGAATGTGGAAGTTATAAACAAAAGCGATATCCACTTTAAATCGCACTAAATTTTGTTGATAGATTGCGTATTCAGTTTGTATCGACATATCTCCGGCAGTACAAGAGCTGCACTTCTGAAACTTGGTACTTCAGTAGAAAAGGCCTATCCGCGACTGTCTGCAAAGTTTCGTTGCACAATTCGAATAAATGTGGAAGTTATAATCAAAAGCGATATCAACTTTAAAACGCGCTAAATTTTGTTGATGTTTTGCGTATTCAGTTTGTATCGACATATCTCCGGCAGTACAAGAGCTGCACTTCTGAAACTTGGTACTTCAGTAGAAAATGTGACTCCGCTAATCTGTGCAAAGTTTCGTTGCACAATTCGAATAAATGTGGAAGTTATAAACAAAAGCGATATCAACTTTAAAACGCGCTAAATTTTGTTGATGTTTTGCGTATTCAGTTTGTATCGACATATCTCCGGCAGTACAAGAGCTGCACTTCTGAAACTTGGTACTTCAGTAGAAAAGGCCTATCCGCGACTGTCTGCAAAGTTTCGTTGCACAATTCGAATAAATGTGGAAGTTATAATCAAAAGCGATATCAACTTTAAAACGCGCTAAATTTTGTTGATGTTTTGCGTATTCAGTTTGTATCGACATATCTCCGGCAGTACAAGAGCTGCACTTCTGAAACTTGGTACTTCAGTAGAAAAGGCCTATCCGCGACTGTCTGCAAAGTTTCGTTGCACAATTCGAATAAATGTGGAAGTAATAATCAAAAGCGATATCAACTTTAAAACGCGCTAAATTTTGTTGATGTTTTGCGTATTCAGTTTGTATCGACATATCTCCGGCAGTACAAGAGCTGTACTTCTGAAACTTGGTACTTCAGTAGAACATGTGACTCCGCTAATCTGTGCAAAGTTTCGTTGCACAATTCGAATAAATGTGGAAGTTATAAACAAAAGCGATGTCAACTTTAAAACGCGCTAAATTTTGTTGATGTTTTGCGTATTCAGTTTGTATCGACATATCTCCGACAGTACAAGAGCTGCACTTCTGAAACTTGGTACTTCAGTAGAACATGTGACTCCGCTTATCTCTGCAAAGTTTCGTTGCACAATTCTAAAGAATGTGGAAGTTATAACCAAAAGCGATATCCACTTTAAATCGCAATAAATTTTGTTGATAGATTGCGTATTCAGTTTGTATCGACATATCTCCGCCAGTAGAAAAGCTGCACTTCTGAAACTTGGTACTTCAGTAGAAAAGGCCTATCCGCGACTGTCTGCAAAGTTTCGTTGCACAATTCGAATAAATGTGGAAGTTATAAACAAAAGCGATATCAACTTTAAAACGCGCTAAATTTTGTTGATGTTTTGCGTATTCAGTTTGTATCGACATATCTCCGGCAGTACAAGAGCTGCACTTCTGAAATTTGGTACTTCAGTAGAAAATGTGACTCCGCTAATCTGTGCAAAGTTTCGTTGCACAATTCGAATAAATGTGGAAGTTATAAACAAAAGCGATATCAACTTTAAAACGCGCTAAATTTTGTTGATGTTTTGCGTATTCAGTTTGTATCGACATATCTCCGGCAGTACATAAGCTGCACTTCTGAAACTTGGTACTTCAGTAGAAAAGGCCTATCCGCGACTGTCTGCAAAGTTTCGTTGCACAATTCGAATAAATGTGGAATATATAATCAAAAGCGATATCAACTTTAAAACGCGCTAAATTTTGTTGATGTTTTGCGTATTCAGTTTGTATCGACATATCTCCGGCAGTACAAGAGCTGTACTTCTGAAACTTGGTACTTCAGTAGAACATGTGACTCCGCTAATCTGTGCAAAGTTTCGTTGCACAATTCGAATAAATGTGGAAGTTATAAACAAAAGCGATGTCAACTTTAAAACGCGCTAAATTTTGTTGATGTTTTGCGTATTCAGTTTGTATCGACATATCTCCGGCAGTAAAGAGCCGCAGTTCTGAAATTTTGTACTTCAGTAGAAAATGTGACTCCGCTAATCTGTGCAAAGTTTCGTTGCACAATTCGAATAAATGTGGAAGTTATAAACAAAAGCGATATCAACTTTAAAACGCGCTAAAGTTTGTTGATGTTTTGCGTATTCAGTTTGTATCGACATATCTCCGGCAGTACAAGAGCTGCACTTCTGAAACTTGGTACTTCAGTAGAAAAGGCCTATCCGCGACTGTCTGCAAAGTTTCGTTGCACAATTCGAATAAATGTGGAAGTTATAAACAAAAGCGATATCAACTTTAAAACGCGCTAAATTTTGTTGATGTTTTGCGTATTCAGTTTGTATCGACATATCTCCGGCAGTACAAGAGCTGTACTTCTTAAACTTGGTACTTCAGTAGAAAATGTGACTCCGCTAATCTGTGCAAAGTTTCGTTGCACAATTGGAATAAATGTGGAAGTTATAAACAAAAGCGATATCAACTTTAAAACGCGCTAAATTTTGTTGATGTTTTGCGTATTCAGTTTGTATACACATATCTCCGACAGTACAAGAGCTGCACTTCTGAACCTTGGTACTTCAGTAGAACATGTGACTCCGCTTATCTCTGCAAAGTTTCGTTGCACAAATCTAAAGAATGTGGAAGTTATAAACAAAAGCGATATCCACTTTAAATCGCACTAAATTTTGTTGATAGATTGCGTATTCAGTTTGTATCGACATATCTCCGGCAGTACAAGAGCTGCACTTCTGAAACTTGGTACTTCAGTAGAAAAGGCCTATCCGCGACTGTCTGCAAAGTTTCGTTGCACAATTCGAATAAATGTGGAAGTTATAATCAAAAGCGATATCAACTTTAAAACGCGCTAAATTTTGTTGATGTTTTGCGTATTCAGTTTGTATCGACATATCTCCGGCAGTACAAGAGCTGCACTTCTGAAACTTGGTACTTCAGTAGAAAATGTGACTCCGCTAATCTGTGCAAAGTTTCGTTGCACAATTCGAATAAATGTGGAAGTTATAAACAAAAGCGATATCAACTTTAAAACGCGCTAAATTTTGTTGATGTTTTGCGTATTCAGTTTGTATCAACATATCTCCGGCAGTACAAGAGCTGCACTTCTGAAACTTGGTACTTCAGTAGAAAAGGCCTATCCGCGACTGTCTGCAAAGTTTCGTTGCACAATTCGAATAAATGTGGAATATATAATCAAAAGCGATATCAACTTTAAAACGCGCTAAATTTTGTTGATGTTTTGCGTATTCAGTTTGTATCGACATATCTCCGGCAGTACGAGAGCTGTACTTCTGAAACTTGGTACTGCAGTAGAACATGTGACTCCGCTAATCTGTGCAAAGTTTCGTTGCACAATTCGAATAAATGTGGAAGTTATAAACAAAAGCGATGTCAACTTTAAAACGCGCTAAATTTTGTTGATGTTTTGCGTATTCAGTTTGTATCGACATATCTCCGGCAGTAAAGAGCTGCAGGGCTGAAATTTGGTACTTCAGTAGAAAATGTGACTCCGCTAATCTGTGCAAAGTTTCGTTGCACAATTCGAATAAATGTGGAAGTTATAAACAAAAGCGATATCAACTTTAAAACGCGCTAAAGTTTGTTGATGTTTTGCGTATTCAGTTTGTATCGACATATCTCCGGCAGTACAAGAGCTGCACTTCTGAAACTTGGTACTTCAGTAGAAAAGGCCTATCCGCGACTGTCTGCAAAGTTTCGTTGCACAATTCGAATAAATGTGGAAGTTATAAACAAAAGCGATATCAACTTTAAAACGCGCTAAATTTTGTTGATGTTTTGCGTATTCAGTTTGTATCGACATATCTCCGGCAGTACAAGAGCTGTACTTCTTAAACTTGGTACTTCAGTAGAAAATGTGACTCCGCTAATCTGTGCAAAGTTTCGTTGCACAATTGGAATAAATGTGGAAGTTATAAACAAAAGCGATATCAACTTTAAAACGCGCGAAATTTTGTTGATGTTTTGCGTATTCAGTTTGTATCGACATATCTCAGGTAGTTCAAGAGCTGCACTTCTGAACCTTGGTACTTCAGTAGAACATGTGACTCCGCTTATCTCTGCAAAGTTTCGTTGCACAAATCTAAAGAATGTGGAAGTTATAAACAAAAGCGATATCCACTTTAAATCGCACTAAATTTTGTTGATAGATTGCGTATTCAGTTTGTATCGACATATCTCCGGCAGTACAAGAGCTGCACTTCTGAAACTTGGTACTTCAGTAGAAAAGGCCTATCCGCGACTGTCTGCAAAGTTTCGTTGCACAATTCGAATAAATGTGGAAGTTATAATCAAAAGCGATATCAACTTTAAAACGCGCTAAATTTTGTTGATGTTTTGCGTATTCAGTTTGTATCGACATATCTCCGGCAGTACAAGAGCTGCACTTCTGAAACTTGGTACTTCAGTAGAAAATGTGACTCCGCTAATCTGTGCAAAGTTTCGTTGCACAATTCGAATAAATGTGGAAGTTATAAACAAAAGCGATATCAACTTTAAAACGCGCTAAATTTTGTTGATGTTTTGCGTATTCAGTTTGTATCGACATATCTCCGGCAGTACAAGAGCTGCACTTCTGAAACTTAGTACTTCAGTAGAAAAGGCCTATCCGCGACTGTCTGCAAAGTTTCGTTGCACAATTCGAATAAATGTGGAATATATAATCAAAAGCGATATCAACTTTAAAACGCGCTAAATTTTGTTGATGTTTTGCGTATTCAGTTTGTATCGACATATCTCCGGCAGTACAAGAGCTGTACTTCTGAAACTTGGTACTTCAGTAGAACATGTGACTCCGCTAATCTGTGCAAAGTTTCGTTGCACAATTCGAATAAATGTTGAAGTTATAAACAAAAGCGATGTCAACTTTAAAACGCGCTAAATTTTGTTGATGTTTTGCGTATTCAGTTTGTATCGACATATCTCCGGCAGTAAAGAGCTGCAGTTCTGAAATTTGGTACTTCAGTAGAAAATGTGACTCCGCTAATCTGTGCAAAGTTTCGTTGCACAATTCGAATAAATGTGGAAGTTATAAACAAAAGCGATATCAACTTTAAAACGCGCTAAAGTTTGTTGATGTTTTGCGTATTCAGTTTGTATCGACATATCTCCGGCAGTACAAGAGCTGCACTTCTGAAACTTGGTACTTCAGTAGAAAAGGCCTATCCGCGACTGTCTGCAAAGTTTCGTTGCACAATTCGAATAAATGTGGAAGTTATAAACAAAAGCGATATCAACTTGAAAACGCGCTAAATTTTGTTGATGTTTTGCGTATTCAGTTTGTATCGACATATCTCCGGCAGTACAAGAGCTGTACTTCTTAAACTTGGTACTTCAGTAGAAATTGTGACTCCGCTAATCTGTGCAAAGTTTCGTTGCACAATTGGAATAAATGTGGAAGTTATAAACAAAAGCGATATCAACTTTAAAACGCGCTAAATTTTGTTGATGTTTTGCGTATTCAGTTTGTATCGACATATCTCCGACAGTACAAGAGCTGCACTTCTGAACCTTGGTACTTCAGTAGAACATGTGACTCCGCTTATCTCTGCAAAGTTTCGTTGCACAAATCTAAAGAATGTGGAAGTTATAAACAAAAGCGATATCCACTTTAAATCGCACTAAATTTTGTTGATAGATTGCGTATTCAGTTTGTATCGACATATCTCCGCCAGTAGAAAAGCTGCACTTCTGCAACTTGGTACTTCAGTACAAAAGGCCTATCCGCGACTGTCTGCAAACTTTCGTTGCACAATTCGAATAAATGTGGAAGTTATAAACAAAAGCGATATCAACTTTAAAACGCGCTAAATTTTGTTGATGTTTTGCGTATTCAGTTTGTATCGACATATCTCCGGCAGTACAAGAGCTGCACTTCTGAAACTTGGTACTTCAGTAGAAAAGGCCTATCCGCGACTGTCTGCAAAGTTTCGTTGCACAATTGGAATAAATGTGGAAGTTATAAACAAAAGCGATATCAACTTTAAAACGCGCTAAATTTTGTTGATGTTTTGCGTATTCAGTTTGTATCGACATATCTCCAGCAGTACAAGAGCTGTACTTCTGAAACTTGGTACTTCAGTAGAACATGTGACTCCGCTAATCTGTGCAAAGTTTCGTTGCACAATTCGAATAAATGTGGAAGTTATAAACAAAAGCGATGTCAACTTTAAAACGCGCTAAATTTTGTTGATGTTTTGCGTATTCAGTTTGTATCGACATATCTCCGGCAGTACAAGAGCTGCAGTTCTGAAATTTGGTACTTCAGTAGAAAATGTGACTCCGCTAATCTGTGCAAAGTTTCGTTGCACAATTCGAATAAATGTGGAAGTTATAATCAAAAGCGATATCAACTTTAAAACGCGCTAAATTTTGTTGATGTTTTGCGTATTCAGTTTGTATCGACATATCTCCGGCAGTACAAGAGCTGCAGTTCTGAAATTTGGTACTTCAGTAGAAAATGTGACTCTGCTAATCTGTGCAAAGTTTCGTTGCACAATTCGAATAAATGTGGAAGTTATAAACAAAAGCGATATCAACTTTAAAACGCGCTAAATTTTGTTGATGTTTTGCGTATTCAGTTTGTATCGACATATCTCCGGCAGTACAAGAGCTGTACTTCCGAAACTTGGTACTTTAGTAGAAAATGTGACTCCGATAATCTGTGCAAAGTTTCGTTGCACAATTGGAATAAATGTGGAAGTTATAAACAAAAGCGATATCAACTTTAAAACGCGCTAAATTTTGTTGATGTTTTGCGTATTCAGTTTGTATCAACATATCTCCGACAGTACAAGAGCTGCACTTCTGAACCTTAGTACTTCAGTAGAACATGTGACTCCGCTTATCTCTGCAAAGTTTCGTTGCACAAATCTAAAGAATGTGGAAGTTATAAACAAAAGCGATATCCACTTTAAATCGCACTAAATTTTGTTGATAGATTGCGTATTCAGTTTGTATCGACATATCTCCGCCAGTAGAAAAGCTGCACTTCTGAAACTTGGTACTTCAGTAGAAAAGGCCTATCCGCGACTGTCTGCAAACTTTCGTTGCACAATTCGAATAAATGTGGAAGTTATAAACAAAAGCGATATCAACTTTAAAACGCGCTAAATTTTGTTGATGTTTTGCGTATTCAGTTTGTATCGACATATCTCCGGCAGTACAAGAGCTGCACTTCTGAAACTTGGTACTTCAGTAGAAAAAGCCTATCCGCGACTGTCTGCAAAGTTTCGTTGCACAATTGGAATAAATGTGGAAGTTATAAACAAAAGCGATATCAACTTTAAATCGCGCTAAATTTTGTTGATGTTTTGCGTATTCAGTTTGTATCGACATATCTCCGGCAGTACAAGAGCTGCACTTCTGAAACTTGGTACTTCAGTAGAAAAGGCCTATCCGCGACTGTCTGCAAAGTTTCGGGACACAAATCGAATAAATGTGGAAGTTATAATCAAAAGCGATATCAACTTTAAAACGCGCTAAATTTTGTTGATGTTTTGCGTATTCAGTTTGTATCGACATATCTCTAGCAGTACAAGAGCTGTACTTCTGAAACTTGGTACTTCAGTAGAACATGTGACTCCGCTAATCTGTGCAAAGTTTCGTTGCACAATTCGAATAAATGTGGAAGTTATAAACAAAAGCGATGTCAACTTAAAAACGCGCTAAATTTTGTTGATGTTTTGCGTATTCAGTTTGTATCGACATATCTCCGGCAGTACAAGAGCTGCAGTTCTGAAATTTGGTACTTCAGTAGAAAATGTGACTCCGCTAATCTGTGCAAAGTTTCGTTGCACAATTCGAATAAATGTGGAAGTTATAATCAAAAGCGATATCAACTTTAAAACGCGCTAAATTTTGTTGATGTTTTGCGTATTCAGTTTGTATCGACATATCTCCGGCAGTACAAGAGCTGCAGTTCTGAAATTTGGTACTTCAGTAGAAAATGTGACTCCGCTAATCTGTGCAAAGTTTCGTTGCACAATTCGAATAAATGTGGAAGTTATAAACAAAAGCGATATCAACTTTAAAACGCGCTAAATTTTGTTGATGTTTTGCGTATTCAGTTTGTATCGACATATCTCCGGCAGTACAAGAGCTGTACTTCCGAAACTTGGTACTTTAGTAGAAAATGTGACTCCGATAATCTGTGCAAAGTTTCGTTGCACAATTGGAATAAATGTGGAAGTTATAAACAAAAGCGATATCAACTTTAAAACGCGCTAAATTTTGTTGATGTTTTGCGTATTCAGTTTGTATCGACATATCTCCGACAGTACAAGAGCTGCACTTCTGAACCTTGGTACTTCAGTAGAACATGTGACTCCGCTTATCTCTGCAAAGTTTCGTTGCACAAATCTAAAGAATGTGGAAGTTATAAACAAAAGCGATATCCACTTTAAATCGCACTAAATTTTGTTGATAGATTGCGTATTCAGTTTGTATCGACATATCTCCGCCAGTAGAAAAGCTGCACTTCTGAAACTTGGTACTTCAGTAGAAAAGGCCTATCCGCGACTGTCTGCAAAGTTTCGTTGCACAATTCGAATAAATGTGGAAGTTATAAACAAAAGCGATATCAACTTTAAAACGCGCTAAATTTTGTTGATGTTTTGCGTATTCAGTTTGTATCGACATATCTCCGGCAGTACAAGAGCTGCACTTCTGAAATTTGGTACTTCAGTAGAAAATGTGACTCCGCTAATCTGTGCAAAGTTTCGTTGCACAATTCGAATAAATGTGGAAGTTATAAACAAAAGCGATATCAACTTTAAAACGCGCTAAATTTTGTTGATGTTTTGCGTATTCAGTTTGTATCGACATATCTCCGGCAGTACAAGAGCTGCACTTCTGAAACTTGGTACTTCAGTAGAAAAGGCCTATCCGCGACTGTCTGCAAAGTTTCGTTGCACAATTTGAATAAATGTGGAAGTTATAAACAAAAGCGATATCAACTTTAAAACGCGCTAAATTTTGTTGATGTTTTGCGTATTCAGTTTGTATCGACATATCTCCGGCAGTACAAGAGCTGCACTTCTGAAACTTGGTACTTCAGTAGAAAAGGCCTATCCGCGACTGTCTGCAAAGTTTCGTTGCACAATTCGAATAAATGTGGAAGTTATAAACAAAAGCGATATCAACTTTAAAACGCGCTAAATTTTGTTGATGTTTTGCGTATTCAGTTTGTATCGACATATCTCCGGCAGTACAAGAGCTGCACTTCTGAAACTTGGTACTTCAGTAGAACATGTGACTCCGCTAATCTGTGCAAAGTTTCGTTGCACAATTCGAATAAATGTGGAAGTTATAAACAAAAGCGATGTCAACTTTAAAACGCGCTAAATTTTGTTGATGTTTTGCGTATTCAGTTTGTATCGACATATCTCCGGCAGTACAAGAGCTGCAGTTCTGAAATTTGGTACTTCAGTAGAAAATGTGACTCCGCTAATCTGTGCAAAGTTTCGTTGCACAATTCGAATAAATGTGGAAGTTATAATCAAAAGCGATATCAACTTTAAAACGCGCTAAATTTTGTTGATGTTTTGCGTATTCAGTTTGTATCGACATATCTCCGGCAGTACAAGAGCTGTACTTCTGAAACTTGGTACTTTAGTAGAACATGTGACTCCGCTAATCTGTGCAAAGTTTCGTTGCACAATTCGAATAAATGTGGAAGTTATAAACCAAAGCGATGTCAACTTTAAAACGCGCTAAATTTTGTTGATGTTTGCGTATTCAGTTTGTATCGACATATCTCCGGCAGTACAAGAGCTGCAGTTCTGAAATTTGGTACTTCAGTAGAAAATGTGACTCCGCTAATCTGTGCAAAGTTTCGTTGCACAATTCGAATAAATGTGGAAGTTATAAACAAAAGCGATATCAACTTTAAAACGCGCTAAAGTTTGTTGATGTTTTGCGTATTCAGTTTGTATCGACATATCTCCGGCAGTACAAGAGCTGCACTTCTGAAACTTGGTACTTCAGTAGAAAAGGCCTATCCGCGACTGTCTGCAAAGTTTCGTTGCACAATTCGAATAAATGTGGAAGTTATAAACAAAAGCGATATCAACTTTAAAACGCGCTAAATTTTGTTGATGTTTTGCGTATTCAGTTTGTATCGACATATCTCCGGCAGTACAAGAGCTGTACTTCTTAAACTTGGTACTTCAGTAGAAAATGTGACTCCGCTAATCTGTGCAAAGTTTCGTTGCACAATTGGAATAAATGTGGAAGTTATAAACAAAAGCGATATCAACTTTAAAACGCGCTAAATTTTGTTGATGTTTTGCGTATTCAGTTTGTATCGACATATCTCCGACAGTACAAGAGCTGCACTTCTGAACCTTGGTACTTCAGTAGAACATGTGACTCCGCTTATCTCTGCAAAGTTTCGTTGCACAAATCTAAAGAATGTGGAAGTTATAAACAAAAGCGATATCCACTTTAAATCGCACTAAATTTTGTTGATAGATTGCGTATTCAGTTTGTATCGACATATCTCCGCCAGTAGAAAAGCTGCACTTCTGAAACTTGGTACTTCAGTAGAAAAGGCCTATCCGCGACTGTCTGCAAAGTTTCGTTGCACAATTTGAATAAATGTGGAAGTTATAAACAAAAGCGATATCAACTTTAAAACGCGCTAAATTTTGTTGATGTTTTGCGTATTCAGTTTGTATCGACATATCTCCGGCAGTACAAGAGCTGCACTTCTGAAATTTGGTACTTCAGTAGAAAATGTGACTCCGCTAATCTGTGCAAAGTTTCGTTGCACAATTACAATAAATGTGGAAGTTATAAACAAAAGCGATGTCAACTTTAAAACGCGCTAAATTTTGTTGATGTTTTGCGTATTCAGTTTGTATCGACATATCTCCGGCAGTACAAGAGCTGCACTTCTGAAACTTGGTACTTCAGTAGAAAAGGCCTATCCGCGACTGTCTGCAAAGTTTCGTTGCACAATTCGAATAAATGTGGAATATATAATCAAAAGCGATATCAACTTTAACACGCGCTAAATTTTGTTGATGTTTTGCGTATTCAGTTTGTATCGACATATCTCCGGCAGTACAAGAGCTGTACTTCTGAAACTTGGTACTTAAGTAGAACATGTGACTCCGCTAATCTGTGCAAAGTTTCGTTGCACAATTCGAATAAATGTGGAAGTTATAAACAAAAGCGATATCAACTTTAAAACGCGCTAAAGTTTGTTGATGTTTTGCGTATTCAGTTTGTATCGACATATCTCCGACAGTACAAGAGCTGCACTTCTGAACCTTGGTACATCAGTAGAACATGTGACTCCGCTTATCTCTGCAAAGTTTCGTTGCACAAATCTAAAGAATGTGGAAGTTATAAACAAAAGCGATATCCACTTTAAATCGCACTAAATTTTGTTGATAGATTGCGTATTCAGTTTGTATCGACATATCTCCGCCAGTAGAAAAGCTGCACTTCTGAAACTTGGTACTTCAGTAGAAAAGGCCTATCCGCGACTGTCTGCAAAGTTTCGTTGCACAATTCGAATAAATGTGGAAGTTATAAACAAAAGCGATATCAACTTTAAAACGCGCTAAATTTTGTTGATGTTTTGCGTATTCAGTTTGTATCGACATATCTCCGGCAGTACAAGAGCTGCACTTCTGAAATTTGGTACCTCAGTAGAAAATGTGACTCCGCTAATCTGTGCAAAGTTTCGTTGCACAATTACAATAAATGTGGAAGTTATAAACAAAAGCGATGTCAACTTTAAAACGCGCTAAATTTTGTTGATGTTTTGCGTATTCAGTTTGTATCGACATATCTCCGGCAGTACAAGAGCTGCACTTCTGAAACTTGGTACTTCAGTAGAAAAGGCCTATCCGCGACTGTCTGCAAAGTTTCGTTGCACAATTCGAATAAATATAGAAGTTATAAACAAAAGTGATATCAACTTTAAAACGCGCTAAATTTTGTTGATGTTTTGCGTATTCAGTTTGTATCGACATATCTCCGGCAGTACAAGAGCTGTACTTCTTAAACTTGGTACTTCAGTAGAAAATGTGACTCCGCTAATCTGTGCAAAGTTTCGTTGCACAATTGGAATAAATGTGGAAGTTATAAACAAAAGCGATATCAACTTTAAAACGCGCTAAATGTTGTTGATGTTTTTCGTATTCAGTTTGTATCGACATATCTCCGACAGTACAAGAGCTGCACTTCTGAACCTTGGTACTTCAGTAGAACATGTGACTCCGCTTATCTCTGCAAAGTTTCGTTGCACAAATCTAAAGAATGTGGAAGTTATAAACAAAAGCGATATCCACTTTAAATCGCACTAAATTTTGTTGATAGATTGCGTATTCAGTTTGTATCGACATATCTCAGCCAGTAGAAAAGCTGCACTTCTGAAACTTGGTACTTCAGTAGAAAATGTGACTCCGCTAATCTGTGCAAAGTTTCGTTGCACAATTCGAATAAATGTGGAAGTTATAAACAAAAGCGATATCAACTTTAAAACGCGCTAAATTTTGTTGATGTTTTGCGTATTCAGTTTGTATCGACATATCTCCGGCAGTACAAGAGCTGCACTTCTGAAACTTGGTACTTCAGTAGAAAAGGCCTATCTGCGACTGTCTGCAAAGTTTCGTTGCACAATTCGAATAAATGTGGAAGTTATAATCAAAAGCGATATCAACTTTAAAACGCGCTAAATTTTGTTGATGTTTTGCGTATTCAGTTTGTATCGACATATCTCCGGCAGTACAAGAGCTGCACTTCTGAAATTTGGTACTTCAGTAGCAAATGTGACTCCGCTAATCTGTGCAAAGTTTCGTTGCACAATTCGAATAAATGTGGAAGTTATAAACAAAAGCGATATCAACTTTAAAACGCGCTAAAGTTTGTTGATGTTTTGCGTATTCAGTTTGTATCGACATATATCCGGCAGTACAAGAGCTGCACTTCTGAAACTTGGTACTTCAGTAGAAAAGGCCTATCCGCGACTGTCTGCAAAGTTTCGTTGCACAATTCGAATAAATGTGGAAGTTATAATCAAAAGCGATATCAACTTTAAAACGCGCTAAATTTTGTTGATGTTTTGCGTATTCAGTTTGTATCGACATATCTCCGGCAGTACAAGAGCTGTACTTCTGAAACTTGGTACTTCAGTAGAACGTGTGACTCCGCTAATCTGTGCAAAGTTTCGTTGCACAATTCGAATAAATGTGGAAGTTATAAACAAAAGCGATGTCAACTTTAAAACGCGCTAAATTTTGTTGATGTTTTGCGTATTCAGTTTGTATCGACATATCTCCGGCAGTACAAGAGCTGCACTTCTGAAACTTGGTACTTCAGTAGAAAAGGCCTATCCGCGACTGTCTGCAAAGTTTCGTTGCACAATTCGAATAAATGTGGAAGTTATAATCAAAAGCGATATCAACTTTAAAACGCGCTAAATTTTGTTGATGTTTTGCGTATTCAGTTTGTATCGACATATCTCCGGCAGTACAAGAGCTGCACTTCTGAAATTTGGTACTTCAGTAGCAAATGTGACTCCGCTAATCTGTGCAAAGTTTCGTTGCACAATTCGAATAAATGTGGAAGTTATAAACAAAAGCGATATCAACTTTAAAACGCGCTAAAGTTTGTTGATGTTTTGCGTATTCAGTTTGTATCGACATATATCCGGCAGTACAAGAGCTGCACTTCTGAAACTTGGTACTTCAGTAGAAAAGGCCTATCCGCGACTGTCTGCAAAGTTTCGTTGCACAATTCGAATAAATGTGGAAGTTATAATCAAAAGCGATATCAACTTTAAAACGCGCTAAATTTTGTTGATGTTTTGCGTATTCAGTTTGTATCGACATATCTCCGGCAGTACAAGAGCTGTACTTCTGAAACTAGGTACTTCAGTAGAACATGTGACTCCGCTAATCTGTGCAAAGTTTCGTTGCACAATTCGAATAAATGTGGAAGTTATAAACAAAAGCGATGTCAACTTTAAAACGCGCTAAATTTTGTTGATGTTTTGCGTATTCAGTTTGTATCGACATATCTCCGGCAGTACAAGAGCTGCACTTCTGAAACTTGGTACTTCAGTAGAAAAGGCCTATCCGCGACTGTCTGCAAAGTTTCGTTGCACAATTCGAATAAATGTGGAAGTTATAATCAAAAGCGATATCAACTTTAAAACGCGCTAAATTTTGTTGATGTTTTGCGTATTCAGTTTGTATCGACATATCTCCGGCAGTACAATAGCTGTACTTCTGAAACTTGGTACTTCAGTAGAACATGTGACTCCGCTAATCTGTGCAAAGTTTCGTTGCACAATTCGAATAAATGTGGAAGTTATAAACAAAAGCGATGTCAACTTTAAAACGCGCTAAATTTTGTTGATGTTTTGCGTATTCAGTTTGTATCGACATATCTCCGGCAGTACAAGAGCTGCAGTTCTGAAATTTGGTACTTCAGTAGAAAATGTGACTCCGCTAATCTGTGCAAAGTTTCGTCGCACAATTCGAATAAATGTGGAAGTTATAAACAAAAGCGATATCAACTTTAAAACGCGCTAAAGTTTGTTGATGTTTTGCGTATTCAGTTTGTATCGACATATCTCCGGCAGTACAAGAGCTGCACTTCTGAAACTTGGTACTTCAGTAGAAAAGGCCTATCCGCGACTGTCTGCAAAGTTTCGTTGCACAATTCGAATAAATGTGGAAGTTATAAACAAAAGCGATATCAACTTTAAAACGCGCTAAATTTTGTTGATGTTTTGCGTATTCAGTTTGTATCGACATATCTCCGGCAGTACAAGAGCTGTACTTCTTAAACTTGGTACTTCAGTAGAAAATGTGACTCCGCTAATCTGTGCAAAGTTTCGTTGCACAATTGGAATAAATGTGGAAGTTATAAACAAAAGCGATATCAACTTTAAAACGCGCTAAATTTTGTTGATGTTTTGCGTATTCAGTTTGTATCGACATATCTCCGACAGTACAAGAGCTGCACGTCTGAACCTTGGTACTTCAGTAGAACATGTGACTCCGCTTATCTCTGCAAAGTTTCGTTGCACAAATCTAAAGAATGTGGAAGTTATAAACAAAAGCGATATCCACTTTAAATCGCACTAAATTTTGTTGATAGATTGCGTATTCAGTTTGTATCGACATATCTCCGCCAGTAGAAAAGCTGCACTTCTGAAACTTGGTACTTCAGTAGAAAAGGCCTATCCGCGACTGTCTGCAAAGTTTCGTTGCACAATTCGAATAAATGTGGAAGTTATAAACAAAAGCGATATCAACTTTAAAACGCGCTAAATTTTGTTGATGTTTTGCGTATTCAGTTTGTATCGACATATCTCCGGCAGTACAAGAGCTGCACTTCTGAAATTTGGTACTTCAGTAGAAAATGTGACTCCGCTAATCTGTGCAAAGTTTCGTTGCACAATTACAATAAATGTGGAAGTTATAAACAAAAGCGATGTCAACTTTAAAACGCGCTAAATTTTGTTGATGTTTTGCGTATTCAGTTTGTATCGACATATCTCCGGCAGTACAAGAGCTGCACTTCTGAAACTTGGTACTTCAGTAGAAAAGGCCTATCCGCGACTGTCTGCAAAGTTTCGTTGCACAATTCGAATAAATGTGGAATATATAATCAAAAGCGATATCAACTTTAAAACGCGCTAAATTTTGTTGATGTTTTGCGTATTCAGTTTGTATCGACATATCTCCGGCAGTACAAGAGCTGTACTTCTGAAACTTGGTACTTAAGTAGAACATGTGACTCCGCTAATCTGTGCAAAGCTTCGTTGCACAATTCGAATAAATGTGGAAGTTATAAACAAAAGCGATATCAACTTTAAAACGCGCTAAAGTTTGTTGATGTTTTGCGTATTCAGTTTGTATCGACATATCTCCGGCAGTACAAGAGCTGCACTTCTGAAACTTGGTACTTCAGTAGAAAAGGCCTATCCGCGACTGTCTGCAAAGTTTTGTTGCACAATTCGAATAAATGTGGAAGTTATAAACAAAAGCGATATCAACTTTAAAACGCGCTAAATTTTGTTGATGTTTTGCGTATTCAGTTTGTATCGACATATCTCCGGCAGTACAAGAGCTGTACTTCTTAAACTTGGTACTTCAGTAGAAAATGTGACTCCGCTAATCTGTGCAAAGTTTCGTTGCACAATTGGAATAAATGTGGAAGTTATAAACAAAAGCGATATCAACTTTAAAACGCGCTAAATTTTGTTGATGTTTTGCGTATTAAGTTTGTATCGACATATCTCCGACAGTACAAGAGCTGCACTTCTGAACCTTGGTACTTCAGTAGAACATGTGACTCCGCTTATCTCTGCAAAGTTTCGTTGCACAAATCTAAAGAATGTGGAAGTTATAAACAAAAGCGATATCCACTTTAAATCGCACTAAATTTTGTTGATAGATTGCGTATTCAGTTTGTATCGACATATTTGCGCCACTAGAAAAGCTGCACTTCTGAAACTTGGTACTTCAGTAGAAAAGGCCTATCCGCGACTGTCTGCAAAGTTTCGTTGCACAATTCGAATAAATGTGGAAGTTATAAACAAAAGCGATATCAACTTTAAAACGCGCTAAATTTTGTTGATGTTTTGCGTATTCAGTTTGTATCGACATATCTCCGGCAGTACAAGAGCTGCACTTCTGAAACTTGGTACTTCAGTAGAAAATGTGACTCCGCTAATCTGTGCAAAGTTTCGTTGCACAATTCGAATAAATGTGGAAGTTATAAACAAAAGCGATATCAACTTTAAAACGCGCTAAATTTTGTTGATGTTTTGCGTATTCAGTTTGTATCGACATATCTCCGGCAGTACAAGAGCTGCACTTCTGAAACTTGGTACTTCAGTAGAAAAGGCCTATCCGCGACTGTCTGCAAAGTTTCGTTGCACAATTCGAATAAATGTGGAAGTTATAATCAAAAGCGATATCAACTTTAAAACGCGCTAAATTTTGTTGATGTTTTGCGTATTCAGTTTGTATCGACATATCTCCGGCAGTACAAGAGCTGTACTTCTGAAACTTGGTACTTCAGTAGAACATGTGACTCCGCTAATCTGTGCAAAGTTTCGTTGCACAATTCGAATAAATGTGGAAGTTATAAACAAAAGCGATGTCAACTTTAAAACGCGCTAAATTCTGTTGATGTTTTGCGTATTCAGTTTGTATCGACATATCTCCGGCAGTACAAGAGCTGCAGTTCTGAAATTTGGTACTTCAGTAGAAAATGTGACTCCGCTAATCTGTGCAAAGTTTCGTTGCACAATTCGAATAAATGTGGAAGTTATAAACAAAAGCGATATCAACTTTAAAACGCGCTAAAGTTTGTTGATGTTTTGCGTATTCAGTTTGTATCGACATATCTCCGGCAGTACAAGAGCTGTACTTCTTAACCTTGGTACTGGAGTAGAAAATGTGACTCCGCTAATCTGTGCAAAGTTTCGTTGCACAATTGGAATAAATGTGGAAGTTATAAACAAAAGCGATGTCAACTTTAAAACGCGCTAAATTTTGTTGATGTTTTGCGTATTCAGTTTGTATCGACATATCTCCGACAGTACAAGAGCTGCACCTCTGAAACTTGGTACTTCAGTAGAACATGTTACTCCGCTTATCTCTGCAAAGTTTCGTAGCACAATTCTAAAGAATGTGGAAGTTATAATCAAAAGCGATATCCACTTTAAATCGCACTAAATTTTGTTGATAGATTGCGTATTCAGTTTGTATCGACATATTTCCGCCAGTAGAAAAGCTGCACTTCTGAGACTTGGTACTTCAGTAGAAAAGGCCTATCCGCGACTGTCTGCAAAGTTTCGTTGCACAATTCGAATAAATGTGGAAGTTATAAACAAAAGCGATATCAACTTTAAAACGCGCTAAATTTTGTTGATGTTTTGCGTATTCAGTTTGTATCGACATATCTCCGGCAGTACAAGAGCTGCACTTCTGAAACTTGGTACTTCAGTATGCAATGTGACTCCGCTAATCTGTGCAAAGTTTCGTTGCACAATTCGAATAAATGTGGAAGTTATAAACAAAAGCGATATCAACTTTTAAACGCGCTAAATTTTGTTGATGTTTTGCGTATTCAGTTTGTATCGACATATCTCCGGCAGTACAAGAGCTGCACTTCTGAAACTTGGTACTTCAGTAGAAAAGGCCTATCCGCGACTGTCTGCAAAGTTTCGTTGCACAATTCGAATAAATGTGGAAGTTATAATCAAAAGCGATATCAACTTTAAAACGCGCTAAATTTTGTTGATGTTTTGCGTATTCAGTTTGTATCGACATATCTCCGTCAGTACAAGAGCTGCACTTCTGAGACTTGGTACTTCAGTAGAAAAGGCCTATCCGCGACTGTCTGCAAAGTTTCGTTGCACAATTCGAATAAATGTAGAAGTTCTAAACAAAAGCGATATCAACTTTAAAACGCGATAAATTGTGTTGATGTTTTGCTTATTCAGTTTGTATCGACATATCTCCGGCAGTAGAAGAGCTGCACTGCTGAAACTTGGTACTTCAGTAGAAAATGCATATCCGCGACTGTCTGCAAAGGTTCGTTGCACAATTCGAATAAATGTGGAAGTTATAATCAAAAGCGATATCAACTTTAAAACGCGCTAAATTTTGTTGATGTTTTGTGTATTCAGTTTGTATCGACATATCTCCGGCAGTACAAGAGCTGCACCTCTGAAACTTGGTACTTCAGTAGCAAAAGGCCTTTCCGCGACTGTCTGCAAAGTTTCGTTGCACAATTCGAATAAATGTGGAAGTTATAAACAAAAGCGATATCAACTTTAAAACGCGCTAAATTTTGTTGATGTTTTGCGTATTCAGTTTGTATCGACATATCTCCGGTAGTACGAGACCTGCACTTCTGAAACTTGATACTCTAGTAGAGAATGTGTCTCCGCGACTGTCTGCAAAGTTTCGTTGCACAATTCGAATAAATGTGGAAGTTATAAACAAAAGCGATATCAACTTTAAAACGCGCTAAATTTTGTTGATGTTTTGCGTATTCAGTTTGTATCAGCATATCTCCGGCAGTACAAGAGCTGCACTTCTGAAACTTGGTACTTCAGTAGAAAAGGCCTATCCGCGACTGTCTGCAAAGTTTCGTTGCACAATACGAATAAATGTGGAAGTTATAAACAAAAGCGATATCAACTTTAAAACGCGCTAAATTTTGTTGATGTTTTGCGTATTCAGTTTGTATTGACATATCTCCTGCAGTACAAGAGCTGCACTTCTGAGACTTGGTACTTCAGTAGAAAAGGCCTATCCGCGACTGTCGGCAAAGTTTCGTTGCACAATTCGAATAAATGTAGAAGTTCTAAACAAAAGCGATATCAACTTTAAAACGCGCTAAATTGTGTTGATGTTTTGCGTATTCAGTTTGTATCGACATATCTACGGCAGTAGAAGAGCTGCAATTCTGAAACTTGGTACTTCAGTAGAAAAGGCATATCCGCGACTGTCTGCAAAGTTTCGTTGCACAATTCGAATAAATGTGGAAGTTATAATCAAAAGCGATATCAACTTTTAAACGCGCTAAATTTTGTTGATGTTTTGCGTATTCAGTTTGTATCGACATATCTCCGGCAGTACAAGAGCTGCACTTCTGAGACTTCATACTTCAGTAGAAAAGGCCGTTCCGCGACTGTCTGCAAAGTTTCGTTGCACAATTCGAATAAATGTGGAAGTTATAAACAAAAGCGATATACACTTTAAAACGCGCTAAATTTGTTGATGTTTTGCGTATTCAGTTTGTATCGACATATCTCCGGCAGTACCATGGCTGCACCACTGAAACTTGGTACTTTAGTAGAAAAGGCCTATCCGCGACTGTCTGCAAAGTTTCGTTGCACAATTCGAATAAATGTGGAAGTTATAAACAAAAGCGATATCAACTTTAAAACGCGCTAAATTTTGTTGATGTTTTGCGTATTCAGTTTGTATCGACATATCTCCGGCAGTACAAGAGCTGCACTTCTGAAACTTGGTACTTAAGTAGTAAAGGCCTATCCGCGACGGTCTGCAAAGTGTCGTTGCACAATTCGAATAAATGTGGAAGTTATAAACAAAAGCGATATCCACTTTAAAATGCGCTAAATTTTGTTGATGTTTTGCGTATTCAGTTTGTATCGACATATCTCTGGCAGTACAAGAGCTGCACTTCTGAAACTTGGTACTTCAGTAGAAAATGTGTCTTCGCGACTGTCTGCAAAGTTTCGTTGCACAATTTGAATAAATCTGGAAGTTATAAACAAAAGCGATATCAACTTTAAAACGCGCTAAATTTTGTTGATGTTTTGCGTATTCAGTTTGTATCGACATATCTCCGGCAGTACAAGAGCTGTACTTCTGAGACTTGGTACTTCAGTAGAAAAGGCCTATCCGCGACTGTCTGCAAAGTTTCGTTGCACAATTCGAATAAATGTAGAAGTTCTAAACAAAAGCGATATCAACTTTAAAACGCGCTAAATTGTGTTGATGTTTTGCTTATTCAGTTTGTATCGACATATCTCCGGCAGTAGAAGAGCTGCACTTCTGAAACTTGGTACTTCAGTAGAAAAGGCCTATCCGCGACTGTCTGCAAAGTTTCGTTGCACAATTCGAATAAATGTGGAAGTTATAAACAAAAGCGATATCAACTTTAAAACGCGCTAAATTTTGTTGATGTTTTGCGTATTCAGTTTGTATCGACATATCTCTGGCAGTACAAGAGCTGTACTTCTGAAACTTGGTACTTCAGTAGAAAATGTGTCTTCGCGACTGTCGGCAAAGTTTCGTTGCACAATTCGAATAAATGTGGAAGTTATAAACAAAAGCGATATACACTTTAAAACGCACTAAATTTTGTTGATGTTTTGTGTATTCAGTTTGTATCGACATATCTCCGGCAGTACAAGAGCTGCACTTCTGAAACTTGGTACTTCAGTAGAGAATGTGTCTCCGCGACTGTCTGCAAAGTTTCGTTGCACAATTCGAATAAATGTGGAAGTTATAAACAAAAGCGATATCAACTTTAAAACGCGCTAAATTTTGTTGATGTTTTGCGTATTCAGTTTGTATCGACATATCTCCGGCAGTACAAGAGCTGCACTTCTGAAACTTGGTACTTCAGTAGAAAAGGCCTATCCGCGACTGTCTGCAAAGTTTCGTTGCACAATACGAATAAATGTGAAAGTTATAAACAAAAGCGATATCAACTTTAAAACGCGCTAAATTTTGTTGATGTTTTGCGTATTCAGTTTGTATTGACATATCTCCTGCAGTACAAGAGCTGCACTTCTGAGACTTGGTACTTCAGTAGAAAAGGCCTATCCGCGACTGTCGGCAAAGTTTCGTTGCACAATTCGAATAAATGTGGAAGTTATAAACAAAAGCGATATCAACTTTAAAACGCGCTAAATTTTGTTGATGTTTTGCGTATTCAGTTTGTATCGACATATCTCCTGCAGTACAAGAGCTGCACTACTGAGACTTGGTACTTCAGTAGAAAAGGCCTATCCGTTACTGTCGGCAAAGTTTCGTTGCACAATTCGAATAAATGTAGAAGTTCTAAACAAAAGCGATATCAACTTTAAAACGCGCTAAATTGTGTTGATGTTTTACGTATTCAGTTTGTATCGACATATCTCTTGCAGTAGAAGAGCTGCACTTCTGAAACTTGGTACTTCAGTAGAAAAGGCATATCCGCGACTGTCTGCAAAGTTTCGTTGCACAATTCGAATAAATGTGGAAGTTATAATCAAAAGCGATATCAACTTTTAAACGCGCTAAATTTTGTTGATGTTTTGCGTATTCAGTTTGTATCGACATATCTCCGGCAGTACAAGAGCTGCACTTCTGAGACTTTATACTTCAGTAGAAAAGGCCGTTCCGCGACTCTCTGCAAAGTTTCGTTGCACAATTCGAATAAATGTGGAAGTTATAAACAAAAGCGATATACACTTTAAAACGCGCTAAATTTTGTTGATGTTTTGCGTATTCAGTTTGTATCGACATATCTCCGGCAGTACCAGAGCTGCACCTCTGAAACTTGGTACTTCAGTAGAAAAGGCCTATCCGCGACTGTCTGCAAAGTTTCGTTGCACAATTCGAATAAATGTGGAAGTTATAAACAAAAGCGATATCAACTTTTAAACGCGCTAAATTTTGTTGATGTTTTGCGTATTCAGTTTGTATCGACATATCTCCGGCAGTACAAGAGCTGCACTTCTGAGACTTGGTACTTCAGTAGAAAAGGCCTATCCGCGACTGTCTGCAAAGTTTCGTTGCACAATTCGAATAAATGTAGAAGTTCTAAACAAAAGCGATATCAACTTTAAAACGCGCTAAATTGTGTTGATGTTTTGCGTATTCAGTTTGTATCGACATATCTCCGGCAGTAGAAGAGCTGCACTTCTGAAACTTGGTACTTCAGTAGAAAAGGCCTATCCGCGACGGTCTGCAAAGTGTCGTTGCACAATTCGAATAAATGTGGAAGTTATAAACAAAAGCGATATCAACTTTAAAACGCGCTAAATTTTGTTGATGTTTTGCGTATTCAGTTTGTATCGACATATCTCTGGCAGTACAAGAGCTGTACTTCTGAAACTTGGTACTTCAGTAGAAAATGTGTCTTCGCGACTTTCGGCAAAGTTTCGTTGCACAATTCGAATAAATGTGGAAGTTATAAACAAAAGCGATATACACTTTAAAACGCACTAAATTTTGTTGATGTTTTGCGTATTCAGTTTGTATCGACATATCTCCGGCAGTACAAAATTTAGCGCGTTTTAAAGTTTGTAAGCAGTCGCGGAGACACATTTTCTACTGAAGTACCAAGTTTCAGAAGTGCAGCTCTTGTACTACTGGAGATATGTCGATACAAACTGAATACGCAAAACATCTACAAAATTTAGCGCGTGTAAAAGTTGATAGCGCTTTTGTTTATAACTTTCAGATTTATTCGAATTGTGCCACGAAACTTTGCAGACCATCGCGGAGAGGCATTTTCTACTGAAGTACTAAGTTTCAGAAGTGCAGCTCTTGTACTACCGGAGATATGTCGATACAAACTGAATACGCACAACATCAACAAAATTTAGCGCGTTTTAAAGTTGATATCGCTTTTGTTTATAACTTCCACATTTATTCGAATTGTGCACCGACACTTTGCGGACAGTCGTGGTGACACATTTTCTACTGAAGTACCAAGGTTCAGAAGTGCAGCTCTTGTACTACCGGAGATATGTCGATACAAACTGAATACGCAAAACATCAACAAAATTTAGCGCGTTTTAAAGTTGATAGCGCTTTTGTTTATAACTTCCACATTTATTCGAATTGTGAAACGAAACTTTGTAGACAGTCGCGGAGACACATTTTCTACTGAAGTAATAAGTTTCAGAAGTGCAGCTCTTGTACTACCGGAGATATGTCGATACAAACTGAATACGCAAAACATCAACAAAATTTAGCGCGTTTTAAAGTTGATAGCGCTTTTGTTTATAACTTCCACATTTATTCGAATTGTGCCACGAAACTTTGTTGACAGTCGCGGAGAGGCATTTACTACTGAAGTACCAAGTTTCAGAAGTGCAGCTCCAGTACTACAGGAGATGTGTCGATACAAACTGAATACGCAAAACATCAACAAAATTTAGCGCGTTTTAAAGTTGATATCGCTTTTGTTTATAACTTCCACATTTATTCGAATTGTGCCACGAAACTTTGTAGACAGTCGCGGAGACACATTTACTACTGAAGTACCAAGTTTTAGAAGTGCAGATCTTGTACTACGGGAGATATGTCGATACAAACTGAATACGCAAAACATCAACAAAATTTAGCGCGTTTTAAAGTTGATATCGCTTTTGTTTATAACTTCCAGATTTATTCGAATTGTGCCACGACACTTTGCAGACAGTCGCGGAGACACATTTTCTACTGAAGTACCAAGTTTCAGAAGTGCAGCTCTTGTACTACCGGAGATATGTCGATACGAACTGAATACGCAAAACTTCAACAAAATTTAGCGCGTTTTAAAGTTGATAGCGCTTTTGTTTATAACTTCCACATTTATTCGAATTGTGAAACGAAACTTTGTAGACAGTCGCGGAGACACATTTTCTACTGAAGTACCAAGTGTCAGAAGTGCAGCTCTTGTACTACCGGAGATGTGTCGATAAAAACTGAATACGCAAAACATCAACAAAATTTAGCGCGTTTTAAAGTTGATATCGCTTTTGTTTATAACTTCCAGATTTATTCGAATTGTGCCACGACACTTTGCAGACAGTCGCGGAGACACATTTTCTACTGAAGTACCAAGTTTCAGAAGTGCAGCTCTTGTACTACCGGAGATATGTCGATACAAACTGAATACGCAAAACATTTACAAAATTTAGCGCGTTTAAAAGTTGATAGCGCTTTTGTTTATAACTTTCAGATTTATTCGAATTGTGAAACGAAACTTTGTAGACAGTCGCGGAGACACATTTTCTACTGAAGTACCAAGTTTCAGAAGTGCAGCTCTTGTACTACCGGAGATGTGTCGATACAAACTGAATACGCAAAACATCAACAAAATTTAGCGCGTTTTAAAGTTGATAGCGCTTTTGTTTATAACTTCCACATTTATTCGAATTGTGCCACGAAACTTTGCAGACCGTCGCGGAGAGGCATTTTCTACTGAAGTACCAAGTTTCAGAAGTGCAGCTCCTGTACTACCGGAGATGTGTCGATACAAACTGAATACACAAAACATCAACAAAATTTAGCGCGTTTTAAAGTTGATATCGCTTTTGTTTATAACTTCCACATTTATTCGAATTGTTCCACGACACTTTGCAGACAGTCGCGGAGACACATTTACTACTGAAGTACGAAGTTTCAGAAGTGCAGCTCTTGTACTACCGGAGATATGTCGATACAAACTGAATACGCAAAACATCAACAAAATTTAGCGCGTTTTAAAGTGTATATCGCTTTTGTTTATAACTTCCACATTTATTCGAATTGTGCCACGACACTTTGCAGACAGTCGCGGAGACACATTTTCTACTGAAGTAATAAGTTTCAGAAGTGCAGCTCTTGTACTACCGGAGATATGTCGATACAAACTGAATACGCAAAACTTCAACAAAATTTAGCGCGTTTTAAAGTTGATAGCGCTTTTGTTTATAACTTCCACATTTATTCGAATTGTGAAACGAAACTTTGTAGACAGTCGCGGAGACACATTTTCTACGGAAGTAGCAAGTTTCAGAAGTGCAGCTCTTGTACTACCGGAGATGTGCCGATACAAACTGAATACGCAAAACATCAACAAAATTTAGTGCGTTTTAAAGTTGATATCGCTTTTGTTTATAACTTCCACATTTATTCGAATTGTGCCACGAAACTTTGCAGACCGTCGCGGAGATGCATTTACTACTGAAGTACCAAGTTTCAGTAGTGCAGCTCCTGTACTACCGGAGATGTGTCGATACAAACTGAATACGCAAAACATCAACAAAATTTAGCGCGTTTTAAAGTTGATATCGCTTTTGTTTATAACTTCAACATTTATTCGAATTGTGCCACGACACTTTGCAGACAGTCGCGGGGACACATTTTCTACTGAAGTACCAAGTTTCAGAAGTGCAGCTCTTGTACTACCGGAGATATGTCGATACAAACTGAATACGCAAAACTTCAACAAAATTTAGCGCGTTTTAAAGTGGATATCGCTTTTGTTTATAACTTCCACATTTATTCGAATTGTGAAACGAAACTTTGTAGACAGTCGCTGCCACACATTTTCTACTAAAGTACCAAGTTTCAGAAGTGCAGCTCTTGTACTACCGGAGATGTGTCGATACAAACTGAATACGCAAAACATCAACAAAATTTAGCGCGTTTTAAAGTTGATAGCGCTTTTGTTTATAACTTCCACATTTATTCGAATTGTGCCACGAAACTTTGCAGACCGTCGCAAAGAGGCATTTTCAACTGAAGTACCAAGTTTCAGAAGTGCAGCTCCTGTACTACCGGAGATGTGTCGATACAAACTGAATACACAAAACATCAACAAAATTTAGCGCGTTTTAAAGTTGATATCGCTTTTGTTTATAACTTCCACATTTATTCGAATTGTGCCACGACACTTTGCAGACAGTCGCGGAGACACATTTACTACTGAAGTACGAAGTTTCAGCAGTGCAGATCTTGTACTACCGGAGATATGTCGATACAAACTGAATACGCAAAACATCAACAAAATTTAGCGCGTTTTAAAGTTGATATCGCTTTTGTTTATAACTTCCACATTTATTCGAATTGTGCCACGACACTTTGCAGACAGTCGCGGAGACACATTTTCTACTGAAGTACCAAGTTTCAGAAGTGCAGCTCTTGTACTACCGGAGATATTTCGATACAAACTGAATAGTCAAAACTTCAACAAAATTTAGCGCGTTTTAAAGTTGATAGCGCTTTTGTTTATAACTTCCACATTTATTCGAATTGTGAAACGAAACTTTGTAGACAGTCGCGGAGACACATTTTCTACGGAAGTAGCAAGTTTCAGAAGTGCAGCTCTTGTACTACCGGAGATGTGTCGATACAAACTGAATACGCAAAACATCAACAAAATTTAATGCGTTTTAAAGTTGATATCGCTTTTGTTTATAACTTCCACATTTATTCGAATTGTGCCACGAAACTTTGCAGACCGTCGCGGAGATGCATTTACTACTGAAGTACCAAGTTTCAGTAGTGCAGCTCCTGTACTACCGGAGATGTGTCGATACAAACTGAATACGCAAAACATCAACAAAATTTAGCGCGTTTTAAAGTTGATATCGCTTTTGTTTATAACTTCAACATTTATTCGAATTGTGCCACGACACTTTGCAGACAGTCGCGGAGACACATTTACTACTGAAGTACCAAGTTTCAGAAGGGCAGATCTTGTACTACCGGAGATATGGCGATACAAACTGAATACGCAAAACATCAACAAAATTTAGCGCGTTTTAAAGTTGATAGCGCTTTTGTTTATAACTTCCACATTTATTCGAATTGTGAAACGAAACTTTGTAGACAGTCGCGGAGACACATTTTCTACTAAAGTACCAAGTTTCAGAAGTGCAGCTCTTGTACTACCGGAGATGTGTCGATACAAACTGAATACGCAAAACATCAACAAAATTTAGCGCGTTTTAAAGTTGATAGCGCTTTTGTTTATAACTTCCACATTTATTCGAATTGTGAAACGAAACTTTGTAGACAGTCGCGGAGACACATTTTCTACTGAAGTACCAAGTTTCAGAAGTGCAGCTCTTGTACTACCGGAGATGTGTCGATACAAACTGAATACGCAAAACATCAACAAAATTTAGTGCGTTTTAAAGTTGATAGCGCTTTTGTTTATAACTTCCACATTTATTCGAATTGTGCCACGAAACTTTGCAGACCGTCGCGGAGAGGCATTTTCTACTGAAGTACCAAGTTTCAGAAGTGCAGCTCTTGTACTACCGGAGATGTTCCGATACAAACTGAATACGCAAAACATCTACAAAATTTAGTGCGTTTTAAAGTTGATAGCGCTTTTGTTTATAACTTCCACATTTATTCGAATTGTGAAACGAAACTTTGTAGACAGTCGCGAGACACATTTTCTACTGAAGTACCAAGTTTCAGAAGTGCAGCTCTTGAACTACCGGAGATGTGTCGATACAAACTGAATACGCAAAACATCAACAAAATTTAGTGCGTTTTAAAGTTGATATCGCTTTTGTTTATAACTTCCACATTTATTCGAATTGTGCCACGAAACTTTGCAGACCGTCGCGGAGAGGCATTTACTACTGAAGTACCAAGTTTCAGAAGTGCAGCTCCTGTACTACCGGAGATGTGTCGATACAAACTGAATACGCAAAACATCAACAAAATTTAGCGCGTTTTAAAGTTGATATCGCTTTTGTTTATAACTTCCACATTTATTCGAATTGTGCCACGAAACTTTGCAGACAGTCGCGGAGACACATTTACTACTGAAGTACCAAGTTTTAGAAGTGCAGATCTTGTACTACGGGAGATATGTCGATACAAACTGAATACGCAAAACATCAACAAAATTTAGCGCGTTTTAAAGTTGATATCGCTTTTGTTTATAACTTCCAGATTTATTCGAATTGTGCCACGACACTTTGCAGACAGTCGCGGAGACACATTTTCTACTGAAGTACCAAGTTTCAGAAGTGCAGCTCTAGTACTACCGGAGATATGTCGATACAAACTGAATACGCAAAACTTCAACAAAATTTAGTGCGTTTTAAAGTTGATAGCGCTTTTGTTTATAACTTCCACATTTATTCGAATTGTGAAACGAAACTTTGTAGACAGTCGCGGAGACACATTTTCTACTGAAGTACCAAGTTTCAAAAGTGCAGCTCTTGTACTACCGGAGATATGTCGATATCAAACTAAATACGCAAAACATCTACAAAATTTAGCGCGTTAAAAAGTTGATAGCGCTTTTGTTTATAACTTTCAGATTTATTCGAATTGTGCCACGACACTTTGCAGACAATCGCATAGAGGCATTTTCTACTGAAGTACCAAGTTTCAGAAGTGCAGCTCTTGTACTACCGGAGATATGTCGATACAAACTGAATACGCAAAACATCTACAAAATTTAGCGCGTTTAAAAGTTGATAGCGCTTTTGTTTATAACTTTCAGATTTATTCGAATTGTGCCACGAAACTTTGCAGACAATCGCGGAGAGGCATTTTCTACTGAAGTACCAAGTTTCAGAACTGCAGCTCTTGTACTACCGGAGATGTTTCGATACAAACTGAATACGCAAAACATCTACAAAATTTAGTGCGTTTTAAAGTTGATAGCGCTTTTGTTTATAACTTCCACATTTATTCGAATTGGGTAAACGAAACTTTGTAGACAGTCGCGGAGACACATTTTCTACTGAAGTACCAAGTTTCAGAAGTGCAGCTCTTGAACTACCGGAGATGTGTCGATACAAACTGAATACGCAAAACATCAACAAAATTTAGTGCGTTTTTAAGTTGATATCGCTTTTGTTTATAACTTCCACATTTATTCGAATTGTGCCACGAAACTTTGCAGACCGTCGCGGAGAGGCATTTACTACTGAAGTACCAAGTTTCAGAAGTGCAGCTCCTGTACTACCGGAGATGTGTCGATACAAACTGAATACGCAAGACATCAACAAAATTTAGCGCGTTTTAAAGTTGATATCGCTTTTGTTTATAACTTCCACATTTATTCGAATTGTGCCACGAAACTTTGCAGACAGTCGCGGAGACACATTTACTACTGAAGTACCAAGTTTTAGCAGTGCAGATCTTGTACTACGGGAGATATGTCGATACAAACTGAATACGCAAAACATCTACAAAATTTAGTGCGTTTTAAAGTTGATAGCGCTTTTGTTAATAACTTCTACATTTATTCGAATTGTGAAACGAAACTTTGTAGACAGTCGCGGAGACACATTTTCTACTGAAGTACCAAGTTTCAGAAGTGCAGCTCTTGTACTACCGGAGATATGTCGATACAAACTGAATACGCAAAACATCTACAAAATTTAGCGCGTTTAAAAGTTGATAGCGCTTTTGTTTATAACTTACACATTTATTCGAATTGTGCCACGAAACTTTGCAGACAATCGCGGAGAGGCATTTTCTACTGAAGTACAAAGTTTCAGAAGTGCAGCGTTTGTACTACCGGATATATGTCGATACAAACTGAATACGCAAAACATCTACACAATTTAGCGCGTTTTAAAGTTGATATCGCTTTTGTTTATAACTTCCACATTTATTCGAATTGTGCCACGACACTTTGCAGACAGTCGCGGTGACACATTTACTACTGAAGTACCAAGTTTCAGAAGTGCAGCTCTTGTACTACCGGAGATATGTCGATACAAACTGAATACGCAAAACATCAACAAAATTTAGCGCGTTTTAAAGTTGATAGCGCTTTTGTTTATAACTTCCACATTTATTCGAATTGTGAAACGAAACTTTGTAGACAGTCGCGGAGACACATTTTCTACTGAAGTACCAAGTTTCAGAAGTGCAGCTCTTGTACTACCGGAGATATGTCGATACAAACTGAATACGCAAAACATCAACAAAATTTAGCGCGTTTTAAAGTTGATAGCGCTTTTGTTTATAACTTCCACATTTATTCGAATTGTGCCACGAAACTTTGCAGACCGTCGCGGAGAGGCATTTTCTACTGAAGTACCAAGTTTCAGAAGTGCAGCTCTTGTACTACCGGAGATATGTCGATACAAACTGAATACGCAAAACATCTACAAAATTTAGCGCGTTTAAAAGTTGATAGCGCTTTTGTTTATAACTTTCAGATTTATTCGAATTGTGCCACGACACTTTGCAGACCATCGCATAGAGGCATTTTCTACTGAAGTACCAAGTTTCAGAAGTGCAGCTCTTGTACTACCGGAGATATGTCGATACAAACTGAATACACAAAACATCTACAAAATTTAGCGCGTTTAAAAGTTGATAGCGCTTTTGTTTATAACTTTCAGATTTATTCGAATTGTGCCACGAAACTTTGCAGACCATCGCGGAGAGGCATTTTCTACTGAAGTACAAAGTTTCAGAAGTGCAGCTCTTTTACTACCGGAGATATGTCGATACAAACTGAATACGCAAAACATCAACAAAATTTAGCGCGTTTTAAAGTTGATATCGCTTTTGTTTATAACTTCCACATTTATTCGAATTGTGCCACGACACTTTGCAGACAGTCGCGGTGACACATTTTCTACTGAAGTACCAAGTTTCAGAAGTGCAGCTCTTGTACTACCGGAGATATGTCGATACAAACTGAATACGCAAAACATCAATAAAATTTAGCGCGTTTAAAAGTTGATAGCGCTTTTGTTTATAACTTCCACATTTATTCGAATTGTGAAACGAAACTTTGTAGACAGTCGCGGAGACACATTTTCTACTGAAGTAACAAGTTTCAGAAGTGCAGCTCTTGTACTACCGGAGATATGTCGATACAAACTGAATACGCAAAACATCAACAAAATTTAGCGCGTTTTAAAGTTGATAGCGCTTTTGTTTATAACTTCCACATTTATTCGAATTGTGAAACGAAACTTTGTAGACAGTCGCGAAGACACATTTTCTACTGAAGTACCAAGTTTCAGAAGTGCAGCTCTTGTACTACCGGAGATGTGTCGATACAAACTGAATACGCAAAACATCTACAAAATTTAGTGCGTTTTAAAGTTGATAGCGCTTTTGTTTATAACTTCCACATTTATTCGAATTGTGAAACGAAACTTTGTAGACAGTCGCGGAGACACATTTTCTACTGAAGTACCAAGTTTCAGAAGTGCAGCTCTTGTACTACCGGAGATATGTCGATATCAAACTGAATACGCAAAACATCTACAAAATTTAGCGCGTTAAAAAGTTGATAGCGCTTTTGTTTATAACTTTCAGATTTATTCGAATTGTGCCACGACACTTTGCAGACAATCGCATAGAGGCATTTTCTACTGAAGTACCAAGTTTCAGAAGTGCAGCTCTTGTACTACCGGAGATATGTCGATACAAACTGAATACGCAAAACATCTACAAAATTTAGCGCGTTTAAAAGTTTATAGCGCTTTTGTTTATAACTTTCAGATTTATTCGAATTGTGCCACGAAACTTTGCAGACAATCGCGGAGAGGCATTTTCTACTGAAGTACCAAGTTTCAGAAGTGCAGCTCTTGTACTACCGGTGATGTTTCGATACAAACTGAATACGCAAAACATCTACAAAATTTAGCGCGTTTTAAAGTTGATAGCGCTTTTGTTTATAACTTCCACATTTATTCGAATTGTGAAACGAAACTTTGTAGACAGTCGCGGAGACACATTTACTACTGAAGTACCAAGTTTCAGAAGTGCAGCTCTTGAACTACCGGAGATGTGTCGATACAAACTGAATACGCAAAACATCAACAAAATTTAGTGCGTTTTTAAGTTGATATCGCTTTTGTTTATAACTTCCACATTTATTCGAATTGTGCCACGAAACTTTGCAGACCGTCGCGGAGAGGCATTTACTACTGAAGTACCAAGTTTCAGAAGTGCAGCTCCTGTACTACCGGAGATGTGTCGATACAAACTGAATACGCAAAACATCAACAAAATTTAGCGCGTTTTAAAGTTGATATCGCTTTTGTTTATAACTTCCACATTTATTCGAATTGTGCCACGAAACTTTGCAGACAGTCGCGGAGACACATTTACTACTGAAGTACCAAGTTTTAGAAGTGCAGATCTTGTACTACGGGAGATATGTCGATACAAACTGAATACGCAAAACATCAACAAAATTTAGCGCGTTTTAAAGTTGATATCGCTTTTGTTTATAACTTCCAGATTTATTCGAATTGTGCCACGACACTTTGCAGACAGTCGCGGAGACACATTTTCTACTGAAGTACCAAGTTTCAGAAGTGCAGCTCTTGTACTACCGGAGATGTGTCGATACAAACTGAATACGCAAAACATCTATAAAATTTTGTGCGTTTTAAAGTTGATAGCGCTTTTGTTTATAACTTACACATTTATTCGAATTGTGCCACGAAACTTTGCAGACAATCGCGGAGAGGCATTTTCTACTGAAGTACAAAGTTTCAGAAGTGCAGCTCTTGTACTACCGGATATATGTCGATACAAACTGAATACGCAAAACATCTACACAATTTAGCGCGTTTTAAAGTTGATATCGCTTTTGTTTATAACTTCCACATTTATTCGAATTGTGCCACGACACTTTGCAGACAGTCGCGGTGACACATTTACTACTGAAGTACCAAGTTTCAGAAGTGCAGCTCTAGTACTACCGGAGATATGTCGATACAAACTGAATACGCAAAACATCAACAAAATTTAGCGCGTTTTAAAGTTGATAGCGCTTTTGTTTATAACTTCCACATTTATTCGAATTGTGAAACGAAACTTTGTAGACAGTCGCGGAGACACATTTTCTACTGAAGTACCAAGTTTCAGAAGTGCAGCTCTTGTACTACCGGAGATATGTCGATACAAACTGAATACGCAAAACATCAACAAAATTTAGCGCGTTTTAAAGTTGATAGCGCTTTTGTTTATAACTTCCACATTTATTCGAATTGTGCCACGAAACTTTGCAGACCGTCGCGGAGAGGCATTTTCTACTGAAGTACCAAGTTTCAGAAGTGCAGCTCTTGTACTACCGGAGATGTGTCGATACAAACTGAATACGCAAAACATCTACAAAATTTAGTGCGTTTTAAAGTTGATAGCGCTTTTGTTTATAACTTCCACATTTATTCGAATTGTGAAACGAAACTTTGTAGACAGTCGCGGAGACACATTTTCTACTGAAGTACCAAGTTTCAGAAGTGCAGCTCTTGTACTACCGGAGATATGTCGATACAAACTGAATACGCAAAACATCTACAAAATTTAGCGCGTTTAAAAGTTGATAGCGCTTTTGTTTATAACTTTCAGATTTATTCGAATTGTGCCACGACACTTTGCAGACCATCGCATAGAGGCATTTTCTACTGAAGTACCAAGTTTCAGAAGTGCAGCTCTTGTACTACCGGAGATATGTCGATACAAACTGAATACACAAAACATCTACAAAATTTAGCGCGTTTAAAAGTTGATAGCGCTTTTGTTTATAACTTTCAGATTTATTCGAATTGTGCCACGAAACTTTGCAGACCATCGCGGAGAGGCATTTTCTACTGAAGTACAAAGTTTCAGAAGTGCAGCTCTTGTACTACCGGAGATATGTCGATACAAACTGAATACGCAAAACATCAACAAAATTTAGCGCGTTTTAAAGTTGATATCGCTTTTGTTTATAACTTCCACATTTATTCGAATTGTGCCACGACACTTTGCAGACAGTCGCGGTGACACATTTTCTACTGAAGTACCAAGTTTCAGAAGTGCAGCTCTTGTACTACCGGAGATATGTCGATACAAACTGAATACGCAAAACATCAACAAAATTTAGCGCGTTTAAAAGTTGATAGCGCTTTTGTTTATAACTTCCACATTTATTCGAATTGTGAAACGAAACTTTGTAGACAGTCGCGGAGACACATTTTCTACTGAAGTAACAAGTTTCAGAAGTGCAGCTCTTGTACTACCAGAGATATGTCGATACAAACTGAATACGCAAAACATCAACAAAATTTAGCGCGTTTTAAAGTTGATAGCGCTTTTGTTTATAACTTCCACATTTATTCGAATTGTGAAACGAAACTTTGTAGACAGTCGCGGAGACACATTTTCTACTGAAGTACCAAGTTTCAGAAGTGCAGCTCTTGTACTACCGGAGATGTGTCGATACAAACTGAATACGCAAAACATCAACAAAATTTAGTGCGTTTTATAGTTGATAGCGCTTTTGTTTATAACTTCCACATTTATTCGAATTGTGAAACGAAACTTTGTAGACAGTCGCGGAGACACATTTTCTACTGAAGTACCAAGTTTCAGAAGTGCAGCTCTTGTACTACCGGAGATATGTCGATACAAACTGAATACGCAAAACATCTACCAAATTTAGCGCGTTTAAAAGTTGATAGCGCTTTTGTTTATAACTTTCAGATTTGTTCGAATTGTGCCACGACACTTTGTAGACCATCGCATAGAGGCATTTTCTACTGAAGTACCAAGTTTCAGAAGTGCAGCTCTTGTACTACCGGAGATATGTCGATACAAACTGAATACGCAAAACATCTACAAAATTTAGCGCGTTTAAAAGTTGATAGCGCTTTTGTTTATAACTTTCAGATTTATTCGTATTGTGCCACGAAACTTTGCAGACCATCGGTGAGAGGCATTTTCTACTGAAGTACAAAGTTTCAGAAGTGCAGCTCTTGTCCTACCGGAGATATGTCGATACAAACTGAATACGCAAACATCAACAAAATTTAGCGCGTTTTAAAGTTGATATCGCTTTTGTTTATAACTTCCACATTTATTCGAATTGTGCCACGACACTTTGCAGACAGTCGCGGTGACACATTTTCTACTGAAGTACCAAGTTTCAGAAGTGCAGCTCTTGTACTACCGGGGATCTGTCGATACAAACTGAATACGCAAAACATCAACAAAATTTAGCGCGTTTAAAAGTTGATAGCGCTTTTGTTTATAACTTCCACATTTATTCGAATTGTGAAACGAAACTTTGTAGACAGTCGCGGAGACACATTTTCTACCGAAGTAACAAGTTTCAGAAGTGCAGCTCTTGTACTACCGGAGATATGTCGATACAAACTGAATACGCAAAACATCAACAAAATTTAGCGCGTTTTAAAGTTGATAGCGCTTTTGTTTATAACTTCCACATTTATTCGAATTGTGAAACGAAACTTTGTAGACAGTCGCGGAGACACATTTTCTACTGAAGTACTAAGTTTCAGAAGAGCAGCTCTCGTACTACCGGAGATGTGTCGATACAAACTGAATACGCAAAACATCAACAAAATTTAGTGCGTTTTAAAGTTGATAGCGCTTTTGTTTATAACTTTCACATTTATTCGAATTGTGCCAGAAAACTTTGCAGACCGTCGCCGAGAGGCATTTTCTACTGATGTACCAAGTTTCAGAAGTGCAGCTCTTGTACTACCGGAGATGTGTCGATACAAACTGAATACGCCAAACATCTACAAAATTTAGTGCGTTTTTAAGTTGATAGCGCTTTTGTTTATAACTTCCACATTTATTCGAATTGTGCAACGAAACTTTGTAGACAGTCGCGGGGACACATTTTCTACTGAAGTACCAAGTTTCAGAAGTGCAGCTCCTGTACTACCGGAGATGTGTCGATACAAACTGAATACGCAAAACATCAACAAAATTTAGCGCGTTTTAAAGTTGATATCGCTTTTGTTTATAACTTCCACATTTATTCGAATTGTGCCACGACACTTTGCAGACAATCGCATAGAGGCATTTTCTACTGAAGTACCAAGTTTCAGAAGTGCAGCTCTTGTACTACCGGAGATGTTTCGATACAAACTGAATACGCAAAACATCTACAAAATTTAGTGCGTTTTAAAGTTGATAGCGCTTTTGTTTATAACTTCCACATTTATTCGAATTGTGAAACGAAACTTTGTAGACAGTCGCGGAGACACATTTTCTACTGAAGTACCAAGTTTCAGAAGTGCAGCTCTTGTACTACCGGAGATATGTCGATATCAAACTGAATACGCAAAACATCTACAAAATTTAGCGCGTTAAAAAGTTGATAGCGCTTTTGTTTATAACTTTCAGATTTATTCGAATTGTGCCACGACACTTTGCAGACAATCGCATAGAGGCATTTTCTACTGAAGTACCAAGTTTCAGAAGTGCAGCTTTTGTACTACCGGAGATATGTCGATACAAACTGAATACGCAAAACATCTACAAAATTTAGCGCGTTTAAAAGTTGATAGCGCTTTTGTTTATAACTTACACATTTATTCGAATTGTGCCACGAAACTTTGCAGACAATCGCGGAGAGGCATTTTCTACTGAAGTACAAAGTTTCAGAAGTGCAGCTCTTGTACTACCAGATATATGTCGATACAAACTGAATACGCAAAACATCTACACAATTTAGCGCGTTTAAAAGTTGATATCGCTTTTGTTTATAACTTCCACATTTATTCGAATTGTGCCACGACTCTTTGCAGACAGTCGCGGTTACACATTTACTACTGAAGTACCAAGTTTCAGAAGTGCAGCTCTTGTACTACCGGAGATATGTCGATACAAACTGAATACGCAAAACATCAACAAAATTTAGCGCGTTTTAAAGTTGATAGCGCTTTTGTTTATAACTTCCACATTTATTCGAATTGTGAAACGAAACTTTGTAGACAGTCGCGGAGACACATTTTCTACTGAAGTACCAGGTTTCAGAAGTGCAGCTCTTGTACTACCGGAGATATGTCGATACAAACTGAATACGCAAAACATCAACAAAATTTAGCGCGTTTTAAAGTTGATATCGCTTTTGTTTATAACTTCCAGATTTATTCGAATTGTGCCACGACACTTTGCAGACAGTCGCGGAGACCCATTTTCTACTGAAGTACCAAGTTTCAGAAGTGCAGCGCTTGTACTACCGGAGATGTGTCGATACAAACTGAATACGCAAAACATCTACAAAATTTAGTGCGTTTTAAAGTTGATAGCGCTTTTGTTTATAACTTCCACATTTATTCGAATTGTGAAACGAAACTTTGTAGACAGTCGCGGAGACACATTTTCTACTGAAGTACCAAGTTTCAGAAGTGCAGCTCTTGTACTACCGGAGATATGTCGATATCAAACTGAATACGCAAAACATCTACAAAATTTAGCGCGTTAAAAAGTTGATAGCGCTTTTGTTTATAACTTTCAGATTTATTCGAATTGTGCCACGACACTTTGCAGACAATCGCATAGAGGCATTTTCTACTGAAGTACCAAGTTTCAGAAGTGCAGCTCTTGTACTACCGGAGATATGTCGATACAAACTGAATACGCAAAACATCTACAAAATTTAGCGCGTTTAAAAGTTGATAGCGCTTTTGTTTATAACTTACACATTTATTCGAATTGTGCCACGAAACTTTGCAGACAATCGCGGAGAGGCATTTTCTACTGAAGTACAAAGTTTCAGAAGTGCAGCTCTTGTACTACCAGATATATGTCGATACAAACTGAATACGCAAAACATCTACACAATTTAGCGCGTTTAAAAGTTGATATCGCTTTTGTTTATAACTTCCACATTTATTCGAATTGTGCCACGACACTTTGCAGACAGTCGCGGTGACACATTTACTACTGAAGTACCAAGTTTCAGAAGTGCAGCTCTTGTACTACCGGAGATATGTCGATACAAACTGAATACGCAAAACATCAACAAAATTTAGCGCGTTTTAAAGTTGATAGCGCTTTTGTTTATAACTTCCACATTTATTCGAATTGTGAAACGAAACTTTGTAGACAGTCGCGGAGACACATTTTCTACTGAAGTACCAAGTTTCAGAAGTGCAGCTCTTGTACTACCGGAGATATGTCGATACAAACTGAATACGCAAAACATCAACAAAATTTAGCGCGTTTTAAAGTTGATAGCGCTTTTGTTTATAACTTCCACATTTATTCGAATTGTCCCACGAAACTTTGCAGACCGTCGCGGAGAGGCATTTTCTACTGAAGTACCAAGTTTCAGAAGTGCAGCTCTTGTACTACCGGAGATGTGTCGATACAAACTGAATACACAAAACATCTACAAAATTTAGCGCGTTTAAAAGTTGATAGCGCTTTTGTTTATAACTTTCAGATTTATTCGAATTGTGCCACGAAACTTTGCAGACCATCGCGGAGAGGCATTTTCTACTGAAGTACAAAGTTTCAGAAGTGCAGCTCTTGTACTACCGGAGATATGTCGATACAAACTGAATACGCAAAACATCAACAAAATTTAGCGCGTTTTAAAGTTGATATCGCTTTTGTTTATAACTTCCACATTTATTCGAATTGTGCCACGACACTTTGCAGACAGTCGCGGTGACACATTTTCTACTGAAGTACCAAGTTTCAGAAGTGCAGCTCTTGTACTACCGGAGATATGTCGATACAAACTGAATACGCAAAACATCAACAAAATTTAGCGCGTTTAAAAGTTGATAGCGCTTTTGTTTATAACTTCCACATTTATTCGAATTGTGAAACGAAACTTTTTAGACAGTCGCGGAGACACATTTTCTACTGAAGTACCAAGTTTCAGAAGTGCAGCTCTCGTACTACCGGAGATGTGTCGATACAAACTGAATACGCAAAACATCAACAAAATTTAGTGCGTTTTAAAGTTGATAGCGCTTTTGTTTATAACTTGAACATTTATTCGAATTGTGCCAGGAAACTTTGCAGACCGTCGCCGAGAGGCATTTTCTACTGATGTACCAAGTTTCAGAAGTGCAGCTCTTGTACTACCGAGGATGTGTCGATACAAACTGAATACGCAAAACATCTACAAAATTTAGTGCGTTTTAAAGTTGATAGCGCTTTTGTTTATAACTTCCACATTTATTCGAATTGTGAAACGAAACTTTGTAGACAGTCGCGGAGACACATTTTCTACTGAAGTACCAAGTTTCAGAAGTGCAGCTCTTTAACTACCGGAGATGTGTCGATACAAACTGAATACGCAAAACATCAACAAAATTTAGCGCGTTTTAAAGTTGATATCGCTTTTGTTTATAACTTCCACATTTATTCGAATTGTGCCACGAAACTTTGCAGACCGTCGCGGAGAGGCATTTACTACTGAAGTACCAAGTTTCAGAAGTGCAACTCTTGTACTACCGGAGATATGTCGATACAAACTAAATACGCAAAACATCAACAAAATTTAGCGCGTTTAAAAGTTGATAGCGCTTTTGTTTATAACTTCCACATTTATTCGAATTGTGAAACGAAACTTTGTAGACAGTCGCGGAGACACATTTTCTACTGAAGTACCAAGTTTCAGAAGTGAAGCTCTTGTACTACCGGAGATATGTCGATACAAACTGAATACGCAAAACATCTACAAAATTTAGCGCGTTTAAAAGTTGATAGCGCTTTTGTTTATAACTTTCAGATTTATTCGAATTGTGCCACGACACTTTGCAGACCATCGCATAGAGGCATTTTCTACTGAAGTACCAAGTTTCAGAAGTGCAGCTCTTGTACTACCGGAGATATGTCGATACAAACTGAATACACAAAACATCTACAAAATTTAGCGCGTTTAAAAGTTGATAGCGCTTTTGTTTATAACTTTCAGATTTATTCGAATTGTGCCACGAAACTTTGCAGACCATCGCGGAGAGGCATTTTCTACTGAAGTACAAAGTTTCAGAAGTGCAGCTCTTGTACTACCGGAGATATGTCGATACAAACTGAATACGCAAAACATCAACAAAATTTAGCGCGTTTTAAAGTTGATATCGCTTTTGTTTATAACTTCCACATTTATTCGAATTGTGCCACGACACTTTGCAGACAGTCGCGGTGACACATTTTCTACTGAAGTACCAAGTTTCAGAAGTGCAGCTCTTGTACTACCGGAGATATGTCGATACAAACTGAATACGCAAAACATCAACAAAATTTAGCGCGTTTAAAAGTTGATAGCGCTTTTGTTTATAACTTCCACATTTATTCGAATTGTGAAACGAAACTTTTTAGACAGTCGCGGAGACACATTTTCTACTGAAGTACCAAGTTTCAGAAGTGCAGCTCTCGTACTACCGGAGATGTGTCGATACAAACTGAATACGCAAAACATCAACAAAATTTAGTGCGTTTTAAAGTTGATAGCGCTTTTGTTTATAACTTGAACATTTATTCGAATTGTGCCAGGAAACTTTGCAGACCGTCGCCGAGAGGCATTTTCTACTGATGTACCAAGTTTCAGAAGTGCAGCTCTTGTACTACCGAGGATGTGTCGATACAAACTGAATACGCAAAACATCTACAAAATTTAGTGCGTTTTAAAGTTGATTGCGCTTTTGTTTATAACTTCCACATTTATTCGAATTGTGAAACGAAACTTTGTAGACAGTCGCGGAGACACATTTTCTACTGAAGTACCAAGTTTCAGAAGTGCAGCTCTTTAACTACTGGAGATGTGTCGATACAAACTGAATACGCAAAACATCAACAAAATTTAGCGCGTTTTAAAGTTGATATCGCTTTTGTTTATAACTTCCACATTTATTCGAATTGTGCCACGAAACTTTGCAGACCGTCGCGGAGAGGCATTTACTACTGAAGTACCAAGTTTCAGAAGTGCAACTCTTGTACTACCGGAGATATGTCGATACAAACTGAATACGCAAAACATCAACAAAATTTAGCGCGTTTAAAAGTTGATAGCGCTTTTGTTTATAACTTCCACATTTATTCGAATTGTGAAACGAAACTTTGTAGACAGTCGCGGAGACACATTTTCTACTGAAGTACCAAGTTTCAGAAGTGAAGCTCTTGTACTACCGGAGATATGTCGATACAAACTGAATACGCAAAACATCTACAAAATTTAGCGCGTTTAAAAGTTGATAGCGCTTTTGTTTATAACTTTCAGATTTATTCGAATTGTGCCACGACACTTTGCAGACCATCGCATAGAGGCATTTTCTACTGAAGTACCAAGTTTCAGAAGTGCAGCTCTTGTACTACCGGAGATATGTCGATACAAACTGAATACACAAAACATCTACAAAATTTAGCGCGTTTAAAAGTTGATAGCGCTTTTGTTTATAACTTTCAGATTTATTCGAATTGTGCCACGAAACTTTGCAGACCATCGCGGAGAGGCATTTTCTACTGAAGTACAAAGTTTCAGAAGTGCAGCTCTTGTACTACCGGAGATATGTCGATACAAACTGAATACGCAAAACATCAACAAAATTTAGCGCGTTTTAAAGTTGATATCGCTTTTGTTTATAACTTCCACATTTATTCGAATTGTGCCACGACACTTTGCAGACAGTCGCGGTGACACATTTTCTACTGAAGTACCAAGTTTCAGAAGTGCAGCTCTTGTACTACCGGAGATATGTCGATACAAACTGAATACGCAAAACATCAACAAAATTTAGCGCGTTTAAAAGTTGATAGCGCTTTTGTTTATAACTTCCACATTTATTCGAATTGTGAAACGAAACTTTGTAGACAGTCGCGGAGACACCTTTTCTACTGAAGTACTAAGTTTCAGAAGTGCAGCTCTTGTACTACCGGAGATATGTCGATACAAACTGAATACGCAAAACATCAACAAAATTTAGCGCGTTTTAAAGTTGATAGCGCTTTTGTTTATAACTTCCACATTTATTCGAATTGTCCCACGAAACTTTGCAGACCGTCGCGGAGAGGCATTTTCTACTGAAGTACCAAGTTTCAGAAGTGCAGCTCTTGTACTACCGGAGATGTGTCGATACAAACTGAATACGCAAAACATCTACAAAATTTAGTGCGTTTTAAAGTTGATAGCGCTTTTGTTTATAACTTCCACATTTATTCGAATTGTGAAACGAAACTTTGTAGACAGTCGCGGAGACACATTTTCTACTGAAGTACCAAGTTTCAGAAGTGCAGCTCTTGTACTACCGGAGATATGTCGATACAAACTGAATACGCAAAACATCTACAAAATTTAGCGCGTTTAAAAGTTGATAGCGCTTTTGTTTATAACTTTCAGATTTATTCGAATTGTGCCACGACACTTTGCAGACCATGGCATAGAGGCATTTTCTACTGAAGTACCAAGTTTCAGAAGTGCAGCTCTTGTACTACCGGAGATATGTCGATACAAACTGAATACACAAAACATCTACAAAATTTAGCGCGTTTAAAAGTTGATAGCGCTTTTGTTTATAACTTTCAGATTTATTCGAATTGTGCCACGAAACTTTGCAGACCATCGCGGAGAGGCATTTTCTACTGAAGTACAAAGTTTCAGAAGTGCAGCTCTTGTACTACCGGAGATATGTCGATACAAACTGAATACGCAAAACATCAACAAAATTTAGCGCGTTTTAAAGTTGATATCGCTTTTGTTTATAACTTCCACATTTATTCGAATTGTGCCACGACACTTTGCAGACAGTCGCGGTGACACATTTTCTACTGAAGTACCAAGTTTCAGAAGTGCAGCTCTTGTACTACCGGAGATATGTCGATACAAACTGAATACGCAAAACATCAACAAAATTTAGCGCGTTTAAAAGTTGATAGCGCTTTTGTTTATAACTTCCACATTTATTCGAATTGTGAAACGAAACTTTTTAGACAGTCGCGGAGACACATTTTCTACTGAAGTACCAAGTTTCAGAAGTGCAGCTCTCGTACTACCGGAGATGTGTCGATACAAACTGAATACGCAAAACATCAACAAAATTTAGTGCGTTTTAAAGTTGATAGCGCTTTTGTTTATAACTTGAACATTTATTCGAATTGTGCCAGGAAACTTTGCAGACCGTCGCCGAGAGGCATTTTCTACTGATGTACCAAGTTTCAGAAGTGCAGCTCTTGTACTACCGAGGATGTGTCGATACAAACTGAATACGCAAAACATCTACAAAATTTAGTGCGTTTTAAAGTTGATAGCGCTTTTGTTTATAACTTCCACATTTATTCGAATTGTGAAACGAAACTTTGTAGACAGTCGCGGAGACACATTTTCTACTGAAGTACCAAGTTTCAGAAGTGCAGCTCTTTAACTACTGGAGATGTGTCGATACAAACTGAATACGCAAAACATCAACAAAATTTAGCGCGTTTTAAAGTTGATATCGCTTTTGTTTATAACTTCCACATTTATTCGAATTGTGCCACGAAACTTTGCAGACCGTCGCGGAGAGGCATTTACTACTGAAGTACCAAGTTTCAGAAGTGCAACTCTTGTACTACCGGAGATATGTCGATACAAACTGAATACGCAAAACATCAACAAAATTTAGCGCGTTTAAAAGTTGATAGCGCTTTTGTTTATAACTTCCACATTTATTCGAATTGTGAAACGAAACTTTGTAGACAGTCGCGGAGACACATTTTCTACTGAAGTACCAAGTTTCAGAAGTGAAGCTCTTGTACTACCGGAGATATGTCGATACAAACTGAATACGCAAAACATCTACAAAATTTAGCGCGTTTAAAAGTTGATAGCGCTTTTGTTTATAACTTTCAGATTTATTCGAATTGTGCCACGACACTTTGCAGACCATCGCATAGAGGCATTTTCTACTGAAGTACCAAGTTTCAGAAGTGCAGCTCTTGTACTACCGGAGATATGTCGATACAAACTGAATACACAAAACATCTACAAAATTTAGCGCGTTTAAAAGTTGATAGCGCTTTTGTTTATAACTTTCAGATTTATTCGAATTGTGCCACGAAACTTTGCAGACCATCGCGGAGAGGCATTTTCTACTGAAGTACAAAGTTTCAGAAGTGCAGCTCTTGTACTACCGGAGATATGTCGATACAAACTGAATACGCAAAACATCAACAAAATTTAGCGCGTTTTAAAGTTGATATCGCTTTTGTTTATAACTTCCACATTTATTCGAATTGTGCCACGACACTTTGCAGACAGTCGCGGTGACACATTTTCTACTGAAGTACCAAGTTTCAGAAGTGCAGCTCTTGTACTACCGGAGATATGTCGATACAAACTGAATACGCAAAACATCAACAAAATTTAGCGCGTTTAAAAGTTGATAGCGCTTTTGTTTATAACTTCCACATTTATTCGAATTGTGAAACGAAACTTTTTAGACAGTCGCGGAGACACATATTCTACTGAAGTACCAAGTTTCAGAAGTGCAGCTCTCGTACTACCGGAGATGTGTCGATACAAACTGAATACGCAAAACATCAACAAAATTTAATGCGTTTTAAAGTTGATAGCGCTTTTGTTTATAACTTTAACATTTATTCGAATTGTGCCAGGAAACTTTGCAGACCGTCGCCGAGAGGCATTTTCTACTGATGTACCAAGTTTCAGAAGTGCAGCTCTTGTACTACCGAGGATGTGTCGATACAAACTGAATACGCAAAACATCTACAAAATTTAGTGCGTTTTAAAGTTGATAGCGCTTTTGTTTATAACTTCCACATTTATTTGAATTGTGAAACGAAACTTTGTAGACAGTCGCGGAGACACATTTTCTACTGAAGTACCAAGTTTCAGAAGTGCAGCTCTTTAACTACCGGAGATGTGTCGATACAAACTGAATACGCAAAACATCAACAAAATTTAGCGCGTTTTAAAGTTGATATCGCTTTTGTTTATAACTTCCACATTTATTCGAATTGTGCCACGAAACTTTGCAGACCGTCGCGGAGAGGCATTTACTACTGAAGTACCAAGTTTCAGAAGTGCAGCTCTTGTACTACCGGAGATATGTCGATACAAACTGAATACGCAAAACATCAACAACATTTAGCGCGTTTAAAAGTTGATAGCGCTTTTGTTTATAACTTCCACATTTATTCGAATTGTGAAACGAAACTTTGTAGACAGTCGCGGAGACACATTTTCTACTGAAGTACCAAGTTTCAGAAGTGCAGCTCTCGTACTACCGGAGATGTGTCGATACAAACTGAATACGCAAAACATCAACAAAATTTAGTGCGTTTTAAAGTTGATAGCGCTTTTGTTTATAACTTTAACATTTATTCGAATTGTGCCAGGAAACTTTGCAGACCGTCGCCGAGAGGCATTTTCTACTGATGTACCAAGTTTCAGAAGTGCAGCTCTTGTACTACCGAGGATGTGTCGATACAAACTGAATACGTAAAACATCTACAAAATTTAGTGCGTTTTAAAGTTGATAGCGCTTTTGTTTATAACTTCCACATTTATTTGAATTGTGAAACGAAACTTTGTAGACAGTCGCGGAGACACATTTTCTACTGAAGTACCAAGTTTCAGAAGTGCAGCTCTTTAACTACCGGAGATGTGTCGATACAAACTGAATACGCAAAACATCAACAAAATTTAGTGCGTTTTAAAGTTGATATCGCTTTTGTTTATAACTTCCACATTTATTCGAATTGTGCCACGAAACTTTGCAGACCGTCGCGGAGAGGCATTTACTACTGAAGTACCAAGTTTCAGAAGTGCAGCTCCTGTACTACCGGAGATGTGTCGATACAAACTGAATACGCAAAACATCACCAAAATTTAGCGCGTTTTAAAGTTGATATCGCTTTTGTTTATAACTTCCACATTTATTCGAATTGTGCAACGACACTTTGCAGACCGTCGCGGAGAGGCATTTTCTACTGAAGTACCAAGTGTCAGAAGTGCAGCTCTTGTACTACCGGAGATGTGTCGATACAAACTGAATACGCAAAACATCTACAAAATTTAGTGCGTTTTAAAGTTGATAGCGCTTTTGTTTATAACTTCCACATTTATACGAATTGTGAAACGAAACTTTGTAGACAGTCGCGGAGACACATTTGCTACTGAAGTACCAAGTTTCAGAAGTGCAGCTCTTGTACTACCGGAGATATGTCGATACAAACTGAATACGCAAAACATCTACAAAATTTAGCGCGTTTAAAAGTTGATAGCGCTTTTGTTTATAACTTTCAGATTTATTCGAATTGTGCCACGAAACTTTGCAGACCATCGCGGAGAGGCATTTTCTACTGAAGTACAAAGTTTCAGAAGTGCAGCTCTTGTACTACAGGAGATATGTCGATACAAACTGAATACGCAAAACATCAACAAAATTTAGCGCGTTTTAAAGTTGATATCGCTTTTGTTTATAACTTCCACATTTATTCGAATTGTGCCACGACACTTTGCAGACAGTCGCGGTGACACATTTTCTACTGAAGTACCAAGTTTCAGAAGTGCAGCTCTTGTACTACCGGAGATATGTCGATACAAACTGAATACGCAAAACATCAACAAAATTTAGCGCGTTTAAAAGTTGATAGCGCTTTTGTTTATAACTTCCACATTTATTTGAATTGTGAAACGAAACTTTGTAGACAGTCGCGGAGACACATTTTCTACTGAAGTACCAAGTTTCAGAAGTGCAGCTCTTGTACTACCGGAGATATGTCGATACAAACTGAATACGCAAAACATCAACAAAATTTAGCGCGTTTTAAAGTTGATAGCGCTTTTGTTTATAACTTCCACATTTATTCGAATTGTGAAACGAAACTTTGTAGACAGTCGCGGAGACACATTTTCTACTGAAGTACCAAGTTTCAAAAGTGCAGCTCTTGTACTACCGGAGATGTGTCGATACAAACTGAATACGCAAAACATCAACAAAATTTAGTGCGTTTTAAAGTTGATAGCGCTTTTGTTTATAACTTTCTACATTTATTCGAATTGTGCCACGAAACTTTGCAGACCGTCGCGGAGAGGCATTTTCTACTGAAGTACCAAGTTTCAGAAGTGCAGCTCTTGTACTACCGGAGATGTGTCGATACAAACTAAATACGCAAAACATCTACAAAATTTAGTGCGTTTTAAAGTTGATAGCGCTTTTGTTTATAACTTCCACATTTATTCGAATTGTGAAACGAAACTTTGTAGACAGTCGCGGAGACACATTTTCCACTGAAGTACCAAGTTTCAGAAGTGCAGCTCTTGAACTACCGGAGATGTGTCGATACAAACTGAATACGCAAAACATCAACAAAATTTAGTGCGTTTTAAAGTTGATATCGCTTTTGTTTATAACTTCCACATTTATTCGGATTGTGCCACGAAACTTTGCAGACCGTCGCGGAGAGGCATTTACTACTGAAGTACCAAGTTTCAGAAGTGCAGCTCCTGTACTACCGGAGATGTGTCGATACAAACTGAATACGCAAAACATCAACAAAATTTAGCGCGTTTTAAAGTTGATAGCGCTTTTGTTTATAACTTCCACATTTATTCGAATTGTGCCACGAAACTTTGCAGACAGTCGCGGAGACACATTTACTACTGAAGTACCAAGTTTTAGAAGTGCAGATCTTGTACTACGGGAGATATGTCGATACAAACTGAATACGCAAAACATCAACAAAATTTAGCGCGTTTTAAAGTTGATATCGCTTTTGTTTATAACTTCCAGATTTATTCGAATTGTGCCACGACACTTGGCAGACAGTCGCGGAGACCCATTTTCTACTGAAGTACCAAGTTTCAGAAGTGCAGCTCTTGTACTACCGGAGATGTGTCGATACAAACTGAATACGCAAAACATCTACAAAATTTAGTGCGTTTTAAAGTTGATAGCGCTTTTGTTTATAACTTCCACATTTATTCGAATTGTGAAACGAAACTTTGTAGACAGTCGCGGAGACACATTTTCTACTGAAGTACCAAGTTTCAGAAGTGCAGCTCTTGTACTACCGGAGATATGTCGATATCAAACTGAATACGCAAAACATCTACAAAATTTAGCGCGTTAAAAAGTTGATAGCGCTTTTGTTTATAACTTTCAGATTTATTCGAATTGTGCCACGACACTTTGCAGACAATCGCATAGAGGCATTTTCTACTGAAGTACCAAGTTTCAGAAGTGCAGCTCTTGTACTACCGGAGATATGTCGATACAAACTGAATACGCAAAACATCTACAAAATTTAGCGCGTTTAAAAGTTGATAGCGCTTTTGTTTATAACTTACACATTTATTCGAATTGTGCCACGAAACTTTGCAGACAATCGCGGAGAGGCATTTTCTACTGAAGTACAAAGTTTCAGAAGTGCAGCTCTTGTACTACCAGATATATGTCGATAGAAACTGAATACGCAAAACATCTACACAATTTAGCGCGTTTAAAAGTTGATATCGCTTTTGTTTATAACTTCCACATTTATTCGAATTGTGCCACGACACTTTGCAGACAGTCGCGGTGACACATTTACTACTGAAGTACCAAGTTTCAGAAGTGCAGCTCTTGTACTACCGGAGATATGTCGATACAAACTGAATACGCAAAACATCAACAAAATTTAGCGCGTTTTAAAGTTGATAGCGCTTTTGTTTATAACTTCCACATTTATTCGAATTGTGAAACGAAACTTTGTAGACAGTCGCGGAGACACATTTTCTACTGAAGTACCAAGTTTCAGAAGTGCAGCTCTTGTACTACCGGAGATATGTCGATACAAACTGAATACGCAAAACATCAACAAAATTTAGCGCGTTTTAAAGTTGATAGCGCTTTTGTTTATAACTTCCACATTTATTCGAATTGTGCCACGAAACTTTGCAGACCGTCGCGGAGAGGCATTTTCTACTGAAGTACCAAGTTTCAGAAGTGCAGCTCTTGTACTACCGGAGATGTGTCGATACAAACTGAATACGCAAAACATCTACAAAATTTAGTGCGTTTTAAAGTTGATAGCGCTTTTGTTTATAACTTCCACATTTATTCGAATTGTGAAACGAAACTTTGTAGACAGTCGCGGAGACATATTGACTACTGAAGTACCAAGTTTCAGAAGTGCAGCTCTTGTACTACCGGAGATATGTCGATACAAACTGAATACGCAAAACATCTACAAAATTTAGCGCGTTTAAAAGTTGATAGCGCTTTTGTTTATAACTTTCAGATTTATTCGAATTGTGCCACGACACTTTGCAGACCATCGCATAGAGGCATTTTCTACTGAAGTACCAAGTTTCAGAAGTGCAGCTCTTGTACTACCGGAGATATGTCGATACAAACTGAATACACAAAACATCTACAAAATTTAGCGCATTTAAAAGTTGATAGCGCTTTTGTTTATAACTTTCAGATTTATTCGAATTGTGCCACGAAACTTTGCAGACCATCGCGGAGAGGCATTTTCTACTGAAGTACAAAGTTTCAGAAGTGCAGCTCTTGTACTACCGGAGATATGTCGATACAAACTGAATACGCAAAACATCAACAAAATTTAGCGCGTTTTAAAGTTGATATCGCTTTTGTTTATAACTTCCACATTTATTCGAATTGTGCCACGACACTTTGCAGACAGTCGCGGTGACACATTTTCTACTGAAGTACCAAGTTTCAGAAGTGCAGCTCTTGTACTACCGGAGATATGTCGATACAAACTGAATACGCAAAACATCAACAAAATTTAGCGCGTTTAAAAGTTGATAGCGCTTTTGTTTATAACTTCCACATTTATTCGAATTGTGAAACGAAACTTTGTAGACAGTCGCGGAGACACATTTTCTACCGAAGTAACAAGTTTCAGAAGTGCAGCTCTTGTACTACCGGAGATGTGTCGATACAAACTAAATACGCAAAACATCTACAAAATTTAGTGCGTTTTAAAGTTGATAGCGCTTTTGTTTATAACTTCCACATTTATTCGAATTGTGAAACGAAACTTTGTAGACAGTCGCGGAGACACATTTTCTACTGAAGTACCAAGTTTCAGAAGTGCAGCTCTTGAACTACCGGAGATGTGTCGATACAAACTGAATACGCAAAACATCAACAAAATTTAGTGCGTTTAAAAGTTGATAGCGCTTTTGTTTATAACTTCCACATTTATTCGTATTGTGCCACGAAACTTTGCAGACCGTCGCGGAGAGGCATTTACTACTGAAGTACCAAGTTTCAGAAGTGCAGCTCCTGTACTACCGGAGATGTGTCGATACAAACTGAATACGCAAAACATCAACAAAATTTAGCGCGTTTAAAAGTTGATAGCGCTTTTGTTTATAACTTTCAGATTTATTCGAATTGTGCCACGAAACTTTGCAGACCATCGCGGAGAGGCATTTTCTACTGAAGTACAAAGTTTCAGAAGTGCAGCTCTTGTACTACCGGAGATATGTCGATACAAACTGAATACGCAAAACATCAACAAAATTTAGCGCGTTTTAAAGTTGATATCGCTTTTGTTTATAACTTCCACATTTATTCGAATTGTGCCACAACACTTTGCAGACAGTCGCGGTGACACATTTACTACTGAAGTACCAAGTTTCAGAAGTGCAGCCTTTGTACTACCGGAGATATGTCGATACAAACTGAATACGCAAAACATCAACAAAATTTAGCGCGTTTTAAAGTTGATAGCGCTTTTGTTTATAACTTCCACATTTATTCGAATTGTGAAACGAAACTTTGTAGACAGTCGCGGAGACACATTTTCTACTGAAGTACCAAGTTTCAGAAGTGCAGCTCTTGAACTACCGGAGATGTGTCGATACAAACTGAATACGCAAAACATCAACAAAATTTAGTGCGTTTTAAAGTTGATATCGCTTTTGTTTATAACTTCCACATTTATTCGGATTGTGCCACGAAACTTTGCAGACCGTCGCGGAGAGGCATTTACTACTGAAGTACCAAGTTTCAGAAGTGCAGCTCCTGTACTACCGGAGATGTGTCGATACAAACTGAATACGCAAAACATCAACAAAATTTAGCGCGTTTAAAAGTTGATAGCGCTTTTGTTTATAACTTTCAGATTTATTCGAATTGTGCCACGAAACTTTGCAGACCATCGCGGAGAGGCATTTTCTACTGAAGTACAAAGTTTCAGAAGTGCAGCTCTTGTACTACCGGAGATATGTCGATACAAACTGAATACGCAAAACATCAACAAAATTTAGCGCGTTTTAAAGTTGATATCGCTTTTGTTTATAACTTCCACATTTATTCGAATTGTGCCACAACACTTTGCAGACAGTCGCGGTGACACATTTACTACTGAAGTACCAAGTTTCAGAAGTGCAGCCTTTGTACTACCGGAGATATGTCGATACAAACTGAATACGCAAAACATCAACAAAATTTAGCGCGTTTTAAAGTTGATTGCGCTTTTGTTTATAACTTCCACATTTATTCGAATTGTGAAACGAAACTTTGTAGACAGTCGCGGAGACACATTTTCTACTGAAGTACCAAGTTTCAGAAGTGCAGCTCTTGTACTACCGGAGATATGTCGATACAAACTGAATACGCAAAACATCAACAAAATTTAGCGCGTTTTAAAGTTGGTAGCGCTTTTGTTTATAACTTCCACATTTATTCGAATTGTGCCACGAAACTTTGCAGACCGTCGCGGAGAGGCATTTTCTACTGAAGTACCAAGTTTCAGAAGTGCAGCTCTTGTACTACCGGAGATGTGTCGATACAAACTGAATACGCAAAACATCTACAAAATTTAGTGCGTTTTAAAGTTGATAGCGCTTTTGTTTATAACTTCCACATTTATTCGAATTGTGAAACGAAACTTTGTAGACAGTCGCGGAGACACATTTTCTACTGAAGTACCAAGTTTCAGAAGTGCAGCTCTTGTACTACCGGAGATATGTCGATACAAACTGAATACGCAAAACATTTACAAAATTTAGCGCGTTTTAAAGTTGATAGCGCTTTTGTTTATAACTTCCACATTTATTCTAATTGTGCCACGACACTTTGCAGACAGTCGCGGAGACACATTTTCTACTGAAGTACCAGGTTTCAGAAGTGTAGCTCTTGTACTACCGGAGATATGTTGATACAAACTGAATACGCAAAACATCAACAAAATTTAGCGCGTTTTAAAGTTGATAGCGCTTTTGTTTATAACTTCCACATTTATTCGAATTGTGAAACGAAACTTTGTAGACAGTCGCGGATACACATTTTCTACTGAAGTACCAAGTTTCAGAAGTGCAGCTCTTGTACTACCGGAGATGTGTCGATACAAACTGAATACGCAAAACATCTACAAAATTTAGTGCGTTTTAAAGTTGATAGTGCTTTTGTTTATAACTTCCACATTTATTCGAATTGTGCCACGAAACTTTGTAGACAGTCGCGGAGACACATTTTCTACTGAAGTACCAAGTTTCAGAAGTGCAGCTCTTGTACTACCGGAGATATGTCGATACAAACTGAATACGCAAAACATCTACAAAATTTAGCGCGTTTAAAAGTTGATAGCGCTTTTGTTTATAACTTTCAGATTTATTCGAATTGTGCCACGACACTTTGCAGACCATCGCATAGAGGCATTTTCTACTGAAGTACCAAGTTTCAGACGTGCAGCTATTGTACTACCGGAGATATGTCGATATAAACTGAATACGCAAAACATCTACAAAATTTAGCGCGTTTTAAAGTTGATAGCGCTTTTGTTTATAACTTTCAGATTTATTCGAATTGTGCCACGAAACTTTGCAGACCATCGCGGAGAGGCATTTTCTACTGAAGTACCAAGTTTTAGAAGTGCAGCTCTTGTACTACCGGAGATATGTCGATACAAACTGAATACGCAAAACATCAACAAAATTTAGCGCGTTTTAAAGTTGATATCGCTTTTGTTTATAACTTCCACATTTATTCGAATTGTGCCACGACACTTTGCAGACAGTCGCGGAGACACATTTTCTACTGAAGTACCAAGTTTCAGAAGTGCAGCTCTTGTACTACCGGAGATATGTCGATACAAACTGAATACGCAAAACATCAACAAAATTTAGCGCGTTTTAAAGTTGATAGCGCTTTTGTTTATAACTTCCACATTTATTCGAATTGTGAAACGAAACTTTGTAGACAGTCGCGGAGACACATTTCCTACTGAAGTACCAAGTTTCAGAAGTGCAGCACTTGTACCACCGGAGATGTGTCGATACAAACTGAATACGCAAAACATCAACAAAATTTAGTGCGTTTTAAAGTTGATAGCGCTTTTGTTTATAACTTCCACATTTATTCGAATTGTGCCACGAAACTTTGCAGACAGTCGCGGAGAGGCATTTTCTACTGAAGTACCAAGTTTCAAAAGTGCAGCTCTTGTACTACTGGAGATGTGTCGATACAAACAGAATACGCAAAACATCTACAAAATTTAGTGCGTTTTAAAGTTGATAGTGCTTTTGTTTATAACTTCCACATTTATTCGAATTGTGAAACGAAACTTTGTAGACAGTCGCGGAGACACATTTTCTACTGAAGTACCAAGTTTCAGAAGTGCAGCTCTTGTACTACCGGAGATATGTCGATACAAACTGAATACGCAAAACATCAACAAAATCAAGCGCGTTTTAAAGTTGATAGCGCTTTTGTTTATAACTTCCATATTTATTCGAATTGTGAAACGAAACATTGTAGACAGTCGCGGAGACACATTTTCTACTGAAGTACCAAGTTTCAGAAGTGCAGCTCTTGTACTACCGGAGATGTGTCTGTACAAACTGAATACGCAAAACATCTACAAAATTTAGTGCGTTTTAAAGTTGATAGTGCTTTTGTTTATAACTTCCACATTTATTCGAATTGTGAAACGAAACTTTGTAGACAGTCGCGGCGACACATTTTCTACGGAAGTACCAAGTTTCAGAAGTGCAGATCTTGTACTACCGGAGATACAAACTGAATACGCAAAACATCTACAAAATTTAGCGCGTTTAAAAGTTGATAGCGCTTTTGTTTAGAACTTTCAAATTTATTCGAATTGTGCCACGACACTTTGCAGACCATCGCATAGAGGCATTTGCTACTGAAGTACCAAGTTTCAGAAGTGCAGCTCTTGTACTACCGGAGATATGTCGATACAAACTGAATACGCAAAACATCTACAAAATTTAGCGCGTTTAAAAGTTGATAGCGCTTTTGTTTATAACTTTCAGATTTATTCGAATTGTGCCACGAAACTTTGCAGACCATCGCGGAGAGGCATTTTCTACTGAAGTACCAAAGTTTCAGAAGTGCAGCTCTTGTACTACCGGAGATATGTCGATACAAACTGAATACGCAAAACATCAACACAATTTAGCGCGTTTTAAAGTTGATATCGCTTTTGTTTATAACTTCCACATTTATTCGAATTGTGCCACGACACTTTGCAGACACTCGCGGTGACACATTTTCTACTGAAGTACCAAGTTTTAGAAGTGCAGCTCTTGTACTACCGGAGATATGTCGATACAAACTGAATACGCAAAACATCTACAAAATTTAGCGCGTTTTAAAGTTGATAGCGCTTTTGTTTATAACTTCCACATTTATTCGAATTGTGAAACGAAACTTTGTAGACAGTCGCGGATACACATTTTCTACTGAAGTACCAAGTTTCAGAAGTGCAGCTCTTGTACTACCGGAGATGTGTCGATACAAACTGAATACGCAAAACATCTACAAAATTTAGTGCGTTTTAAAGTTGATAGTGCTTTTGTTTATAACTTCCACATTTATTCGAATTGTGCCACGAAACTTTGTAGACAGTCGCGGAGACACATTTTCTACTGAAGTACCAAGTTTCAGAAGTGCAGCTCTTGTACTACCGGAGATATGTCGATACAAACTGAATACGCAAAACATCTACAAAATTTAGCGCGTTTAAAAGTTGATAGCGCTTTTGTTTATAACTTTCAGATTTATTCGAATTGTGCCACGACACTTTGCAGACCATCGCATAGAGGCATTTTCTACTGAAGTACCAAGTTTCAGACGTGCAGCTATTGTACTACCGGAGATATGTCGATATAAACTGAATACGCAAAACATCTACAAAATTTAGCGCGTTTTAAAGTTGATAGCGCTTTTGTTTATAACTTTCAGATTTATTCGAATTGTGCCACGAAACTTTGCAGACCATCGCGGAGAGGCATTTTCTACTGAAGTACCAAGTTTTAGAAGTGCAGCTCTTGTACTACCGGAGATATGTCGATACAAACTGAATACGCAAAACATCAACAAAATTTAGCGCGTTTTAAAGTTGATATCGCTTTTGTTTATAACTTCCACATTTATTCGAATTGTGCCACGACACTTTGCAGACAGTCGCGGAGACACATTTTCTACTGAAGTACCAAGTTTCAGAAGTGCAGCTCTTGTACTACCGGAGATATGTCGATACAAACTGAATACGCAAAACATCAACAAAATTTAGCGCGTTTTAAAGTTGATAGCGCTTTTGTTTATAACTTCCACATTTATTCGAATTGTGAAACGAAACTTTGTAGACAGTCGCGGAGACACATTTCCTACTGAAGTACCAAGTTTCAGAAGTGCAGCACTTGTACCACCGGAGATGTGTCGATACAAACTGAATACGCAAAACATCAACAAAATTTAGTGCGTTTTAAAGTTGATAGCGCTTTTGTTTATAACTTCCACATTTATTCGAATTGTGCCACGAAACTTTGCAGACAGTCGCGGAGAGGCATTTTCTACTGAAGTACCAAGTTTCAAAAGTGCAGCTCTTGTACTACTGGAGATGTGTCGATACAAACAGAATACGCAAAACATCTACAAAATTTAGTGCGTTTTAAAGTTGATAGTGCTTTTGTTTATAACTTCCACATTTATTCGAATTGTGAAACGAAACTTTGTAGACAGTCGCGGAGACACATTTTCTACTGAAGTACCAAGTTTCAGAAGTGCAGCTCTTGTACTACCGGAGATATGTCGATACAAACTGAATACGCAAAACATCAACAAAATTAAGCGCGTTTTAAAGTTGATAGCGCTTTTGTTTATAACTTCCATATTTATTCGAATTGTGAAACGAAACATTGTAGACAGTCGCGGAGACACATTTTCTACTGAAGTACCAAGTTTCAGAAGTGCAGCTCTTGTACTACCGGAGATGTGTCTGTACAAACTGAATACGCAAAACATCTACAAAATTTAGTGCGTTTTAAAGTTGATAGTGCTTTTGTTTATAACTTCCACATTTATTCGAATTGTGAAACGAAACTTTGTAGACAGTCGCGGCGACACATTTTCTACGGAAGTACCAAGTTTCAGAAGTGCAGATCTTGTACTACCGGAGATACAAACTGAATACGCAAAACATCTACAAAATTTAGCGCGTTTAAAAGTTGATAGCGCTTTTGTTTAGAACTTTCAAATTTATTCGAATTGTGCCACGACACTTTGCAGACCATCGCATAGAGGCATTTGCTACTGAAGTACCAAGTTTCAGAAGTGCAGCTCTTGTACTACCGGAGATATGTCGATACAAACTGAATACGCAAAACATCTACAAAATTTAGCGCGTTTAAAAGTTGATAGCGCTTTTGTTTATAACTTTCAGATTTATTCGAATTGTGCCACGAAACTTTGCAGACCATCGCGGAGAGGCATTTTCTACTGAAGTACCAAAGTTTCAGAAGTGCAGCTCTTGTACTACCGGAGATATGTCGATACAAACTGAATACGCAAAACATCAACACAATTTAGCGCGTTTTAAAGTTGATATCGCTTTTGTTTATAACTTCCACATTTATTCGAATTGTGCCACGACACTTTGCAGACACTCGCGGTGACACATTTTCTACTGAAGTACCAAGTTTTAGAAGTGCAGCTCTTGTACTACCGGAGATATGTCGATACAAACTGAATACGCAAAACATCTACAAAATTTAGCGCGTTTTAAAGTTGATAGCGCTTTTGTTTATAACTTCCACATTTATTCGAATTGTGAAACGAAACTTTGTAGACAGTCGCGGAGCCACATTTACTACTGAAGTACCAAGTTTCAGAAGTGCAGCTCTTGTACTACCGGAGATATGTCGATACAAACTGAATACGCAAAACATCAACAAAATTTAGCGCGTTTTAAAGTTGATATCGCTTTTGTTTATAACTTCCACATTTATTCGAATTGTGCCACGACACTTTGCAGACAGTCGCGGAGACACATTTTCTACTGAAGTACCAAGTTTCAGAAGTGCAGCTCTTGTACTACCGGAGATATGTCGATACAAACTGAATACGCAAAACATCAACAAAATTTAGCGCGTTTTAAAGTTGATAGCGCTTTTGTTTATAACTTCCACATTTATTCGAATTGGGCAAACGTAACTTTGTAGACAGTCGCGGAGACACATTTTCTACTGAAGTACCAAGTTTCAGAAGTGCAGCTCTTGTACTACCGGAGATATGTCGATACAAACTGAATACGCAAAACATCAACAAAATTTAGCGCGTTTTAAAGTTGATAGCGCTTTTGTTTATAACTTCCACATTTATTCGAATTGTGCCACGACGCTTTGCAGACAGTCGCGGAGACACATTTTCTACTGAAGTACCAGGTTTCAGAAGTGCAGCTCTTGTACTGCCGGAGATATGTCGATACAAACTGAATACGCAAAACATCAACAAAATTTAGCGCGTTTTAAAGTTGATAGCGCTTTTGTTTATAACTTCCACATTTATTCGAATTGTGAAACGAAACTTTTTAGACAGTCGCGGAGACACATTTTCTACTGAAGTACCAAGTTTCAGAAGTGCAGCTCTTGTACTACCGGAGATGTGTCGATACAAACTGAATACGCAAAACATCTACAAAATTTAGTGCGTTTTAAAGTTGATAGTGCTTTTGTTTATAACTTCCACATTTATTCGAATTGTGCCACGAAACTTTGTAGACAGTCGCGGAGACACATTTTCTACTGAAGTACCAAGTTTCAGAAGTGCAGCTCTTGTACTACCGGAGATATGTCGATACAAACTGAATACGCAAAACATCTACAAAATTTAGCGCGTTTAAAAGTTGATAGCGCTTTTGTTTATAACTTTCAGATTTATTCGAATTGTGCCACGACACTTTGCAGACAATCGCATAGAAGCATTTTCTACTGAAGTACCAAGTTTCAGACGTGCAGCTATTGTACTACCGGAGATATGTCGATACAAACTGAATACGCAAAACATCTACAAAGTTTAGCGCGTTTAAAAGTTGATAGCGCTTTTGTTTATAACTTTAAGATTTATTCGAATTGTGCCACGAAACTTTGCAGACCATCGCGGAGAGGCATTTTCTACTGAAGTACCAAGTTTTAGAAGTGCAGCTCTTGTACTACCGGAGATATGTCGATACAAACTGAATACGCAAAACATCAACAAAATTAAGCGCGTTTTAAAGTTGATATCGCTTTTGTTTATAACTTCCACATTTATTCGAATTGTGCCACGATACTTTGCAGACAGTCGCGGAGACAAATTTTCTACTGAAGTACCAAGTTTCAGAAGTGCAGCTCTTGTACTACCGGAGATATGTCGATACAAACTGAATACGCAAAACATCTACAAAATTTAGTGCGTTTTAAAGTTGATAGTGCTTTTGTTTATAACTTCCACATTTATTCGAATTGTGAAACGAAACTTTGTAGACAGTCGCGGAGACACATTTTCTACTGAAGTACCAAGTTTCAGAAGTGCAGCTCTTGTACTACCGGAGATATGTCGATACAAACTGAATACGCAAAACATCAACAAAATTTAGCGCGTTTTAAAGTTGATATCGCTTTTGTTTATAACTTCCACATTTATTCGAATTGTGCAACGACACTTTGCAGACAGTCGCGGAGACACATTTTCTACTGAAGTACCAAGTTTCAGAAGTGCAGCTCTTGTACTACCGGAGATATGTCGATACAAACTGAATACGCAAAACATCAACAAAATACGGCGCGTTTTAAAGATGATAGCGCTTTTGTTTATAACTTCCATATTTATTCGAATTGTGAAACGAAACTTTGTAGAGAGTCGCGGAGACACATTTTCTACTGAAGTACATAGTTTCAGAAATGCAGATCTTGTATTACCGGAGATATGTCGATACAAACTGAATACGCAAAACATCTACAAAATTTAGCGCGTTTAAAAGTTGATAGCGCTTTTGTTTATAACTTTCAAATTTATTCGAATTGTGCCACGACACTTTGCAGACCATCGCATAGAGGCATTTGCTACTGAAGTACCAAGTTTCAGAAGTGCAGCTCTTGTACTACCGGAGATATGTCGATACAAACTGAATACGCAAAACATCTACAAAATTTAGCGCGTTTAAAAGTTGATAGCGCTTTTGTTTATAACTTTCAGATTTATTCGAATTGTGCCACGAAACTTTGCAGACCATCGCGGAGAGGCATTTTCTACTGAAGTACCAAAGTTTCAGAAGTGCAGCTCTTGTACTACCGGAGATATGTCGATACAAACTGAATACGCAAAACATCAACACAATTTAGCGCGTTTTAAAGTTGATATCGCTTTTGTTTATAACTTCCACATTTATTCGAATTGTGCCACGACACTTTGCAGACAGTCGCGGAGACACATTTCTACTGAAGTACCAAGTTTCAGAAGTGCAGCTCTTGTACTACCGGAGATATGTCGATACAAACTGAATACGCAAAACATCAACAAAATTTAGCGCGTTTTAAAGTTGATAGCGCTTTTGTTTATAACTTCCACATTTATTCGAATTGGGCAAACGAAACTTTGTAGACAGTCGCGGAGACACATTTTCTACTGAAGTACCAAGTTTCAGAAGTGCAGCTCTTGTACTACCGGAGATATGTCGATACAAACTGAATACGCAAAACATCAACAAAATTTAGCGCGTTTTAAAGTTGATATCGCTTTTGTTTATAACTTCCACATTTATTCGAATTGTGCCACGACACTTTGCAGACAGTCGCAGAGACACATTTTCTACTGAAGTACCAGGTTTCAGAAGTGCAGCTCTTGTACTACCGGAGATATGTCGATACAAACTGAATACGCAAAACATCAACAAAATTTAGCGCGTTTTAAAGTTGATAGCGCTTTTGTTTATAACTTCCACATTTATTCGAATTGTGAAACGAAACTTTGTAGACAGTCGCGGATACACATTTTCTACTGAAGTACCAAGTTTCAGAAGTGCAGCTCTGGTACTACCGGAGATGTGTCGATACAAACTGAATACGCAAAACATCTACAAAATTTAGTGCGTTTTAAAGTTGATAGTGCTTTTGTTTATAACTTCCACATTTATTCGAATTGTGCCACGAAACTTTGTAGACAGTCGCGGAGACACATTTTCTACTGAAGTATTAAGTTTCAGAAGTGCAGCTCTTGTACTACCGGAGATATGTCGATACAAACTGAATACGCAAAACATCTACAAAATTTAGCGCGTTTAAAAGTTGATAGCGCTTTTGTTTATAACTTTCAGATTTATTCGAATTGTGCCACGACACTTTGCAGACCATCGCATAGAGGCATTTTCTACTGAAGTACCAAGTTTCAGACGTGCAGCTATTGTACTACCGGAGATATGTCGATACAAACTGAATACGCAAAACATCTACAAAGTTTAGCGCGTTTAAAAGTTGATAGCGCTTTTGTTTATAACTTTCAGATTTATTCGGATTGTGCCACGAAACTTTGCAGACCATCGCGGAGAGGCATTTTCTACTGAAGTACCAAGTTTTAGAAGTGCAGCTCTTGTACTACCGGAGATATGTCGATACAAACTGAATACGCAAAACATCAACAAAATTTAGCGCGTTTTTAAGTTGATAGCGCTTTTGTTTATAACTTCCACATTTATTCGAATTGTGAAACGAAACTTTGTAGACAGTCGCGGAGACACATTTTCTACTGAAGTACTAAGTTTCAGAAGTGCAGCTCTTGTACTACCGGAGATGTGTCGATACAAACTCAATACGCAAAACATCAACAAAATTTAGTGCGTTTTAAAGTTGATAGCGCTTTTGTTTATAACTTCCACATTTATTCGAATTGTGCCACGAAACTTTGCAGACCGTCGCGGAGAGGCATTTTCTACTGAAGTACCAAGTTTCAGAAGTGCAGCTCTTGTACTACTGGAGATGTGTCGATACAAACTGAATACGCAAAACATCTACAAAATTTAGTGCGTTTTAAAGTTGATAGTGCTTTTGTTTATAACTTCCACATTTATTCGAATTGTGAAACGAAACTTTGTAGACAGTCGCGGAGACACATTTTCTACTGAAGTACCAAGTTTCAGAAGTGCAGCTCTTGTACTACCGGAGATATGTCGATACAAACTGAATACGCAAAACATCAACAAAATTTAGCGCGTTTTAAAGTTGATATCGCTTTTGTTTATAACTTCCACATTTATTCGAATTGTGCCACGACACTTTGCAGACAATCGCGGAGACACATTTTCTACTGAAGTACCAAGTTTCAGAAGTGCAGCTCTTGTACTACCGGAGATATGTCGATACAAACTGAATACGCAAAACATCAAAAAAATTTAGCGCGTTTTAAAGTTGATAGCGCTTTTGTTTATAACTTCCACATTTATTCGAATTGTGAAACGAAACTTTGTAGACAGTCGCGGATACACATTTTCTACTGAAGTACCAAGTTTCAGAAGTGCAGCTCTTGTAGTACCGGAGATGTGTCGATACAAACTGAATACGCAAAACATCAACAAAATTTAGTGCGTTTTAAAGTTGATAGCGCTTTTGTTTATAACTTCCACATTTATTCGAATTGTGCCACGAAACTTTGCAGACCATCGCGGAGAGGCATTTTCTACTGAAGTACAAAGTTTCAGAAGTGCAGCTCTTGTACTACTGGAGATGTGTCGATACAAACTGAATACGCAAAACATCTACAAAATTTAGTGCGTTTTAAAGTTGATAGTGCTTTTGTTTATAACTTCCACATTTATTCGAATTGTGAAACGAAACTTTGTAGACAGTCGCGGAGACACATTTTCTACTGAAGTACCAAGTTTCAGACGTGCAGCTATTGTACTACCGGAGATATGTCGATACAAACTGAATACGCAAAACATCAACAAAATTTAGCGCGTTTTAAAGTTGATATCGCTTTTGTTTATAACTTCCACATTTATTCGAATTGTGCCACGATACTTTGCAGACAGTCGCGGAGACAAATTTTCTACTGAAGTACCAAGTTTCAGAAGTGCAGCTCTTGTACTACCGGAGATATGTCGATACAAACTGAATACGCAAAACATCAACAAAATTTAGCGCGTTTTAAAGTTGATAGCGCTTTTGTTTATAACTTCCACATTTATTCGAATTGTGAAACGAAACTTTGTAGACAGTGCGCGGAGACACATTTTCTAATGAAGTACCAAGTTTCAGAAGTGCAGCTCTTGTACTACCGGAGATATGTCGATACAAACTGAATACGCAAAACATCTACAAAATTTAGCGCGTTTAAAAGTTGATAGCGCTTTTGTTTATAACTTTCAAATTTATTCGAATTGTGCCACGACACTTTGCAGACCATCGCATAGAGGCATTTGCTACTGAAGTACCAAGTTTCAGAAGTGCAGCTCTTGTACTACCGGAGATATGTCGATACAAACTGAATACGCAAAACATCAACAAAATTTAGCGCGTTTTAAAGTTGATATCGCTTTTGTTTATAACTTCCACATTTATTCGAATTGTGCCACGACACTTTGCAGACAGTCGCGGAGACACATTTTCTACTGAAGTACCAGGTTTCAGAAGTGCAGCTCTTGTACTACCGGAGATATGTCGATACAAACTGAATACGCAAAACATCAACAAAATTTAGCGCGTTTTAAAGTTGATAGCGCTTTTGTTTATAACTTCCACATTTATTCGAATTGTGAAACGAAACTTTGTAGACAGTCGCGGATACACATTTTCTACTGAAGTACCAAGTTTCCGAAGTGCAGCTCTGGTACTACCGGAGATGTGTCGATATGAACTGAATACGCAAAACATCTACAAAATTTAGTGCGTTTTAAAGTTGATAGTGCTTTTGTTTATAACTTCCACATTTATTCGAATTGTGCCACGAAACTTTGTAGACAGTCGCGGAGACACATTTTCTACTGAAGTACCAAGTTTCAGAAGTGCAGCTCTTGTACTACCGGAGATATGTCGATACAAACTGAATACGCAAAACATCTACAAAATTTAGCGCGTTTTAAAGTTGATAGCGCTTTTGTTTATAACTTTCAGATTTATTCGAATTGTGCCACGACACTTTGCAGACCATCGCATAGAGGCATTTTCTACTGAAGTACCAAGTTTCAGACGTGCAGCTATTGTACTACCGGAGATATGTCGATACAAACTGAATACGCCAAACATCTACAAAGTTTAGCGCGTTTAAAAGTTGATAGCGCTTTTGTTTATAACTTTCAGATTTATTCGAATTGTGCCACGAAACTTTGCAGACAATCGCGGAGAGGCATTTTCTACTGAAGTACCAAGTTTTAGAAGTGCAGCTCTTGTACTACCGGAGATATGTCGATACAAACTGAATACGCAAAACATCAACAAAATTTAGCGCGTTTTAAAGTTGATATCGCTTTTGTTTATAACTTCCACATTTATTCGAATTGTGCCACGACACTTTGCAGACAGTCGCGGAGACAAATTTTCTACTGAAGTACCAAGTTTCAGAAGTGCCGCTCTTGTACTACCGGAGATATGTCGATACAAACTGAATACGCAAAACATCAACAAAATTTAGCGCGTTTTAAAGTTGATAGCGCTTTTGTTTATAACTTCCACATTTATTCGAATTGTGAAACGAAACTTTGTAGACAGTCGCGGAGACACATTTTCTACTGAAGTACCAAGTTTCAGAAGTGCAGCTCTTGTACTACCGGAGATGTGTCGATACAAACTCAATACGCAAAACATCAACAAAATTTAGTGCGTTTTAAAGTTGATAGCGCTTTTGTTTATAACTTCCACATTTATTCGAATTGTGCCACGAAACTTTGCAGACCGTCGCGGAGAGGCATTTTCTACTGAAGTACCAAGTTTCAGAAGTGCAGCTCTTGTACTACTGGAGATGTGTCGATACAAACTGAATACGCAAAACATCTACAAAATTTAGTGCGTTTTAAAGTTGATAGTGCTTTTGTTTATAACTTCCACATTTATTCGAATTGTGAAACGAAACTTTGTAGACAGTCGCGGAGACACATTTTCTACTGAAGTACCAAGTTTCAGAAGTGCAGCTCTTGTACTACCGGAGATATGTCGATACAAACTGAATACGCAAAACATCAACAAAATTTAGCGCGTTTTAAAGTTGATATCGCTTTTGTTTATAACTTCCACAATTATTCGAATTGTGCCACGACACTTTGCAGACAGTCGCGGAGACACATTTTCTACTGAAGTACCAAGTTTCAGAAGTGCAGCTCTTGTACTACCGGAGATATGTCGATACAAACTGAATACGCAAAACATCAAAAAAATTAAGCGCGTTTTAAAGTTGATAGCGCTTTTGTTTATAACTTCCACATTTATTCGAATTGTGCCACGAAACTTTGTAGACAGTCGCGGATACACATTTTCTACTGAAGTACCAAGTTTCAGAAGTGCAGCTCTTGTACTACCGGAGATGTGTCGATACAAACTGAATACGCAAAACATCTACAAAATTTAGTGCGTTTTAAAGTTGATAGTGCTTTTGTTTATAACTTCCACATTTATTCGAATTGTGAAACGAAACTTTGTAGACAGTCGCGGAGACACATTTTCTACTGAAGTACCAAGTTTCAGAAGTGCAGCTCTTGTACTACCGGAGATATGTCGATACAAACTGAATACGCAAAACATCTACAAAATTTAGCGCGTTTAAAAGTTGATAGCGCTTTTGTTTATAACTTTCAGATTTATTCGAATTGTGCCACGACACTTTGCAGACCATCGCATAGAGGCATTTTCTACTGAAGTACCAAGTTTCAGACGTGCAGCTATTGTACTACCGGAGATATGTCGATACAAACTGAATACGCAAAACATCTACAAAATTTAGCGCGTTTAAAAGTTGATAGCGCTTTTGTTTATAACTTTCAGATTTATTCGAATTGTGCCACGAAACTTTGCAGACCATCGCGAGGAGTCATTTTCTACTGAAGTACCAAGTTTTAGAAGTGCAGCTCTTGTACTACCGGAGATATGTCGATACAAACTGAATACGCAAAACATCAACAAAATTTAGCGCGTTTTAAAGTTGATATCGCTTTTGTTTATAACTTCCACATTTATTCGAATTGTGCCACGACACTTTGCAGACAGTCGCGGAGATACATGTACTACTGAAGTACCAAGTTTCAGAAGTGCAGCTCTTGTACTACCGGAGATATGTCGATACAAACTGAATACGCAAAACATCAACAAAATTAAGCGCGTTTTAAAGTTGATAGCGCTTTTGTTTATAACTTCTACATTTATTCGAATTGTGAAACGAAACTTTGTAGACAGTCGCGGAGACACATTTTCTACTGAAGTACCAAGTTTCAGAAGTGCAGCTCTTGTACTACTGGAAATGTGTCGATACAAACTGAATACGCAAAACATCTACAAAATTTAGTGCGTTTTAAAGTTGATAGTGCTTTTGTTTATAACTTCCACATTTATTCGAATTGTGAAACGAAACTTTGTAGACAGTCGCGGAGATACATTTTCTACTGAAGTACCAAGTTTCAGAAGTGCAGCTCTTGTACTACCGGAGATATGTCGATACAAACTGAATACGCAAAACATCTACAAAATTTAGCGCGTTTAAAAGTTGATAGCGCTTTTGTTTATAACTTTCAGATTTATTCGAATTGTGCCACGACACTTTGCAGACCATCGCATAGAGGCATTTTCTACTGAAGTTCCAAGTTTCAGACGTGCAGCTATTGTACTACCGGAGATATGTCGATACAAACTGAATACGCAAAACATCTACAAAATTTAGCGCGTTTAAAAGTTGATAGCGCTTTTGTTTATAACTTTCAGATTTATTCGAATTGTGCCACGAAACTTTGAAGACCATCGCGGAGAGGCATTTTCTACTGAAGTACCAAGTTTTAGAAGTGCAGCTCTTGTACTGCCGGAGATATGTCGATACAAACTGAATACGCAAAACATCAACAAAATTAAGCGCGTTTTAAAGTGGATATCGCTTTTGTTTATAACTTCCACATTTATTCGAATTGTGCCACGAAACTTTGCAGACAGTCGCGGAGACACATTTTCTACTAGAGTACTAAGTTTAAGAAGTGCAGCTCTTGTACTACCGGAGATATGTCGATACAAACTGAATACGCAAACATCAACAAAATTTAGCGCGTTTATAAGTTGATAGCGCTTTTGTTTATAACTTTCAGATGTATTCGAATTGTGCCACGAAACTTTGCAGACCATCGCGGAGAGGCATTTTCTATTGAAGTACCAAGTTTCAGAAGGGCAGCTCTTGTACTACCGGAGATATGTCGATATAAACTGAATACGCAAAACATCAACAAAATTTAGCGCGTTTTAAAGTTGATATCGCTTTTGTTTATAACTTCCACATTTATTCGAATTGTGCCACGACACTTTGCAGACAGTCGCGGAGACACATTTTCTACTGAAGTACCAAGTTTCAGAAGTGCAGCTCTTGTACTACCGGAGATATGTCGATACAAACTGAATACGCAAAACATCAACAAAATTTAGCGCGTTTTAAAGTTGATAGCGCTTTTGTTTATAACTTCCACATTTTTCTGAATTGTGCCACGAAACTTTGCAGACCGTCGCGGAGAGGCATTTTCTACTGAAGTACCAAGTTTCAGAAGTGCAGCTCTTGTACTTCCGGAGATATGTCGATACAAACTGAATACGCAAAACATCAACAAAATTTAGCGCGTTTTAAAGTTGATATCGCTTTTGTTTATAACTTCCACATTTATTCGAATTGTGCCACGAAACGTTGCAGACCATCGCGAGGAGGCATTTTCTACTGAAGTACCAAGTTTCAGAAGTGCAGCTCTTGTACTACCGTAGATATGTCGATACAAACTGAATACGCAAAACATCAACACAATTAAGCGCGTTTTAAAGTTGATAGCGCTTTTGTTTATAACTTCCACATTTATTCGAATTGTGAAACGAAACTTTGTAGACAGTCGCGGAGACACATTTTCTACTGAAGTACCAAGTTTCAGAAGTGCAGCTCTCGTACTACCGGAAATGTGTCGATACAAACTGAATACGCAAAACATCTACAAAATTTAGTGCGTTTTAAAGTTGATAGTGCTTTTGTTTATAACTTCCACATTTATTCGAATTGTGAAACGAAACTTTGTAGACAGTCGCGGAGATACATTTTCTACTGAAGTACCAAGTTTCAGAAGTGCAGCTCTTGTACTACCGGAGATATGTCGATACAAACTGAATACGCAAAACATCTACAAAATTTAGCGCGTTTAAAAGTTGATAGCGCTTTTGTTTATAACTTTCAGATTTATTCGAATTGTGCCACGACACTTTGCAGACCATCGCATAGAGGCATTTTCTACTGAAGTACCAAGTTTCAGACGTGCAGCTATTGTACTACCGGAGATATGTCGATACAAACTGAATACGCAAAACATCTACAAAATTTAGCGCGTTTAAAAGTTGATAGCGCTTTTGTTTATAACTTTCAGATTTATTCGAATTGTGCCACGAAACTTTGCAGACCATCGCGGAGAGGCATTTTCTACTGAAGTACCAAGTTTTAGAAGTGCAGCTCTGGTACTGCCGGAGATATGTCGATACAAACTGAATACGCAAAACATCAACAAAATTAAGCGCGTTTTAAAGTGGATATCGCTTTTGTTTATAACTTCCACATTTATTCGAATTGTGCCACGAAACTTTGCAGACAGTCGCGGAGACACATTTTCTACTAGAGTACCAAGTTTAAGAGGTGCAGCTCTTGTACTACACGAGATATGTCGATACAAACTGAATACGCAAACATCAACAAAATTTAGCGCGTTTATAAGTTGATAGCGCTTTTGTTTATAACTTTCAGATGTATTCGAATTGTGCCACGAAACTTTGCAGACCATCGCGGAGAGGCATTTTCTATTGAAGTACCAAGTTTCAGAAGGGCAGCTCTTGTACTACCGGAGATATGTCGATACAAACTGAATACGCAAAACATCAACAAAATTTAGCGCGTTTTAAAGTTGATATCGCTTTTGTTTATAACTTCCACATTTATTCGAATTGTGCCACGACACTTTGCAGACAGTCGCGGAGACAAATTTTCTACTGAAGTACCAAGTTTCAGAAGTGCAGCTCTTGTACTACAGGAGATATGTCGATACAAACTGAATACGCAAAACATCAACAAAATTTAGCGCGTTTTAAAGTTGATATCGCTTTTGTTTATAACTTCCACATTTATTCGAATTGTGCCACGACACTTTGCAGACAGTCGCGGAGACACATTTTCTACTGAAGTACCAAGTTTCAGAAGTGCAGCTCTTGTACTACAGGAGATATGTCGATACAAACTGAATACGCAAAACATCAACAAAATTTAGCGCGTTTTAAAGTTGATAGCGCTTTTGTTTATAACTTCCACATTTATTCGAATTGTGAAACGAAACTTTGTAGACAGTCGCGGAGACACATTTTCTACTGAAGTACCAAGTTTCAGAAGTGCAGCTCTTGTACTACCGGAGATGTGTCGATACAAACTCAATACGCAAAACATCAACAAAATTTAGTGCGTTTTAAAGTTGATAGCGCTTTTGTTTATAACTTCCACATTTATTCGAATTGTGCCACGAAACTTTGCAGACCGTCGCGGAGACACATTTTCTACTGAAGTACCAAGTTTCAGAAGTGCAGCTCTTGTACTACCGGAGATATGTCGATACAAACTGAATACGCAAAACATCTACAAAATTTAGTGCGTTTTAAAGTTGATAGTGCTTTTGTTTATAACTTCCACATTTATTCGAATTGTGAAACGAAACTTTGCAGACCATCGCGGAGAGGCATTTTCTACTGAAGTACCAAGTTTTAGAAGTGCAGCTCTTGTACTGCCGGAGATATGTCGATACAAACTGAATACGCAAAACATCAACAAAATTAAGCGCGTTTTAAAGTGGATATCGCTTTTGTTTATAACTTCCACATTTATTCGAATTGTGCCACGAAACTTTGCAGACAGTCGCGGAGACACATTTTCTACTAGAGTACTTAGTTTAAGAAGTGCAGCTCTTGTACTACCGGAGATATGTCGATACAAACTGAATACGCAAACATCAACAAAATTTAGCGCGTTTATAAGTTGATAGCGCTTTTGTTTATAACTTCCACATTTATTCGAATTGTGAAACGAAACTTTGTAGACAGTCGCGGAGACACATTTTCTACTGAAGTACCAAGTTTCAGAAGTGCAGCTCTTGTACTACCGGAGATATGTCGATACAAACTGAATACGCAAAACATCTACAAAATTTAGCGCGTTTAAAAGTTGATAGCGCTTTTGTTTATAACTTTCAGATTTATTCGAATTGTGCCACGACACTTTGCAGACCATCGCATAGAGGCATTTTCTACTGAAGTACCAAGTTTCAGACGTGCAGCTATTGTACTACCGGAGATATGTCGATACAAACTGAATACGCAAAACATCTACAAAATTTAGCGCGTTTAAAAGTTGATAGCGCTTTTGTTTATAACTTTCAGATTTATTCGAATTGTGCCACGAAACTTTGCAGACCATCGCGAGGAGTCATTTTCTACTGAAGTACCAAGTTTTAGAAGTGCAGCTCTTGTACTACCGGAGATATGTCGATACAAACTGAATACGCAAAACATCAACAAAATTTAGCGCGTTTTAAAGTTGATATCGCTTTTGTTTATAACTTCCACATTTATTCGAATTGTGCCACGACACTTTGCAGACAGTCGCGGAGATACATGTACTACTGAAGTACCAAGTTTCAGAAGTGCAGCTCTTGTACTACCGGAGATATGTCGATACAAACTGAATACGCAAAACATCAACAAAATTAAGCGCGTTTTAAAGTTGATAGCGCTTTTGTTTATAACTTCTACATTTATTCGAATTGTGAAACGAAACTTTGTAGACAGTCGCGGAGACACATTTTCTACTGAAGTACCAAGTTTCAGAAGTGCAGCTCTTGTACTACTGGAAATGTGTCGATACAAACTGAATACGCAAAACATCTACAAAATTTAGTGCGTTTTAAAGTTGATAGTGCTTTTGTTTATAACTTCCACATTTATTCGAATTGTGAAACGAAACTTTGTAGACAGTCGCGGAGATACATTTTCTACTGAAGTACCAAGTTTCAGAAGTGCAGCTCTTGTACTACCGGAGATATGTCGATACAAACTGAATACGCAAAACATCTACAAAATTTAGCGCGTTTAAAAGTTGATAGCGCTTTTGTTTATAACTTTCAGATTTATTCGAATTGTGCCACGAAACTTTGCAGACCATCGCGGAGAGGCATTTTCTACTGAAGTACCAAGTTTTAGAAGTGCAGCTCTTGTACTGCCGGAGATATGTCGATACAAACTGAATACGCAAAACATCAACAAAATTAAGCGCGTTTTAAAGTGGATATCGCTTTTGTTTATAACTTCCACATTTATTCGAATTGTGCCACGAAACTTTGCAGACAGTCGCGGAGACACATTTTCTACTAGAGTACTAAGTTTAAGAAGTGCAGCTCTTGTACTACCGGAGATATGTCGATACAAACTGAATACGCAAAACATCAACAAAATTAAGCGCGTTTTAAAGTTGATATCGCTTTTGTTTATAACTTTCAGATGTATTCGAATTGTGCCACGAAACTTTGCAGACCATCGCGGAGATACATTTTCTACTGAAGTACCAAGTTTCAGAAGTGCAGCTCTTGTACTACCGGAGATATGTCGATACAAACTGAATACGCAAAACATCTACAAAATGTAGCGCGTTTAAAAGTTGATAGCGCTTTTGTTTATAACTTTCAGATTTATTCGAATTGTGCCACGACACTTTGCAGACCATCGCATAGAGGCATTTTCTACTGAAGTACCAAGTTTCAGACGTGCAGCTATTGTACTACCGGAGATATGTCGATACAAACTGAATACGCAAAACATCTACAAAATTTAGCGCGTTTAAAAGTTGATAGCGCTTTTGTTTATAACTTTCAGATTTATTCGAATTGTGCCACGAAACTTTGCAGACCATCGCGGAGAGGCATTTTCTACTGAAGTACCAAGTTTTAGAAGTGCAGCTCTGGTACTGCCGGAGATATGTCGATACAAACTGAATACGCAAAACATCAACAAAATTAAGCGCGTTTTAAAGTGGATATCGCTTTTGTTTATAACTTCCACATTTATTCGAATTGTGCCACGAAACTTTGCAGACAGTCGCGGAGACACATTTTCTACTAGAGTACCAAGTTTAAGAGGTGCAGCTCTTGTACTACACGAGATATGTCGATACAAACTGAATACGCAAACATCAACAAAATTTAGCGCGTTTATAAGTTGATAGCGCTTTTGTTTATAACTTTCAGATGTATTCGAATTGTGCCACGAAACTTTGCAGACCATCGCGGAGAGGCATTTTCTATTGAAGTACCAAGTTTCAGAAGGGCAGCTCTTGTACTACCGGAGATATGTCGATACAAACTGAATACGCAAAACATCAACAAAATTTAGCGCGTTTTAAAGTTGATATCGCTTTTGTTTATAACTTCCACATTTATTCGAATTGTGCCACGACACTTTGCAGACAGTCGCGGAGACAAATTTTCTACTGAAGTACCAAGTTTCAGAAGTGCAGCTCTTGTACTACAGGAGATATGTCGATACAAACTGAATACGCAAAACATCAACAAAATTTAGCGCGTTTTAAAGTTGATATCGCTTTTGTTTATAACTTCCACATTTATTCGAATTGTGCCACGACACTTTGCAGACAGTCGCGGAGACAAATTTTCTACTGAAGTACCAAGTTTCAGAAGTGCAGCTCTTGTACTACAGGAGATATGTCGATACAAACTGAATACGCAAAACATCAACAAAATTTAGCGCGTTTTAAAGTTGATAGCGCTTTTGTTTATAACTTCCACATTTATTCGAATTGTGAAACGAAACTTTGTAGACAGTCGCGGAGACACATTTTCTACTGAAGTACCAAGTTTCAGAAGTGCAGCTCTTGTACTACCGGAGATGTGTCGATACAAACTCAATACGCAAAACATCAACAAAATTTAGTGCGTTTTAAAGTTGATAGCGCTTTTGTTTATAACTTCCACATTTATTCGAATTGTGCCACGAAACTTTGCAGACCGTCGCGGAGACACATTTTCTACTGAAGTACCAAGTTTCAGAAGTGCAGCTCTTGTACTACCGGAGATATGTCGATACAAACTGAATACGCAAAACATCTACAAAATTTAGTGCGTTTTAAAGTTGATAGTGCTTTTGTTTATAACTTCCACATTTATTCGAATTGTGAAACGAAACTTTGCAGACCATCGCGGAGAGGCATTTTCTACTGAAGTACCAAGTTTTAGAAGTGCAGCTCTTGTACTGCCGGAGATATGTCGATACAAACTGAATACGCAAAACATCAACAAAATTAAGCGCGTTTTAAAGTGGATATCGCTTTTGTTTATAACTTCCACATTTATTCGAATTGTGCCACGAAACTTTGCAGACAGTCGCGGAGACACATTTTCTACTAGAGTACTAAGTTTAAGAAGTGCAGCTCTTGTACTACCGGAGATATGTCGATACAAACTGAATACGCAAACATCAACAAAATTTAGCGCGTTTATAAGTTGATAGCGCTTTTGTTTATAACTTCCACATTTATTCGAATTGTGAAACGAAACTTTGTAGACAGTCGCGGAGACACATTTTCTACTGAAGTACCAAGTTTCAGAAGTGCAGCTCTTGTACTACCGGAGATATGTCGATACAAACTGAATACGCAAAACATCTACAAAATTTAGCGCGTTTAAAAGTTGATAGCGCTTTTGTTTATAACTTTCAGATTTATTCGAATTGTGCCACGACACTTTGCAGACCATCGCATAGAGGCATTTTCTACTGAAGTACCAAGTTTCAGACGTGCAGCTATTGTACTACCGGAGATATGTCGATACAAACTGAATACGCAAAACATCTACAAAATTTAGCGCGTTTAAAAGTTGATAGCGCTTTTGTTTATAACTTTCAGATTTATTCGAATTGTGCCACGAAACTTTGCAGACCATCGCGAGGAGTCATTTTCTACTGAAGTACCAAGTTTTAGAAGTGCAGCTCTTGTACTACCGGAGATATGTCGATACAAACTGAATACGCAAAACATCAACAAAATTTAGCGCGTTTTAAAGTTGATATCGCTTTTGTTTATAACTTCCACATTTATTCGAATTGTGCCACGACACTTTGCAGACAGTCGCGGAGATACATGTACTACTGAAGTACCAAGTTTCAGAAGTGCAGCTCTTGTACTACCGGAGATATGTCGATACAAACTGAATACGCAAAACATCAACACAATTAAGCGCGTTTTAAAGTTGATAGCGCTTTTGTTTATAACTTCTACATTTATTCGAATTGTGAAACGAAACTTTGTAGACAGTCGCGGAGACACATTTTCTACTGAAGTACCAAGTTTCAGAAGTGCAGCTCTTGTACTACTGGAAATGTGTCGATACAAACTGAATACGCAAAACATCTACAAAATTTAGTGCGTTTTAAAGTTGATAGTGCTTTTGTTTATAACTTCCACATTTATTCGAATTGTGAAACGAAACTTTGTAGACAGTCGCGGAGATACATTTTCTACTGAAGTACCAAGTTTCAGAAGTGCAGCTCTTGTACTACCGGAGATATGTCGATACAAACTGAATACGCAAAACATCTACAAAATTTAGCGCGTTTAAAAGTTGATAGCGCTTTTGTTTATAACTTTCAGATTTATTCGAATTGTGCCACGAAACTTTGCAGACCATCGCGGAGAGGCATTTTCTACTGAAGTACCAAGTTTTAGAAGTGCAGCTCTTGTACTGCCGGAGATATGTCGATACAAACTGAATACGCAAAACATCAACAAAATTAAGCGCGTTTTAAAGTGGATATCGCTTTTGTTTATAACTTCCACATTTATTCGAATTGTGCCACGAAACTTTGCAGACAGTCGCGGAGACACATTTTCTACTAGAGTACTAAGTTTAAGAAGTGCAGCTCTTGTACTACCGGAGATATGTCGATACAAACTGAATACGCAAACATCAACAAAATTTAGCGCGTTTATAAGTTGATAGCGCTTTTGTTTATAACTTTCAGATGTATTCGAATTGTGCCACGAAACTTTGCAGACCATCGCGGAGAGGCATTTTCTATTGAAGTACCAAGTTTCAGAAGGGCAGCTCTTGTACTACCGGAGATATGTCGATATAAACTGAATACGCAAAACATCAACAAAATTTAGCGCGTTTTAAAGTTGATATCGCTTTTGTTTATAACTTCCACATTTATTCGAATTGTGCCACGACACTTTGCAGACAGTCGCAGAGACAAATTTTCTACTGAAGTACCAAGTTTCAGAAGTGCAGCTCTTGTACTACCGGAGATATGTCGATACAAACTGAATACGCAAAACATCAACAAAATTTAGCGCGTTTTAAAGTTGATAGCGCTTTTGTTTATAACTTCCACATTTTTCTGAATTGTGCCACGAAACTTTGCAGACCGTCGCGGAGAGGCATTTTCTACTGAAGTACCAAGTTTCAGAAGTGCAGCTCTTGTACTTCCGGAGATATGTCGATACAAACTGAATACGCAAAACATCAACAAAATTTAGCGCGTTTTAAAGTTGATATCGCTTTTGTTTATAACTTCCACATTTATTCGAATTGTGCCACGAAACGTTGCAGACCATCGCGAGGAGGCATTTTCTACTGAAGTACCAAGTTTCAGAAGTGCAGCTCTTGTACTACCGTAGATATGTCGATACAAACTGAATACGCAAAACATCAACACAATTAAGCGCGTTTTAAAGTTGATAGCGCTTTTGTTTATAACTTCCACATTTATTCGAATTGTGAAACGAAACTTTGTAGACAGTCGCGGAGACACATTTTCTACTGAAGTACCAAGTTTCAGAAGTGCAGCTCTTGTACTACCGGAAATGTGTCGATACAAACTGAATACGCAAAACATCTACAAAATTTAGTGCGTTTTAAAGTTGATAGTGCTTTTGTTTATAACTTCCACATTTATTCGAATTGTGAAACGAAACTTTGTAGACAGTCGCGGAGATACATTTTCTACTGAAGTACCAAGTTTCAGAAGTGCAGCTCTTGTACTACCGGAGATATGTCGATACAAACTGAATACGCAAAACATCTACAAAATTTAGCGCGTTTAAAAGTTGATAGCGCTTTTGTTTATAACTTTCAGATTTATTCGAATTGTGCCACGACACTTTGCAGACCATCGCATAGAGGCATTTTCTACTGAAGTACCAAGTTTCAGACGTGCAGCTATTGTACTACCGGAGATATGTCGATACCAACTGAATACGCAAAACATCTACAAAATTTAGCGCGTTTAAAAGTTGATAGCGCTTTTGTTTATAACTTTCAGATTTATTCGAATTGTGCCACGAAACTTTGCAGACCATCGCGGAGAGGCATTTTCTACTGAAGTACCAAGTTTTAGAAGTGCAGCTCTGGTACTGCCGGAGATATGTCGATACAAACTGAATACGCAAAACATCAACAAAATTAAGCGCGTTTTAAAGTGGATATCGCTTTTGTTTATAACTTCCACATTTATTCGAATTGTGCCACGAAACTTTGTAGACAGTCGCGGAGACACATTTTCTACTAGAGTACCAAGTTTAAGAAGTGCAGCTCTTGTACTACCGGAGATATGTCGATACAAACTGAATACGCAAACATCAACAAAATTTAGCGCGTTTATAAGTTGATAGCGCTTTTGTTTATAACTTTCAGATGTATTCGAATTGTGCCACGAAACTTTGCAGACCATCGCGGAGAGGCATTTTCTATTGAAGTACCAAGTTTCAGAAGGGCAGCTCTTGTACTACCGGAGATATGTCGATACAAACTGAATACGCAAAACATCAACAAAATTTAGCGCGTTTTAAAGTTGATAGCGCTTTTGTTTATAACTTCCACATTTTTCTGAATTGTGCCACGAAACTTTGCAGACCGTCGCGGAGAGGCATTTTCTACTGAAGTACCAAGTTTCAGAAGTGCAGCTCTTGTACTGCCGGAGATATGTCGATACAAACTGAATACGCAAAACATCAACAAAATTAAGCGCGTTTTAAAGTGGATATCGCTTTTGTTTATAACTTCCACATTTATTCGAATTGTGCCACGAAACTTTGCAGACAGTCGCGGAGACACATTTTCTACTAGAGTACTAAGTTTAAGAAGTGCAGCTCTTGTACTACCGGAGATATGTCGATACAAACTGAATACGCAAACATCAACAAAATTTAGCGCGTTTATAAGTTGATAGCGCTTTTGTTTATAACTTTCAGATGTATTCGAATTGTGCCACGAAACTTTGCAGACCATCGCGGAGAGGCATTTTCTATTGAAGTACCAAGTTTCAGAAGGGCAGCTCTTGTACTACCGGAGATATGTCGATATAAACTGAATACGCAAAACATCAACAAAATTTAGCGCGTTTTAAAGTTGATATCGCTTTTGTTTATAACTTCCACATTTATTCGAATTGTGCCACGACACTTTGCAGACAGTCGCGGAGACACATTTTCTACTGAAGTACCAAGTTTCAGAAGTGCAGCTCTTGTACTACCGGAGATATGTCGATACAAACTGAATACGCAAAACATCAACAAAATTTAGCGCGTTTTAAAGTTGATAGCGCTTTTGTTTATAACTTCCACATTTTTCTGAATTGTGCCACGAAACTTTGCAGACCGTCGCGGAGAGGCATTTTCTACTGAAGTACCAAGTTTCAGAAGTGCAGCTCTTGTACTTCCGGAGATATGTCGATACAAACTGAATACGCAAAACATCAACAAAATTTAGCGCGTTTTAAAGTTGATATCGCTTTTGTTTATAACTTCCACATTTATTCGAATTGTGCCACGAAACGTTGCAGACCATCGCGAGGAGGCATTTTCTACTGAAGTACCAAGTTTCAGAAGTGCAGCTCTTGTACTACCGTAGATATGTCGATACAAACTGAATACGCAAAACATCAACACATTTAAGCGCGTTTTAAAGTTGATAGCGCTTTTGTTTATAACTTCCACATTTATTCGAATTGTGAAACGAAACTTTGTAGACAGTCGCGGAGACACATTTTCTACTGAAGTACCAAGTTTCAGAAGTGCAGCTCTCGTACTACCGGAAATGTGTCGATACAAACTGAATACGCAAAACATCTACAAAATTTAGTGCGTTTTAAAGTTGATAGTGCTTTTGTTTATAACTTCCACATTTATTCGAATTGTGAAACGAAACTTTGTAGACAGTCGCGGAGATACATTTTCTACTGAAGTACCAAGTTTCAGAAGTGCAGCTCTTGTACTACCGGAGATATGTCGATACAAACTGAATACGCAAAACATCTACAAAATTTAGCGCGTTTAAAAGTTGATAGCGCTTTTGTTTATAACTTTCAGATTTATTCGAATTGTGCCACGACACTTTGCAGACCATCGCATAGAGGCATTTTCTACTGAAGTACCAAGTTTCAGACGTGCAGCTATTGTACTACCGGAGATATGTCGATACAAACTGAATACGCAAAACATCTACAAAATTTAGCGCGTTTAAAAGTTGATAGCGCTTTTGTTTATAACTTTCAGATTTATTCGAATTGTGCCACGAAACTTTGCAGACCATCGCGGAGAGGCATTTTCTACTGAAGTACCAAGTTTTAGAAGTGCAGCTCTGGTACTGCCGGAGATATGTCGATACAAACTGAATACGCAAAACATCAACAAAATTAAGCGCGTTTTAAAGTGGATATCGCTTTTGTTTATAACTTCCACATTTATTCGAATTGTGCCACGAAACTTTGCAGACAGTCGCGGAGACACATTTTCTACTAGAGTACCAAGTTTAAGAGGTGCAGCTCTTGTACTACACGAGATATGTCGATACAAACTGAATACGCAAACATCAACAAAATTTAGCGCGTTTATAAGTTGATAGCGCTTTTGTTTATAACTTTCAGATGTATTCGAATTGTGCCACGAAACTTTGCAGACCATCGCGGAGAGGCATTTTCTATTGAAGTACCAAGTTTCAGAAGGGCAGCTCTTGTACTACCGGAGATATGTCGATACAAACTGAATACGCAAAACATCAACAAAATTTAGCGCGTTTTAAAGTTGATATCGCTTTTGTTTATAACTTCCACATTTATTCGAATTGTGCCACGACACTTTGCAGACAGTCGCGGAGACAAATTTTCTACTGAAGTACCAAGTTTCAGAAGTGCAGCTCTTGTACTACAGGAGATATGTCGATACAAACTGAATACGCAAAACATCAACAAAATTTAGCGCGTTTTAAAGTTGATATCGCTTTTGTTTATAACTTCCACATTTATTCGAATTGTGCCACGACACTTTGCAGACAGTCGCGGAGACAAATTTTCTACTGAAGTACCAAGTTTCAGAAGTGCAGCTCTTGTACTACAGGAGATATGTCGATACAAACTGAATACGCAAAACATCAACAAAATTTAGCGCGTTTTAAAGTTGATAGCGCTTTTGTTTATAACTTCCACATTTATTCGAATTGTGAAACGAAACTTTGTAGACAGTCGCGGAGACACATTTTCTACTGAAGTACCAAGTTTCAGAAGTGCAGCTCTTGTACTACCGGAGATGTGTCGATACAAACTCAATACGCAAAACATCAACAAAATTTAGTGCGTTTTAAAGTTGATAGCGCTTTTGTTTATAACTTCCACATTTATTCGAATTGTGCCACGAAACTTTGCAGACCGTCGCGGAGACACATTTTCTACTGAAGTACCAAGTTTCAGAAGTGCAGCTCTTGTACTACCGGAGATATGTCGATACAAACTGAATACGCAAAACATCTACAAAATTTAGTGCGTTTTAAAGTTGATAGTGCTTTTGTTTATAACTTCCACATTTATTCGAATTGTGAAACGAAACTTTGCAGACCATCGCGGAGAGGCATTTTCTACTGAAGTACCAAGTTTTAGAAGTGCAGCTCTTGTACTGCCGGAGATATGTCGATACAAACTGAATACGCAAAACATCAACAAAATTAAGCGCGTTTTAAAGTGGATATCGCTTTTGTTTATAACTTCCACATTTATTCGAATTGTGCCCCGAAACTTTGCAGACAGTCGCGGAGACACATTTTCTACTAGAGTACTAAGTTTAAGAAGTGCAGCTCTTGTACTACCGGAGATATGTCGATACAAACTGAATACGCAAACATCAACAAAATTTAGCGCGTTTATAAGTTGATAGCGCTTTTGTTTATAACTTCCACATTTATTCGAATTGTGAAACGAAACTTTGTAGACAGTCGCGGAGACACATTTTCTACTGAAGTACCAAGTTTCAGAAGTGCAGCTCTTGTACTACCGGAGATATGTCGATACAAACTGAATACGCAAAACATCTACAAAATTTAGCGCGTTTAAAAGTTGATAGCGCTTTTGTTTATAACTTTCAGATTTATTCGAATTGTGCCACGACACTTTGCAGACCATCGCATAGAGGCATTTTCTACTGAAGTACCAAGTTTCAGACGTGCAGCTATTGTACTACCGGAGATATGTCGATACAAACTGAATACGCAAAACATCTACAAAATTTAGCGCGTTTAAAAGTTGATAGCGCTTTTGTTTATAACTTTCAGATTTATTCGAATTGTGCCACGAAACTTTGCAGACCATCGCGAGGAGTCATTTTCTACTGAAGTACCAAGTTTTAGAAGTGCAGCTCTTGTACTACCGGAGATATGTCGATACAAACTGAATACGCAAAACATCAAAAAAATTTAGCGCGTTTTAAAGTTGATATCGCTTTTGTTTATAACTTCCACATTTATTCGAATTGTGCCACGACACTTTGCAGACAGTCGCGGAGATACATGTACTACTGAAGTACCAAGTTTCAGAAGTGCAGCTCTTGTACTACCGGAGATATGTCGATACAAACTGAATACGCAAAACATCAACAAAATTAAGCGCGTTTTAAAGTTGATAGCGCTTTTGTTTATAACTTCTACATTTATTCGAATTGTGAAACGAAACTTTGTAGACAGTCGCGGAGACACATTTTCTACTGAAGTACCAAGTTTCAGAAGTGCAGCTCTTGTACTACTGGAAATGTGTCGATACAAACTGAATACGCAAAACATCTACAAAATTTAGTGCGTTTTAAAGTTGATAGTGCTTTTGTTTATAACTTCCACATTTATTCGAATTGTGAAACGAAACTTTGTAGACAGTCGCGGAGATACATTTTCTACTGAAGTACCAAGTTTCAGAAGTGCAGCTCTTGTACTACCGGAGATATGTCGATACAAACTGAATACGCAAAACATCTACAAAATTTAGCGCGTTTAAAAGTTGATAGCGCTTTTGTTTATAACTTTCAGATTTATTCGAATTGTGCCACGAAACTTTGCAGACCATCGCGGAGAGGCATTTTCTACTGAAGTACCAAGTTTTAGAAGTGCAGCTCTTGTACTGCCGGAGATATGTCGATACAAACTGAATACGCAAAACATCAACAAAATTAAGCGCGTTTTAAAGTGGATATCGCTTTTGTTTATAACTTCCACATTTATTCGAATTGTGCCACGAAACTTTGCAGACAGTCGCGGAGACACATTTTCTACTAGAGTACTAAGTTTAAGAAGTGCAGCTCTTGTACTACCGGAGATATGTCGATACAAACTGAATACGCAAACATCAACAAAATTTAGCGCGTTTATAAGTTGATAGCGCTTTTGTTTATAACTTCCACATTTATTCGAATTGTGAAACGAAACTTTGTAGACAGTCGCGGAGACACATTTTCTACTGAAGTACCAAGTTTCAGAAGTGCAGCTCTTGTACTACCGGAGATGTGTCGATACAAACTCAATACGCAAAACATCAACAAAATTTAGTGCGTTTTAAAGTTGATAGCGCTTTTGTTTATAACTTCCACATTTATTCGAATTGTGCCACGAAACTTTGCAGACCGTCGCGGAGACACATTTTCTACTGAAGTACCAAGTTTCAGAAGTGCAGCTCTTGTACTACCGGAGATATGTCGATACAAACTGAATACGCAAAACATCTACAAAATTTAGTGCGTTTTAAAGTTGATAGTGCTTTTGTTTATAACTTCCACATTTATTCGAATTGTGAAACGAAACTTTGCAGACCATCGCGGAGAGGCATTTTCTACTGAAGTACCAAGTTTTAGAAGTGCAGCTCTTGTACTGCCGGAGATATGTCGATACAAACTGAATACGCAAAACATCAACAAAATTAAGCGCGTTTTAAAGTGGATATCGCTTTTGTTTATAACTTCCACATTTATTCGAATTGTGCCACGAAACTTTGCAGACAGTCGCGGAGACACATTTTCTACTAGAGTACTAAGTTTAAGAAGTGCAGCTCTTGTACTACCGGAGATATGTCGATACAAACTGAATACGCAAACATCAACAAAATTTAGCGCGTTTATAAGTTGATAGCGCTTTTGTTTATAACTTCCACATTTATTCGAATTGTGAAACGAAACTTTGTAGACAGTCGCGGAGACACATTTTCTACTGAAGTACCAAGTTTCAGAAGTGCAGCTCTTGTACTACCGGAGATATGTCGATACAAACTGAATACGCAAAACATCTACAAAATTTAGCGCGTTTAAAAGTTGATAGCGCTTTTGTTTATAACTTTCAGATTTATTCGAATTGTGCCACGACACTTTGCAGACCATCGCATAGAGGCATTTTCTACTGAAGTACCAAGTTTCAGACGTGCAGCTATTGTACTACCGGAGATATGTCGATACAAACTGAATACGCAAAACATCTACAAAATTTAGCGCGTTTAAAAGTTGATAGCGCTTTTGTTTATAACTTTCAGATTTATTCGAATTGTGCCACGAAACTTTGCAGACCATCGCGAGGAGTCATTTTCTACTGAAGTACCAAGTTTTAGAAGTGCAGCTCTTGTACTACCGGAGATATGTCGATACAAACTGAATACGCAAAACATCAACAAAATTTAGCGCGTTTTAAAGTTGATATCGCTTTTGTTTATAACTTCCACATTTATTCGAATTGTGCCACGACACTTTGCAGACAGTCGCGGAGATACATGTACTACTGAAGTACCAAGTTTCAGAAGTGCAGCTCTTGTACTACCGGAGATATGTCGATACAAACTGAATACGCAAAACATCAACAAAATTAAGCGCGTTTTAAAGTTGATAGCGCTTTTGTTTATAACTTCTACATTTATTCGAATTGTGAAACGAAACTTTGTAGACAGTCGCGGAGACACATTTTCTACTGAAGTACCAAGTTTCAGAAGTGCAGCTCTTGTACTACTGGAAATGTGTCGATACAAACTGAATACGCAAAACATCTACAAAATTTAGTGCGTTTTAAAGTTGATAGTGCTTTTGTTTATAACTTCCACATTTATTCGAATTGTGAAACGAAACTTTGTAGACAGTCGCGGAGATACATTTTCTACTGAAGTACCAAGTTTCAGAAGTGCAGCTCTTGTACTACCGGAGATATGTCGATACAAACTGAATACGCAAAACATCTACAAAATTTAGCGCGTTTAAAAGTTGATAGCGCTTTTGTTTATAACTTTCAGATTTATTCGAATTGTGCCACGAAACTTTGCAGAGCATCGGGGAGAGGCATTTTCTACTGAAGTACCAAGTTTTAGAAGTGCAGCTCTTGTACTGCCGGAGATATGTCGATACAAACTGAATACGCAAAACATCAACAAAATTAAGCGCGTTTTAAAGTGGATATCGCTTTTGTTTATAACTTCCACATTTATTCGAATTGTGCCACGAAACTTTGCAGACAGTCGCGGAGACACATTTTCTACTAGAGTACTAAGTTTAAGAAGTGCAGCTCTTGTACTACCGGAGATATGTCGATACAAACTGAATACGCAAACATCAACAAAATTTAGCGCGTTTATAAGTTGATAGCGCTTTTGTTTATAACTTTCAGATGTATTCGAATTGTGCCACGAAACTTTGCAGACCATCGCGGAGAGGCATTTTCTATTGAAGTACCAAGTTTCAGAAGGGCAGCTCTTGTACTACCGGAGATATGTCGATATAAACTGAATACGCAAAACATCAACAAAATTTAGCGCGTTTTAAAGTTGATATCGCTTTTGTTTATAACTTCCACATTTATTCGAATTGTGCCACGACACTTTCCAGACAGTCGCAGAGACACATTTTCTACTGAAGTACCAAGTTTCAGAAGTGCAGCTCTTGTACTACCGGAGATATGTCGATACAAACTGAATACGCAAAACATCAACAAAATTTAGCGCGTTTTAAAGTTGATAGCGCTTTTGTTTATAACTTCCACATTTTTCTGAATTGTGCCACGAAACTTTGCAGACCGTCGCGGAGAGGCATTTTCTACTGAAGTACCAAGTTTCAGAAGTGCAGCTCTTGTACTTCCGGAGATATGTCGATACAAACTGAATACGCAAAACATCAACAAAATTTAGCGCGTTTTAAAGTTGATATCGCTTTTGTTTATAACTTCCACATTTATTCGAATTGTGCCACGAAACGTTGCAGACCATCGCGAGGAGGCATTTTCTACTGAAGTACCAAGTTTCAGAAGTGCAGCTCTTGTACTACCGTAGATATGTCGATACAAACTGAATACGCAAAACATCAACACAATTAAGCGCGTTTTAAAGTTGATAGCGCTTTTGTTTATAACTTCCACATTTATTCGAATTGTGAAACGAAACTTTGTAGACAGTCGCGGAGACACATTTTCTACTGAAGTACCAAGTTTCAGAAGTGCAGCTCTTGTACTACCGGAAATGTGTCGATACAAACTGAATACGCAAAACATCTACAAAATTTAGTGCGTTTTAAAGTTGATAGTGCTTTTGTTTATAACTTCCACATTTATTCGAATTGTGAAACGAAACTTTGTAGACAGTCGCGGAGATACATTTTCTACTGAAGTACCAAGTTTCAGAAGTGCAGCTCTTGTACTACCGGAGATATGTCGATACAAACTGAATACGCAAAACATCTACAAAATTTAGCGCGTTTAAAAGTTGATAGCGCTTTTGTTTATAACTTTCAGATTTATTCGAATTGTGCCACGACACTTTGCAGACCATCGCATAGAGGCATTTTCTACTGAAGTACCAAGTTTCAGACGTGCAGCTATTGTACTACCGGAGATATGTCGATACCAACTGAATACGCAAAACATCTACAAAATTTAGCGCGTTTAAAAGTTGATAGCGCTTTTGTTTATAACTTTCAGATTTATTCGAATTGTGCCACGAAACTTTGAAGACCATCGCGGAGAGGCATTTTCTACTGAAGTACCAAGTTTTAGAAGTGCAGCTCTGGTACTGCCGGAGATATGTCGATACAAACTGAATACGCAAAACATCAACAAAATTAAGCGCGTTTTAAAGTGGATATCGCTTTTGTTTATAACTTCCACATTTATTCGAATTGTGCCACGAAACTTTGCAGACAGTCGCGGAGACACATTTTCTACTAGAGTACCAAGTTTAAAAAGTGCAGCTCTTGTACTACCGGAGATATGTCGATACAAACTGAATACGCAAACATCAACAAAATTTAGCGCGTTTATAAGTTGATAGCGCTTTTGTTTATAACTTTCAGATGTATTCGAATTGTGCCACGAAACTTTGCAGACCATCGCGGAGAGGCATTTTCTATTGAAGTACCAAGTTTCAGAAGGGCAGCTCTTGTACTACCGGAGATATGTCGATACAAACTGAATACGCAAAACATCAACAAAATTTAGCGCGTTTTAAAGTTGATAGCGCTTTTGTTTATAACTTCCACATTTTTCTGAATTGTGCCACGAAACTTTGCAGACCGTCGCGGAGAGGCATTTTCTACTGAAGTACCAAGTTTCAGAAGTGCAGCTCTTGTACTGCCGGAGATATGTCGATACAAACTGAATACGCAAAACATCAACAAAATTTAGCGCGTTTTAAAGTTGATATCGCTTTTGTTTATAACTTCCACATTTATTCGAATTGTGCCACGAAACGTTGCAGACCATCGCGAGGAGGCATTTTCTACTGAAGTACCAAGTTTCAGAAGTGCAGCTCTTGTACTACCGTAGATATGTCGATACAAACTGAATACGCAAAACATCAACAAAATTTAGCGCGTTTTAAAGTTGATATCGCTTTTGTTTATAACTTGCACATTTATTCGAATTGTGAAACGAAACTTTGTAGACAGTCGCGGAGACACATTTTCTACTGAAGTACCAAGTTTAAGAAGTGCAGCTCTTGTACTACCGGAGATATGTCGATACAAACTGAATACGCAAAACATCTACAAAATTTAGCGCGTTTAAAAGTTGATAGCGCTTTTGTTTATAATTTTCAGATTTATTCGAATTGTGCCACGAAACTTTGCAGACCATCGCGGAGAGGCATTTTCTACTGAAGTACCAAGTTTCAGAAGTGCAGCTCTTGTACTACCGGAGATATGTCGATACAAACTGAATACGCAAAACATCAACAAAATTTAGCGCGTTTTAAAGTTGATATCCCTTTTGTTTATAACTTCCACATTTATTCGAATTGTGCCACGACACTTTGCAGACAGTCGCGGAGACAAATTTTCTACTGAAGTACCAGGTTTCAGAAGTGCAGCTCTTGTACTACCGGAGATATGTCGATACAAACTGAATACGCAAAACATCAACAAAATTTAGCGCGTTTTAAAGTTGATAGCGCTTTTGTTTATAACTTCCACATTTATTCGAATTGTGAAACGAAACTTTGTAGACAGTCGCGGAGACACATTTTCTACTGAAGTACCAAGTTTCAGAAGTGCAGCTCTTGTACTACCGGAGATGTGTCGATACAAACTCAATACGCAAAACATCAACAAAATTTAGTGCGTTTAAAAGTTGATAGCGCTTTTGTTTATAACTTCCACATTTATTCGAATTGTGCCACGAAACTTTGCAGACCGTCGCGGAGAGGCATTTTCTACTGAAGTACCAAGTTTCCGAAGTGCAGCTCTTGTACTACCGGAGATATGTCGATACAAACTGAATACGCAAAACATCAACAAAATTAAGCGCGTTTTAAAGTTGATAGCGCTTTTGTTTATAACTTCCACATTTATTCGAATTGTGAAACGAAACTTTGTAGACAGTCGCGGAGACACATTTTCTACTGAAGTACCAAGTTTCAGAAGTGCAGCTCTTGTACTACCGGAAATGTGTCGATACAAACTGAATACGCAAAACATCTACAAAATTTAGTGCGTTTTAAAGTTGATAGTGCTTTTGTTTATAACTTCCACATTTATTCGAATTGTGAAACGAAACTTTGTAGACAGTCGCGGAGATACATTTTCTACTGAAGTACCAAGTTTCAGAAGTGCAGCTCTTGTACTACCGGAGATATGTCGATACAAACTGAATACGCAAAACATCTACAAAATTTAGCGCGTTTAAAAGTTGATAGCGCTTTGGTTTATAACTTTCAGATTTATTCGAATTGTGCCACGACACTTTGCAGACCATCGCATAGAGGCATTTTCTACTGAAGTACCAAGTTTCAGACGTGCAGCTATTGTACTACCGGATATATGTCGATACAAACTGAATACGGAAAACATCTACAAAATTTAGCGCGTTTAAAAGTTGATAGCGCTTTTGTTTATAACTTTCAGATTTATTCGAATTGTGCCACGAAACTTTGCAGACCATCGCGGAGAGGCATTTTCTACTGAAGTACCAAGTTTTAGAAGTGCAGCTATTGTACTGCCGGAGATATGTCGATACAAACTGAATACGCAAAACATCAACAAAATTAAGCGCGTTTTAAAGTGGATATCGCTTTTGTTTATAACTTCCACAATTATTCGAATTGTGCCACGACACTTTGCAGACAGTCGCGGAGACACATTTTCTACTGAAGTACCAAGTTTCAGAAGTGCAGCTCTTGTACTACCGGAGATATGTCGATACAAACTGAATACGCAAAACATCAAAAAAATTTAGCGCGTTTTAAAGTTGATAGCGCTTTTGTTTATAACTTTCAGATTTATTCGAATTGTGCCACGAAACTTTGCAGACCATCGCGAGGAGTCATTTTCTACTGAAGTACCAAGTTTTAGAAGTGCAGCTCTTGTACTACCGGAGATATGTCGATACAAACTGAATACGCCAAACATCAACAAAATTTAGCGCGTTTTAAAGTTGATAGCGCTTTTGTTTATAACTTCCACATTTATTCGAATTGTGAAACGAAACTTTGTAGACAGTCGCGGAGACACATTTTCTACTGAAGTACCAAGTTTCAGAAGTGCAGCTCTTGTACTACCGGAGATGTGTCGATACAAACTCAATACGCAAAACATCAACAAAATTTAGTGCGTTTTAAAGTTGATAGCGCTTTTGTTTATAACTTCCACATTTATTCGAATTGTGCCACGAAACTTTGCAGACCGTCGCGGAGAGGCATTTTCTACTGAAGTACCAAGTTTCCGAAGTGCAGCTCTTGTACTACCGGAGATATGTCGATACAAACTGAATACGCAAAACATCAACAAAATTAAGCGCGTTTTAAAGTTGATAGCGCTTTTGTTTATAACTTCCACATTTATTCGAATTGTGAAACGAAACTTTGTAGACAGTCGCGGAGACACATTTTCTACTGAAGTACCAAGTTTCAGAAGTGCAGCTCTTGTACTACCGGAAATGTGTCGATACAAACTGAATACGCAAAACATCTACAAAATTTAGTGCGTTTTAAAGTTGATAGTGCTTTTGTTTATAACTTCCACATTTATTCGAATTGTGAAACGAAACTTTGTAGACAGTCGCGGAGATACATTTTCTACTGAAGTACCAAGTTTCAGAAGTGCAGCTCTTGTACTACCGGAGATATGTCGATACAAACTGAATACGCAAAACATCTACAAAATTTAGCGCGTTTAAAAGTTGATAGCGCTTTGGTTTATAACTTTCAGATTTATTCGAATTGTGCCACGACACTTTGCAGACCATCGCATAGAGGCATTTTCTACTGAAGTACCAAGTTTCAGACGTGCAGCTATTGTACTACCGGAGATATGTCGATACAAACTGAATACGGAAAACATCTACAAAATTTAGCGCGTTTAAAAGTTGATAGCGCTTTTGTTTATAACTTTCAGATTTATTCGAATTGTGCCACGAAACTTTGCAGACCATCGCGGAGAGGCATTTTCTACTGAAGTACCAAGTTTTAGAAGTGCAGCTATTGTACTGCCGGAGATATGTCGATACAAACTGAATACGCAAAACATCAACAAAATTAAGCGCGTTTTAAAGTGGATATCGCTTTTGTTTATAACTTCCACAATTATTCGAATTGTGCCACGACACTTTGCAGACAGTCGCGGAGACACATTTTCTACTGAAGTACCAAGTTTCAGAAGTGCAGCTCTTGTACTACCGGAGATATGTCGATACAAACTGAATACGCAAAACATCAAAAAAATTTAGCGCGTTTTAAAGTTGATAGCGCTTTTGTTTATAACTTTCAGATTTATTCGAATTGTGCCACGAAACTTTGCAGACCATCGCGAGGAGTCATTTTCTACTGAAGTACCAAGTTTTAGAAGTGCAGCTCTTGTACTACCGGAGATATGTCGATACAAACTGAATACGCAAAACATCAACAAAATTTAGCGCGTTTTAAAGTTGATATCGCTTTTGTTTATAACTTCCACATTTATTCGAATTGTGCCACGACACTTTGCAGACAGTCGCGGAGATACATGTACTACTGAAGTACCAAGTTTCAGAAGTGCAGCTCTTGTACTACCGGAGATATGTCGATACAAACTGAATACGCAAAACATCAACAAAATTAAGCGCGTTTTAAAGTTGATAGCGCTTTTGTTTATAACTTCTACATTTATTCGAATTGTGAAACGAAACTTTGTAGACAGTCGCGGAGATACATTTTCTACTGAAGTACCAAGTTTCAGAAGTGCAGCTCTTGTACTACCGGAGATATGTCGATACAAACTGAATACGCAAAACATCTACAAAATTTAGCGCGTTTAAAAGTTGATAGCGCTTTTGTTTATAACTTTCAGATTTATTCGAATTGTGCCACGACACTTTGCAGACCATCGCATAGAGGCATTTTCTACTGAAGTACCAAGTTTTAGAAGTGCAGCTCTTGTACTGCCGGAGATATGTCGATACAAACTGAATACGCAAAACATCAACAAAATTAAGCGCGTTTTAAAGTGGATATCGCTTTTGTTTATAACTTCCACATTTATTCGAATTGTGCCACGAAACTTTGCAGACAGTCGCGGAGACACATTTTCTACTAGAGTACTAAGTTTAAGAAGTGCAGCTCTTGTACTACCGGAGATATGTCGATACAAACTGAATACGCAAACATCAACAAAATTTAGCGCGTTTATAAGTTGATAGCGCTTTTGTTTATAACTTTCAGATGTATTAGAATTGTGCCACGAAACTTTGCAGACCATCGCGGAGAGGCATTTTCTATTGAAGTACCAAGTTTCAGAAGGGCAGCTCTTGTACTACCGGAGATATGTCGATATAAACTGAATACGCAAAACATCAACAAAATTTAGCGCGTTTTAAAGTTGATATCGCTTTTGTTTATAACTTCCACATTTATTCGAATTGTGCCACGACACTTTGCAGACAGTCGCGGAGACACATTTTCTACTGAAGTACCAAGTTTTAGAAGTGCAGCCCTTGTACTACCGGAGATATGTCGATACAAACTGAATACGCAAAACATCAACAAAATTTAGCGCGTTTTAAAGTTGATAGCGCTTTTGTTTATAACTTCCACATTTTTCTGAATTGTGCCACGAAACTTTGCAGACCGTCGCGGAGAGGCATTTTCTACTGAAGTACCAAGTTTCAGAAGTGCAGCTCTTGTACTTCCGGAGATATGTCGATACAAACTGAATACGCAAAACATCAACAAAATTTAGCGCGTTTTAAAGTTGATATCGCTTTTGTTTATAACTTCCACATTTATTCGAATTGTGCCACGAAACGTTGCAGACCATCGCGAGGAGGCATTTTCTACTGAAGTACCAAGTTTCAGAAGTGCAGCTCTTGTACTACCGTAGATATGTCGATACAAACTGAATACGCAAAACATCAACACAATTCAGCGCGTTTTAAAGTTGATAGCGCTTTTGTTTATAACTTCCACATTTATTCGAATTGTGAAACGAAACTTTGTAGACAGTCGCGGAGACACATTTTCTACTGAAGTACCTAGTTTCAGAAGTGCAGCTCTCGTACTACCGGAAATGTGTCGATACAAACTGAATACGCAAAACATCTACAAAATTTAGTGCGTTTTAAAGTTGATAGTGCTTTTGTTTATAACTTCCACATTTATTCGAATTGTGAAACGAAACTTTGTAGACAGTCGCGGAGATACATTTTCTACTGAAGTACCAAGTTTCAGAAGTGCAGCTCTTGTACTACCGGAGATATATCGATACAAACTTAATACGCAAAACATCTACAAAATTTAGCGCGTTTAAAAGTTGATAGCGCTTTTGTTTATAACTTTCAGATTTATTCGAATTGTGCCACGACACTTTGCAGACCATCGCATAGAGGCATTTTCTACTGAAGTACCAAGTTTCAGACGTGCAGCTATTGTACTACCGGAGATATGTCGATACAAACTGAATACGCAAAACATCTACAAAATTTAGCGCGTTTAAAAGTTGATAGCGCTTTTGTTTATAACTTTCAGATTTATTCGAATTGTGCCACGAAACTTTGCAGACCATCGCGGAGAGGCATTTTCTACTGAAGTACCAAGTTTTAGAAGTGCAGCTATTGTACTGCCGGAGATATGTCGATACAAACTGAATACGCAAAACATCAACAAAATTAAGCGCGTTTTAAAGTGGATATCGCTTTTGTTTATAACTTCCACAATTATTCGAATTGTGCCACGACACTTTGCAGACAGTCGCGGAGACACATTTTCTACTGAAGTACCAAGTTTCAAAAGTGCAGCTCTTGTACTACCGGAGATATGTCGATACAAACTGAATACGCAAAACATCAAAAAAATTTAGCGCGTTTTAAAGTTGATAGCGCTTTTGTTTATAACTTTCAGATTTATTCGAATTGTGCCACGAAACTTTGCAGACCATCGCGAGGAGTCATTTTCTACTGAAGTACCAAGTTTTAGAAGTGCAGCTCTTGTACTACCGGAGATATGTCGATACAAACTGAATACGCAAAACATCAACAAAATTTAGCGCGTTTTAAAGTTGATATCGCTTTTGTTTATAACTTCCACATTTATTCGAATTGTGCCACGACACTTTGCAGACAGTCGCGGAGATACATGTACTACTGAAGTACCAAGTTTCAGAAGTGCAGCTCTTGTACTACCGGAGATATGTCGATACAAACTGAATACGCAAAACATCAACAAAATTAAGCGCGTTTTAAAGTTGATAGCGCTTTTGTTTATAACTTCTACATTTATTCGAATTGTGAAACGAAACTTTGTAGACAGTCGCGGAGATACATTTTCTACTGAAGTACCAAGTTTCAGAAGTGCAGCTCTTGTACTACCGGAGATATGTCGATACAAACTGAATACGCAAAACATCTACAAAATTTAGCGCGTTTAAAAGTTGATAGCGCTTTTGTTTATAACTTTCAGATTTATTCGAATTGTGCCACGACACTTTGCAGACCATCGCATAGAGGCATTTTCTACTGAAGTACCAAGTTTTAGAAGTGCAGCTCTTGTACTGCCGGAGATATGTCGATACAAACTGAATACGCAAAACATCAACAAAATTAAGCGCGTTTTAAAGTGGATATCGCTTTTGTTTATAACTTCCACATTTATTCGAATTGTGCCACGAAACTTTGCAGACAGTCGCGGAGACACATTTTCTACTAGAGTACTAAGTTTAAGAAGTGCAGCTCTTGTACTACCGGAGATATGTCGATACAAACTGAATACGCAAACATCAACAAAATTTAGCGCGTTTATAAGTTGATAGCGCTTTTGTTTATAACTTTCAGATGTATTAGAATTGTGCCACGAAACTTTGCAGACCATCGCGGAGAGGCATTTTCTATTGAAGTACCAAGTTTCAGAAGGGCAGCTGTTGTACTACCGGAGATATGTCGATATAAACTGAATACGCAAAACATCAACAAAATTTAGCGCGTTTTAAAGTTGATATCGCTTTTGTTTATAACTTCCACATTTATTCGAATTGTGCCACGACACTTTGCAGACAGTCGCGGAGACACATTTTCTACTGAAGTACCAAGTTTTAGAAGTGCAGCTCTTGTACTACCGGAGATATGTCGATACAAACTGAATACGCAAAACATCAACAAAATTTAGCGCGTTTTAAAGTTGATAGCGCTTTTGTTTATAACTTCCACATTTTTCTGAATTGTGCCACGAAACTTTGCAGACCGTCGCGGAGAGGCATTTTCTACTGAAGTACCAAGTTTCAGAAGTGCAGCTCTTGTACTTCCGGAGATATGTCGATACAAACTGAATACGCAAAACATCAACAAAATTTAGCGCGTTTTAAAGTTGATATCGCTTTTGTTTATAACTTCCACATTTATTCGAATTGTGCCACGAAACGTTGCAGACCATCGCGAGGAGGCATTTTCTACTGAAGTACCAAGTTTCAGAAGTGCAGCTCTTGTACTACCGTAGATATGTCGATACAAACTGAATACGCAAAACATCAACACAATTAAGCGCGTTTTAAAGTTGATAGCGCTTTTGTTTATAACTTCCACATTTATTCGAATTGTGAAACGAAACTTTGTAGACAGTCGCGGAGACACATTTTCTACTGAAGTACCTAGTTTCAGAAGTGCAGCTCTCGTACTACCGGAAATGTGTCGATACAAACTGAATACGCAAAACATCTACAAAATTTAGTGCGTTTTAAAGTTGATAGTGCTTTTGTTTATAACTTCCACATTTATTCGAATTGTGAAACGAAACTTTGTAGACAGTCGCGGAGATACATTTTCTACTGAAGTACCAAGTTTCAGAAGTGCAGCTCTTGTACTACCGGAGATATGTCGATACAAACTTAATACGCAAAACATCTACAAAATTTAGCGCGTTTAAAAGTTGATAGCGCTTTTGTTTATAACTTTCAGATTTATTCGAATTGTGCCACGACACTTTGCAGACCATCGCATAGAGGCATTTTCTACTGAAGTACCAAGTTTCAGACGTGCAGCTATTGTACTACCGGAGATATGTCGATACAAACTGAATACGCAAAACATCTACAAAATTTAGCGCGTTTAAAAGTTGATAGCGCTTTTGTTTATAACTTTCAGATTTATTCGAATTGTGCCACGAAACTTTGCAGACCATCGCGGAGAGGCATTTTCTACTGAAGTACCAAGTTTTAGAAGTGCAGCTCTGGTACTGCCGGAGATATGTCGATACAAACTGAATACGCAAAACATCAACAAAATTAAGCGCGTTTTAAAGTGGATATCGCTTTTGTTTATAACTTCCACATTTATTCGAATTGTGCCACGAAACTTTGCAGACAGTCGCGGAGACACATTTTCTACTAGAGTACCAAGTTTAAGAAGTGCAGCTCTTGTACTACCGGAGATATGTCGATACAAACTGAATACGCAAACATCAACAAAATTTAGCGCGTTTTAAAGTTGATAGCGCTTTTGTTTATAACTTCCACATTTATTCGAATTGTGAAACGAAACTTTGTAGACAGTCGCGGAGACACATTTTCTACTGAAGTACCAAGTTTCAGAAGTGCAGCTCTTGTACTACCGGAGATGTGTCGATACAAACTCAATACGCAAAACATCAACAAAATTTAGTGCGTTTTAAAGTTGATAGCGCTTTTGTTTATAACTTCCACATTTATTCGAATTGTGCCACGAAACTTTGCAGACCGTCGCGGAGAGGCATTTTCTACTGAAGTACCAAGTTTCAGAAGTGCAGCTCTTGTACTACTGGAGATGTGTCGATACAAACTGAATACGCAAAACATCTACAAAATTTAGTGCGTTTTAAAGTTGATAGTGCTTTTGTTTATAACTTCCACATTTATTCGAATTGTGAAACGAAACTTTGTAGACAGTCGCGGAGACACATTTTCTACTGAAGTACCAAGTTTCAGAAGTGCAGCTCTTGTACTACCGGAGATATGTCGATACAAACTGAATACGCAAAACATCAACAAAATTTAGCGCGTTTTAAAGTTGATATCGCTTTTGTTTATAACTTCCACATTTATTCGAATTGTGCCACGACACTTTGCAGACAGTCGCGGAGACACATTTTCTACTGAAGTACCAAGTTTCAGAAGTGCAGCTCTTGTACTACCGGAGATATGTCGATACAAACTGAATACGCAAAACATCAAAAAAATTTAGCGCGTTTTAAAGTTGATAGCGCTTTTGTTTATAACTTCCACATTTATTCGAATTGTGAAACGAAACTTTGTAGACAGTCGCGGATACACATTTTCTACTGAAGTACCAAGTTTCAGAAGTGCAGCTCTTGTACTACCGGAGATGTGTCGATACAAACTGAATACGCAAAACATCTACAAAATTTAGTGCGTTTTAAAGTTGATAGTGCTTTTGTTTATAACTTCCACATTTATTCGAATTGTGAAACGAAACTTTGTAGACAGTCGCGGAGACACATTTTCTACTGAAGTACCAAGTTTCAGAAGTGCAGCTCTTGTACTACCGGAGATATGTCGATACAAACTGAATACGCAAAACATCTACAAAATTTAGCGCGTTTAAAAGTTGATAGCGCTTTTGTTTATAACTTTCAGATTTATTCGAATTGTGCCACGACACTTTGCAGACCATCGCATAGAGGCATTTTCTACTGAAGTACCAAGTTTCAGACGTGCAGCTATTGTACTACCGGAGATATGTCGATACAAACTGAATACGCAAAACATCTACAAAATTTAGCGCGTTTAAAAGTTGATAGCGCTTTTGTTTATAACTTTCAGATTTATTCGAATTGTGCCACGAAACTTTGCAGACCATCGCGGAGAGGCATTTTCTACTGAAGTACCAAGTTTTAGAAGTGCAGCTCTGGTACTGCCGGAGATATGTCGATACAAACTGAATACGCAAAACATCAACAAAATTAAGCGCGTTTTAAAGTGGATATCGCTTTTGTTTATAACTTCCACATTTATTCGAATTGTGCCACGAAACTTTGCAGACAGTCGCGGAGACACATTTTCTACTAGAGTACCAAGTTTAAGAAGTGCAGCTCTTGTACTACCGGAGATATGTCGATACAAACTGAATACGCAAACATCAACAAAATTTAGCGCGTTTTAAAGTTGATAGCGCTTTTGTTTATAACTTCCACATTTATTCGAATTGTGAAACGAAACTTTGTAGACAGTCGCGGAGACACATTTTCTACTGAAGTACCAAGTTTCAGAAGTGCAGCTCTTGTACTACCGGAGATGTGTCGATACAAACTCAATACGCAAAACATCAACAAAATTTAGTGCGTTTTAAAGTTGATAGCGCTTTTGTTTATAACTTCCACATTTATTCGAATTGTGCCACGAAACTTTGCAGACCGTCGCGGAGAGGCATTTTCTACTGAAGTACCAAGTTTCAGAAGTGCAGCTCTTGTACTACTGGAGATGTGTCGATACAAACTGAATACGCAAAACATCTACAAAATTTAGTGCGTTTTAAAGTTGATAGTGCTTTTGTTTATAACTTCCACATTTATTCGAATTGTGAAACGAAACTTTGTAGACAGTCGCGGAGACACATTTTCTACTGAAGTACCAAGTTTCAGAAGTGCAGCTCTTGTACTACCGGAGATATGTCGATACAAACTGAATACGCAAAACATCAACAAAATTTAGCGCGTTTTAAAGTTGATATCGCTTTTGTTTATAACTTCCACATTTATTCGAATTGTGCCACGACACTTTGCAGACAGTCGCGGAGACACATTTTCTACTGAAGTACCAAGTTTCAGAAGTGCAGCTCTTGTACTACCGGAGATATGTCGATACAAACTGAATACGCAAAACATCAAAAAAATTTAGCGCGTTTTAAAGTTGATAGCGCTTTTGTTTATAACTTCCACATTTATTCGAATTGTGAAACGAAACTTTGTAGACAGTCGCGGATACACATTTTCTACTGAAGTACCAAGTTTCAGAAGTGCAGCTCTTGTACTACCGGAGATGTGTCGATACAAACTGAATACGCAAAACATCTACAAAATTTAGTGCGTTTTAAAGTTGATAGTGCTTTTGTTTATAACTTCCACATTTATTCGAATTGTGAAACGAAACTTTGTAGACAGTCGCGGAGACACATTTTCTACTGAAGTACCAAGTTTCAGAAGTGCAGCTCTTGTACTACCGGAGATATGTCGATACAAACTGAATACGCAAAACATCTACAAAATTTAGCGCGTTTAAAAGTTAATAGCGCTTTTGTTTATAACTTTCAGATTTATTCGAATTGTGCCACGACACTTTGCAGACCATCGCATAGAGGCATTTTCTACTGAAGTACCAAGTTTCAGACGTGCAGCTATTGTACTACCGGAGATATGTCGATACAAACTGAATACGCAAAACATCTACAAAATTTAGCGCGTTTAAAAGTTGATAGCGCTTTTGTTTATAACTTTCAGATTTATTCGAATTGTGCCACGAAACTTTGCAGACCATCGCGAGGAGTCATTTTCTACTGAAGTACCAAGTTTTAGAAGTGCAGCTCTTGTACTACCGGAGATATGTCGATACAAACTGAATACGCAAAACATCAACAAAATTTAGCGCGTTTTAAAGTTGATATCGCTTTTGTTTATAACTTCCACATTTATTCGAATTGTGCCACGACACTTTGCAGACAGTCGCGGAGATACATGTACTACTGAAGTACCAAGTTTCAGAAGTGCAGCTCTTGTACTACCGGAGATATGTCGATACAAACTGAATACGCAAAACATCAACAAAATTAAGCGCGTTTTAAAGTTGATAGCGCTTTTGTTTATAACTTCTACATTTATTCGAATTGTGAAACGAAACTTTGTAGACAGTCGCGGAGACACATTTTCTACTGAAGTACCAAGTTTCAGAAGTGCAGCTCTTGTACTACTGGAAATGTGTCGATACAAACTGAATACGCAAAACATCTACAAAATTTAGTGCGTTTTAAAGTTGATAGTGCTTTTGTTTATAACTTCCACATGTATTCGAATGATGAAACGAAACTTTGTAGACAGTCGCGGAGATACATTTTCTACTGAAGTACCAAGTTTCAGAAGTGCAGCTCTTGTACTACCGGAGATATGTCGATACAAACTGAATACGCAAAACATCTACAAAATTTAGCGCGTTTAAAAGTTGATAGCGCTTTTGTTTATAACATTCAGATTTATTCGAATTGTGCCACGACACTTTGCAGACCATCGCATAGAGGCATTTTCTACTGAAGTTCTAAGTTTCAGACGTGCAGCTATTGTACTACCGGAGATATGTCGATACAAACTGAATACGCAAAACATCTACAAAATTTAGCGCGTTTAAAAGTTGATAGCGCTTTTGTTTATAACTTTCAGATTTATTCGAATTGTGTCACGAAACTTTGCAGACCATCGCGGAGAGGCATTTTCTACTGAAGTACCAAGTTTTAGAAGTGCAGCTCTTGTACTGCCGGAGATATGTCGATACAAACTGAATACGCAAAACATCAACAAAATTAAGCGCGTTTTAAAGTGGATATCGCTTTTGTTTATAACTTCCACATTTATTCGAATTGTGCCACGAAACTTTGCAGACAGTCGCGGAGACACATTTTCTACTAGAGTACTAAGTTTAAGAAGTGCAGCTCTTGTACTACCGGAGATATGTCGATACAAACTGAATACGCAAACATCAACAAAATTTAGCGCGTTTATAAGTTGATAGCGCTTTTGTTTATAACTTTCAGATGTATTCGAATTGTGCCACGAAACTTTGCAGACCATCGCGGAGAAGCATTTTCTATTGAAGTACCAAGTTTCAGAAGGGCAGCTCTTGTACTACCGGAGATATGTCGATATAAACTGAATACGCAAAACATCAACAAAATTTAGCGCGTTTTAAAGTTGATATCGCTTTTGTTTATAACTTCCACATTTATTCGAATTGTGCCACGACACTTTGCAGACAGTCGCAGAGACACATTTTCTACTGAAGTACCAAGTTTCAGAAGTGCAGCTCTTGTACTACCGGAGATATGTCGATACAAACTGAATACGCAAAACATCAACAAAATTTAGCGCGTTTTAAAGTTGATAGCGCTTTTGTTTATAACTTCCACATTTTTCTGAATTGTGCCACGAAACTTTGCAGACCGTCGCGGAGAGGCATTTTCTACTGAAGTACCAAGTTTCAGAAGTGCAGCTCTTGTACTTCCGGAGATATGTCGATACAAACTGAATACGCAAAACATCAACAAAATTTAGCGCGTTTTAAAGTTGATATCGCTTTTGTTTATAACTTCCACATTTATTCGAATTGTGCCACGAAACGTTGCAGACCATCGCGAGGAGGCATTTTCTACTGAAGTACCAAGTTTCAGAATTGCAGCTCTTGTACTACCGTAGATATGTCGATACAAACTGAATACGCAAAACATCAACACAATTAAGCGCGTTTTAAAGTTGATAGCGCTTTTGTTTATAACTTCCACATTTATTCGAATTGTGAAACGAAACTTTGTAGACAGTCGCGGAGACACATTTTCTACTGAAGTACCAAGTTTCAGAAGTGCAGCTCTTGTACTACCGGAAATGTGTCGATACAAACTGAATACGCAAAACATCTACAAAATTTAGTGCGTTTTAAAGTTGATAGTGCTTTTGTTTATAACTTCCACATTTATTCGAATTGTGAAACGAAACTTTGTAGACAGTCGCGGAGATACATTTTCTACTGAAGTACCAAGTTTCAGAAGTGCAGCTCTTGTACTACCGGAGATATGTCGATACAAACTGAATACGCAAAACATCTACAAAATTTAGCGCGTTTAAAAGTTGATAGCGCTTTTGTTTATAACTTTCAGATTTATTCGAATTGTGCCACGACACTTTGCAGACCATCGCATAGAGGCATTTTCTACTGAAGTACCAAGTTTCAGACGTGCAGCTATTGTACTACCGGAGATATGTCGATACCAACTGAATACGCAAAACATCTACAAAATTTAGCGCGTTTAAAAGTTGATAGCGCTTTTGTTTATAACTTTCAGATTTATTCGAATTGTGCCACGAAACTTTGCAGACCATCGCGGAGAGGCATTTTCTACTGAAGTACCAAGTTTTAGAAGTGCAGCTCTGGTACTGCCGGAGATATGTCGATACAAACTGAATACGCAAAACATCAACAAAATTAAGCGCGTTTTAAAGTGGATATCGCTTTTGTTTATAACTTCCACATTTATTCGAATTGTGCCACGAAACTTTGCAGACAGTCGCGGAGACACATTTTCTACTAGAGTACCAAGTTTAAGAAGTGCAGCTCTTGTACTACCGGAGATATGTCGATACAAACTGAATACGCAAACATCAACAAAATTTAGCGCGTTTATAAGTTGATAGCGCTTTTGTTTATAACTTTCAGATGTATTCGAATTGTGCCACGAAACTTTGAAGACCATCGCGGAGAGGCATTTTCTATTGAAGTACCAAGTTTCAGAAGGGCAGCTCTTGTACTACCGGAGATATGTCGATACAAACTGAATACGCAAAACATCAACAAAATTTAGCGCGTTTTAAAGTTGATAGCGCTTTTGTTTATAACTTCCACATTTTTCTGAATTGTGCCACGAAACTTTGCAGACCGTCGCGGAGAGGCATTTTCTACTGAAGTACCAAGTTTCAGAAGTGCAGCTCTTGTACTGCCGGAGATATGTCGATACAAACTGAATACGCAAAACATCAACAAAATTTAGCGCGTTTTAAAGTTGATATCGCTTTTGTTTATAACTTCCACATTTATTCGAATTGTGCCACGAAACGTTGCAGACCATCGCGAGGAGGCATTTTCTACTGAAGTACCAAGTTTCAGAAGTGCAGCTCTTGTACTACCGTAGATATGTCGATACAAACTGAATACGCAAAACATCAACAAAATTTAGCGCGTTTTAAAGTTGATATCGCTTTTGTTTATAACTTGCACATTTATTCGAATTGTGAAACGAAACTTTGTAGACAGTCGCGGAGAGGCATTTTCTACTGAAGTACCAAGTTTAAGAAGTGCAGCTCTTGTACTACCGGAGATATGTCGATACAAACTGAATACGCAAAACATCTACAAAATTTAGCGCGTTTAAAAGTTGATAGCGCTTTTGTTTATAACTTTCAGATTTATTCGAATTGTGCCACGAAACTTTGCAGACCATCGCGGAGAGGCATTTTCTACTGAAGTACCAAGTTTCAGAAGTGCAGCTCTTGTACTACCGGAGATATGTCGATACAAACTGAATACGCAAAACATCAACAAAATTTAGCGCGTTTTAAAGTTGATATCCCTTTTGTTTATAACTTCCACATTTATTCGAATTGTGCCACGACACTTTGCAGACAGTCGCGGAGACAAATTTTCTACTGAAGTACCAGGTTTCAGAAGTGCAGCTCTTGTACTACCGGAGATATGTCGATACAAACTGAATACGCAAAACATCAACAAAATTTAGCGCGTTTTAAAGTTGATAGCGCTTTGGTTTATAACTTCCACATTTATTCGAATTGTGAAACGAAACTTTGTAGACAGTCGCGGAGACACATTTTCTACTGAAGTACCAAGTTTCAGAAGTGCAGCTCTTGTACTACCGGAGATGTGTCGATACAAACTCAATACGCAAAACATCAACAAAATTTAGTGCGTTTTAAAGTTGATAGCGCTTTTGTTTATAACTTCCACATTTATTCGAATTGTGAAACGAAACTTTGTAGACAGTCGCGGAGAGGCATTTTCTACTGAAGTACCAAGTTTCAGAAGTGCAGCTCTTGTACTACCGGAGATATGTCGATACAAACTGAATACGCAAAACATCTACAAAATTTAGCGCGTTTAAAAGTTGATAGCGCTTTTGTTTATAACTTTCAGATTTATTCGAATTGTGCCACGACACTTTGCAGACCATCGCATAGAGGCATTTTCTACTGAAGTACCAAGTTTCAGACGTGCAGCTATTGTACTACCGGAGATATGTCGATACAAACTGAATACGGAAAACATCAAAAAAATTTAGCGGGTTTAAAACTTGATAGCGCTTTTGTTTATAACTTTCAGATTTATTCGAATTGTGCCACGAAACTTTGCAGACCATCGCGGAGAGGCATTTTCTACTGAAGTACCAAGTTTTAGAAGTGCAGCTCTTGTACTGCCGGAGATATGTCGATACAAACTGAATACGCAAAACATCAACAAAATTAAGCGCGTTTTAAAGTGGATATCGCTTTTGTTTATAACTTCCACATTTATTCGAATTGTGCCACGAAACTTTGCAGACAGTCGCGGAGACACATTTTCTACTAGAGTACTAAGTTTAAGAAGTGCAGCTCTTTTACTACCGGAGATATGTCGATACAAACTGAATACGCAAAGATCAACAAAATTTAGCGCGTTTATAAGTTGATAGCGCTTTTGTTTATAACTTTCAGATGTATTCGAATTGTGCCACGAAACTTTGCAGACCATCGCGGAGAGGCATTTTCTATTGAAGTACCAAGTTTCAGAAGGGCAGCTCTTGTACTACCGGAGATATGTCGATACAAACTGAATACGCAAAACATCAACAAAATTTAGCGCGTTTTAAAGTTGATATCGCTTTTGTTTATAACTTCCACATTTATTCGAATTGTGCCACGACACTTTGCAGACAGTCGCGGAGACACATTTTCTACTGAAGTACCAAGTTTCAGAAGTGCAGCTCTTGTACTACCGGAGATATGTCGATACAAACTGAATACGCAAAACATCAACAAAATTTAGCGCGTTTTAAAGTTGATAGCGCTTTTGTTTATAACTTCCACATTTTTCTGAATTGTGCCACGAAACTTTGCAGACCGTCGCGGAGAGGCATTTTCTACTGAAGTACCAAGTTTCAGAAGTGCAGCTCTTGTACTGCCGGAGATATGTCGATACAAACTGAATACGCAAAACATCAACAAAATTCAGCGCGTTTTAAAGTTGATATCGCTTTTGTTTATAACTTCCACATTTATTCGAATTGTGCCACGAAACGTTGCAGACCATCGCGAGGAGGCATTTTCTACTGAAGTACCAAGTTTCAGAAGTGCAGCTCTTGTACTACCGTAGATATGTCGATACAAACTGAATACGCAAAACATCAACAAAATTAATCGCGTTTTAAAGTTGATAGCGCTTTTGTTTATAACTTCCACATTTATTCGAATTGTGAAACGAAACTTTGTAGACAGTCGCGGAGACACATTTTCTACTGAAGTACCAAGTTTCAGAAGTGCAGCTCTTGTACTACCGGAAATGTGTCGATACAAACTGAATACGCAAAACATCTACAAAATTTAGTGCGTTTTAAAGTTGATAGTGCTTTTGTTTATAACTTCCACATTTATTCGAATTGTTAAACGAAACTTTGTAGACAGTCGGGGAGATACATTTTCTACTGAAGTACCAAGTTTGAGAAGTGCAGCTCTTGTACTACCGGAGATATGTCGATACAAACTGAATACGCAAAACATCTACAAAATTTAGCGCGTTTATAAGTTGATAGCGCTTTTGTTTATAACTTTCAGATTTATTCGAATTGTGCCACGACACTTTGCAGACCATCGCATAGAGGCATTTTCTACTGAAGTACCAAGTTTCAGACGTGCAGCTATTGTACTACCGGAGATATGTCGATACAAACTGAATACGCAAAACATCTAAAAAATTTAGCGCGTTTAAAAGTTGATAGCGCTTTTGTTTATAACTTTCAGATTTATTCGAATTGTGCCACGAAACTTTGCAGACCATCGCGGAGAGGCATTTTCTACTGAGGTACCAAGTTTTAGAAGTGCAGCTCTTGTACTGCCGGAGATATGTCGATACAAACTGAATACGCAAAACATCAACAAAATTAAGCGCGTTTTAAAGTGGATATCGCTTTTGTTTATAACTTCCACATTTATTCGAATTGTGCCACGAAACTTTGCAGACAGTCGCGGAGACACATTTTCTACTAGAGTACCAAGTTTAAGAAGTGCAGCTCTTGTACTACCGGAGATATGTCGATACAAACTGAATACGCAAACATCAACAAAATTTAGCGCGTTTATAAGTTTATAGCGCTTTTGTTTATAACTTTCAGATGTATTCGAATTGTGCCACGAAACTTTGCAGAGCATCGCGGAGAGGCATTTTCTATTGAAGTACCAAGTTTCAGAAGGGCAGCTCTTGTACTACCGGAGATATGTCGATACAAACTGAATACGCAAAACATCAACAAAATTTAGCGCGTTTTAAAGTTGATAGCGCTTTTGTTTATAACTTCCACATTTTTCTGAATTGTGCCACGAAACTTTGCAGACCGTCGCGGAGAGGCATTTTCTACTGAAGTACCAAGTTTCAGAAGTGCAGCTCTTGTACTGCCGGAGATATGTCGATACAAACTGAATACGCAAAACATCAACAAAATTTAGCGCGTTTTAAAGTTGATATCGCTTTTGTTTATAACTTCCACATTTATTCGAATTGTGCCACGAAACGTTGCAGACCATCGCGAGGAGGCATTTTCTACTGAAGTACCAAGTTTCAGAAGTGCAGCTCTTGTACTACCGTAGATATGTCGATACAAACTGAATACGCAAAACATCAACAAAATTTAGCGCGTTTTAAAGTTGATATCGCTTTTGTTTATAACTTGCACATTTATTCGAATTGTGAAACGAAACTTTGTAGACAGTCGCGGAGACACATTTACTACTGAAGTACCAAGTTTAAGAAGTGCAGCTCTTGTACTACCGGAGATATGTCGATACAAACTGAATACGCAAAACATCTACAAAATTTAGCGCGTTTAAAAGTTGATAGCGCTTTTGTTTATAACTTTCAGATTTATTCGAATTGTGCCACGAAACTTTGCAGACCATCGCGGAGAGGCATTTTCTACTGAAGTACCAAGTTTCAGACGTGCAGCTCTTGTACTACCGGAGATATGTCGATACAAACTGAATACGCAAAACATCAACAAAATTTAGCGCGTTTTAAAGTTGATATCCCTTTTGTTTATAACTTCCACATTTATTCGAATTGTGCCACGACACTTTGCAGACAGTAGCGGAGACAAATTTTCTACTGAAGTACCAAGTTTCAGAAGTGCAGCTCTTGTACTACCGGAGATATGTCGATACAAACTGAATACGCAAAAAATCAACAAAATTTAGTGCGTTTTAAAGTTGATAGCGCTTTTGTTTATAACTTCCACATTTATTCGAATTGTGCCACGAAACTTTGCAGACCGTCGCGGAGAGGCATTTTCTACTGAAGTACCAAGTTTCAGAAGTGCAGCTCTTGTACTACTGGAGATGTGTCGATACAAACTGAATACGCAAAACATCTACAAAATTTAGTGCGTTTTAAAGTTGATAGTGCTTTTGTTTATAACTTCCACATTTATTCGAATTGTGAAACGAAACTTTGTAGACAGTCGCGGAGACACATTTTCTACTGAAGTACCAAGTTTCAGAAGTGCAGCTCTTGTACTACCGGAGATATGTCGATACAAACTGAATAAGCAAAACATCAACAAAATTTAGCGCGTTTTAAAGTTGATATCGCTTTTGTTTATAACTTCCACATTTATTCGAATTGTGCCACGACACTTTGCAGACAGTCGCGGAGACACATTTTCTACTGAAGTACCAAGTTTCAGAAGTGCAGCTCTTGTACTACCGGAGATATGGCGATACAAACTGAATACGCAAAACATCAAAAAAATTTAGCGCGTTTTAAAGTTGATAGCGCTTTTGTTTATAACTTCCACATTTATTCGAATTGTGAAACGAAACTTTGTAGACAGTCGCGGATACACATTTTCTACTGAAGTACCAAGTTTCAGAAGTGCAGCTCTTGTACTACCGGAGATGTGTCGATACAAACTGAATACGCAAAACATCTACAAAATTTAGTGCGTTTTAAAGTTGATAGTGCTTTTGTTTATAACTTCCACATTTATTCGAATTGTGAAACGAAACTTTGTAGACAGTCGCGGAGAGGCATTTTCTACTGAAGTACTAAGTTTCAGAAGTGCAGCTCTTGTACTACCGGAGATATGTCGATACAAACTGAATACGCAAAACATCTACAAAATTTAGCGCGTTTAAAAGTTGATAGCGCTTTTGTTTATAACTTTCAGATTTATTCGAATTGTGCCACGACACTTTGCAGACCATCGCATAGAGGCATTTTCTACTGAAGTACCAAGTTTCAGACGTGCAGCTATTGTACTACCGGAGATATGTCGATACAAACTGAATACGCAAAACATCTACAAAATTTAGCGCGTTTAAAAGTTGATAGCGCTTTTGTTTATAACTTTCAGATTTATTGGAATTGTGCCACGAAACTTTGCAGACCATCGCGAGGAGTCATTTTCTACTGAAGTACCAAGTTTTAGAAGTGCAGCTCTTGTACTACCGGAGATATGTCGATACAAACTGAATACGCAAAACATCAACAAAATTTAGCGCGTTTTAAAGTTGATATCGCTTTTGTTTATAACTTCCACATTTATTCGAATTGTGCCACGACACTTTGCAGACAGTCGCGGAGATACATGTACTACTGAAGTACCAAGTTTCAGAAGTGCAGCTCTTGTACTACCGGAGATATGTCGATACAAACTGAATACGCAAAACATCAACAAAATTAAGCGCGTTTTAAAGTTGATAGCGCTTTTGTTTATAACTTCCACATTTATTCGAATTGTGAAACGAAACTTTGTAGACAGTCGCGGAGACACATTTTCTACTGAAGTACCAAGTCTCAGAAGTGCAGCTCTTGTACTACCGGAAATGTGTCGATACAAACTGAATACGCAAAACATCTACAAAATTTAGTGCGTTTTAAAGTTGATAGTGCTTTTGTTTATAACTTCCACATTTATTCGAATTGTGAAACGAAACTTTGTAGACAGTCGCGGAGATACATTTTCTACTGAAGTACCAAGTTTCAGAAGTGCAGCTCTTGTACTACCGGAGATATGTCGATACAAACTGAATACGCAAAACATCTACAAAATTTAGCGCGTTTAAAAGTTGATAGCGCTTTTGTTTATAACTTTCAGATTTATTCGAATTGTGCCACGACACTTTGCAGACCATCGCATAGAGGCATTTTCTACTGAAGTACCAAGTTTCAGACGTGCAGCTATTGTACTACCGGAGATATGTCGATACAAACTGAATACGCAAAACATCTACAAAATTTAGCGCGTTTAAAAGTTGATAGCGCTTTTGTTTATAACTTTCAGATTTATTCGAATTGTGCCACGAAACTTTGCAGACCATCGCGGAGAGGCATTTTCTACTGAAGTACCAAGTTTCAGAAGTGCAGCTCTTGTACTGCCGGAGATATGTCGATACAAACTGAATACGCAAAACATCAACAAAATTAAGCGCGTTTTAAAGTGGATATCGCTTTTGTTTATAACTTCCACATTTATTCGAATTGTGCCACGAAACTTTGCAGACAGTCGCGGAGACACATTTTCTACTAGAGTACCAAGTTTAAGAAGTGCAGCTCTTGTACTACCGGAGATATGTCGATACAAACTGAATATGCAAACATCAACAAAATTTAGCGCGTTTATAAGTTGATAGCGCTTTTGTTTATAACTTTCAGATGTATTCGAATTGTGCCACGAAACTTTGCAGACCATCGCGGAGAGGCATTTTCTATTGAAGTACCAAGTTTCAGAAGGGCAGCTCTTGTACTACCGGAGATATGTCGATACAAACTGAATACGCAAAACATCAACAAAATTTAGCGCGTTTTAAAGTTGATATCGCTTTTGTTTATAACTTCCACATTTATTCGAATTGTGCCACGACACTTTGCAGACAGTCGCGGAGACACATTTTCTACTGAAGTACCAAGTTTCAGAAGTGCAGCTCTTGTACTACCGGAGATATGTCGATACAAACTGAATACGCAAAACATCAACAAAATTTAGCGCGTTTTAAAGTTGATAGCGCTTTTGTTTATAACTTCCACATTTTTCTGAATTGTGCCACGAAACTTTGCAGACCGTCGCGGAGAGGCATTTTCTACTGAAGTACCAAGTTTCAGAAGTGCAGCTCTTGTACTGCAAGATATGTGTCGATACAAACTGAATACGCAAAACATCAACAAAATTTAGCGCGTTTTAAAGTTGATATCGCTTTTGTTTATAACTTCCACATTTATTCGAATTGTGCCACGAAACGTTGCAGACAATCGCGAGGAGGCATTTTCTACTGAAGTACCAAGTTTCAGAAGTGCAGCTCTTATACTACCGTAGATATGTCGATACAAACTGAATACGCAAAACATCAACAAAATTTAGCGCGTTTTAAAGTTGATATCGCTTTTGTTTATAACTTGCACATTTATTCGAATTGTGAAACGAAACTTTGTAGACAGTCGCGGAGACACATTTTCTACTGAAGTACCAAGTTTAAGAAGTGCAGCTCTTGTACTACCGGAGATATGTCGATACAAACTGAATACGCAAAACATCTACAAAATTTAGCGCGTTTAAAAGTTGATAGCGCTTTTGTTTATAACTTTCAGATTTATTCGAATTGTGCCACGAAACTTTGCAGACCATCGCGGAGAGGCATTTTCTACTGAAGTACCAAGTTTCAGAAGTGCAGCTCTTGTACTACCGGAGATATGTCGATACAAACTGAATACGCAAAACATCAACAAAATTTAGCGCGTTTTAAAGTTGATATCGCTTTTGTTTATAACTTCCACATTTATTCGAATTGTGCCACGACACTTTGCAGACAGTCGCGGAGACACATTTTCTACTGAAGTACCAAGTTTCAGAAGTGCAGCTCTTGTACAACCGGAGATATGTCGATACAAACTGAATACGTAAAACATCAACAAAATTTAGCGCGTTTTAAAGTTGATAGCGCTTTTGTTTATAACTTCCACATTTATTCGAATTGTGAAACGAAACTTTGTAGACAGTCGCGGAGCAACATTTTCTACTGAAGTACCAAGTTTCAGAAGTGCAGCTCTTGTACTACCGGAGATGTGTCGATACAAACTGAATACGCAAAACATCTACAAAATTTAGTTCGTTTTAAAGTTGATAGCGCTTTTGTTTATAACTTCCACATTTATTCGAATTGTGCCACGACACTTTGCAGACCGTCGCGGAGGGGCATTTTCTACTAAAGTACCAAGTTTCAGCAGTGCAGCTCTTGTACTGCCGGAGATATGTCGATACAAACTGAATACGCAAAACATCAACAAAATTTAGCGCGTTTTAAAGTTGATATCGCTTTTGTTTATAACTTGCACATTTATTCGAATTGTGAAACGAAACTTTGTAGACAGTCGCGGAGACACATTTTCCACTGAAGTACCAAGTTTCAGAAGTGCAGCTCTTGTACTACCGGAGCTATGTCGATACAAACTGAATACGCAAAACATCTACAAAATTTAGCGCGTTTAAAAGTTGATCGCGCTTTTGTTTATAACTTTCAGATTTATTCGAATTGTGCCACGACACTTTGCAGACCATCGCATGGAGGCATTTTCTACTGAAGTACCAAGTTTCAGAAGTGCAGCTCTTGTACTTCCGGAGATATGTCGATACAAACTGAATACGCAAAACATCTACAAAATTTAGCGCGTTTAAAAGTTGATAGCGCTTTTGTTTATAACTTTCAGATTTATTCGAATTGTGCCACGAAACTTTGCAGACCATCGCGGAGAGGCATTTTCTACTGAAGTACCAAGTTTCAGAAGTGCAGCTCTTGTACTGCCGGAGATATGTCGATACAAACTAGATACGCAAAACATCAACAAAATTAAGCGCGTTTTAAAGTGGATATCGCTTTTGTTTATAACTTCCACATTTATTCGAATTGTGCCACGAAACTTTGCAGACCATCGCATAGAGGCATTTGCTACTGAAGTACCAAGTTTCAGAAGTGCAGCTCTTGTACTACCGGAGATATGTCGATACAAACTGAATACGCAAAACATCAACAAAATTTAGCGCGTTTATAAGTTGATAGCGCTTTTGTTTATAACTTTTAGATGTATTCGAATTGTGCCACGAAACTTTGCAGACCGTCGCGGAGAGGCATTTTCTACTGAAGTACCAAGTTTCAGAAGTGCAGCTCTTGTACTGCAAGATATGTGTCGATACAAACTGAATACGCAAAACATCAACAAAATTTAGCGCGTTTTAAAGTTGATATCGCTTTTGTTTATAACTTCCACATTTATTCGAATTGTGCCACGAAACGTTGCAGACAATCGCGAGGAGGCATTTTCTACTGAAGTACCAAGTTTCAGAAGTGCAGCTCTTATACTACCGTAGATATGTCGATACAAACTGAATACGCAAAACATCAACAAAATTTAGCGCGTTTTAAAGTTGATATCGCTTTTGTTTATAACTTGCACATTTATTCGAATTGTGAAACGAAACTTTGTAGACAGTCGCGGAGACACATTTTCTACTGAAGTACCAAGTTTAAGAAGTGCAGCTCTTGTACTACCGGAGATATGTCGATACAAACTGAATACGCAAAACATCTACAAAATTTAGCGCGTTTAAAAGTTGATAGCGCTTTTGTTTATAACTTTCAGATTTATTCGAATTGTGCCACGAAACTTTGCAGACCATCGCGGAGAGGCATTTTCTACTGAAGTACCAAGTTTCAGAAGTGCAGCTCTTGTACTACCGGAGATATGTCGATACAAACTGAATACGCAAAACATCAACAAAATTTAGCGCGTTTTAAAGTTGATATCGCTTTTGTTTATAACTTCCACATTTATTCGAATTGTGCCACGACACTTTGCAGACAGTCGCGGAGACACATTTTCTACTGAAGTACCAAGTTTCAGAAGTGCAGCTCTTGTACAACCGGAGATATGTCGATCCAAACTGAATACGTAAAACATCAACAAAATTTAGCGCGTTTTAAAGTTGATAGCGCTTTTGTTTATAACTTCCACATTTATTCGAATTGTGAAACGAAACTTTGTAGACAGTCGCGGAGCAACATCTTCTACTGAAGTACCAAGTTTCAGAAGTGCAGCTCTTGTACTACCGGAGATGTGTCGATACAAACTGAATACGCAAAACATCTACAAAATTTAGTGCGTTTTAAAGTTGATAGCGCTTTTGTTTATAACTTCCACATTTATTCGAATTGTGCCACGACACTTTGCAGACCGTCGCGGAGGGGCATTTTCTACTAAAGTACCAAGTTTCAGCAGTGCAGCTCTTGTACTGCCGGAGATATGTCGATACAAACTGAATACGCAAAACATCAACAAAATTTAGCGCGTTTTAAAGTTGATATCGCTTTTGTTTATAACTTGCACATTTATTCGAATTGTGAAACGAAACTTTGTAGACAGTCGCGGAGACACATTTTCCACTGAAGTACCACGTTTCAGAAGTGCAGCTCTTGTACTACCGGAGCTATGTCGATACAAACTGAATACGCAAAACATCTACAAAATTTAGCGCGTTTAAAAGTTGATCGCGCTTTTGTTTATAACTTTCAGATTTATTCGAATTGTGCCACGACACTTTGCAGACCATCGCATGGAGGCATTTTCTACTGAAGTACCAAGTTTCAGAAGTGCAGCTCTTGTACTACCGGAGATATGTCGATACAAACTGAATACGCAAAACATCTACAAAATTTAGCGCGTTTAAAAGTTGATAGCGCTTTTGTTTATAACTTTCAGATTTATTCGAATTGTGCCACGAAACTTTGCAGACCATCGCGGAGAGGCATTTTCTACTGAAGTACCAAGTTTCAGAAGTGCAGCTCTTGTACTGCCGGAGATATGTCGATACAAACTAGATACGCAAAACATCAACAAAATTAAGCGCGTTTTAAAGTGGATATCGCTTTTGTTTATAACTTCCACATTTATTCGAATTGTGCCACGAAACTTTGCAGACCATCGCATAGAGGCATTTGCTACTGAAGTACCAAGTTTCAGAAGTGCAGCTCTTGTACTACCGGAGATATGTCGATACAAACTGAATACGCAAAACATCAACAAAATTTAGCGCGTTTATAAGTTGATAGCGCTTTTGTTTATAACTTTCAGATGTATTCGAATTGTGCCACGAAACTTTGCAGACTATCGCGGAGAGGCATTTTCTACTGAAGTACCAAGTATCAGAAGTGCAGCTTATGTACTACCGGAGATATGTCGATACAAACTGAATACGCAAAAACATCAGCAAAATTTAGCGCGTTTTAAAGTTGATAGCGCTTTTGTTTATAACTTCCACATTTATTCGAATTGTGAAACGAAACTTTGTAGACAGTCGCGGAGCCACATTTTCTACTGAAGTACCAAGTTTCAGAAGTGCAGCTCTTGTACTACCTGATATGTGTCGATACAAACTGAATACGCAAAACATCTACAAAATTAAGTGCGTTATAAAGTTGATAGCGCTTTTGTTTATAACTTCCACATTTATTCGAATTGTGAAACGAAACTTGGTAGACAGTCGCGGAGCCACATTTTCTACTGAAGTACCAAGTTTCAGAAGTGCAGCTTATGTACTACAGGATATGTGACGATACAAACTGAATACGCAAAACATCTACAAAATTTAGTGCGTTTTAAAGTTGATAGCGCTTTTGTTTATAACTTCCACATTTATTCGAATTGTGCCACGAAACTTTGCAGACCGTCGCGGAGAGGCATTTTCTACTGAAGTACCAAGTTTCAGAAGTGCAGCTCTTGTACTGCCGGAGATATGTCGATACAAACTGAATACGCAAAACATCAACAAAATTTAGCGCGTTTTAAAGTTGATATCGCTTTTGTTTATAACTTACACATTTATTCGAATTGTGCCACGAAACGTTGCAGACCGTCGCGGAGAGGCATTTTCTACTGAAGTACCAAGTTTCAGAAGTGCAGCTCTTGTACTACCGGAGATGTGTCGATACAAACTGAATACGCAAAACATCTACAAAATTTAGTGCGTTTTAAAGTTGATAGCGCTTTTGTTTATAACTTCCACATTTATTCGAATTGTGCCACGACACTTTGCAGACCGTCGCGGAGGGGCATTTTCTACTAAAGTACCAAGTTTCAGCAGTGCAGCTCTTGTACTGCCGGAGATATGTCGATACAAACTGAATACGCAAAACATCAACAAAATTTAGCGCGTTTTAAAGTTGATATCGCTTTTGTTTATAACTTGCACATTTATTCGAATTGTGAAACGAAACTTTGTAGACAGTCGCGGAGACACATTTTCCACTGAAGTACCACATTTCAGAAGTGCAGCTCTTGTACTACCGGAGCTGTGTCGATACAAACTGAATACGCAAAACATCTACAAAATTTAGCGCGTTTAAAAGTTGATCGCGCTTTTGTTTATAACTTTCAGATTTATTCGAATTGTGCCACGACACTTTGCAGACCATCGCATGGAGGCATTTTCTACTGAAGTACCAAGTTTCAGAAGTGCAGCTCTTGTACTACCGGAGATATGTCGATACAAACTGAATACGCAAAACATCTACAAAATTTAGCGCGTTTAAAAGTTGATAGCGCTTTTGTTTATAACTTTCAGATTTATTCGAATTGTGCCACGAAACTTTGCAGACCATCGCGGAGAGGCATTTTCTACTGAAGTACCAAGTTTCAGAAGTGCAGCTCTTGTACTGCCGGAGATATGTCGATACAAACTAGATACGCAAAACATCAACAAAATTAAGCGCGTTTTAAAGTGGATATCGCTTTTGTTTATAACTTCCACATTTATTCGAATTGTGCCACGAAACTTTGCAGACCATCGCATAGAGGCATTTGCTACTGAAGTACCAAGTTTCAGAAGTGCAGCTCTTGTACTACCGGAGATATGTCGATACAAACTGAATACGCAAAACATCAACAAAATTTAGCGCGTTTATAAGTTGATAGCGCTTTGGTTTATAACTTTCAGATGTATTCGAATTGTGCCACGAAACTTTGCAGACTATCGCGGAGAGGCATTTTCTACTGAAGTACCAAGTATCAGAAGTGCAGCTTATGTACTACCGGAGATATGTCGATACAAACTGAATACGCAAAAACATCAACAAAATTTAGCGCGTTTTAAAGTTGATAGCGCTTTTGTTTATAACTTCCACATTTATTCGAATTGTGAAACGAAACTTTGTAGACAGTCGCGGAGCCACATTTTCTACTGAAGTACCAAGTTTCAGAAGTGCAGCTCTTGTACTACCTGATATGTGTCGATACAAACTGAATACGCAAAACATCTACAAAATTAAGTGCGTTATAAAGTTGATAGCGCTTTTGTTTATAACTTCCACATTTATTCGAATTGTGAAACGAAACTTGGTAGACAGTCGCGGAGCCACATTTTCTACTGAAGTACCAAGTTTCAGAAGTGCAGCTTATGTACTACAGGATATGTGACGATACAAACTGAATACGCAAAACATCTACAAAATTTAGTGCGTTTTAAAGTTGATAGCGCTTTTGTTTATAACTTCCACATTTATTCGAATTGTGCCACGAAACTTTGCAGACCGTCGCGGAGAGGCATTTTCTACTGAAGTACCAAGTTTCAGAAGTGCAGCTCTTGTACTGCCGGAGATATGTCGATACAAACTGAATACGCAAAACATCAACAAAATTTAGCGCGTTTTAAAGTTGATATCGCTTTTGTTTATAACTTACACATTTATTCGAATTGTGCCACGAAACGTTGCAGACCGTCGCGGAGAGGCATTTTCTACTGAAGTACCAAGTTTCAGAAGTGCAGCTCTTGTACTACCGGATATGTGTCGATACAAACTGAATACGCAAAACATCTACAAAATTTAGTGCGTTTAAAAGTTGATAGTGTTTTTGTTTATAACTTCCACATTTATTCGAATTGTCAAACGAAACTTTGTAGACAGTCGCGGAGACACATTTTCTACTGAAGTACCAAGTTTCAGAAGTGCAGCTCTTGTACTACCGGAGATATGTCGATACAAACTGAATACGCAAAACATCTACAAAATTTAGCGCGTTTTAAAGTGGATATCGCTTTTGTTTATAACTTACACATTTATTCGAATTGTCAAACGACACTTTGCAGACAATCGCATAGAGGCATTTTCTACTGAAGTACCAAGTTTCAGAAGTGCAGCTCTTGTACTACCGGAGATATGTCGATACAAACTGAATACGCAAAACATCTACAAAATTTAGCGCGTTTAAATGTTGATAGCGCTTTTGTTTATAACTTTCAGATTTATTCGAATTGTGCCACGACACTTTGCAGACCATCGCATTGAGGCATTTTCTACTGAAGTACCAAGTTTCAGACGTGCAGCTATTGTACTACCGGAGATATGTCGATACAAACTGAATACGCAAAACATCAGCAAAATTTTGCGCGTTTTAAAGTTGATATCGCTTTTGTTTATAACTTCCACATTTATTCGAATTGTAAAACGAAACTTTGTAGACAGTCGCGGAGACACATTTACTACTGAAGTACCAAGTTTCAGCAGTGCAGCTCTTGTACTACCGGAGATATGTCGATACAAACTGAATACGCAAAACATCTACAAAATTTAGCGCGTTTAACAGTTGATAGCGCTTTTGTTTATAACTTTCAGATTTATTCGAATTGTGCCACGAAACTTTGCAGACCATCGCGGAGAGCATTTTCTACTGAAGTACCAAGTTTCAGAAGTGCAGCTCTTGTACTGCCGGAGATATGTCGATACAAACTGAATACGCAAAACATCAACAAAATTAAGCGCGTTTTAAAGTGGATATCGCTTTTGTTTATAACTTCCACATTTATTCGAATTGTGCCACGAAACTTTGCAGACCATCGCATAGAGGCATTTGCTACTGAAGTACCAAGTTTCAGAAGTGCAGCTCTTGTACTACCGGAGATATGTCGATACAAACTGAATACGCAAAACATCAACAAAATTTAGCGCGTTTATAAGTTGATAGCGCTTTGGTTTATAACTTTCAGATGTATTCGAATTGTGCCACGAAACTTTGCAGACTATCGCGGAGAGGCATTTTCTACTGAAGTACCAAGTATCAGAAGTGCAGCTTATGTACTACCGGAGATATGTCGATACAAACTGAATACGCAAAAACATCAACAAAATTTAGCGCGTTTTAAAGTTGATAGCGCTTTTGTTTATAACTTCCACATTTATTCGAATTGTGAAACGAAACTTTGTAGACAGTCGCGGAGCCACATTTTCTACTGAAGTACCAAGTTTCAGAAGTGCAGCTCTTGTACTACCTGATATGTGTCGATACAAACTGAATACGCAAAACATCTACAAAATTAAGTGCGTTATAAAGTTGATAGCGCTTTTGTTTATAACTTCCACATTTATTCGAATTGTGAAACGAAACTTGGTAGACAGTCGCGGAGCCACATTTTCTACTGAAGTACCAAGTTTCAGAAGTGCAGCTTATGTACTACAGGATATGTGACGATACAAACTGAATACGCAAAACATCTACAAAATTTAGTGCGTTTTAAAGTTGATAGCGCTTTTGTTTATAACTTCCACATTTATTCGAATTGTGCCACGAAACTTTGCAGACCGTCGCGGAGAGGCATTTTCTACTGAAGTACCAAGTTTCAGAAGTGCAGCTCTTGTACTGCCGGAGATATGTCGATACAAACTGAATACGCAAAACATCAACAAAATTTAGCGCGTTTTAAAGTTGATATCGCTTTTGTTTATAACTTACACATTTATTCGAATTGTGCCACGAAACGTTGCAGACCGTCGCGGAGAGGCATTTTCTACTGAAGTACCAAGTTTCAGAAGTGCAGCTCTTGTACTACCGGATATGTGTCGATACAAACTGAATACGCAAAACATCTACAAAATTTAGTGCGTTTAAAAGTTGATAGTGTTTTTGTTTATAACTTCCACATTTATTCGAATTGTCAAACGAAACTTTGTAGACAGTCGCGGAGACACATTTTCTACTGAAGTACCAAGTTTCAGAAGTGCAGCTCTTGTACTACCGGAGATATGTCGATACAAACTGAATACGCAAAACATCTACAAAATTTAGCGCGTTTTAAAGTGGATATCGCTTTTGTTTATAACTTACACATTTATTCGAATTGTCAAACGACACTTTGCAGACAATCGCATAGAGGCATTTTCTACTGAAGTACCAAGTTTCAGAAGTGCAGCTCTTGTACTACCGGAGATATGTCGATACAAACTGAATACGCAAAACATCTACAAAATTTAGCGCGTTTAAATGTTGATAGCGCTTTTGTTTATAACTTTCAGATTTATTCGAATTGTGCCACGACACTTTGCAGACCATCGCATTGAGGCATTTTCTACTGAAGTACCAAGTTTCAGACGTGCAGCTATTGTACTACCGGAGATATGTCGATACAAACTGAATACGCAAAACATCAGCAAAATTTTGCGCGTTTTAAAGTTGATATCGCTTTTGTTTATAACTTCCACATTTATTCGAATTGTAAAACGAAACTTTGTAGACAGTCGCGGAGACACATTTACTACTGAAGTACCAAGTTTCAGCAGTGCAGCTCTTGTACTACCGGAGATATGTCGATACAAACTGAATACGCAAAACATCTACAAAATTTAGCGCGTTTAACAGTTGATAGCGCTTTTGTTTATAACTTTCAGATTTATTCGAATTGTGCCACGAAACTTTGCAGACCATCGCGGAGAGCATTTTCTACTGAAGTACCAAGTTTCAGAAGTGCAGCTCTTGTACTGCCGGAGATATGTCGATACAAACTGAATACGCAAAACATCAACAAAATTAAGCGCGTTTTAAAGTGGATATCGCTTTTGTTTATAACTTCCACATTTATTCGAATTGTGCCACGAAACTTTGCAGACAGTCGCGGAGACACATTTTCTACTAGAGTACCAAGTTAAAGTAGTGCAGCTATTGTACTACCGGAGATATGTCGATACAAACAGAATACGCAGAACATCAACAAAATTTAGCGCGTTTATAAGTTGATAGCGCTTTTGTTTATAACTTTCAGATGTATTCGAATTGTGCCACGAAACTTTGCAGACCATCGCGGAGAGGCATTTTCTACTGAAGTACCAAGTTTCAGAAGTGCAGCTCTTGTACTACCGGAGATATGTCGATACAAACTGAATACGCAAAACATCTACAAAATTTAGCGCGTTTTAAAGTTGATATCGCTTTTGTTTATAACTTCCACATTTATTCCAATTGTGCCACGACACTTTGCCGACAGTCGCGGAGACACATTTTCTACTGAAGTACCAAGTCTCAGAAATGCAGCTCTTGTACTACCGGAGATATGTCGATACAAACTGAATACGCAAAACATCAACAAAATTTAGCGCGTTTTAAAGTTGATAGCGCTTTTGTTTATAACTTCCACATTTATTCGAATTGTGAAACGAAACTTTGTAGACAGTCGCGGAGCCACATTTTCTACTGAAGTACCAAGTTTCAGAAGTGCAGCTCTTGTACTACCGGATATGTGTCGATACAAACTGAATACGCAAAACATCTACAAAATTTAGTGCGTTTTAAAGTTGATAGCGCTTTTGTTTATAACTTACACATTTATTCGAATTGTGCCACGAAACTTTGCAGACAGTCGCGGAGAGGCATTTTCTACTGAAGTACCAAGTTTCAGAAGTGCCGCTCTTGTACTGCCGGAGATATGTCGATACAAACTGAATACGCAAAACATCAACAAAATTTAGCGCGTTTTAAAGTTGATATCGCTTTTGTTTATAACTTACACATTTATTCGAATTGTGCCACGAAACGTTGCAGACAGTCGCGGAGAGGCATCTTCTACTGAAGTACCAAGTTTCAGAAGTTCAGCTCTTGTACTACCGGAGATATGTCGATACAAACTGAATACGCAAAACATCAACAAAATTTAGCGCGTTTTAAAGTTGATATCGCTTTTGTTTATAACTTGCACATTTATTCGAATTGTGCCACGAAACTTTGCAGACCATCGCGGAGAGGCATTTTCTACGGAAGTACCAAGGTTCAGAAGTGCAGCTCTTGTACTGCCGGAGATATGTCGATACAAACTGAATACGCAAAACATCAACAAAATTTAGCGCGTTTTAAAGTTGATATCGCTTTTGTTTATATCTTCCACATTTATTCGAATTGTGCCACGAAACTTTACAGACCATCGCGGGAAGGCATTTTCAACTGAAGTACCAGGTTCGAGAAGTGCAGCTCTTGTACTACCGGAGATATGTCGATACAAACTGAATACGCAAAGCATCAACAAAATTTAGCGCGTTTTAAAGTTGATATCGCTTTTGTTTATAACTTGCACATTTATTCGAATTGTGAAACGAAACTTTGTAGACAGTCGCGGAGACACATTGACTACTGAAGTACCAAGTTTCAGAAGTGCAGATCTGGTACTACCGGATATGTGTCGATACAAACTGAATACGCAAAACATCTACAAAATTTAGTGCGTTTTAAAGTTGATAGCGCTTAGGTTTATAACTTCCACATTTATTCGAATTGTGACACGAAACTTTGCAGACCATCGCGGAGAGGCATTTTCTACTGAAGTACCAAGTTTCAGAAGTGCAGCTCTTGTACTGCCGGAGATATGTCGATACAAACTGAATACGCAAAACATCAACAAAATTTAGCGCGTTTTAAAGTTGATATCGCTTTTGTTTATAACTTGCACATTTATTCGAATTGTGAAACGAAACTTTGTAGACAGTCGCGGAGACACATTTACTACTGAAGCACCAAGTTTCAGCAGTGCAGCTCTTGTACTACCGGAGATATGTCGATACAAACTGAATACGCAAAACATCTACAAAATTTAGCGCGTTTAAAAGTTGATAGCGCTTTTGTTTATAACTTTCAGATTTATTCGAATTGTGCCACGAAACTTTGCAGACCATCGCGGAGAGGCATTTTCTACTGAAGTACCAAGTTTCAGAAGTGCAGCTCTTGTACTGTCGGAGATATATCGATACAAACTGAATACGCAAAACATCAACAAAATTAAGCGCGTTTTAAAGTGGATATCGCTTTTGTTTATAACTTCCACATTTATTCGAATTGTGCCACGAAACTTTGCAGACAGTCGCGGAGACACATTTTCTACTAGAGTACCAAGTTTAAGTAGTGCAGCTATTGTACTACCGGAGATATGTCGATACAAACTGAATACGCAAAACATCAACAAAATTTAGCGCGTTTATAAGTTGATAGCGCTTTTGTTTATAACTTTCAGATGTATTCGAATTGTGCCACGAAACTTTGCAAGCTATCGCGGAGAGGCATTTTCTACCGAAGTACCAAGTTTCAGAAGTGCAGCTCTTGTACTACCGGAGATATGTCGATACAAACTGAATACGCAAAACATCTACAAAATTTAGCGCGTTTTAAAGTTGATATCGCTTTTGTTTATAACTTCCACATTTATTCGAATTGTGCCACGACACTTTGCTGACAGTCGCGGAGACACATTTTCTACTGAAGTACCAAGTATCAGAAGTGCAGCTTATGTACTACCGGAGATATGTCGATACAAACTGAATACGCAAAACATCAACAAAATTTAGCGCGTTTTAAAGTTGATAGCGCTTTTGTTTATAACTTCCACATTTATTCGAATTGTGAAACGAAACTTTGTAGACAGTCGCGGAGCCACATTTTCTACTGAAGTACCAAGTTTCAGAAGTGCAGCTCTTGTACTACCGGATATGTGTCGATACAAACTGAATACGCAAAACATCTACAAAATTTAGTGCGTTTTAAAGTTGATAGCGCTTTTGTTTATAACTTCCACATTTATTCGAATTCTGACACGAAACTTTGCAGACCATCGCGAAGAGGCATTTTCTACTGAAGTACCAAGTTTCAGAAGTGCAGCTCTTGTACTGCCGGAGATATGTCGATACAAACTGAATACGCAAAACATCAACAAAATTTAGCGCGTTTTAAAGTTGATATCGCTTTTGTTTATAACTTCCACATTTATTCGAATTGTGAAACGAAACTTTGTAGACAGTCGCGGAGACACATTTACTACTGAAGTACCAAGTTTCAGCAGTGCAACTCTTGTACTACCGGAGATATGTCGATACAAACTGAATACGCAAAACATCTACAAAATTTAGCGCGTTTAAAAGTTGATAGCGCTTTTGTTTATAACTTTTAGATTTATTCGTATTGTGCCACGAAACTTTGCAGACCATCGCGGAGAGGCATTTTCTACTGAAGTACCAAGTTTCAGAAGTGCAGCTCTTGTACTGCCGGAGATATGTCGATACAAACTGAATACGCAAAACATCAACAAATAAAGAACGTTTTAAAGTGGATATCGCTTTTGTTTATAACTTCCACATTTATTCGAATTGTGCCACGAAACTTTGCAGACAGTCGCGGAGACACATTTTCTACTAGAGTACCAAGTTTAAGTAGTGCAGCTATTGTACTACCGGAGATAAGTCGATACAAACTTAATACGCAAAACATCAACAAAATTTAGCGCGTTTATAAGTTGATAGCGCTTTTGTTTATAACTTTCAGATGTATTCGAATTGTGCCACGAAACTTTGCAAGCCATCGCGGAGAGGCATTTTCTACTGAAGTACCAAGTTTCAGAAGTGCAGCTCTTGTACTACCGGAGATATGTCGATACAAACTGAATACGCAAAACATCTACAAAATTTAGCGCGTTTTGAAGTTGATATCGCTTTTGTTTATAACTTCCACTTTTATTCGAATTGTGCCACGACACTTTGCCGACAGTCGCGGAGACACATTTGCTACTAAAGTACCAAGTCTCAGAAAAGCAGCTCTTGTACTACCGGAGATATGTCGATACAAACTGAATACGCAAAACATCAACAAAATTTAGCGCGTTTTAAAGTTGATAGCGCTTTTGTTTATAACTTCCACATTTATTCGAATTGTGAAACGAAACTTTGTTACAGTCGCGGAGCCACATTTTCTACTGAAGTACCAAGTTTCAGAAGTGCAGCTCTTGTACTACCGGATATGTGTCGATACAAACTGAATACGCAAAACATCTACAAAATTTAGTGCGTTTTAAAGTTGATAGCGCTTTTGTTTATAACTTCCACATTTATTCGAATTGTGCCACGAAACTTTGCAGACCATCGCGGAAAGGCATTTTCTACTGAAGTACCAAGTTTCAGAAGTGCAGCTCTTGTACTGCCGGAGATATGTCGATACAAACTGATACGCAAAACCTCAACAAAATTTAGCGCTTTTTAAAGTTGATATCGCTTTTGTTTATAACTTGCACATTTATTCGAATTGTGAAACGAAACTTTGTAGACAGTCGCGGAGACACATTTACTACGTAAGTACCAAGTTTCAGAAGTGCAGCTCTTGTACTACCGGAGATATGTCGATACAAACTGAATACGCAAAACATCTACAAAATTTAGCGCGTTTAAAAGTTGATAGCGCCTTTGTTTATAACTTTAAGATTTATTCGAATTGTGCCACGAAACTTTACAGACCATCGCGGAGAGGCATCTACTACTAAAGTACCAAGTTTCAGAAGTGCAGCTCTTGTACTGCCGGAGATATGTCGATACAAACTGAATACGCAAAACATCAATGAAATTAAGCGCGTTTTAAAGTGGATATCGCTTTTGTTTATAACTTCCACATTTATTCGAATTGTGCCACGACACTTTGCAGACAGTCGCGGAGACACATTTTTAACTGAAGTACCAAGTTTCACAAGTGCAGCTTTTGTACTACTGGATATGTGTCGATACAAACTGAATACGCAAAACATCAACAAAATTAAGCGCGTTTTAAGTAGACATCGCTTTTGTTTATAACTCCCACATTTATTCGAATTGTATAACGACACTTTGCAGACCATCGCATAGAGGCATTTTCTACTGAAGTACCAAGTTTCAGAAGTGCAGCTCTTGTACTACCGGAGATATGTCGATACAAACTGAATACGCAAAACATCTACAAAATTTAGCGCGTTTAAAAGTTGATAGCGCTTTTGTTTATAACTTCCACATTTATTCGAATTGTGCCACGAAACTTTGCAGACAGTCGCGGAGACACATTTTCTACTAGAGTACCAAGTTTAAGAAGTGCAGCTCTTGTACTGCCGGAGATATGTCGATACAAACTGAATACGCAAAACATCTACAAAATTTAGCGCGTTTAAAAGTTGATAGCGCTTTTGTTTATAACTTTCAGATTTATTCGAATTGTGCCACGAAACTTTGCAGACCATCGCGGAGAGGCATTTTCTACGGAAGTACCAAGGTTCAGAAGTGCAGCTCTTGTACTGCCGGAGATATGTCGATACAAACTGAATACGCAAAACATCAACAAAATTTAGCGCGTTTTAAAGTTGATATCGCTTTTGTTTATAACTTCCACATTTATTCGAATTGTGCCACGAAACTTTACAGACCATCGCGGGAAGGCATTTTCTACTGAAGTACCAAGTGCGAGAAGTGCAGCTCTTGTACTACCGGAGATATGTCGATACAAACTGAATACGCAAAACATCTACAAAATTTAGCGCGTTTAAAAGTTGATAGCGCTTTTGTTTATAACTTTCAGATGTATTCGAATTGTGCCACGAAACTTTGCAGACCATCGCGGAGAGGCATTTTCTACTGAAGTACCAAGTTTCAGAAGTGCAGCACTTGTACTTCCGGAGATATATCGATACAAACTGAATACGCAAAACATCAACAAAATTAAGCGCGTTTTAAAGTGGATATCGCTTTTGTTTATAACTTCCACATTTATTCGAATTGTGCCACGAAACTTTGCAGACAGTCGCGGAGACACATTTTCTACTAGAGTACCAAGTTTAACTAGTGCAGCTATTGTACTACCGGAGATATGTCGATACAAACTGAATACGCAAAACATCAACAAAATTTAGCGCGTTTATAAGTTGATAGCGCTTTTGTTTATAACTTTCAGATGTATTCGAATTGTGCCACGAAACTTTGCAAGCTATCGCGGAGAGGCATTTTCTACTGAAGTACCAAGTTTCAGAAGTGCAGCTCTTGTACTACCGGAGATATGTCGATACAAACTGAATACGCAAAACATCTACAAAATTTAGCGCGTTTTAAAGTTGATATCTCTTTTGTTTATAACTTCCACATTTATTCGAATTGTGCCACGACACTTTGCCGACAGTCGCGGAGACACATTTTCTACTGAAGTACCAAGTCTCAGAAAAGCAGCTCTTGTACTACCGGAGATATGTCGATACAAACTGAATACGCAAAACATCAACAAAATTTAGCGCGTTTTAAAGTTGATAGCGCTTTTGTTTATAACTTTCACATTTATTCGAATTGTGAAACGAAACTTTGTTACAGTCGCGGAGCCACATTTTCTACTGAAGTACCAAGTTTCAGAAGTGCAGCTCTTGTACTACCGGATATGTGTCGATACAAACTGAATACGCAAAACATCTACAAAATTTAGTGCCTTTTAAAGTTGATAGCGCTTTTGTTTATAACTTCCACATTTATTCGAATTGTGCCACGAAACTTTGCAGACCATCGCGGAAAGGCATTTTCTACTGAAGTACCAAGTTTCAGAAGTGCAGCTCTTGTACTGCCGGAGATATGTCGATACAAACTGATACGCAAAACATCAACAAAATTTAGCGCGTTTTAAAGTTGATATCGCTTTTGTTTATAACTTGCACATTTATTCGAATTGTGAAACGAAACTTTGTAGACAGTCGCAGAGACACATTTACTACTGAAGTACCAAGTTTCAGAAGTGCAGCTCTTGTACTACCGGAGATATGTCGATACAAACTGAATACGCAAAACATCTACAAAATTTAGCGCGTTTAAAAGTGATAGCGCTTTTGTTATACCTTCCACATTTATTCGAATTGTGCTGCGAAACTTTGCACACCGTCGCGGAGAGGCATTTTCTACTGAAGTACCAAGTTTCAGAAGTGCAGCTCTTGTACTACCGGAGATGTGTCGATACAAACTAAATACGCAAAACATCTACAAAATTTAGTGCGTTTTAAAGTTGATATCGCTTTTGTTTATGACTTCCACATTTATTCGAATTGTGAAACAAAACTTTGTAGACAGTCGCGGAGACACATTTTCTACTGAAGTACCAAGTTTCAGAAGTGCAGCTTTTGTACTACCGGAGATATGTCGATACAAACTGAATACGCAAAACATCAACAAAATTTAGCGCGTTTTAAAGTTGATAGCGCTTTTGTTTATAACTTCCACATTTATTCGAATTGTGAAACGAACCTTTGTAGACAGTCGCGGAGACAAATGTTCTACTGAAGTACCAAGTTTCAGAAGTGCAGCCTTTGTACTACCGGAGATGTGTCGATACAAACTGAATACGCAAAACATCTACAAAATTTAGCGCGTTTAAAAGTTGATAGTGCTTTTGTTTATAACTTTCAGATTTATTCGAATTGTGCCACGAAACTTTGCAGACCATCGCGGAGAGGCATTTTCTACTGAAGTACCAAGGTTCAGAAGTGCAGCTCTTGTACTGCCGGAGATATGTCGATACAAACTGAATACGCAAAACATCAACAAAATTTAGCGCGTTTTAAAGTTGATATCGCTTTTGTTTATAACTTCCACATTTATTCGAATTGTGCCACGAAACTTTACAGACCATCGCGGGGAGGAATGGTCAACTGAAGTACCAAGTTCGAGAAGTGCAGCTCTTGTACTACCGGAGATATGTCGATACAAACTGAATACGCAAAACATCAACAAAATTTAGCGCGTTTTAAAGTTGATATCGCTTTTGTTTATAACTTGCACATTTATTCGAATTGTGAAACGAACCTTTGTAGACAGTCGCGGAGACACATTTTCTACTGAAGTACCAAGTTTCAGAAGTGCAGCCTTTGTACTACCGGAGATGTGTCGATACAAACTGAATACGCAAAACATCTACAAAATTTAGTGCGTTTTAAAGTTGATATCGCTTTTGTTTATAACTTCCACATTTATTCGAATTGTGAAACGAAACTTTGTAGACAGTCGCGGAGACACATTTTCTACTGAAGTACCAAGTTTCAGAAGTGCAGCTCTTGTACTACCGGAGATATGTCGATACAAACTGAATACGCAAAACATCTACAAAATTTAGCGCGTTTAAAAGTTGATAGCGCTTTTGTTTATAACTTCCACATTTATTCGAATTGTGAAACGAACCTTTGTAGACAGTCGCGGAGACAAATGTTCTACTGAAGTACCAAGTTTCAGAAGTGCAGCCTTTGTACTACCGGAGATGTGTCGATACAAACTGAATACGCAAAACATCTACAAAATTTAGTGCGTTTTAAAGTTGATATCGCTTTTGTTTATAACTTCCACATTTATTCGAATTGTGAAACGAAACTTTGTAGACAGTCGCGGAGACACATTTTCTACTGAAGTACCAAGTTTCAGAAGTGCAGCTCTTGTACTACCGGAGATATGTCGATACAAACTGAATACGCAAAACATCTACAAAATTTAGCGCGTTTAAAAGTTGATAGCGCTTTTGTTTATAACTTTCAGATTTATTCGAATTGTGCCACGACACTTTGCAGACCATCGCATAGAGGCATTTTCTACTGAAGTATCAAGTTTCAGAAGTGCAGCTCTTGTACTACCGGAGATATGTCGATACAAATTGAATACGCAAAACATCTACAAAATTTAGCGCGTTTAAAAGTTGATAGCGCTTTTGTTTATAACTTTCAGATTTATTCGAATTGTGCCACGAAACTTTGAACACAATCGCGGAGAGGCATTTTCTACAGAAGGACCAAGGTTCAGAAGTGCATCTCTTGTACTGCCGGAGATATGTCGATACAAACTGAATACGCAAAACATCAACAAAATTTAGCGCGTTTTAAAGTTGATATCGCTTTTGTTTATAACTTCCACATTTATTCGAATTGTGCCACGACACTTTGCCGACAGTCGCGGAGACACATTTTCTACTGAAGTACTAAGTCTCAGAAAAGCAGCTTTTGTACTACCGGAGATATGTCGATACAAACTGAATACGCAAAACATCAACAAAATTTAGCGCGTTTTAAAGTTGATAGCGCTTTTGTTTATAACTTCCACATTTATTCGAATTGTGAAACGAAACTTTGTTACAGTCGCGGAGCCACATTTTCTACTGAAGTACCAAGTTTCAGAAGTGCAGCTCTTGTACTACCGGATATGTGTCGATACAAACTGAATACGCAAAACATCTACAAAATTTAGTGCGTTTTAAAGTTGATAGCGCTTTTGTTTATAACTTCCACATTTATTCGAATTGTGCCACGAAACTTTGCAGACCATCGCGGAAAGGCATTTTCTACTGAAGTACCAAGTTTCAGAAGTGCAGCTCTTGTACTGCCGGAGATATGTCGATACAAACTGATACGCAAAACATCAACAAAATTTAGCGCGTTTTAAAGTTGATATCGCTTTTGTTTATAACTTGCACATTTATTCGAATTGTGAAACGAAACTTTGTAGACAGTCGCGGAGACACATTTACTACTGAAGTACCAAGTTTCAGAAGTGCAGCTCTTGTACTACCGGAGATATGTCGATACAAACTGAATACGCAAAACATCTACAAAATTTAGCGCGTTTAAAAGTTGATAGCGCTTTTGTTTATAACTTCCACATTTATTCGAATTGTGCTGCGAAACTTTGCACACTGTCGCGGAGAGGCATTTTCTACTGAAGTACCAAGTTTCAGAAGTGCAGCTCTTGTACTACCGGAGATGTGTCGATACAAACTAAATACGCAAAACATCTACAAAATTTAGTGCGTTTTAAAGTTGATATCGCTTTTGTTTATGACTTCCACATTTATTCGAATTGTGAAACAAAACTTTGTAGACAGTCGCGGAGACACATTTTCTACTGAAGTACGAAGTTTCAGAAGTGCAGCTTTTGTACTACCGGAGATATGTCGATACAAACTGAATACGCAAAACATCAACAAAATTTAGCGCGTTTTAAAGTTGATAGCGCTTTTGTTTATAACTTTCACATTTATTCGAATTGTGAAACGAACCTTTGTAGACAGTCGCGGAGACAAATGTTCTACTGAAGTACCAAGTTTCAGAAGTGCAGCCTTTGTACTACCGGAGATGTGTCGATACAAACTGAATACGCAAAACATCTACAAAATTTAGCGCGTTTAAAAGTTGATAGCGCTTTTGTTTATAACTTTCAGATTTATTCGAATTGTGCCACGACACTTTGCAGACCATCGCATAGAGGCATTTTCTACTGAAGTACCAAGTTTCAGAAGTGCAGCTCTTGTACTACCGGAGATATGTCGATACAAACTGAATACGCAAAACATCTACAAAATTTACCGCGTTTAAAAGTTGATAGCGCTTTTGTTTATAACTTTCAGATTTATTCGAATTGTGCCACGAAACTTTGCAGACCATCGCGGAGAGGCATTTTCTACTGAAGTACCAAGGTTAAGAAGTGCAGCTCTTGTACTGCCGGAGATATGTCGATACAAACTGAATACGCAAAACATCAACAAAATTTAGCGCGTTTTAAAGTTGATATCGCTTTTGTTTATAACTTCCACATTTATTCGAATTGTGCCACGAAACTTTACAGACCATCGCGGGGAGGAATGGTCAACTGAAGTACCAAGTTCGTGAAGTGCAGCTCTTGTACTACCGGAGATATGTCGATACAAACTGAATACGCAAAACATCAACAAAATTTAGCGCGTTTTAAAGTTGATAGCGCTTTTGTTTATAACTTGCACATTTATTCGAATTGTGAAACGAACCTTTGTAGACAGTCGCGGAGACACATTTTCTACTGAAGTACCAAGTTTCAGAAGTGCAGCTCTTGTACTACCGGAGATATGTCGATACAAACTGAATACGCAAAACATCTACAAAATTTAGCGCGTTTAAAAGTTGATAGCGCTTTTGTTTATAACTTCCACATTTATTCGAATTGTGAAACGAATCTTTGTAGACAGTCGCGGAGACAAATGTTCTACTGAAGTACCAAGTTTCAGAAGTGCAGCCTTTGTACTACCGGAGATGTGTCGATACAAACTGAATACGCAAAACATCTACAAAATTTAGTGCGTTTTAAAGTTGATATCGCTTTTGTTTATAACTTCCACATTTATTCGAATTGTGAAACGAAACTTTGTAGACAGTCGCGGAGACACATTTTCTACTGAAGTACCAAGTTTCAGAAGTGCAGCTCTTGTACTACCGGAGATATGTCGATACAAACTGAATACGCAAAACATCTACAAAATTTAGCGCGTTTAAAAGTTGATAGCGCTTTTGTTTATAACTTTCAAATTTATTCGAATTGTGCCACGACACTTTGCAGACCATCGCATAGAGGCATTTTCTACTGAAGTACCAAGTTTCAGAAGTGCAGCTCTTGTACTACCGGAGATATGTTGATACAAACTGAATACGCAAAACATCTACAAAATTTAGCGCGTTTAAAAGTTGATAGCGCTTTTGTTTATAACTTTCAGATTTATTCGAATTGTGCCACGACACTTTGCAGACCATCGCATAGAGGCCTTTTCTACTGAAGTACCAAGTTTCAGAAGTGCAGCTCTTGTACTGCCGGAGATATGTCGATACAAACTGAATACGCAAAACATCAACAAAATTTAGCGCGTTTTAAAGTTGATATAGCTTTTGTTTATAACTTGCACATTAATTCGAATTGTGCCACGAAACTTTACAGACCATCGCAAGGAGGCATTTTCTACTGAAGTACCAAGTTTCAGAAGAGCAGCTCTTGCACTACCGGAGATATGTCGATACAAACTGAATACGCAAAACATCAACAAAATTTAGCGCGTTTTAAAGTTGATAGCGCTTTTGTTTATAACTTCCACATTTATTCGAATTGTGAAACGAAACTTTGTAGACAGTCGCGGAGACACATTCTCTACTGAAGTACCAAGTCTCAGAAGTGCAGCTCTTGTACTACCGGAGATATGTCGATACAAACTGAATACGCAAAACATCAACAAAATTTAGCGCGTTTTAAAGTTGATATCGCTTTTGATTATAACTTCCACATTTATTCGAATTGTGCCACGAAACTTTACAGACCATCGCGGGGAGGCATTTTCTACTGAAGCACAAAGTTCGAGAAGTGCAGCTCTTGTACTACCGGAGATATGTCGATACAAACTGAATACGCAAAACATCAACAAAATTTAGCGCGTTTTAAAGTTGATATCGCTTTTGTTTATAACTTGCACATTTATTCGAATTGTGAAACGAAACTTTGTAGACAGTCGCGGAGTTCCATTTTCTACTGAAGTACCAAGTTTCAGAAGTGCAGATTTGGTACTACCGGAGATGTGTCGATACAAACTGAATACGCAAAACATCTACAACATTTAGTGCGTTTTAAAGTTGAATGCGCTTTTGTTTATAACTTCCACATTTATTCTAATTGTGCTGCGAAACTTTGCAGACCGTCGCGGAGAGGCATTTTCTACTGAAGTACCAAGTTTCAGAAGTGCAGCTCTTGTACTACCGGAGATGTGTCGATACAAACTAAATACGCAGAACATCTACAAAATTTAGTGCGTTTTAAAGTTGATAACGCTTTTGTTTATAACTTCCACATTTATTCGAATTGTAAAACGAAACTTTGAAGATAGTCGCGGAGACACATTTTCTACTGAAGTACCAAGTTTCAGAAGTGCAGCTCTTGTAATGCCGGAGATATGTCGATACAAACTGAATACGCAAAACATCAACAAAATTTAGCGCGTTTTAAAGTTGATATAGCTTTTGTTTATAACTTGCACATTTATTCGAATTGTGCCACGAAACTTTACAGACCATCGCAAGGAGGCATTTTCTACTGAAGTACCAAGTTTCAGAAGAGCAGCTCTTGTACTACCGGAGATATGTCGATACAAACTGAATACGCAAAACATCAACAAAATTTAGCGCGTTTTAAAGTTGATAGCGCTTTTGTTTATAACTTCCACATATATTCGAATTGTGAAACGAAACTTTGTAGACAGTCGCTGAGACAAATGTTCTACTGAAGTACCAAGTTTCAGAAGTGCAGCTTTTGTACTACCGGAGATGTGTCGATACAAACTGAATACGCAAAACATCTACAAAATTTAGTGCGTTTTAAAGTTTATAGCGCTTTTGTTTATAACTTCCACATTTATTCGAATTGTGAAACGAAACTTTGTAGACAGTCGCGGAGACACATTCTCTGATGAAGTACCAAGTTTCAGAAGTGCAGCTCTTGTACTACCGGAGATATGTCGATACAAACTGAATACGCAAAACATCTACAAAATTTAGCGCGTTTAAAAGTTGATAGTGCTTTTGTTTATAACTTTCAGATTTATTCGAATTGTGCAACGACACTTTGCAGACCATCGCATAGAGGCATTTTCTACTGAAGTACCAAGGTTCAGAAGTGCAGCTCTGGTACTACCGGAGATATGTCGATACAAACTGAATACGCAAAACCCCAACAAAATTTAGCGCGTTTAAAAGTTGATAGCGCTTTTGTTTATTACTTTCAGATTTATTCGAATTGTGCCACGAAACTTTGAAGACCATCGCGGAGAGGCATTTTCTACTGAAGTACCAAGTTTCAGAAGTGCAGCTCTTGTACTGCCGGAGATATGTCGATACAAACTAAATACGCAAAACATCAACAAAATTTAGCGCGTTTTAAAGTTGATATCGCTTTTGTTTATAACTTCCACATTTATTCGAATTGTGCCACGAAACTTTGCAGACCATCGCGGAGACACATTTTCTACTGAAGTACCAAGTTTCAGAAGTGCAGCTCTTGTACTGCCGGAGATATGTCGATACAAACTGAATACGCAAAACATCAACAAAATTTAGCGCGTTTTAAAGTTGATATCGCTTTTGTTTATAACTTCCACATTTATTCGAATTGTACCACGAAACTTTACAGACCATCGCGGGGAGGCATTTTCTACTGAAGTACCAAGTTTGAGAAGTGCAGCTCTTGTACTGCATGAGATATGTCGATACAAACTGAATACGCAAAACATCAACAAAATTTAGCGCGTTTTAAAGTTGATATCGCTTTTGTTTATAACTTGCACATTTATTCGAATTGTGAAACGAAACTTTGTAGACAGTCGCGGAGTTCCATTTTCTACTGAAGTACCAAGTTTCAGAAGTGCAGATCTGGTACTACCGGAAATGTGTCGATACAAACTGAATACGCAAAACATCTACAAAATTTAGTGCGTTTTAAAGTTGAAAGCGCTTTTGTTTATAACTTCCACATTTATTCTAATTGTGCTGCGAAACTTTGCAGACCGTCGCGGAGAGGCATTTTCTACTGAAGTACCAGGTTTCAGAAGTGCAGCGCTTGTACTACCGGAGATGTGTCGATACAAACTAAATACGCAGAACATCTACAAAATTTAGTGCGTTTTAAAGTTGATAACGCTTTTGTTTATAACTTCCACATTTATTCGAATTGTAAAACGAAACTTTGAAGATAGTCGCGGAGACACATTTTCTACTGAAGTACCAGGTTTCAGAAGTGCAGCGCTTGTACTACCGGAGATGTGTCGATACAAACTAAATACGCAGAACATCTACAAAATTTAGTGCGTTTTAAAGTTGATAACGCTTTTGTTTATAACTTCCACATTTATTCGAATTGTAAAACGAAACTTTGAAGATAGTCGCGGAGACACATTTTCTACTGAAGTACCAAGTTTCAGAAGTGCAGCTCTTGTACTGCCGGAGATATGTCGATACAAACTGAATACGCAAAACATCAACAAAATTTAGCGCGTTTTAAAGTTGATATAGCTTTTGTTTATAACTTGCACATTTATTCGAATTGTGCCACGAAACTTTACAGACCATCGCAAGGAGGCATTTTCTACTGAAGTACCAAGTTTCAGAAGAGCAGCTCTTGTACTACCGGAGATATGTCGATACAAACTGAATACGCAAAACATCAACAAAATTTAGCACGTTTTAAAGTTGATAGCGCTTTTGTTTATAACTTCCACATATATTCGAATTGTGAAACGAAACTTTGTAGACAGTCGCGGAGACAAATGTTCTACTGAAGTACCAAGTTTCAGAAGTGCAGCTTTTGTACTACCGGAGATGTGTCGATACAAACTGAATACGCAAAACATCAACAAAATTTAGCGCGTTTTAAAGTTGATATCGCTTTTGATTATAACTTCCACATTTATTCGAATTGTGCCACGAAACTTTACAGACCATCGCGGGGAGGCATTTTCAACTGAAGTACAAAGTTCAAGAAGTGCAGCTCTTGTACTACCGGAGATATGTCGATACAAACTGAATACGCAAAACATCAACAAAATTTAGCGCGTTTTAAAGTTGATATCGCTTTTGTTTATAACTTGCACATTTATTCGAATTGTGAAACGAAACTTTGTAGACAGTCGCGGAGTTCCATTTTCTACTGAAGTACCAAGTTTCAGAAGTGCAGATCTGGTACTACCGGAGATGTGTCGATACAAACTGAATACGCAAAACATCTACAACATTTAGTGCGTTTTAAAGTTGAAAGCGCTTTTGTTTATAACTTCCACATTTATTCTAATTGTGCTGCGAAACTTTGCAGACCGTCGCGGAGAGGCATTTTCTACTGAAGTACCAAGTTTCAGAAGTGCAGCTCTTGTACTACCGGAGATGTGTCGATACAAACTAAATACGCAGAACATCTACAAAATTTAGTGCGTTTTAAAGTTGATAACGCTTTTGTTTATAACTTCCACATTTATTCGAATTGTAAAACGAAACTTTAGAAGATAGTCGCGGAGACACATTTTCTACTGAAGTACCAAGTTTCAGAAGTGCAGCTCTTGTAATGCCGGAGATATGTCGATACAAACTGAATACGCAAAACATCAACAAAATTTAGCGCATTTTAAAGTTGATATAGCTTTTGTTTATAACTTGCACATTTATTCGAATTGTGCCACGAAACTTTACAGACCATCGCAAGGAGGCATTTTCTACTGAAGTACCAAGTTTCAGAAGAGCAGCTCTTGTACTACCGGAGATATGTCGATACAAACTGAATACGCAAAACATCAACAAAATTTAGCGCGTTTTAAAGTTGATAGCGCTTTTGTTTATAACTTCCACATATATTCGAATTGTGAAACGAAACTTTGTAGACAGTCGCTGAGACAAATGTTCTACTGAAGTACCAAGTTTCAGAAGTGCAGCTTTTGTACTACCGGAGATGTGTCGATACAAACTGAATACGCAAAACATCTACAAAATTTAGTGCGTTTTAAAGTTTATAGCGCTTTTGTTTATAACTTCCACATTTATTCGAATTGTGAAACGAAACTTTGTAGACAGTCGCGGAGACACATTCTCTGATGAAGTACCAAGTTTCAGAAGTGCAGCTCTTGTACTACCGGAGATATGTCGATACAAACTGAATACGCAAAACATCTACAAAATTTAGCGCGTTTAAAAGTTGATAGTGCTTTTGTTTATAACTTTCAGATTTATTCGAATTGTGCAACGACACTTTGCAGACCATCGCATAGAGGCATTTTCTACTGAAGTACCAAGGTTCAGAAGTGCAGCTCTTGTACTACCGGAGATATGTCGATACAAACTGAATACGCAAACCCCAACAAAATTTAGCGCGTTTAAAAGTTGATAGCGCTTTTGTTTATAACTTTCAGATTTAATCGAATTGTGCCACGAAACTTTGCAGACCATCGCGGAGAGGCATTTTCTACTGAAGTACCAAGTTTCAGAAGTGCAGCTCTTGTACTGCCGGAGATATGTCGATACAAACTAAATACGCAAAACATCAACAAAATTTAGCGCGTTTTAAAGTTGATATCGCTTTTGTTTATAACTTCAACATTTATTCGAATTGTGCCACGAAACTTTGCAGACCATCGCGGAGACACATTTTCTACTGAAGTACCAAGTTTCAGAAGTGCAGCTCTTGTACTGCCGGAGATATGTCGATACAAACTGAATACGCAAAACATCAACAAAATTTAGCGCGTTTTAAAGTTGATATCGCTTTTGTTTATAACTTCCACATTTATTCGAATTGTACCACGAAACTTTACAGACCATCGCGGGGAGGCATTTTCTACTGAAGTACCAAGTTTAAGAAGTGCAGCTCTTGTACTGCCGGAGATATGTCGATACAAACTGAATACGCAAAACATCTACAAAATTTAGTGCGTTTTAAAGTTTATATCGCTTTTGATTATAACTTCCACATTTATTCGAATTGTGCAAAGAAACTATGCAGAGATCAGCGGAGACACATTTACTACTGAAGTACCAAGTTTAAGAAGTGCAGCTCTTGTACTACCGGAGATGTGTCGATACAAACTGAATACGCAAAACATCAACAAAATTAAGCGCGTTTTAAAGTGGATATCGCTTTTGTTTATAACTTCCACATTTATTCGAATTGTGCCACGAAACTTTGCAGACCATCGCGGAGAGACATTTTCTACTGAAGTACCAAGTTTCAGAAGTGCAGCTCTTGTACTACCGGAGATATGTATATACAAACTGAATACGCAAAACATCAACAAAATTTAGCGCGTTTTAAAGTTGATAGCGCTTTTGTTTATAACTTCCACATTTATTCGAATTGTGAAACGAAACTTTGTAGACATTCGCGTAGACACATTTTCTACTGAAGTACCAAGTTTCAGAAGTGCAGCTCTTGTACTACCGGATATGTGTCGATACAAACTGAATACGCAAAACATCTACAAAATTTAGTGCGTTTTAAAGTTGATATCACTTTTGATTATAACTTCCACATTTATTCGAATTGTGCCACGAAACGTTGCAGACTATCGCGAGGGGGCATATTCTACTGAAGTACCAAGTTTCAGAAGTGCAGCTTTTGTACTACCGGAGATATGTCGATACAAACTGAATACGCAAAACATCAACAAAATTTAGCGCGTTTTAAAGTTGATATCGCTTTTGTTTATAACTTGCACATTTATTCGAATTGTGAAACGAAACTTTGTAGACAGTCGCGGAGACAGATTTTCTACTGAAGTACCAAGTTTCAGAAGTGCAGCTCTTGTACTACCGGAGATATGTCGATACAAACTGAATACGCAAAACATCTACAAAATTTAGCTCGTTTAAAAGTTGATAGCGCTTTTGTTTATAACTTTCAGATTTATTCGAATTGTGCCACGAAACTTTACAGACCATCGCGGAGAGGCATTTTCTACTGAAGTACCAAGTTTCAGAAGTGCAGCTCTTGTACTGCCGGAGATATGTCGATACAAACTGAATACGCAAAACATCAACAAATCTAAGCGCGTTTTAAAGTGGATATCGCTTTTGTTTATAACTTCCATATTTATTCGAATTGTGCCAGGAAACTTTGCGGACAGTCGCGGAGACACATTTTCTACTGAAGTACCAAGTTTAAGAAGTGCAGCTACTGTACTACCGGAGATATGTCGATACAAACTGAATACGCAAAACTTCAACAAAATTTAGCGCGTTTATAAGTTGATAGCGCTTTTGTTTATAACATTCAGATGTATTCGAATTGTGCCACGAAACTTTGCAGACAGTCGCGGAGACACATTTTCTACTGAAGTACCAAGTTTCAGAAGTGCAGCTCTTGTACTACCAGATATGTGTCGATACAAACTGAATACGCAAAACATCTACAAAATTTAGTGCGTTTTAAAGTTGATAGCGCTTTTGTTTATAACTTCCACATTTATTCGAATTGTGCCACGACACTTTGCAGACAGTCGCGGAGACACATTTTCTACTGAAGTACCAAGTTTCACAAGTGCAGCTTTTGTACTACTGGATATGTGTCGATACAAACTGAATACGCAAAACATCAACAAAATTAAGCGCGTTTTAAGTAGACATCGCTTTTGTTTATAACTCCCACATTTATTCGAATTGTCAAACGACACTTTGCAGACCATTGCATAGAGGCATTTTCTACTGAAGTACCAAGTTTCAGAAGTGCAGCTCTTGTACTACCGGAGATATGTCGATACAAACTGAATACGCCAAACATCAACAAAATTTAGCGCGTTTTAAAGTTGATATCGCTTTTGTTTATAACTTGCACATTTATTCGAATTGTGAAACAAAACTTTGTAGACAGTCGCGGAGACACATTTATTACTGAAGTCCCAAATTTCAGAAGTGCAGCTCTTGTACTACCGGAGATATGTCGATACAAACTGAATACGCAAAACATCTACAAAATTTAGCGCGTTTAAAAGTTGATAGCGCTTTTGTTTATAACTTTCAGATTTATTCGAAATGTGCCACGAAACTTTACAGACCATCGCGGAGAGGCATTTTCTACTGAAATACCAAGTTTCAGAAGTGCAGCTCTTGTACTGCCGGAGATATGTCGATACAAACTGAATACGCAAAACATCAATAAATCTAAGCGCGTTTTAAAGTGGATATCGCTTTTGTTTATAACTTCCACATTTATTCGAATTGTGCCACGAAACTTTGCGGACAGTCGCGGAGACACATTTTCAACTTGAGTACCAAGTTTAAAAAGTGCAGCTCTTGTACTACCGGAGATATGTCGATACAAACTGAATACGCAAAACATCAACAAAATTTAGTCGTTTATAAGTTGATAGCGCTTTTGTTTATAACTTTCAGATGTATTCGAATTGTACCACGAAACTTTGCAGACCATCGCGGAGAGGCATTTTCTACTGAAGTACCAAGTTTCAGAAGTGCAGCTCTTGTACTACCGGAGATATGTCGATACAAACTAGATACGCAAAACATAAACAAAATTTAGCGCGTTTTAAAGTTGATATCGCTTTTGTTTATAACTTCCACATTTATTCGAATTGTGCCACGAAACTTTGCAGACAGTCGCGGAGACACATTTTCTACTAGAGTACCAAGTTTAAGAAGTGCAGCTATTGTACTACCGGAGATATGTCGATACAAACTGAATACGCAAAACATCAACAAAATTTAGCGCGTTTTAAAGTTGATATCGCTTTTGTTTATAACTTCCATATTTATTCGAATTGTGCCACGAAACTTTGCAGACCATCGCGGAGAGGCATTTTCTACTGAAGTACCAAGTTTCAGAAGTGCAGCTCTTGTACTGCCGGAGATATGTCGATACAAACTGAATACGCAAAACATCAACAAAATTAAGCGCGTTTTAAGTAGACATCGCTTTTGTTTATAACTCCCACATTTATTCGAATTGTGCCACGAAACTTTGCAGAGAGTCGCGGAGACACATTTTCTACTAGAGTACCAAGTTTAAAAAGTGCAGCTATTGTACTACCGGAGATATGTCGATACAAACTGAATACGCAAAACATCAACAAAATTTAGCGCGTTTATAAGTTGATAGCGCTTTTGTTTATAACTTTCAGATGTATTCGAATTGTGCCACGAAACTTTGCAGACCATCGCGGAGAGGCATTTTCTACTGAAGTACCCAGTTTCAGAAGTGCAGCTCTGGTACTACCGGAGATATGTCGATACAAACTGAATACGCAAAACATCTACAAAATTTAGCGCGTTTAAAAGTTGATAGCGCTTTTGTTTATAACTTTCAGATTTATTCGAATTGTGCCACGAAACTTTGCAGACCATCGCGGAGAGGCATTTTCTACTGAAGTACCAAGTTTCAGAAGTGCAGCTCTTGTACTGCCGGAGATATGTCGATACAAACTGAATACGCAAAACATCAACAAAATTTAGCGCGTTTTAAAGTTGATAGCGCTTTTGTTTATAACTTCCACATTTATTCGAATTGTGAAACGAAACTTTGTTACAGTCGCGGAGCCACATCTTCTACTGAAGTACCAAGTTTCAGAAGTGCAGCTCTTGTACTACCGGATATGTGTCGATACAAACTGAATACGCAAAACATCTACAAAATTTAGTGCGTTTTAAAGTTGATAGCGCTTTTGTTTATAACTTCCACATTTATTCGAATTGTCAAACGACACTTTGCAGACCATCGCATAGAGGCATTTTCTACTGAAGTACCAAGTTTCAGAAGTGCAGCTCTTGTACTACCGGAGATATGTCGATACAAACTAAATACGCAAAACATCTACAAAATTTAGCGCGTTTAAAAGTTGATAGCGCTTTTGTTTATAACTTCCACATTTATTCGAATTGTGCCACGAAACTTTGCAGACAGTCGCGGAGACACATTTTCTACTAGAGTACCAAGTTTAAGAAGTGCAGCTCTTGTACTACCGGAGATATGTCGATACAAACTGAATACGCAAAACATCAACAAAATTTAGCGCGTTTTAAAGTTGATATCGCTTTTGTTTATAACTTCCACATTTATTCGAATTGTGCCACGAAACTTTGCAGACCATCGCGGAGAGGCATTTTCTACTGAAGTACCAAGTTTCAGAAGTGCAGCTCTTGTACTGCCGGAGATATGTCGATACAAACTGAATACGCAAATCATCAACAAAATTAAGCGCGTTTTAAGTAGACATCGCTTTTGTTTATAACTCCCACATTTATTCGAATTGTGCCACGAAACTTTGCAGACAGTCGCGGAGACACATTTTCTACTAGAGTACCAAGTTTAAGAAGTGCAGCTATTGTACTACCGGAGATATGTCGATACAAACTGAATACGCAAAACATCAACAAAATTTAGCGCGTTTATAAGTTGATAGCGCTTTTGATTATAACTTTCAGATGTATTCGAATTGTGCCACGAAACTTTGCAGACCATCGCGGAGAGGCATTTTCTACTGAAGTACCAAGTTTCAGTAGTGCTGCTCTTGTACTACCGGAGATATGTCGATACAAACTGAATACGCAAAACATCAACAAAATTTAGCGCGTTTTAAAGTTGATATCGCTTTTGTTATAACTTCCACATTTATTCGAATTGTGCCACGACACTTTGCAGACAGTCGCGGAGACACATTTTCTACTGAAGTACCAAGTATCAGAAGTGCAGCTTATGTACTACCGGAGATATGTCGATACAAACTGAATACGCAAAACATCAACAAAATTTAGCGCGTTTTTAAGTTGATAGCGCTTTTGTTTATAACTTCCACATTTATTCGAATTGTGAAACGAAACTTTGTAGACAGTCGCGGAGCCACATTTTCTACTGAAGTACCAAGTTTCAGAAGTGCAGCTCTTGTACTACCGGATATGTGTCGATACAAACTGAATACGCAAAACATCTACAAAATTTAGTGCGTTCTAAAGTTGGTAGCGCTTTCGTTTATAACTTCCACATTTATTCGAATTGTGACACGAAACTTTGCAGACCATCGCGGAGAGGCATTTTCTACTGAAGTACCAAGTTTCAGAAGTGCAGCTCTTGTACTACCGGAGATATGTCGATACAAACTAAATACGCAAAACATCTACAAAATTTAGCGCGTTTAAAAGTTGATAGCGCTTTTGTTTATAACTTCCACATTTATTCGAATTGTGCCACGAAACTTTGCAGACAGTCGCGGAGACACATTTTCTACTAGAGTACCAAGTTTAAGAAGTGCAGCTATTGTACTACCGGAGATATGTCGATACAAACTGAATACGCAAAACATCAACAAAATTTAGCGCGTTTTAAAGTTGATATCGCTTTTGTTTATAACTTCCACATTTATTCGAATTGTGCCACGAAACTTTGCAGACCATCGCGGAGAGGCATTTTCTACTGAAGTACCAAGTTTCAGAAGTGCAGCTCTTGTACTGCCGGAGATATGTCGATACAAACTGAATACGCAAAACATCAACAAAATTAAGCGCGTTTTAAGTAGACATCGCTTTTGTTTATAACTCCCACATTTATTCGAATTGTGCCACGAAACTTTGCAGACAGTCGCGGAGACACATTTTCTACTAGAGTACCAAGTTTAAGAAGTGCAGCTATTGTACTACCGGAGATATGTCGATACAAACTGAATACGCAAAACATCAACAAAATTTAGCGCGTTTATAAGTTGATAGCGCTTTTGATTATAACTTTCAGATGTATTCGAATTGTGCCACGAAACTTTGCAGACCATCGCGGAGAGGCATTTTCTACTGAAGTACCAAGTTTCAGAAGTGCAGCTCTTGTACTACCGGAGATATGTCGATACAAACTGAATACGCAAAACATCAACAAAATTTAGCGCGTTTTAAAGTTGATATCGCTTTTGTTATAACTTCCACATTTATTCGAATTGTGCCACGACACTTTGCAGACAGTCGCGGAGACACATTTTCTACTGAAGTACCAAGTATCAGAAGTGCAGCTTATGTACTACCGGAGATATGTCGATACAAACTGAATACGCAAAACATCAACAAAATTTAGCGCGTTTTTAAGTTGATAGCGCTTTTGTTTATAACTTCCACATTTATTCGAATTGTGAAACGAAACTTTGTAGACAGTCGCGGAGCCACATTTTCTACTGAAGTACCAAGTTTCAGAAGTGCAGCTCTTGTACTACCGGATATGTGTCGATACAAACTGAATACGCAAAACATCTACAAAATTTAGTGCGTTCTAAAGTTGGTAGCGCTTTCGTTTATAACTTCCACATTTATTCGAATTGTGACACGAAACTTTGCAGACCATCGCGGAGAGGCATTTTCTACTGAAGTACCAAGTTTCAGAAGTGCAGCTCTTGTACTGCCGGAGATATGTCGATACAAACTGAATACGCAAAACATCAACAAAATTTAGCGCGTTTTAAAGTTGATATCGCTTTTGTTTATAACTTGCACATTTATTCGAATTGTGAAACGAAACTTTGTAGACAGTCGCGGAGACACATTTACTACTGAAGTACCAAGTTTCAGCAGTGCAGCTCTTGTACTACCGGAGATATGTCGATACAAACTGAATACGCAAAACATCTACAAAATTTAGCGCGTTTAAAAGTTGATAGCGCTTTTGTTTATAACTTTCAGATTTATTCGAATTGTGCCACGAAACTTTGCAGACCATCGCGGAGAGGCATTTTCTACTGAAGTACCAAGTTTCAGAAGTGCAGCTCTTGTACTGCCGGAGATATGTCGATACAAACTGAATACGCAAAACATCAACAAAATTAAGCGCGTTTTAAAGTGGATATCGCTTTTGTTTATAACTTCCACATTTATTCGAATTGTGCCACGAAACTTTGCAGACAGTCGCGGAGACACATTTTCTACTAGAGTACCAAGTTTAAGTAGTGCAGCTATTGTACTACCGGAGATATGTCGATACAAACTGAATACGCAAAACATCAACAAAATTTAGCGCGTTTATAAGTTGATAGCGCTTTTGTTTATAACTTTCAGATGTATTCGAATTGTGCCACGAAACTTTGCAAGCTATCGCGGAGAGGCATTTTCTACTGAAGTACCAAGTTTCAGAAGTGCAGCTCTTGTACTACCGGAGATATGTCGATACAAACTGAATACGCAAAACATCTACAAAATTTAGCGCGTTTTAAAGTTGATATCGCTTTTGTTTATAACTTCCACATTTATTCGAATTGTGCCACGACACTTTGCCGACAGTCGCGGAGACACATTTTCTACTGAAGTACCAAGTCTCAGAAAAGCAGCTCTTGTACTACCGGAGATATGTCGATACAAACTGAATACGCAAAACATCAACAAAATTTAGCGCGTTTTAAAGTTGATAGCGCTTTTGTTTATAACTTCCACATTTATTCGAATTGTGAAACGAAACTTTGTTACAGTCGCGGAGCCACATTTTCTACTGAAGTACCAAGTTTCAGAAGTGCAGCTCTTGTACTACCGGATATGTGTCGATACAAACTGAATACGCTAAACATCTACAAAATTTAGTGCGTTTTAAAGTTGATAGCGCTTTTGTTTATAACTTCCACATTTATTCGAATTGTGCCACGAAACTTTGCAGACCATCGCGGAAAGGCATTTTCTACTGAAGTACCAAGTTTCAGAAGTGCAGCTCTTGTACTGCCGGAGATATGTCGATACAAACTGATACGCAAAACATCAACAAAATTTAGCGCGTTTTAAAGTTGATATCGCTTTTGTTTATAACTTGCACATTTATTCGAATTGTGAAACGAAACTTTGTAGACAGTCGCGGAGACACATTTACTACTGAAGTACCAAGTTTCAGAAGTGCAGCTCTTGTACTACCGGAGATATGTCGATACAAACTGAATACGCAAAACATCTACAAAATTTAGCGCGTTTAAAAGTTGATAGCGCTTTTGTTTATAACTTCCACATTTATTCGAATTGTGCTGCGAAACTTTGCACACCGTCGCGGAGAGGCATTTTCTACTGAAGTACCAAGTTTCAGAAGTGCAGCCTTTGTACTACCGGAGATGTGTCGATACAAACTGAATACGCAAAACATCTACAAAATTTAGCGCGTTTAAAAGTTGATAGCGCTTTTGTTTATAACTTTCAGATTTATTCGAATTGTGCAACGACACTTTGCAGACCATCGCATAGAGGCATTTTCTACTGAAGTACCAAGTTTCAGAAGTGCAGCTCTTGTACTACCGGAGATATGTCGATACAAACTGAATACGCAAAACATCTACAAAATTTAGCGCGTTTAAAAGTTGATAGCGCTTTTGTTTATAACTTTCAGATTTATTCGAATTGTGCCACGAAACTTTGCAGACCATCGCGGAGAGGCATTTTCTACTGAAGTACCAAGTTTCAGAAGTGCAGCTCTTGTACTGCCGGAGATATGTCGATACAAACTGAATACGCAAAACATCAACAAAATTTAGCGCGTTTTAAAGTTGATATCGCTTTTGTTTATAACTTCCACATTTATTCAAATTGTGCCACGACACTTTACAGACAGTCGCGGAGACACATTTTCTACTGAAGTACCAAGTATCAGAAGTGCAGCTTATGTACTACCGGAGATATGTCGATACAAACTGAATACGCAAAACATCAACAAAATTTAGCGCGTTTTAAAGTTGATAGCGCTTTTGTTTATAACTTCCACATTTATTCGAATTGTGAAACGAAACTTTGTAGACAGTCGCGGAGCCACATTTTCTACTGAAGTACCAAGTTTCAGAAGTGCCGCTCTTGTACTACCGGATATGTGTCGATACAAACTGAATACGCAAAACATCTACAAAATTTAGTGCGTTTTAAAGTTGATAGCGCTTTTGTTTATAACTTCCACATTTATTCGAATTGTGACACGAAACTTTGCAGACCATCGCGGAGAGGCATTTTCTACTGAAGTACCAAGTTTCAGAAGTGCAGCTCTTGTACTGCCGGAGATATGTCGATACAAACTGAATACGCAAAACATCAACAAAATTTAGCGCGTTTTAAAGTTGATATCGCTTTCGTTTATAACTTGCACATTTATTCGAATTGTTAAACGAAACTTTGTAGACAGTCGCGGAGACACATTTACTACTGAAGTACCAAGTTTCAGCAGTGCAGCTCTTGTACTACCGGAGATATGTCGATACAAACTGAATACGCAAAACATCTACAAAATTTAGCGCGTTTAAAAGTTGATAGCGCTTTTGTTTATAACTTTCAGATTTATTCGAATTGTGCCACGAAACTTTGCAGACCATCGCGAAGAGGCATTTTCTACTGAAGTACCAAGTTTCAGAACTGCAGCTCTTGTACTGCCGGAGATATGTCGATACAAACTGAATACGCAAAACATCAACAAAATTAAGCGCGTTTTAAAGTGGATATCGCTTTTGTTTATAACTTCCACATTTATTCGAATTGTGCCACGAAACTTTGCAGACAGTCGCGGAGACACATTTTCTACTAGAGTACCAAGTTTAAGTAGTGCAGCTATTGTACTACCGGAGATATGTCGATACAAACTGAATACGCAAAACATCAACAAAATTTAGAGCGTTTATAAGTTGATAGCGCTTTTGTTTATAACTTTCAGATGTATTCGAATTGTGCCACGAAACTTTGCAAGCTATCGCGGAGAGGCATTTTCTACTGAAGTACCAAGTTTCAGAAGTGCAGCTCTTGTACTACCGGAGATATGTCGATACAAACTGAATACGCAAAACATCTACAAAATTTAGCGCGTTTTAAAGTTGATATCGCTTTTGTTTATAACTTCCACATTTATTCGAATTGTGCCACGACATTTTGCCGACAGTCGCGGAGACACATTTTCTACTGAAGTACCAAGTCTCAGAAAAGCAGCTCTTGTACTACCGGAGATATGTCGATACAAACTGAATACGCAAAACATCAACAAAATTTAGCGCGTTTTAAAGTTGATAGCGCTTTTGTTTATAACTTCCACATTTATTCGAATTGTGAAACGAAACTTTGTTACAGTCGCGGAGCCACATTTTCTACTGAAGTACCAAGTTTCAGAAGTGCAGCTCTTGTACTACCGGATATGTGTCGATACAAACTGAATACGCAAAACATCTACAAAATTTAGTGCGTTTTAAAGTTGATAGCGCTTTTGTTTATAACTTCCACATTTATTCGAATTGTGCCACGAAACTTTGCAGACCATCGCGGAAAGGCATTTTCTACTGAAGTACCAAGTTTCAGAAGTGCAGCTCTTGTACTACCGGAGATATGTCGATACAAACTGAATACGCAAAACATCTACAAAATTTAGCGCGTTTAAAAGTTGATAGCGCTTTTGTTTATAACTTTCAGATTTATTCGAATTGTGCCACGAAACTTTGCAGACCATCGCGGAGAGGCATTTTCTACTGAAGTACCAAGTTTCAGAAGTGCAGCTCTTGTACTGCCGGAGATATGTCGATACAAACTGAATACGCAAAACATCAACAAAATTTAGCGCGTTTTAAAGTTGATAGCGCTTTTGTTTATAACTTCCACATTTATTCGAATTGTGAAACGAAACTTTGTTACAGTCGCGGAGCCACATCTTCTACTGAAGTACCAAGTTTCAGAAGTGCAGCTCTTGTACTACCGGATATGTGTCGATACAAACTGAATACGCAAAACATCTACAAAATTTAGTGCGTTTTAAAGTTGATAGCGCTTTTGTTTATAACTTCCACATTTATTCGAATTGTCAAACGACACTTTGCAGACCATCGCATAGAGGCATTTTCTACTGAAGTACCAAGTTTCAGAAGTGCAGCTCTTGTACTACCGGAGATATGTCGATACAAACTAAATACGCAAAACATCTACAAAATTTAGCGCGTTTAAAAGTTGATAGCGCTTTTGTTTATAACTTCCACATTTATTCGAATTGTGCCACGAAACTTTGCAGACAGTCGCGGAGACACATTTTCTACTAGAGTACCAAGTTTAAGAAGTGCAGCTCTTGTACTACCGGAGATATGTCGATACAAACTGAATACGCAAAACATCAACAAAATTTAGCGCGTTTTAAAGTTGATATCGCTTTTGTTTATAACTTCCACATTTATTCGAATTGTGCCACGAAACTTTGCAGACCATCGCGGAGAGGCATTTTCTACTGAAGTACCAAGTTTCAGAAGTGCAGCTCTTGTACTGCCGGAGATATGTCGATACAAACTGAATACGCAAATCATCAACAAAATTAAGCGCGTTTTAAGTAGACATCGCTTTTGTTTATAACTCCCACATTTATTCGAATTGTGCCACGAAACTTTGCAGACAGTCGCGGAGACACATTTTCTACTAGAGTACCAAGTTTAAGAAGTGCAGCTATTGTACTACCGGAGATATGTCGATACAAACTGAATACGCAAAACATCAACAAAATTTAGCGCGTTTATAAGTTGATAGCGCTTTTGATTATAACTTTCAGATGTATTCGAATTGTGCCACGAAACTTTGCAGACCATCGCGGAGAGGCATTTTCTACTGAAGTACCAAGTTTCAGTAGTGCTGCTCTTGTACTACCGGAGATATGTCGATACAAACTGAATACGCAAAACATCAACAAAATTTAGCGCGTTTTAAAGTTGATATCGCTTTTGTTATAACTTCCACATTTATTCGAATTGTGCCACGACACTTTGCAGACAGTCGCGGAGACACATTTTCTACTGAAGTACCAAGTATCAGAAGTGCAGCTTATGTACTACCGGAGATATGTCGATACAAACTGAATACGCAAAACATCAACAAAATTTAGCGCGTTTTTAAGTTGATAGCGCTTTTGTTTATAACTTCCACATTTATTCGAATTGTGAAACGAAACTTTGTAGACAGTCGCGGAGCCACATTTTCTACTGAAGTACCAAGTTTCAGAAGTGCAGCTCTTGTACTACCGGATATGTGTCGATACAAACTGAATACGCAAAACATCTACAAAATTTAGTGCGTTCTAAAGTTGGTAGCGCTTTCGTTTATAACTTCCACATTTATTCGAATTGTGACACGAAACTTTGCAGACCATCGCGGAGAGGCATTTTCTACTGAAGTACCAAGTTTCAGAAGTGCAGCTCTTGTACTACCGGAGATATGTCGATACAAACTAAATACGCAAAACATCTACAAAATTTAGCGCGTTTAAAAGTTGATAGCGCTTTTGTTTATAACTTCCACATTTATTCGAATTGTGCCACGAAACTTTGCAGACAGTCGCGGAGACACATTTTCTACTAGAGTACCAAGTTTAAGAAGTGCAGCTATTGTACTACCGGAGATATGTCGATACAAACTGAATACGCAAAACATCAACAAAATTTAGCGCGTTTTAAAGTTGATATCGCTTTTGTTTATAACTTCCACATTTATTCGAATTGTGCCACGAAACTTTGCAGACCATCGCGGAGAGGCATTTTCTACTGAAGTACCAAGTTTCAGAAGTGCAGCTCTTGTACTGCCGGAGATATGTCGATACAAACTGAATACGCAAAACATCAACAAAATTAAGCGCGTTTTAAGTAGACATCGCTTTTGTTTATAACTCCCACATTTATTCGAATTGTGCCACGAAACTTTGCAGACAGTCGCGGAGACACATTTTCTACTAGAGTACCAAGTTTAAGAAGTGCAGCTATTGTACTACCGGAGATATGTCGATACAAACTGAATACGCAAAACATCAACAAAATTTAGCGCGTTTATAAGTTGATAGCGCTTTTGATTATAACTTTCAGATGTATTCGAATTGTGCCACGAAACTTTGCAGACCATCGCGGAGAGGCATTTTCTACTGAAGTACCAAGTTTCAGAAGTGCAGCTCTTGTACTACCGGAGATATGTCGATACAAACTGAATACGCAAAACATCAACAAAATTTAGCGCGTTTTAAAGTTGATATCGCTTTTGTTATAACTTCCACATTTATTCGAATTGTGCCACGACACTTTGCAGACAGTCGCGGAGACACATTTTCTACTGAAGTACCAAGTATCAGAAGTGCAGCTTATGTACTACCGGAGATATGTCGATACAAACTGAATACGCAAAACATCAACAAAATTTAGCGCGTTTTTAAGTTGATAGCGCTTTTGTTTATAACTTCCACATTTATTCGAATTGTGAAACGAAACTTTGTAGACAGTCGCGGAGCCACATTTTCTACTGAAGTACCAAGTTTCAGAAGTGCAGCTCTTGTACTACCGGATATGTGTCGATACAAACTGAATACGCAAAACATCTACAAAATTTAGTGCGTTCTAAAGTTGGTAGCGCTTTCGTTTATAACTTCCACATTTATTCGAATTGTGACACGAAACTTTGCAGACCATCGCGGAGAGGCATTTTCTACTGAAGTACCAAGTTTCAGAAGTGCAGCTCTTGTACTGCCGGAGATATGTCGATACAAACTGAATACGCAAAACATCAACAAAATTTAGCGCGTTTTAAAGTTGATATCGCTTTTGTTTATAACTTGCACATTTATTCGAATTGTGAAACGAAACTTTGTAGACAGTCGCGGAGACACATTTACTACTGAAGTACCAAGTTTCAGCAGTGCAGCTCTTGTACTACCGGAGATATGTCGATACAAACTGAATACGCAAAACATCTACAAAATTTAGCGCGTTTAAAAGTTGATAGCGCTTTTGTTTATAACTTTCAGATTTATTCGAATTGTGCCACGAAACTTTGCAGACCATCGCGGAGAGGCATTTTCTACTGAAGTACCAAGTTTCAGAAGTGCAGCTCTTGTACTGCCGGAGATATGTCGATACAAACTGAATACGCAAAACATCAACAAAATTAAGCGCGTTTTAAAGTGGATATCGCTTTTGTTTATAACTTCCACATTTATTCGAATTGTGCCACGAAACTTTGCAGACAGTCGCGGAGACACATTTTCTACTAGAGTACCAAGTTTAAGTAGTGCAGCTATTGTACTACCGGAGATATGTCGATACAAACTGAATACGCAAAACATCAACAAAATTTAGCGCGTTTATAAGTTGATAGCGCTTTTGTTTATAACTTTCAGATGTATTCGAATTGTGCCACGAAACTTTGCAAGCTATCGCGGAGAGGCATTTTCTACTGAAGTACCAAGTTTCAGAAGTGCAGCTCTTGTACTACCGGAGATATGTCGATACAAACTGAATACGCAAAACATCTACAAAATTTAGCGCGTTTTAAAGTTGATATCGCTTTTGTTTATAACTTCCACATTTATTCGAATTGTGCCACGACACTTTGCCGACAGTCGCGGAGACACATTTTCTACTGAAGTACCAAGTCTCAGAAAAGCAGCTCTTGTACTACCGGAGATATGTCGATACAAACTGAATACGCAAAACATCAACAAAATTTAGCGCGTTTTAAAGTTGATAGCGCTTTTGTTTATAACTTCCACATTTATTCGAATTGTGAAACGAAACTTTGTTACAGTCGCGGAGCCACATTTTCTACTGAAGTACCAAGTTTCAGAAGTGCAGCTCTTGTACTACCGGATATGTGTCGATACAAACTGAATACGCTAAACATCTACAAAATTTAGTGCGTTTTAAAGTTGATAGCGCTTTTGTTTATAACTTCCACATTTATTCGAATTGTGCCACGAAACTTTGCAGACCATCGCGGAAAGGCATTTTCTACTGAAGTACCAAGTTTCAGAAGTGCAGCTCTTGTACTGCCGGAGATATGTCGATACAAACTGATACGCAAAACATCAACAAAATTTAGCGCGTTTTAAAGTTGATATCGCTTTTGTTTATAACTTGCACATTTATTCGAATTGTGAAACGAAACTTTGTAGACAGTCGCGGAGACACATTTACTACTGAAGTACCAAGTTTCAGAAGTGCAGCTCTTGTACTACCGGAGATATGTCGATACAAACTGAATACGCAAAACATCTACAAAATTTAGCGCGTTTAAAAGTTGATAGCGCTTTTGTTTATAACTTCCACATTTATTCGAATTGTGCTGCGAAACTTTGCACACCGTCGCGGAGAGGCATTTTCTACTGAAGTACCAAGTTTCAGAAGTGCAGCCTTTGTACTACCGGAGATGTGTCGATACAAACTGAATACGCAAAACATCTACAAAATTTAGCGCGTTTAAAAGTTGATAGCGCTTTTGTTTATAACTTTCAGATTTATTCGAATTGTGCAACGACACTTTGCAGACCATCGCATAGAGGCATTTTCTACTGAAGTACCAAGTTTCAGAAGTGCAGCTCTTGTACTACCGGAGATATGTCGATACAAACTGAATACGCAAAACATCTACAAAATTTAGCGCGTTTAAAAGTTGATAGCGCTTTTGTTTATAACTTTCAGATTTATTCGAATTGTGCCACGAAACTTTGCAGACCATCGCGGAGAGGCATTTTCTACTGAAGTACCAAGTTTCAGAAGTGCAGCTCTTGTACTGCCGGAGATATGTCGATACAAACTGAATACGCAAAACATCAACAAAATTTAGCGCGTTTTAAAGTTGATATCGCTTTTGTTTATAACTTCCACATTTATTCAAATTGTGCCACGACACTTTACAGACAGTCGCGGAGACACATTTTCTACTGAAGTACCAAGTATCAGAAGTGCAGCTTATGTACTACCGGAGATATGTCGATACAAACTGAATACGCAAAACATCAACAAAATTTAGCGCGTTTTAAAGTTGATAGCGCTTTTGTTTATAACTTCCACATTTATTCGAATTGTGAAACGAAACTTTGTAGACAGTCGCGGAGCCACATTTTCTACTGAAGTACCAAGTTTCAGAAGTGCCGCTCTTGTACTACCAGATATGTGTCGATACAAACTGAATACGCAAAACATCTACAAAATTTAGTGCGTTTTAAAGTTGATAGCGCTTTTGTTTATAACTTCCACATTTATTCGAATTGTGACACGAAACTTTGCAGACCATCGCGGAGAGGCATTTTCTACTGAAGTACCAAGTTTCAGAAGTGCAGCTCTTGTACTGCCGGAGATATGTCGATACAAACTGAATACGCAAAACATCAACAAAATTTAGCGCGTTTTAAAGTTGATATCGCTTTTGTTTATAACTTGCACATTTATTCGAATTGTGAAACGAAACTTTGTAGACAGTCGCGGAGACACATTTACTACTGAAGTACCAAGTTTCAGCAGTGCAGCTCTTGTACTACCGGAGATATGTCGATACAAACTGAATACGCAAAACATCTACAAAATTTAGCGCGTTTAAAAGTTGATAGCGCTTTTGTTTATAACTTTCAGATTTATTCGAATTGTGCCACGAAACTTTGCAGACCATCGCGAAGAGGCATTTTCTACTGAAGTACCAAGTTTCAGAACTGCAGCTCTTGTACTGCCGGAGATATGTCGATACAAACTGAATACGCAAAACATCAACAAAATTAAGCGCGTTTTAAAGTGGATATCGCTTTTGTTTATAACTTCCACATTTATTCGAATTGTGCCACGAAACTTTGCAGACAGTCGCGGAGACACATTTTCTACTAGAGTACCAAGTTTAAGTAGTGCAGCTATTGTACTACCGGAGATATGTCGATACAAACTGAATACGCAAAACATCAACAAAATTTAGAGCGTTTATAAGTTGATAGCGCTTTTGTTTATAACTTTCAGATGTATTCGAATTGTGCCACGAAACTTTGCAAGCTATCGCGGAGAGGCATTTTCTACTGAAGTACCAAGTTTCAGAAGTGCAGCTCTTGTACTACCGGAGATATGTCGATACAAACTGAATACGCAAAACATCTACAAAATTTAGCGCGTTTTAAAGTTGATATCGCTTTTGTTTATAACTTCCACATTTATTCGAATTGTGCCACGACATTTTGCCGACAGTCGCGGAGACACATTTTCTACTGAAGTACCAAGTCTCAGAAAAGCAGCTCTTGTACTACCGGAGATATGTCGATACAAACTGAATACGCAAAACATCAACAAAATTTAGCGCGTTTTAAAGTTGATAGCGCTTTTGTTTATAACTTCCACATTTATTCGAATTGTGAAACGAAACTTTGTTACAGTCGCGGAGCCACATTTTCTACTGAAGTACCAAGTTTCAGAAGTGCAGCTCTTGTACTACCGGATATGTGTCGATACAAACTGAATACGCTAAACATCTACAAAATTTAGTGCGTTTTAAAGTTGATAGCGCTTTTGTTTATAACTTCCACATTTATTCGAATTGTGCCACGAAACTTTGCAGACCATCGCGGAAAGGCATTTTCTACTGAAGTACCAAGTTTCAGAAGTGCAGCTCTTGTACTGCCGGAGATATGTCGATACAAACTGATACGCAAAACATCAACAAAATTTAGCGCGTTTTAAAGTTGATATCGCTTTTGTTTATAACTTGCACATTTATTCGAATTGTGAAACGAAACTTTGTAGACAGTCGCGGAGACACATTTACTACTGAAGTACCAAGTTTCAGAAGTGCAGCTCTTGTACTACCGGAGATATGTCGATACAAACTGAATACGCAAAACATCTACAAAATTTAGCGCGTTTAAAAGTTGATAGCGCTTTTGTTTATAACTTCCACATTTATTCGAATTGTGCTGCGAAACTTTGCACACCGTCGCGGAGAGGCATTTTCTACTGAAGTACCAAGTTTCAGAAGTGCAGCCTTTGTACTACCGGAGATGTGTCGATACAAACTGAATACGCAAAACATCTACAAAATTTAGCGCGTTTAAAAGTTGATAGCGCTTTTGTTTATAACTTTCAGATTTATTCGAATTGTGCAACGACACTTTGCAGACCATCGCATAGAGGCATTTTCTACTGAAGTACCAAGTTTCAGAAGTGCAGCTCTTGTACTACCGGAGATATGTCGATACAAACTGAATACGCAAAACATCTACAAAATTTAGCGCGTTTAAAAGTTGATAGCGCTTTTGTTTATAACTTTCAGATTTATTCGAATTGTGCCACGAAACTTTGCAGACCATCGCGGAGAGGCATTTTCTACTGAAGTACCAAGTTTCAGAAGTGCAGCTCTTGTACTGCCGGAGATATGTCGATACAAACTGAATACGCAAAACATCAACAAAATTTAGCGCGTTTTAAAGTTGATATCGCTTTTGTTTATAACTTCCACATTTATTCAAATTGTGCCACGACACTTTACAGACAGTCGCGGAGACACATTTTCTACTGAAGTACCAAGTATCAGAAGTGCAGCTTATGTACTACCGGAGATATGTCGATACAAACTGAATACGCAAAACATCAACAAAATTTAGCGCGTTTTAAAGTTGATAGCGCTTTTGTTTATAACTTCCACATTTATTCGAATTGTGAAACGAAACTTTGTAGACAGTCGCGGAGCCACATTTTCTACTGAAGTACCAAGTTTCAGAAGTGCCGCTCTTGTACTACCAGATATGTGTCGATACAAACTGAATACGCAAAACATCTACAAAATTTAGTGCGTTTTAAAGTTGATAGCGCTTTTGTTTATAACTTCCACATTTATTCGAATTGTGACACGAAACTTTGCAGACCATCGCGGAGAGGCATTTTCTACTGAAGTACCAAGTTTCAGAAGTGCAGCTCTTGTACTGCCGGAGATATGTCGATACAAACTGAATACGCAAAACATCAACAAAATTTAGCGCGTTTTAAAGTTGATATCGCTTTTGTTTATAACTTGCACATTTATTCGAATTGTGAAACGAAACTTTGTAGACAGTCGCGGAGACACATTTACTACTGAAGTACCAAGTTTCAGCAGTGCAGCTCTTGTACTACCGGAGATATGTCGATACAAACTGAATACGCAAAACATCTACAAAATTTAGCGCGTTTAAAAGTTGATAGCGCTTTTGTTTATAACTTTCAGATTTATTCGAATTGTGCCACGAAACTTTGCAGACCATCGCGAAGAGGCATTTTCTACTGAAGTACCAAGTTTCAGAACTGCAGCTCTTGTACTGCCGGAGATATGTCGATACAAACTGAATACGCAAAACATCAACAAAATTAAGCGCGTTTTAAAGTGGATATCGCTTTTGTTTATAACTTCCACATTTATTCGAATTGTGCCACGAAACTTTGCAGACAGTCGCGGAGACACATTTTCTACTAGAGTACCAAGTTTAAGTAGTGCAGCTATTGTACTACCGGAGATATGTCGATACAAACTGAATACGCAAAACATCAACAAAATTTAGAGCGTTTATAAGTTGATAGCGCTTTTGTTTATAACTTTCAGATGTATTCGAATTGTGCCACGAAACTTTGCAAGCTATCGCGGAGAGGCATTTTCTACTGAAGTACCAAGTTTCAGAAGTGCAGCTCTTGTACTACCGGAGATATGTCGATACAAACTGAATACGCAAAACATCTACAAAATTTAGCGCGTTTTAAAGTTGATATCGCTTTTGTTTATAACTTCCACATTTATTCGAATTGTGCCACGACATTTTGCCGACAGTCGCGGAGACACATTTTCTACTGAAGTACCAAGTCTCAGAAAAGCAGCTCTTGTACTACCGGAGATATGTCGATACAAACTGAATACGCAAAACATCAACAAAATTTAGCGCGTTTTAAAGTTGATAGCGCTTTTGTTTATAACTTCCACATTTATTCGAATTGTGAAACGAAACTTTGTTACAGTCGCGGAGCCACATTTTCTACTGAAGTACCAAGTTTCAGAAGTGCAGCTCTTGTACTACCGGATATGTGTCGATACAAACTGAATACGCAAAACATCTACAAAATTTAGTGCGTTTTAAAGTTGATAGCGCTTTTGTTTATAACTTCCACATTTATTCGAATTGTGCCACGAAACTTTGCAGACCATCGCGGAAAGGCATTTTCTACTGAAGTACCAAGTTTCAGAAGTGCAGCTCTTGTACTGCCGGAGATATGTCGATACAAACTGATACGCAAAACATCAACAAAATTTAGCGCGTTTTAAAGTTGATATCGCTTTTGTTTATAACTTGCACATTTATTCGAATTGTGAAACGAAACTTTGTAGACAGTCGCGGAGACACATTTACTACTGAAGTACCAAGTTTCAGAAGTGCAGCTCTTGTACTACCGGAGATATGTCGATACAAACTGAATACGCAAAACATCTACAAAATTTAGCGCGTTTAAAAGTTGATAGCGCTTTTGTTTATAACTTCCACATTTATTCGAATTGTGCTGCGAAACTTTGCACACCGTCGCAGAGAGGCATTTTCTACTGAAGTACCAAGTTTCAGAAGTGCAGCTCTTGTACTACCGGAGATGTGTCGATACAAACTAAATACGCAAAACATCTACAAAATTTAGTGCGTTTTAAAGTTGATATCGCTTTTGTTTATGACTTCCACATTTATTCGAATTGTGAAACAAAACTTTGTAGACAGTCGCGGAGACACATTTTCTACTGAAGTACCAAGTTTCAGAAGTGCAGCTCTTGTACTACCGGAGATATGTCGATACAAACTGAATACGCAAAACATCAACAAAATTTAGCGCGTTTTAAAGTTGATAGCGCTTTTGTTTATAACTTCCACATTTATTCGAATTGTGAAACGAACCTTTGTAGACAGTCGCGGAGACAAATGTTCTACTGAAGTACCAAGTTTCAGAAGTGCAGCCTTTGTACTACCGGAGATGTGTCGATACAAACTGAATACGCAAAATATCTACAAAATTTTGCGCGTTTAAAAGTTGATAGCGCTTTTGTTTATAACTTTCAGATTTATTCGAATTGTGCAACGACACTTTGCAGACCATCGCATGGAGGCATTTTCTACTGAAGTACCAAGTTTCAGACTTGCAGCTCTTGTACTACCGGAGATATGTCGATACAAACTGAATACGCAAAACATCTACAAAATTTAGCGCGTTTAAAAGTTGATAGCGCTTTTGTTTATAACTTTCAGATTTATTCGAATTGTGCCACGAAACTTTGCAGACCATCGCGGAGAGGCATTTTCTACTGAAGTACCAAGTTTCAGAAGTGCAGCTCTTGTACTGCCGGAGATATGTCGATACAAACTGAATACGCAAAACATCAACAAAATTTAGCGCGTTTTAAAGTTGATATCGCTTTTGTTTATAACTTCCACATTTATTCAAATTGTGCCACGAAACTTTACAGACCATCGCGGGGAGGAATGGTCAACTGAAGTACCAAGTTCGAGAAGTGCAGCTCTTGTACTACCGGAGATATGTCGATACAAACTGCATACGCAAAACATCAACAAAATTTAGCGCGTTTTAAAGTTGATATCGCTTTTGTTTATAACTTGCACATTTATACGAATTGTGAAACGAACCTTTGTAGACAGTCGCGGAGACACATTTTCTACTGAAGTACTAAGTTTCAGAAGTGCAGCTCTTGTACTACCGGAGATATTTCGATACAAACTGAATACGCAAAACATCTACAAAATTTAGCGCGTTTAAAAGTTGATAGCGCTTTTGTTTATAACTTCCACATTTATTCGAATTGTGAAACGAACCTTTGTAGACAGTCGCGGAGACAAATGTTCTACTGAAGTACCAAGTTTCAGAAGTGCAGCCTTTGTACTACCGGAGATGTGTCGATACAAACTGAATACGCAAAACATCTACAAAATTTAGTGCGTTTTAAAGTTGATATCGCTTTTGTTTATAACTTCCACATTTATTCGAATTGTGAAACGAAACTTTGTAGACAGTCGCGGAGACACATTTTCTACTGAAGTACCAAGTTTCAGAAGTGCAGCTCTTGTACTACCGGAGATATGTCGATACAAACTGAATACGCAAAACATCTACAAAATTTAGCGCGTTTAAAAGTTGATAGCGATTTTGTTTATAACTTTCAGATTTATTCGAATTGTGCCACGACACTTTGCAGACCATCGCATAGAGGCATTTTCTACTGAAGTACCAAGTTTCAGAAGTGCAGCTCTTGTACTACCGGAGATATGTCGATACAAACTGAATACGCAAAACATCTACAAAATTTAGCGCGTTTAAAAGTTGATAGCGCTTTTGTTTATAACTTTCAGATTTATTCGAATTGTGCCACGAAACTTTGCAGACCATCGCGGAGAGGCATTTTCTACTGAAGTACCAAGGTTCAGAAGTGCAGCTCTTGTACTGCCGGAGATATGTCGATACAAACTGAATACGCAAAACATCAACAAAATTTAGCGCGTTTTAAAGTTGATATCGCTTTTGTTTATAACTTCCACATTTATTCGAATTGTGCCACGAAACTTTACAGACCATCGCGGGAAGGCATTTTCAACTGAAGTACCAAGTTCGAGAAGTGCAGCTCTTGTACTACCGGAGATATGTCGATACAAACTGAATACGCAAAACATCAACAAAATTTAGCGCGTTTTAAAGTTGATATCGCTTTTGTTTATAACTTGCACATTTATTCGAATTGTGAAACGAAACTTTGTAGACAGTCGCGGAGACACATTTACTACTTAAGTACCAAGTTTCAGAAGTGCAGATCTGGTACTACCGGAGATGTGTCGATACAAACTGAATACGCAAAACATCTACAAAATTTAGTGCGTTTTAAAGTTGAAAGCGCTTTTGTTTATAACTTCCACATTTATTCGAATTGTAAAACGAAACTTTGTAGACAGTCGCGGAGACACATTTTCTACTGAAGTACCAAGTTTCAGAAGTGCAGCTCTTGTACTGCCGGAGATATGTCGATACAAACTGAATACTCAAAACATCAACAAAATTTAGCGCGTTTTAAAGTTGATATAGCTTTTGTTTATAACTTGCACATTTATTCGAATTGTGCCACGAAACTTTACAGACCATCGCAAGGAGGCATTTTCTACTGAAGTACCAAGTTTCAGAAGAGCAGCTCTTGCACTACCGGAGATATGTCGATACAAACTGAATACGCAAAACATCAACAAAATTTAGCGCGTTTTAAAGTTGATAGCGCTTTTGTTTATAACTTCCACATTTATTCGAATTGTGAAACGAAACTTTGTAGACAGTCGCGGAGACACATTCTCTACTGAAGTACCAAGTCTCAGAAGTGCAGCTCTTGTACTACCGGAGATATGTCGATACAAACTGAATACGCAAAACATCAACAAAATTTAGCGCGTTTTAAAGTTGATATCGCTTTTGATTATAACTTCCACATTTATTCGAATTGTGCCACGAAACTTTACAGACCATCGCGGGGAGGCATTTTCAACTGAAGTACAAAGTTCGAGAAGTGCAGCTCTTGTACTACCGGAGATATGTCGATACAAACTGAATACGCAAAACATCAACAAAATTTAGCGCGTTTTAAAGTTGATATCGCTTTTGTTTATTACTTGCACATTTATTCGAATTGTGAAACGAAACTTTGTAGACAGTCGCGGAGTTCCATTTTCTACTGAAGTACCAAGTTTCAGAAGTGCAGATCTGGTACTACCGGAGATGTGTCGATACAAACTGAATACGCAAAACATCTACAACATTTAGCGCGTTTTAAAGTTGATATAGCTTTTGTTTATAACTTGCACATTTATTCGAATTGTGCCACGAAACTTTACAGACCATCGCAAGGAGGCATTTTCTACTGAAGTACCAAGTTTCAGAAGAGCAGCTCTTGTACTACCGGAGATATGTCGATACAAACTGAATACGCAAAACATCAACAAAATTTAGCGCGTTTTAAAGTTGATAGCGCTTTTGTTTATAACTTCCACATATATTCGAATTGTGAAACGAAACTTTGTAGACAGTCGCTGAGACAAATGTACTACTGAAGTACCAAGTTTCAGAAGTGCAGCTTTTGTACTACCGGAGATGTGTCGATACAAACTGAATACGCAAAACATCTACAAAATTTAGTGCGTTTTAAAGTTTATAGCGCTTTTGTTTATAACTTCCACATTTATTCGAATTGTGAAACGAAACTTTGTAGACAGTCGCGGAGACACATTCTCTACTGAAGTACCAAGTTTCAGAAGTGCAGCTCTTGTACTACCGGAGATATGTCGATACAAACTGAATACGCAAAACATCTATAAAATTTAGCGCGTTTAAAAGTTGATAGCGCTTTTGTTTATAACTTTCAGATTTATTCGAATTGTGCCACGACACTTTGCAGACCATCGCATAGAGGCATTTTCTACTGAAGTACCAAGGTTCAGAAGTGCAGCTCTTGTACTACCGGAGATATATCGATACAAACTGAATACGCAAAACCCCAACAAAATTTAGCGCGTTTAAAAGTTAATAGCGCTTTTGTTTATAACTTTCAGATTTATTCGAATTGTGCCACGAAACTTTGCAGACCATCGAGGAGAGGCATTTTCTACTGAAGTACCAAGTTTCAGAAGTGCAGCTCTTGTACTGCCGGAGATATGTCGATACAAACTGAATACGCAAAACATCAACAAAATTTAGCGCGTTTTAAAGTTGATATCGCTTTTGTTTATAACTTCCACATTTATTCAAATTGTGCCACGAAACTTTGCAGACCATCGCGGAGACACATTTTCTACTGAAGTACCAAGTTTCAGAAGTGCAGCTCTTGTACTGCCGGAGATATGTCGATACAAACTGAATACGCAAAACATCAACAAAATTTAGCGCGTTTCAAAGTTGATATCGCTTTTGTTTATAACTTCCACATTTATTCGAATTGTGCCACGAAACTTTACAGACCATCGCGGGGAGGCATTTTCTACTGAAGTACCAAGTTTCAGAAGTGCAGCTCATGTACTGCCGGAGATATGTCGATACAAACTGAATACGCAAAACATCTACAAAATTTAGTGCGTTTTAAAGTTTATATCGCTTTTGATTATAACTTCCACATTTATTCGAATTGTGCAACGAAACTATGCAGAGATCAGCGGAGACACAATTTCTACTGAAGTACCAAGTTTAAGAAGTGCAGCTCTTGTACTACGGGAGATGTGTCGATACAAACTGAATACGCAAAACATCAACAAAATTAAGCGCGTTTTAAAGTGGATATCGCTTTTGTTTATAACTTCCACATTTATTCGAATTGTGCCACGAAACATTGCAGACAGTCGCGGAGACACATTTTCTACTAGAGTACCAAGTTTAAGAAGTGCAGCTCTTGTACTACCGGAGATATGTCGATACAAACTGAATACGCAAAACATCAACACAATTTAGCGCGTTTATAAGTTGATAGCGCTTTTGTTTATAACTTTCAGATGTATTCGAATTGTGCCACGAAACTTTGCAGACCATCGCGGAGAGACATTTTCTACTGAAGTACCAAGTTTCAGAAGTGCAGCTCTTGTACTACCGGAGATATTTCGATACAAACTGAATACGCAAATCATCAACAAAATTTAGCGCGTTTTAAAGTTGATAGCGCTTTTGTTTATAACTTCCACATTTATTCGAATTGTGCCACGACACTTTGCAGACAGTCGCGGAGACACATTGTCTACTGAAGTACCAAGTTTCAGAAGTGCAGCTCTTGTACTACCGGAGATATGTCGATACAAACTGAATACGCAAAACATCAACAAAATTTAGCGCGTTTTAAAGTTGATAGCGCTTTTGTTTATAACTTCCACATTTATTCGAATTGTGAAACGAAACTTTGTAGACATTCGCGGAAACACATTTTCTACTGAAGTACCAAGTTTCAGAAGTGCAGCTCTTGTACTACCGGATATGTGTCGATACAAACTGAATACGCAAAACATCTACAAAATTTAGTGCGTTTTAAAGTTGATATCACTTTTGATTATAACTTCCACATTTATTCGAATTGTGCCACGAAACGTTGCAGACTATCGCGAGGGGGCATTTTCTACTGAAGTACCAAGTTTCAGAAGTGCAGCTTTTGTACTACCGGAGATATGTCGATACAAACTGAATACGCAAAACATCAACAAAATTTAGCATGTTTTACAGTTGATATCGCTTTTGTTTATAACTTGCACATTTATTCGAATTGTGAAACGAAACTTTGTAGACAGTCGCGGAGACACATTTTCTACTGAAGTACCAAGTTTCAGAAGTGCAGCTCTTGTACTACCGGAGCTATGTCGATACAAACTGAATACGATAAACTTCAACAAAATTTAGCGCGTTTATAAGTTGATAGCGCTTTTGTTTATAACTTTCAGATGTATTCGAATTGTGCCACGAAACTTTGCAGACAGTCGCGGAGACACATTTTCTACTGAAGTACCAAGTTTCAGAAGTGCAGCTCTTGTACTCCCGGAGATATGTCGATACAAACTGAATACGCAAAACATCAACAAAATTTAGCGCGTTTTAAAGTTGATAGCACCTTTGTTTATAACTTCCACATTTATTCGAATTGTGAAACGAAACGTTGTAGACAGTCGCGGAGACACATTCTCTACTGAAGTACCAAGTTTCAGAAGTGCAGCTCTTGTACTACCGGATATGTGTCGATACAAACTGAATACGCAAAACATCTACAAAATTTAGTGCGTTTTAAAGTTGATAGCGCTTTTGTTTATAACTTCCACATTTATTCGAATTGTGCCACGACACTTTGCAGACAGTCGCGGAGACACATTTTCTACTGAAGTACCAAGTTTCACAAGTGCAGCTTTTGTACTACTGGATATGTGTCGATACAAACTGAATACGCAAAACATCAACAAAATTAAGCGCGTTTTAAGTAGACATCGCTTTTGTTTATAACTCCCACATTTATTCGAATTGTCAAACGACACTTTGCAGACCATTGCATAGAGGCATTTTCTACTGAAGTACCAAGTTTCAGAAGTGCAGCTCTTGTACTACCGGAGATATGTCGATACAAACTGAATACGCAAAACATCAACAAAATTTAGCGCGTTTTAAAGTTGATATCGCTTTTGTTTATAACTTGCAAATTTATTCGAATTGTGAAACGAAACTTTGTAGACAGTCGCGGAGACACATTTATTACTGAAGTCCATAATTTCAGAAGTGCAGCTCTTGTACTACCGGAGATATGTCGATACAAACTGAATACGCAAAACATCTACAAAATTTAGCGCGTTTAAAAGTTGATAGCGCTTTTGTTTATAACTTTCAGATTTATTCGAAATGTGCCACGAAACTTTACAGACCATCGCGGAGAGGCATTTTCTACTGAAGTACCAAGTTTCAGAAGTGCAGCTCTTGTACTGCCGGAGATATGTCGATACAAACTGAATACGCAAAACATCAATAAATCTAAGCGCGTTTTAAAGTGGATATCGCTTTTGTTTATAACTTCCACATTTATTCGAATTGTGCCACGAAACTTTGCGGACAGTCGCGGAGACACATTTTCTACTTGAGTACCAAGTTTAAAAAGTGCAGCTCTTGTACTACCGGAGATATGTCGATACACACTAAATACGCAAAACATCTACAAAATTTAGTCGTTTATAAGTTGATAGCGCTTTTGTTTATAACTTTCAGATGTATTCGAATTGTACCACGAAACTTTGCAGACCATCGCGGAGAGGCATTTTCTACTGAAGTACCAAGTTTCAGAAGTGCAGTTCTTGTACTACCGGAGATATGTCGATACAAACTAGATACGCAAAACATCAACAAAATTTAGCGCGTTTTAAAGTTGATATCGCTTTTGTTTATAACTTCCACATTTATTCGAATTGTGCCACGAAACTTTGCAGACAGTCGCGGAGACACATTTTCTACTAGAGTACCAAGTTTAAGAAGTGCAGCTATTGTACTACCGGAGATATGTCGATACAAACTGAATACGCAAAACATCAACTAAATTTAGCGCGTTTTAAAGTTGATATCGCTTTTGTTTATAACTTCCACATTTATTCGAATTGTGCCACGAAACTTTGCCGACCATCGCGGAGAGGCATTTTCTACTGAAGTACCAAGTTTCAGAAGTGCAGCTCTTGTACTGCCGGAGATATGTCGATACAAACTGAATACGCAAAACATCAACAAAATTAAGCGCGTTTTAAGTAGACATCACTTTTGTTTATAACTCCCACATTTATTCGAATTGTGCCACGAAACTTTGCAGACAGTCGCGGAGACACATTTTCTACTAGAGTACCAAGTTTAAAAAGTGCAGCTATTGTACTACCGGAGATATGTCGATACAAACTGAATACGCAAAACATCAACAAAATTTAGCGCGTTTATAAGTTGATAGCGCTTTTGTTTATAACTTTCAGATGTATTCGAATTGTGCCACGAAACTTTGCAGACCATCGCGGAGAGGCATTTTCTACTGAAGTACCAAGTTTCAGAAGTGCAGCTCTTGTACTACCGGAGATATGTCGATAAAAACTGAATACGCAAAACATCAACAAAATTTAGCGCGTTTTAAAGTTGATATCGCTTTTGCTATAACTTCCACATTTATTCGAATTGTGCCACGACACTTAGCAGACAGTCGCGGAGACACATTTTCTACTGAAGTACCAAGTATCAGAAGTGCAGCTTATGTACTACCGGAGATATGTCGATACAAACTGAATACGCAAAACATCAACAAAATTAAGCGCGTTTTAAAGTTGATAGCGCTTTTGTTTATAACTTCCACATTTATTCGAATTGTGAAACGAAACTTTGTAGACAGTCGCGGAGCCACATTTTTTACTGAAGTACCAAGTTTCAGAAGTGCAGCTCTTGTACTGCCGGATATGTGTCGATACAAACTGAATACGCAAAACATCAACAAAATTAAGCGCGTTTTAAAGTGGATATCGCTTTTGTTTATAACTTCCACATTTATTCGAATTGTGCCACGAAACTTTGCAGACCATCGCGGAGAGGCATTTTCTACTGAAGAACCAAGTTTCAGAAGTGCAGCTCTTGTACTGCCGGAGATATGTCGATACAAACTGAATACGCAAAACATCAACAAAATTTAGCGCGTTTTAAAGTTGATATCGCTTTTGTTTATAACTTGCACATTTATTCGAATTGTGAAACGAAACTTTGTAGACAGTCGCGGAGACACATTTACTACTGAAGTACCAATTTCAGCAGTGCAGCTCTTGTACTACCGGAGATATGTCGATACAAACTGAATACGCAAAACATCTACAAAATTTAGCGCGTTTAAAAGTTGATAGCGCTTTTGTTTATAACTTTCAGATTTATTCGAATTGTGCCACGAAACTTTGCAGACCATCGCGGAGAGGCATTTTCTACTGAAGTACCAAGTTTCAGAAGTGCAGCTCTTGTACTGCCGGAGATATGTCGATACAAACTGAATACGCAAAACATCAACAAAATTAAGCGCGTTTTAAAGTGGATATCGCTTTTGTTTATAACTTCCACATTTATTCGAATTGTGCCACGAAACTTTGCAGACAGTCGCGGAGACACATATTCTACTAGAGTACCAAGATTAAGTAGTGCAGCTATTGTACTACCGGAGATATGTCGATACAAACTGAATACGCAAAACATCAACAAAATTTAGCGCGTTTATAAGTTGATAGCGCTTTTGTTTATAACTTTCAGATGTATTCGAATTGTGCCACGAAACTTTGCAAGCAATCGCGGAGAGGCATTTTCTACTGAAGTACCAAGTTTCAGAAGTGCAGCTCTTTACTACCGGAGATATGTCGATACAAACTGAATACGCAAAACATCTACAAAATTTAGCGCGTTTTAAAGTTGATATCGCTTTTGTTTATAACTTCCACATTTATTCGAATTGTGCCACGACACTTTGCCGACAGTCGCGGAGACACATTTTCTACTAAAGTACCAAGTCTCAGAAAAGCAGCTCTTGTACTACCGGAGATATGTCGATACAAACTGAATACGCAAAACATCAACAAAATTTAGCGCGTTTTAAAGTTGATAGCGCTTTTGTTTATAACTTCCACATTTATTCGAATTGTGAAACGAAACTTTGTTACAGTCGCGGAGCCACATTTTCTACTGAAGTACCAAGTTTCAGAAGTGCAGCTCTTGTACTACCGGATATGTGTCGATACAAACTGAATACGCAAAACATCTACAAAATTTAGTGCGTTTTAAAGTTGATAGCGCTTTTGTTTATAACTTCCACATTTATTCGAATTGTGCCACGAAACTTTGCAGACCATCGCGGAAAGGCATTTTCTACTGAAGTACCAAGTTTCAGAAGTGCAGCTCTTGTACTGCCGGAGATATGTCGATACAAACTGATACGCAAAACCTCAACAAAATTTAGCGCGTTTTAAAGTTGATATCGCTTTTGTTTATAACTTGCACATTTATTCGAATTGTGAAACGAAACTTTGTAGACAGTCGCGGAGACACATTTACTACTGAAGTACCAAGTTTCAGAAGTGCAGCTCTTGTACTACCGGAGATATGTCGATACAAACTGAATACGCAAAACATCTACAAAATTTAGCGCGTTTTAAAGTTGATAGCGCTTTTGTTTATAACTTTCAGATTTATTCGAATTGTGCCACGAAACTTTACAGACCATCGCGGAGAGGCATTTTCTACTAAAGTACCAAGTTTAAGAAGTGCAGCTCTTGTACTGCCGGAGATATGTCGATACAAACTGAATACGCAAAACATCAACAAAATTAAGCGCGTTTTAAAGTGGATATCGCTTTTGTTTATAACTTCCACATTTATTCGAATTGTGCCACGACACTTTGCAGACAGTCGCGGAGACACATTTTCAACTGAAGTACCAAGTTTCACAAGTGCAGCTTTTGTACTACTGGATATGTGTCGATACAAACTGAATACGCAAAACATCAACAAAATTAAGCGCGTTTTAAGTAGACATCGCTTTTGTTTATAACTCCCACATTTATTCGAATTGTCAAACGACACTTTGCAGACCATCGCATAGAGGCATTTTCTACTGAAGTACCAAGTTTCAGAAGTGCAGCTCTTGTACTACCGGAGATATGTCGATACAAACTAAATACGCAAAACATCTACAAAATTTAGCGCGTTTAAAAGTTGATAGCGCTTTTGTTTATAACTTCCACATTTATTCGAATTGTGCCACGAAACTTTGCAAACAGTCGCGGAGACACATTTTCTACTGAAGTACCAAGTTTAAGAAGTGCAGCTATTGTACTACCGGAGATATGTCGATACAAACTGAATACGCAAAACATCAACAAAATTTAGCGCGTTTTAAAGTTGATATCGCTTTTGTTTATAACTTCCACATTTATTCGAATTGTGCCACGAAACTTTGCAGACCATCGCGGAGAGGCATTTTCTACTGAAGTACACAGTTTCAGAAGTGCAGCTCTTGTACTACCGGAGATATGTCGATACAAACTGAATACGCAAAACATCAACAAAATTAAGCGCGTTTTAAGTAGACATCGCTTTTGTTTATAACTCCCACATTTATTCGAATTGTGCCACGAAACTTTGCAGACAGTCGCGGAGACACATTTTCTACTAGAGTACCAAGTTTAAGAAGTGCAGCTATTGTACTACCGGAGATATGTCGATACAAACTGAATACGCAAAACATCAACAAAATTTAGCGCGTTTATAAGTTGATAGCGCTTTTGTTTATAACTTTCAGATGTATTCGAATTGTGCCACGAAACTTTGCAGACCATCGCGGAGAGGCATTTTCTACTGAAGTACCAAGTTTCAGAAGTGCAGCTCTTGTACTACCGGAGATATGTCGATACAAACTGAATACGCAAAACATCAACAAAATTTAGCGCGTTTTAAAGTTGATATCGCTTTTGTTTATAACTTCCACATTTATTCGAATTGTGAAACGAAACTTTGTAGACAGTCGCGGAGACACATTTTCTACTGAAGTACCAAGTTTCAGCAGTGCAGCTCTTGTACTACCGGAGATATGTCGATACAAACTGAATACGCAAAACATCTACAAAATTTAGCGCGTTTCAAAGTTGATAGCGCTTTTGTTTATAACTTTCAGATTTATTCGAATTGTGCCACGAAACTTTGCAGACCATCGCGGAGAGGCATTTTCTACTGAAGTACCAAGTTTCAGAAGTGCAGCTCTTGTACTGCCGGAGATATGTCGATACAAACTGAATACGCAAAACATCAACAAAATTAAGCGCGTTTTAAAGTGGATATCGCTTTTGTTTATAACTTCCACATTTATTCGAATTGTGCCACGAAACTTTGCAGACAGTCGCGGAGACACATTTTCTACTAGAGTACCAAGTTTAAGTAGTGCAGCTATTGTACTACCGGAGATATGTCGATACAAACTGAATACGCAAAACATCAACAAAATTTAGCGCGTTTTAAAGTTGATAGCGCTTTTGTTTATAACTTCCACATTTATTCGAATTGTGAAACGAACCTTTGTAGACAGTCGCGGAGACAAATGTTCTACTGAAGTACCAAGTTTCAGAAGTGCAGCCTTTGTACTACCGGAGATGTGTCGATACAAACTGAATACGCAAAACATCTACAAAATTTAGCGCGTTTAAAAGTTGATAGCGCTTTTGTTTATAACTTTCAGATTTATTCGAATTGTGCAACGACACTTTGCAGACCATCGCATAGAGGCATTTTCTACTGAAGTACCAAGTTTCAGAAGTGCAGCTCTTGTACTACCGGAGATATGTCGATACAAACTGAATACGCAAAACATCTACAAAATTTAGCGCGTTTAAAAGTTGATAGCGCTTTTGTTTATAACTTTCAGATTTATTCGAATTGTGCCACGAAACTTTGCAGACCATCGCGGAGAGGCATTTTCTACTGAAGTACCAAGTTTCAGAAGTGCAGCTCTTGTACTGCCGGAGATATGTCGATACAAACTGAATACGCAAAACATCAACAAAATTTAGCGCGTTTTAAAGTTGATATCGCTTTTGTTTATAACTTCCACATTTATTAAAATTGTGCCACGAAACTTTACAGACCATCGCGGGGAGGAATGGTCAACTGAAGTACCAAGTTCGAGAAGTGCAGCTCTTGTACTGCCGGAGATATGTCGATACAAACTGAATACGCAAAACATCAACAAAATTTAGCGCGTTTTAAAGTTGATATCGCTTTTGTTTATAACTTGCACATTTATACGAATTGTGAAACGAACCTTTGTAGACAGTCGCGGAGACACATTTTCTACTGAAGTACCAAGTTTCAGAAGTGCAGCTCTTGTACTACCGGATATGTGTCGATACAAACTGAATACGCAAAACATCTACAAAATTTAGTGCGTTTTAAAGTTGATAGCGCTTTTGTTTATAACTTCCACATTTATTCGAATTGTGACACGAAACTTTGCAGACCATCGCGGAGAGGCATTTTCTACTGAAGTACCAAGTTTCAGAAGTGCAGCTCTTGTACTGCCGGAGATATGTCGATACAAACTGAATACGCAAAACATCAACAAAATTTAGCGCGTTTTAAAGTTGATATCGCTTTTGTTTATAACTTGCACATTTATTCGAATTGTGAAACGAAACTTTGTAGACAGTCGCGGAGACACATTTTCTACTGAAGTACCAAGTTTCAGCAGTGCAGCTCTTGTACTACCGGAGATATGTCGATACAAACTGAATACGCAAAACATCTACAAAATTTAGCGCGTTTAAAAGTTGATAGCGCTTTTGTTTATAACTTTCAGATTTATTCGAATTGTACCACGAAACTTTGCAGACCATCGCGGAGAGGCATTTTCTACTGAAGTACCAAGTTTCAGAAGTGCAGCTCTTGTACTGCCGGAGATATGTCGATACAAACTGAATACGCAAAACATCAACAAAATTAAGCGCGTTTTAAAGTGGATATCGCTTTTGTTTATAACTTCCACATTTATTCGAATTGTGCCACGAAACTTTGCAGACAGTCGCGGAGACACATTTTCTACTAGAGTACCAAGTTTAAGTAGTGCAGCTATTGTACTACCGGAGATATGTCGATACAAACTGAATACGCAAAACATCAACAAAATTTAGCGCGTTTTAAAGTTGATAGCGCTTTTGTTTATAACTTCCACATTTATTCGAATTGTGAAACGAACCTTTGTAGACAGTCGCGGAGACAAATGTTCTACTGAAGTACCAAGTTTCAGAAGTGCAGCCTTTGTACTACCGGAGATGTGTCGATACAAACTGAATACGCAAAACATCTACAAAATTTAGCGCGTTTAAAAGTTGATAGCGCTTTTGTTTATAACTTTCAGATTTATTCGAATTGTGCCACGAAACTTTGCAGACCATCGCGGAGAGGCATTTTCTACTGAAGTACCAAGTTTCAGAAGTGCAGCTCTTGTACTGCCGGAGATATGTCGATACAAACTGAATACGCAAAACATCAACAAAATTTAGCGCGTTTTAAAGTTGATATCGCTTTTGTTTATAACTTCCACATTTATTCAAATTGTGCCACGAAACTTTACAGACCATCGCGGGGAGGAATGGTCAACTGAAGTACCAAGTTCGAGAAGTGCAGCTCTTGTACTACCGGAGATATGTCGATACAAACTGAATACGCAAAACATCAACAAAATTTAGCGCGTTTTAAAGTTGATATCGCTTTTGTTTATAACTTGCACATTTATACGAATTGTGAAACGAACCTTTGTAGACAGTCGCGGAGACACATTTTCTACTGAAGTACCAAGTTTCAGAAGTGCAGCTCTTGTACTACCGGAGATATTTCGATACAAACTGAATACGCAAAACATCTACAAAATTTAGCGCGTTTAAAAGTTGATAGCGCTTTTGTTTATAACTTCCACATTTATTCGAATTGTGAAACGAACCTTTGTAGACAGTCGCGGAGACAAATGTTCTACTGAAGTACCAAGTTTCAGAAGTGCAGCCTTTGTACTACCGGAGATGTGTCGATACAAACTGAATACGCAAAACATCTACAAAATTTAGCGCGTTTAAAAGTTGATAGCGCTTTTGTTTATAACTTTCAGATTTATTCGAATTGTGCCACGACACTTTGCAGACCATCGCATAGAGGCATTTTCTACTGAAGTACCAAGTTTCAGAAGTGCAGCTCTTGTACTACCGGAGATATGTCGATACAAACTGAATACGCAAAACTTCTACAAAATTTAGCGCGTTTAAAAGTTGATAGCGCTTTTGTTTATAACTTTCAGATTTATTCGAATTGTGCCACGAAATTTTGCAGACCATCGCGGAGAGGCATTTTCTACTGAAGTACCAAGGTTCAGAAGTGCAGCTCTTGTACTGCCGGAGATATGTCGATACAAACTGAATACGTAACACATCAACAAAATTTAGCGCGTTTTAAAGTTGATATCGCTTTTGTTTATAACTTCCACATTTATTCGAATTGTGCCACGAAACTTTACAGACCATCGCGGGGAGGCATTTTCAACTGAAGTACCAAGTTCGAGAAGTGCAGCTCTTGTACTACCGGAGATATGTCGATACAAACTGAATACGCAAAACATCAACAAAATTTAGCGCGTTTTAAAGTTGATATCGCTTTTGTTTATAACTTGCACATTTATTCGAATTGTGAAACGAAACTTTGTAGACAGTCGCGGAGACACATTTACTACTGATGTACCAAGTTTCAGAAGTGCAGATCTGGTACTACCGGAGATGTGTCGATACAAACTGAATACGCAAAACATCTACAAAATTTAGTGCGTTTTAAAGTTGAAAGCGCTTTTGTTTATAACTTCCACATTTATTCGAATTGTAAAACGAAACTTTGTAGACAGTCGCGGAGACACATTTTCTACTGAAGTACCAAGTTTCAGAAGTGCAGCTCTTGTACTGCCGGAGATATGTCGATACAAACTGAATACTCAAAACATCAACAAAATTTAGCGCGTTTTAAAGTTGATATAGCTTTTGTTTATAACTTGCACATTTATTCGAATTGTGCCACGAAACTTTACAGACCATCGCAAGGAGGCATTTTCTACTGAAGTACCAAGTTTCAGAAGAGCAGCTCTTGCACTACCGGAGATATGTCGATACAAACTGAATACGCAAAACATCAACAAAATTCAGCGCGTTTTAAAGTTGATAGCGCTTTTGTTTATAACTTCCACATTTATTCGAATTGTGAAACGAAACTTTGTAGACAGTCGCGGAGTTCCATTTTCTACTGAAGTACCAAGTTTCAGAAGTGCAGATCTGGTACTACCGGAGATGTGTCGATACAAACTGAATACGCAAAACATCTACAACATTTAGTGCGTTTTAAAGTTGAAAGCGCTTTTGTTTATAACTTCCACATTTATTCTAATTGTGCTGCGAAACTTTGCAGACCGTCGCGGAGAGGCATTTTCTACTGAAGTACCAAGTTTCAGAAGTGCAGCTCTTGTACTACCGGAGATATGTCGATACAAACTGAATACGCAAAACTTCTACAAAATTTAGCGCGTTTAAAAGTTGATAGCGCTTTTGTTTATAACTTTAAGATTTATTCGAATTGTGCCACGAAACTTTGCAGACCATCGCGGAGAGGCATTTTCTACTGAAGTACCAAGGTTCAGAAGTGCAGCTCTTGTACTGCCGGAGATATGTCGATACAAACTGAATACGCAAAACATCAACAAAATTTAGCGCGTTTTAAAGTTGATATCGCTTTTGTTTATAACTTCCACATTTATTCGAATTGTGCCACGAAACTTTACAGACCATCGCGGGAAGGCATTTTCAACTGAAGTACCAAGTTTCAGAAGAGCAGCTCTTGCACTACCGGAGATATGTCGATACAAACTGAATACGCAAAACATCAACAAAATTTAGCGCGTTTTAAAGTTGATAGCGCTTTTGTTTATAACTTCCACATTTATTCGAATTGTGAAACGAAACTTTGTAGACAGTCGCGGAGACACATTCTCTACTGAAGTACCAAGTCTCAGAAGTGCAGCTCTTGTACTACCGGAGATATGTCGATACAAACTGAATACGCAAAACATCAACAAAATTTAGCGCGTTTTAAAGTTGATATCGCTTTTGATTATAACTTCCACATTTATTCGAATTGTGCCACGAAACTTTACAGACCATCGCGGGGAGGCATTTTCAACTGAAGTACAAAGTTCGAGAAGTGCAGCTCTTGTACTACCCGAGATATGTCGATACAAACTGAATACGCAAAACATCAACAAAATTTAGCGCGTTTTAAAGTTGATATCGCTTTTGTTTATAACTTGCACATTTATTCGAATTGTGAAACGAAACTTTGTAGACAGTCGCGGAGTTCCATTTTCTACTGAAGTACCAAGTTTCAGAAGTGCAGATCTGGTACTACCGGAGATGTGTCGATACAAACTGAATACGCAAAACATCTACAACATTTAGTGCGTTTTAAAGTTGAAAGCGCTTTTGTTTATAACTTCCACATTTATTCTAATTGTGCTGCGAAACTTTGCAGACCGTCGCGGAGAGGCATTTTCTACTGAAGTACCAAGTTTCAGAAGTGCAGCTCTTGTACTACCGGAGATATGTCGATACAAACTGAATACGCAAAACTTCTACAAAATTTAGCGCGTTTAAAAGTTGATAGCGCTTTTGTTTATAACTTTAAGATTTATTCGAATTGTGCCACGAAACTTTGCAGACCATCGCGGAGAGGCATTTTCTACTGAAGTACCAAGGTTCAGAAGTGCAGCTCTTGTACTGCCGGAGATATGTCGATACAAACTGAATACGCAAAACATCAACAAAATTTAGCGCGTTTTAAAGTTGATATCGCTTTTGTTTATAACTTCCACATTTATTCGAATTGTGCCACGAAACTTTACAGACCATCGCGGGAAGGCATTTTCAACTGAAGTACCAAGTTTCAGAAGAGCAGCTCTTGCACTACCGGAGATATGTCGATACAAACTGAATACGCAAAACATCAACAAAATTTAGCGCGTTTTAAAGTTGATAGCGCTTTTGTTTATAACTTCCACATTTATTCGAATTGTGAAACGAAACTTTGTAGACAGTCGCGGAGACACATTCTCTACTGAAGTACCAAGTCTCAGAAGTGCAGCTCTTGTACTACCGGAGATATGTCGATACAAACTGAATACGCAAAACATCAACAAAATTTAGCGCGTTTTAAAGTTGATATCGCTTTTGATTATAACTTCCACATTTATTCGAATTGTGCCACGAAACTTTACAGACCATCGCGGGGAGGCATTTTCAACTGAAGTACAAAGTTCGAGAAGTGCAGCTCTTGTACTACCGGAGATATGTCGATACAAACTGAATACGCAAAACATCAACAAAATTTAGCGCGTTTTAAAGTTGATATCGCTTTTGTTTATAACTTGCACATTTATTCGAATTGTGAAACAAAACTTTGTAGACAGTCGCGGAGTTCCATTTTCTACTGAAGTACCAAGTTTCAGAAGTGCAGATCTGGTACTACCGGAGATGTGTCGATACAAACTGAATACGCAAAACATCTACAACATTTAGTGCGTTTTAAAGTTGAAAGCGCTTTTGTTTATAACTTCCACATTTATTCTAATTGTGCTGCGAAACTTTGCAGACCGTCGCGGAGAGGCATTTTCTACTGAAGTACCAAGTTTCAGAAGTGCAGCTCTTGTACTACCGGAGATGTGTCGATACAAACTAAATACGCAGAACATCTACAAAATTTAGTGCGTTTTAAAGTTGATAACGCTTTTGTTTATAACTTCCAAATTTATTCGAATTGTAAAACGAAACTTTGTAGATAGTCGCGGAGACACATTTTCTACTGAAGTACCAAGTTTCAGAAGTGCAGCTCTTGTACTGCCGGAGATATGTCGATACAAACTGAATACGCAAAACATCAACAAAATTTAGCGCGTTTTAAAGTTGATATAGCTTTTGTTTATAACTTGCACATTTATTCGAATTGTGCCACGAAACTTTACAGACCATCGCCCGGAGGCATTTTCTACTTAAGTACCAAGTTTCAGAAGAGCAGCTCTTGTACTACCGGAGATATGTCGATACAAACTGAATACGCAAAACATCAACAAAATTTAGCGCGTTTTAAAGTTGATAGCGCTTTTGTTTATAACTTCCACATATATTCGAATTGTGAAACGAAACTTTGTAGACAGTCGCTGAGACAAATGTACTACTGAAGTACCAAGTTTCAGAAGTGCAGCTTTTGTACTACCGGAGATGTGTCGATACAAACTGAATACGCAAAACATCTACGAAATTTAGTGCGTTTTAAAGTTTATAGCGCTTTTGTTTATAACTTCCACATTTATTCGAATTGTGAAACGAAACTTTGTAGACAGTCGCGGAGACACATTCTCTACTGAAGTACCAAGTTTCAGAAGTGCAGCTCTTGTACTACCGGAGATATGTCGATACAAACTGAATACGCAAAACATCTATAAAATTTAGAGCGTTTAAAAGTTGATAGCGCTTTTGTTTATAACTTTCAGATTTATTCGAATTGTGCCACGACACTTTGCAGACCATCGCATAGAGGCATTTTCTACTGAAGTACCAAGGTTCAGAAGTGCAGCTCTTTTACTGCCGGAGATATGTCGATACAAACTGAATACGCAAAACCCCAACAAAATTTAGCGCGTTTAAAAGTTGATAGCGCTTTTGTTTATAACTTTCAGATTTATTCGAATTGTGCCACGAAACTTTGCAGACCATCGCGGAAAGGCATTTTCTACTGAAGTACCAAGTTTCAGAAGTGCAGCTCTTGTACTGCCGGAGATATGTCGATACAAACTGAATACGCAAAACATCAACAAAATTAAGCGCGTTTTAAAGTTTATATCGCTTTTGTTTATAACTTCCACATTTATTCGAATTGTGCCACGAAACTTTACAGACCATCGCGGGGAGGCATTTACTACTGAAGTACCAAGTTTCAGAAGTGCAGCTCTTGTACTACCGGAGATATTTCGATACAAACTGAATACGCAAAACATCTACAAAATTTAGTGCGTTTTAAAGTTTATATCGCTTTTGATTATAACTTCCACATTTATTCGAATTGTGCAACGAAACTATGCAGAGATCAGCGGAGACACATTTTCCACTGAAGTACCAAGTTTAAGAAGTGCAGCTCTTGTACTACCGGAGATGTGTCGATACAAACTGAATACGCAAAACATCAACAAAATTAAGCGCGTTTTAAAGTGGATATCGCTTTTGTTTATAACTTCCACATTTATTCGAATTGTGCCACGAAACATTGCAGACAGTCGCGGAGACACATTTTCTACTAGAGTACCAAGTTTAAGAAGTGCAGCTCTTGTACTACCGGAGATATGTCGATACAAACTGAATACGCAAAACATCAACACAATTTAGCGCGTTTATAAGTTGATAGCGCTTTTGTTTATAACTTTCAGATGTATTCGAATTGTGCCACGAAACTTTGCAGACCATCGCGGAGAGACATTTTCTACTGAAGTACCAAGTTTCAGAAGTGCAGCTCTTGTACTACCGGAGATATTTCGATACAAACTGAATACGCAAAACATCAACAAAATTTAGCGCGTTTTAAAGTTGATAGCGCTTTTGTTTATAACTTCCACATTTATTCGAATTGTGCCACGACACTTTGCAGACAGTCGCGGAGACACATTGTCTACTGAAGTACCAAGTTTCAGAAGTGCAGCTCTTGTACTACCGGAGATATGTCGATACAAACTGAATACGCAAAACATCAACAAAATTTAGCGCGTTTTAAAGTTGATATCGCTTTTGTTTATAACTTGCACATTTATACGAATTGTGAAACGAACCTTTGTAGACAGTCGCGGAGACACATTTTCTACTGAAGTACCAAGTTTCAGAAGTGCAGCTCTTGTACTACCGGAGATATTTCGATACAAACTGAATACGCAAAACATCTACAAAATTTAGCGCGTTTAAAGGTTGATAGCGCTTTTGTTCATAACTTCCACATTTATTCGAATTGTGAAACGAACCTTTGTAGACAGTCGCGGAGACAAATGTTCTACTGAAGTACCAAGTTTCAGAAGTGCAGCCTTTGTACTACCGGAGATGTGTCGATACAAACTGAATACGCAAAACATCTACAAAATTTAGCGCGTTTTAAAGTTGATAGCGCTTTTGTTTATAACTTTCAGATTTATTCGAATTGTGCCACGACACTTTGCAGACCATCGCATAGAGGCACATTCTACTGAAGTACCAAGTTTCAGAAGTGCAGCTCTTGTACCACCGGAGATATGTCGATACAAACTGAATACGCAAAACTTCTACAAAATTTAGCGCGTTTAAAAGTTGATAGCGCTTTTGTTTATAACTTTCAGATTTATTCGAATTGTGCCACGAAACTTTGCAGACCATCGCGGAGAGGCATTTTCTACTGAAGTACCAAGGTTCAGAAGTGCAGCTCTTGTACTGCCGGAGATATGTCGATACAAACTGAATACGCAAAACATCAACAAAATTTAGCGCGTTTTAAAGTTGATATCGCTTTTGTTTATAACTTCCACATTTATTCGAATTGTGCCACGAAACTTTACAGACCATCGCGGGAAGGCATTTTCAACTGAAGTACCAAGTTCGAGAAGTGCAGCTCTTGTACTACCGGAGATATGTCGATACAAACTGAATACGCAAAACATCAACAAAATTTAGCGCGTTTTAAAGTTGATATCGCTTTTGTTTATAACTTGCACATTTATTCGAATTGTGAAACGAAACTTTGTAGACAGTCGCGGAGACACATTTACTACTGAAGTACCAAGTTTCAGAAGTGCAGATCTGGTACTACCGGAGATGTGTCGATACAAACTGAATACGCAAAACATCTACAAAATTTAGTGCGTTTTAAAGTTGAAAGCGCTTTTGTTTATAACTTCCACATTTATTCGAATTGTAAAACGAAACTTTGTAGACAGTCGCGGAGACACATTTTCTACTGAAGTACCAAGTTTCAGAAGTGCAGCTCTTGTACTGCCGGAGATATGTCGATACAAACTGAATACTCAAAACATCAACAAAATTTAGCGCGTTTTAAAGTTGATATAGCTTTTGTTTATAACTTGCACATTTATTCGAATTGTGCCACGAAACTTTACAGACCATCGCAAGGAGGCATTTTCTACTGAAGTACCAAGTTTCAGAAGAGCAGCTCTTGCACTACCGGAGATATGTCGATACAAACTTAATACGCAAAACATCTACAAAATTTAGTGCGTTTTAAAGTTTATATCGCTTTTGATTATAACTTCCACATTTATTCGAATTGTGCAACGAAACTATGCAGAGATCAGCGGAGACACATTTTCTACTGAAGTACCAAGTTTAAGAAGTGCAGCTCTTGTACTACCGGAGATGTGTCGATACAAACTGAATACGCAAAACATCAACAAAATTAAGCGCGTTTTAAAGTGGATATCGCTTTTGTTTATAACTTCCACATTTATTCGAATTGTGCCCCGAAACATTGCAGACAGTCGCGGAGACACATTTTCTACTAGAGTACCAAGTTTAAGAAGTGCAGCTCTTGTACTACCGGAGATATGTCGATACAAACTGAATACGCAAAACATCAACACAATTAAGCGCGTTTATAAGTTGATAGCGCTTTTGTTTATAACTTTCAGATGTATTCGAATTGTGCCACGAAACTTTGCAGACCATCGCGGAGAGACATTTTCTACTGAAGTACCAAGTTTCAGAAGTGCAGCTCTTGTACTACCGGAGATATTTCGATACAAACTGAATACGCAAAACATCAACAAAATTTAGCGCGTTTTAAAGTTAATAGCGCTTTTGTTTATAACTTCCACATTTATTCGAATTGTGCCACGACACTTTGCAGACAGTCGCGGAGACACATTGTCTACTGAAGTACCAAGTTTCAGAAGTGCAGCTCTTGTACTACCGGAGATATGTCGATACAAACTGAATACGCAAAACATCAACAAAATTTAGCGCGTTTTAAAGTTGATAGCGCTTTTGTTTATAACTTCCACATTTATTCGAATTGTGAAACGAAACTTTGTAGACATTCGCGGAGACACATTTTCTACTGAAGTACCAAGTTTCAGAAGTGCAGCTCTTGTACTACCGGATATGTGTTGATACAAACTGAATACGCAAAACATCTACAAAATTTAGTGCGTTTTAAAGTTGATATCACTTTTGATTATAACTTCCACATTTATTCGAATTGTGCCACGAAACGTTGCAGACTATCGCGAGGGGGCATTTTCTACTGAAGTACCAAGTTTCAGAAGTGCAGCTTTTGTACTACCGGAGATATGTCGATACAAACTGAATACGCAAAACATCAACAAAATTTAGCGCGTTTTAAAGTTGATATCGCTTTTGTTTTTAACTTGCACATTTATTCGAATTGTGAAACGAAACTTTGTAGACAGTCGCGGAGACACATTTTCTACTGAAGTACCAAGTTTCAGAAGTGCAGCTCTTGTACTACCGGAGATATGTCGATACAAACTGAATACGCAAAACATCTACAAAATTTAGCGCGTTTAAAAGTTGATAGCGCTTTTGTTTATAACTTTCAGGTTTATTCGAATTGTGCCACGAAACTTTACAGACCATCGCGGAGAGGCATTTTCTACTGAAGTACCAAGTTTCAGAAGTGCAGCTCTTGTACTGCCGGAGATATGACGATACAAACTGAATACGCAAAACATCAACAAATCTAAGCGCGTTTTAAAGTGGATATCGCTTTTGTTTATAACTTCCATATTTATTCGAATTGTGCCACGAAACTTTGCGGACAGTCGCGGAGACACATTTTCTACTGAAGTACCAAGTTTAAGAAGTGCAGCTCTTGTACTACCGGAGATATGTCGATACAAACTGAATACGCAAAACTTCAACAAAATTTAGCGCGTTTATAAGTTGATAGCGCTTTTGTTTATAACTTTCAGATGTATTCGAATTGTGCCACGAAACTTTGCAGACAGTCGCGGAGACACATTTTTAACTGAAGTACCAAGTTTCAGAAGTGCAGCTCTTGTACTCCCGGAGATATGTCGATACAAACTGAATACGCAAAACATCAACAAAATTTAGCGCGTTTTAAAGTTGATAGCACTTTTGTTTATAACTTCCACATTTATTCGAATTGTGAAACGAAACGTTGTAGACAGTCGCGGAGACCCATTTTCTACTGAAGTACCAAGTTTCAGAAGTGCAGCTCTTGTACTACTGGATATGTGTCGATACAAACTGAATACGCAAAACATCTACAAAATTTAGTGCGTTTTTAAGTTGATAGCGCTTTTGTTTATAACTTCCACATTTATTCGAATTGTGCAACGAAACTTTGCCGACCGTCGCGGAGAGGCATTTTCTACTGAAGTACCAAGTTTCAGAAGTGCAGCTCTTGTACTACCGGAGATGTGTCGATACAAAATGAATACGCAAAACATCAACAAAATTTAGCGCGTTTTAAAGTTGATATCACTTTTGTTTATAACTTTCACATTTATTCGAATTGTGCCACGAAACGTTGCAGACCATCGCGAGGAGGCATTTTCTACTGAAGTACCAAGTTTCAGAAGTGCAGCTCTTATACTACCGGAGATATGTCGATACAAACTTAATACGCAAAACATCAACAAAATTTAGCGCGTTTTAGTTGATATCGCTTTTGTTTATAACTTGCACATTTATTCGAATTGTGAAACGAAACTTTGTAGACAGTCGCGGAGACACATTTATTACTGAAGTCCCAAATTTCAGAAGTGCAGCTCTTGTACTACCGGAGATATGTCGATACAAACTGAATACGCAAAACATCTACAAAATTTAGCGCGTTTAAAAGTTGATAGCGCTTTTGTTTATAACTTTCAGATTTATTCGAAATGTGCCACGAAACTTTACAGACCATCGCGGAGAAGCATTTTCTAGTGAAGTACCAAGTTTCAGAAGTGCAGCTCTTGTACTGCCGGAGATATGTCGATACAAACTGAATACGCAAAACATCAACAAATCTAAGCGCGTTTTAAAGTGGATATCGCTTTTGTTTATAACTTCCACATTTATTCGAATTGTGCCACGAAACTTTGCGGACAGTCGCGGAGACACATTTTCTACTTGAGTACCAAGTTTAAAAAGTGCAGCTCTTGTACTACCGGAGATATGTCGATACAAACTGAATACGCAAAACATCAACAAAATTTAGTCGTTTATAAGTTGATAGCGCTTTTGTTTATAACTTTCATATGTATTCGAATTGTGCCACGAAACTTTGCAGACCATCGCGGAGAGGCATTTTCTACTGAAGTACCAAGTTTCAGAAGTGCAGCTCTTGTACTACCGGAGATATGTCGATACAAACTGAATACGCAAAACATCAACAAAATTTAGCGCGTTTTAAAGTTGATATCGCTTTTGTTTATAACTTCCACATTTATTCGAATTGTGCCACGACACTTTGCAGACAGTCGCGGAGACACATTTTCTACTGAAGTACCAAGTTTCAGAAGTGCAGCTCTTGTACTACCGGAGATATGTCGATACAAACTGAATACGCAAAACATCAACAAAATTCAGCGCGTTTTCAAGTTGATAGCGCTTTTGTTTATAACTTCCACATTTATTCGAATTGTGAAACGAAACTTTGTAGACAGTCGCGGAGCCACATTTTCTACTGAAGTACCAAGTTTCAGAAGTGCAGCTCTTGTACTACCGGATATGTGTCGATACAAACTGAATACGCAAAACATCTACAAAAGTTAGTGCGTTTTAAAGTTGATAGCGCTTTTGTTTATAAGATCCACATTTATTCGAATTGTGCCACGAAACTTTGCAGACCGTCGCGGAGAGGCATTTTCTACTGAAGTACCAAGTTTCAGAAGTGCAGCTCTTGTACTGCCGGAGATATGTCGATACAAACTGAATACGCAAAACATCAACAAAATTTAGCGCGTTTTAAAGTTTATATCGCTTTTGTTTATAACTTCCACATTTATTCGAATTGTGCCACGAAACTTTACAGACCATCGCGGGGAGGCATTTTCTACTGAAGTACCAAGTTTGAGAAGTGCAGCTCTTGTACTGCCGGAGATATATCGATACAAACTGAATACGCAAAACATCTACAAAATTTAGTGCGTTTTAAAGTTTATATCGCTTTTGATTATAACTTCTACATTTATTCGAATTGTGCAACGAAACTATGCAGAGATCAGCGGAGACACATTTTCTACTGAAGTACCAAGTTTAAGAAGTGCAGCTCTTGTACTACCGGAGATGTGTCGATACAAACTGAATACGCAAAACATCAACAAAATTAAGCGCGTTTTAAAGTGGATATCGCTTTTGTTTATAACTTCCACATTTATTCGAATTGTGCCACGAAACATTGCAGACAGTCGCGGAGACACATTTTCTACACGAGTACCAAGTTTAAGAAGTGCAGCTCTTGTACTACCGGAGATATGTCGATACAAACTGAATACGCAAAACATCAACACAATTAAGCGCGTTTATAAGTTGATAGCGCTTTTGTTTATAACTTTCAGATGTATTCGAATTGTGCCACGAAACTTTGCAGACCATCGCGGAGAGACATTTTCTACTGAAGTACCAAGTTTCAGAAGTGCAGCTCTTGTACTACCGGAGATATTTCGATACAAACTGAATACGCAAAACATCAACAAAATTTAGCGCGTTTTAAAGTTGATAGCGCTTTTGTTTATAACTTCCACATTTATTCGAATTGTGCCACGACACTTTGCAGACAGTCGCGGAGACACATTTTCTACTGAAGTACCAAGTTTAAGAAGTGCAGCTCTTGTACTACCGGAGATATGTCGATACAAACTGAATACGCAAAACTTCAACAAAATTTAGCGCGTTTATAAGTTGATAGCGCTTTTGTTTATAACTTTCAGATGTATTCGAATTGTGCCACGAAACTTTGCAGACAGTCGCGGAGACACATTTTTAACTGAAGTACCAAGTTTCAGAAGTGCAGCTCTTGTACTCCCGGAGATATGTCCATACAAACTGAATACGCAAAACATCAACAAAATTTAGCGCGTTTTAAAGTTGATAGCACTTTTGTTTATAACTTCCACATTTATTCGAATTGTGAAACGAAACGTTGCAGACAGTCGCGGAGACACATTTTCTACTGAAGTACCAAGTTTCAGAAGTGCAGCTCTTGTACTACTAGATATGTGTCGATACAAACTGAATACGCAAAACATCTACAAAATTTAGTGCGTTTTAAAGTTGATAGCGCTTTTGTTTATAACTTCCACATTTATTCGAATTGTGCAACGAAACTTTGCCGACCGTCGCGGAGAGGCATTTTCTACTGAAGTACCAAGTTTCAGAAGTGCAGCTCTTGTACTACCGGAGATGTGTCGATACAAAATAAATACGCAAAACATCAACAAAATTTAGCGCGTTTTAAAGTTGATATCACTTTTGTTTATAACTTTCACATTTATTCGAATTGTGCCACGAAACGTTGCAGACCATCGCGAGGAGGCATTTTCTACTGAAGTACCAAGTTTCAGAAGTGCAGCTCTTGTACTACCGGAGATATGTCGATACAAACTGAATACGCAAAACATCTACAAAATTTACCGCGTTTAAAAGTTGATAGCGCTTTTGTTTATAACTTTCAGATTTATTCGAAATGTGCCACGAAACTTTACAGACCATCGCGGAGAAGCATTTTCTACTGAAGTACCAGGTTTCAGAAGTGCAGCTCTTGTACTGCCGGAGATATGTCGATACAAACTGAATACGCAAAACATCAACAAATCTAAGCGCGTTTTAAAGTGGATATCGCTTTTGTTTATAACTTCCACATTTATTCGAATTGTGCCACGAAACTTTGCGGACAGTCGCGGAGACACATTTTCTACTTGAGTACCAAGTTTAAAAAGTGCAGCTCTTGTACTACCGGAGATATGTCGATACAAACTGAATAATCAAAACATCAACAAAATTTAGTCGTTTATAAGTTGATAGCGCTTTTGTTTATAACTTTCAGATGTATTCGAATTGTGCCACGAAACTTTGCAGACCATCGCGGAGAGGCATTTTCTACTGAAGTACCAAGTTTCAGAAGTGCAGCTCTTGTACTACCGGAGATATGTCGATACAAACTGAATACGCAAAACATCAACAAAATTTAGCGCGTTTTAAAGTTGATATCGCTTTTGTTTATAACTTCCACATTTATTCGAATTGTGCCACGACACTTTGCAGACAGTCGCGGAGACACATTTTCTACTGAAGTACCAAGTTTCAGAAGTGCAGCTCTTGTACTACTGGAGATATGTCGATACAAACTGAATACGCAAAACATCAACAAAATTCAGCGCGTTTTCAAGTTGATAGCGCTTTTGTTTATAACTTCCACATTTATTCGAATTGTGAAACGAAACTTTGTAGACAATCGCGGAGCCACATTTTCTACTGAAGTACCAAGTTTCAGAAGTGCAGCTCTTGTACTACCGGATATGTGTCGATACAAACTGAATACGCAAAACATCTACAAAAGTTAGTGCGTTTTAAAGTTGATAGCGCTTTTGTTTATAACTTCCACATTTATTCGAATTGTGCCACGAAACTTTGCAGACCGTCGCGAAGAGGCATTTTCTACTGAAGTACCAAGTTTCAGAAGTGCAGCTCTTGTACTGCCGGAGATATGTCGATACAAACTGAATACGCAAAACATCAACAAAATTTAGCGCGTTTTAAAGTTGATATCGCTTTTGTTTATAACTTCCACATTTATTCGAATTGTGCCACGAAACTTTACAGACCATCGCGGGGAGGCATTTTCTACTGAAGTACCAAGTTTCAGAAGTGCAGCTCTTGTACTGCCGGAGATATATCGATACAAACTGAATACGCAAAACATCTACAAAATTTAGTGCGTTTTAAAGTTTATATCGCTTTTGATTATAACTTCCACATTTATTCGAATTGTGCAACGAAACTATGCAGAGATCAGCGGAGACACATTTTCTACTGAAGTACCAAGTTTAAGAAGTGCAGCTCTTGTACTACCGGAGATGTGTCGATACAAACTGAATACGCAAAACATCAACAAAATTAAGCGCGTTTTAAAGTGGATATCGCTTTTGTTTATAACTTCCACATTTATTCGAATTGTGCCACGAAACATTGCAGACAGTCGCGGAGACACATTTTCTACTAGAGTACCAAGTTTAAGAAGTGCAGCTCTTGTACTACCGGAGATATGTCGATACAAACTGAATACGCAAAACATCAACACAATTTAGCGCGTTTATAAGTTGATAGCGCTTTTGTTTATAACTTTCAGATGTATTCGAATTGTGCCACGAAACTTTGCAGACCATCGCGGAGAGACATTTTCTACTGAAGTACCAAGTTTCAGAAGTGCAGCTCTTGTACTACCGGAGATATTTCAATACAAACTGAATACGCAAAACATCAACAAAATTTAGCGCGTTTTAAAGTTGATAGCGCTTTTGTTTATAACTTCCACATTTATTCGAATTGTGCCACGACACTTTGCAGACAGTCGCGGAGACACATTGTCTACTGAAGTACCAAGTTTCAGAAGTGCAGCTCTTGTACTACCGGAGATATGTCGATACAAACTGAATACGCAAAACATCAACAAAATTAAGCGCGTTTTAAAGTTGATAGCGCTTTTGTTTATAACTTCCACATTTATTCGAATTGTGAAACGAAACTTTGTAGACATTCGCGGAGACACATTTTCTACTGAAGTACCAAGTTTCAGAAGTGCAGCTCTTGTACTACCGGATATGTGTTGATACAAACTGAATACGCAAAACATCTACAAAATTTAGTGCGTTTTAAAGTTGATATCACTTTTGATTATAACTTCCAAATTTATTCGAATTGTGCCACGAAACGTTGCAGACTATCGCGAGGGGGCATTTTCTACTGAAGTACCAAGTTTCAGAAGTGCAGCTTTTGTACTACCGGAGATATGTCGATACAAACTGAATACGCAAAACATCAACAAAATTTAGCGCGTTTTAAAGTTGATATCGCTTTTGTTTATAACTTGCACATTTATTCGAATTGTGAAACGAAACTTTGTAGACAGTCGCGGAGACACATTTTCTACTGAAGTACCAAGTTTCAGAAGTGCAGCTCTTGTACTACCGGAGATATGTCGATACAAACTGAATACGCAAAACATCTACAAAATTTAGCGCGTTTAAAAGTTGATAGCGCTTTTGTTTATAACTTTCAGGTTTATTCGAATTGTGCCACGAAACTTTACAGACCATCGCGGAGAGGCATTTTCTACTGAAGTACCAAGTTTCAGAAGTGCAGCTCTTGTACTGCCGGAGATATGACGATACAAACTGAATACGCAAAACATCAACAAATCTAAGCGCGTTTTAAAGTGGATATCGCTTTTGTTTATAACTTCCATATTTATTCGAATTGTGCCACGAAACTTTGCGGACAGTCGCGGAGACACATTTTCTACTGAAGTACCAAGTTTAAGAAGTGCAGCTCTTGTACTACCGGAGATATGTCGATACAAACTGAATACGCAAAACTTCAACAAAATTCAGCGCGTTTATAAGTTGATAGCGCTTTTGTTTATAACTTTCAGATGTATTCGAATTGTGCCACGAAACTTTGCAGACAGTCGCGGAGACACATTTTTAACTGAAGTACCAAGTTTCAGAAGTGCAGCTCTTGTACTCCCGGAGATATGTCGATACAAACTGAATACGCAAAACATCAACAAAATTTAGCGCGTTTTAAAGTTGATAGCACTTTTGTTTATAACTTCCACATTTATTCGAATTGTGAAACGAAACGTTGTAGACAGTCGCGGAGACACATTTTCTACTGAAGTACCAAGTTTCAGAAGTGCAGCTCTTGTACTACTGGATATGTGTCGATACAAACTGAATACGCAAAACATCTACAAAATTTAGTGCGTTTTAAAGTTGATAGCGCTTTTGTTTATAACTTCCACATTTATTCGAATTGTGCAACGAAACTTTGCCGACCGTCGCGGAGAGGCATTTTCTACTGAAGTACCAAGTTTCAGAAGTGCAGCTCTTGTACTACCGGAGATGTGTCGATACAAAATGAATACGCAAAACATCAACAAAATTTAGCGCGTTTTAAAGTTGATATCACTTTTGTTTATAACTTTCACATTTATTCGAATTGTGCCACGAAACGTTGCAGACCATCGCGAGGAGGCATTTACTACTGAAGTACCAAGTTTCAGAAGTGCAGCTCTTGTACTACCGGAGATATGTCGATACAAACTTAATACGCAAAACATCAACAAAATTTAGCGCGTTTTAGTTGATATCGCTTTCGTTTATAACTTGCACATTTATTCGAATTGTGAAACGAAACTTTGTAGACAGTCGTGGAGACACATTTATTACTGAAGTCCCAAATTTCAGAAGTGCAGCTCTTGTACTACCGGAGATATGTCGATACAAACTGAATACGCAAAACATCTACAAAATTTAGCGCGTTTAAAAGTTGATAGCGCTTTTGTTTATAACTTTCAGATTTATTCGAAATGTGCCACGAAACTTTACAGACCATCGCTAGGAGGCATTTTCTACTGAAGTACCAAGTTTCAGAAGTGCAGCTCTTGTACTGCCGGAGATATGTCGATACAAACTGAATACGCAAAACATCAACAAATCTAAGCGCGTTTTAAAGTGGATATCGCTTTTGTTTATAACTTCCACATTTATTCGAATTGTGCCACGAAACTTTGCGGACAGTCGCGGAGACACATTTTCTACTTGAGTACCAAGTTTAAAAAGTGCAGCTCTTGTACTACCGGAGATATGTCGATACAAACTGAATACGCAAAACATCAACAAAATTTAGTCGTTTATAAGTTGATAGCGCTTTTGTTTATAACTTTCAGATGTATTCGAATTGTGCCACGAAACTTTGCAGACCATCGCGGAGAGGCATTTTCTACTGAAGTACCAAGTTTCAGAAGTGCAGCTCTTGTACTACCGGAGATATGTCGATACAAACTGAATACGCAAAACATCAACAAAATTTAGCGCGTTTTAAAGTTGATATCGCTTTTGTTTATAACTTCCACATTTATTCGAATTGTGCCACGACACTTTGCAGACAGTCGCGGAGACACATTTTCTACTGAAGTACCAAGTTTCAGAAGTGCAGCTCTTGTACTACTGGAGATATGTCGATACAAACTGAATACGCAAAACATCAACAAAATTCAGCGCGTTTTCAAGTTGATAGCGCTTTTGTTTATAACTTCCACATTTATTCGAATTGTGAAACGAAACTTTGTAGACAGTCGCGGAGCCACATTTTCTACTGAAGTACCAAGTTTCAGAAGTGCAGCTCTTGTACTACCGGATATGTGTCGATACAAACTGAATACGCAAAACATCTACAAAAGTTAGTGCGTTTTAAAGTTGATAGCGCTTTTGTTTATAACTTCCACATTTATTCGAATTGTGCCACGAAACTTTGCAGACCGTCGCGGAGAGGCATTTTCTACTGAAGTACCAAGTTTCAGAAGTGCAGCTCTTGTACTGCTGGAGATAGGTCGATAAAAACTGAATACGCAAAACATCAACAAAATTTAACGCGTTTAAAAGTTGATAGCGCTTTTGTTTATAACTTTCAGATTTATTCGAATTGTGCCACGACACTTTGCAGACCATCGCGGAGAGGCATTTTCTACTGAAGTACCAGGTTTCAGAAGTGCAGCTCTTGTACTGCCGGAGATATGTCGATAAAAACTGAATACGCAAAACATAAACAAAATTTAGCGCGTTTTAAAGTTGGTATCGCTTTTGTTTATAACTTCCACATTTATTCGAATTGTGCCACGAAACTTTGCAGACCATCGCAGAGACACATTTTCTACTGAAGTACCAAGTTTCAGAAGTGCAGCTCTTGTACTGCCGGAGATATGTCGATACAAACTGAATACGCAAAACATCAACAAAATTTAGCGCGTTTTAAAGTTGATATAGCTTTTGATTATAACTTTCAGATTTATTCGAATTGTGCCACGAAACTTTGCAGACCATCGCGGAGAGGCATTTTCTACTGAAGTACCAAGTTTCAGAAGTGCAGCTCTTGTACTGCCGGAGATGTGTCGATACAAACTGAATACGCAAAACATCTACAAAATTTAGCGCGTTTTAAAGTTGATATCGCTTTTGTTTATAACTTCCACATTTATTCGAATTGTGCCACGAAACTTTGCAGACCATCGCGGAGAGGCATTTTTTACTGAAGTACCAAGTTTCAGAAGTGCAGGTCTTGTACTGCCGGAGATATGTCGATACAAACTGAATACGCAAAACATCAACAAAATTTAGCGCGTTTTAAAGTTGATATAGCTTTTGTTTATAACTTCCACATTTATTCGAATTGTGCCACGAAACTTTACAGACCATCGCAAGGAGGCATTTTCTACTGAAGTACCAAGTTTCAGAAGTGCAGCTCTTGTACTGCCGGAGATATGTCGATACAAACTGAATACGCAAAACATCTACACAATTTAACGCGTTTAAAAGATTATAGCGCTTTTGTTTATAACTTTTAGATTTATTCGAATTGTGCCACGACACTTTGCAGACCATCGCATAGAATCATTTTCTACTGAAGTACCAAGTTTCAGAAGTGCAGCGCTTGTACTACCGGAGATATGTCGATACAAACTGAATACGCAAAACACTTAGTAAATTTAGCGTGTTTAAAAGTTGATAGCGATTTTGTTTATAACTTTCAGATTTATTCGAATTGTGCCACGAAACTTTGCAGACCATCGCGGAGAAGCATTTTCTACTGAAGTACCAAGTTTCAGAAGTGCAGCTCTTGTACTGTCGGAGATATGTCGATACAAACTGAATACACAAAACATCAACAAAATTTAGCGCGTTTTAAAGTTGATATCGCTTTTGTTTATAACTTCCACATTTATTCGAATTGTGCCACGAAACTTTACAGACCATCGCGGGGAGGCATTTTCAACTGAAGTACCAAGTTTCAGAAGTGCAGCTCTTGTACTACCGGAGATGTGTCGATACAAACTTAATACGCAAAACATCAACAAAATTTAGCGCGTTTTAAAGTTGATATCGCTTTTGTTTATAACTTCCACATTTATTCGAATTGTGCCACGAAACTTTGCAGACCATCGCGGAGAGGCATTTTCTACTGAAGTACCAAGTTTCAGAAGTGCAGCTCTTGTACTGCCGGAGATATGTCGATACAAACTGAATACGCAAAACATCAACAAAATTTAGCGCGTTTTAAAGTTGATATCGCTTTTGTTTATAACTTCCACATTTATTCGAATTGTGCCACGAAACTTTACAGACCATCGCCGGGAAGCATTTTCTACTGAAGTACCAAGTTTGAGAAGTGCAGCTCTTGTACTACCGGAGATATGTCGATACAAACTGAATACGCAAAACATCTACAAAATTTAACGCGTTTAAAAGTTGATAGCGCTTTTGTTTATAACTTTCAGATTTATTCGAATTGTGCCACGACACTTTGCAGACCATCGCGGAGAGGCATTTTCTACTGAATTACCAAGTTTCAGAAGTGCAGCTCTTGTACTGCCGGAGATATGTCGATACAAACTGAATACGCAAAACATCAACAAAATTTAGCGCGTTTTAAAGTTGATATCGCTTTTGTTTATAACTTCCACATTTATTCGAACTGTGCCACGAAATTTTGCAGACCATCGCAAGGAGAAATTTTCTACTGAAGTACCAAGTTTCAGAAGTGCAGCTCTTGTACTACCAAAGATATGTCGATACAAACTGAATACGCAAAACATCAACAAAATTTAGCGGGTTTTAAAGTTGATAGCGCTTTTGTTTATAACTTCCACATTTATTCGAATTGTGAAACGAGACTTTGTAGAAAGTCGCGGAGACACATTTTCTACTGAAGTACCAAGTTTCAGAAGTGCAGCTCTTGTACCACCGGAGATGTGTCGATACAAACTGAATACGCAAAACATCTACAAAATTTAGTGCGTTTCAAAGTTGATAGCGCTTTTGTTTATAACTTCCACATTTATTCGAATTGTGCCACGAAACTTTACAGACCATCGCAAGGAGGCATTTTCTACTGAAGTACCAAGTTTGAGAAGTGCAGCTCTTGTACTGCCGGAGATATGTCGATACAAACTGAATACGCAAAACATCTACAAAATTTAACGCGTTTAAAAGTTGATAGCGCTTTTGTTTATAACTTTCAGATTTATTCGAATTGTGCCACGACACTTTGCAGACCATCGCGGAGAGGCATTTTCTACTGAAGTACCAGGTTTCAGAAGTGCAGCTCTTGTACTGCCGGAGATATGTCGATAAAAACTGAATACGCAAAACATAAACAAAATTTAGCGCGTTTTAAAGTTGGTATCGCTTTTGTTTATAACTTCCACATTTATTCGAATTGTGCCACGAAACTTTGCAGACCATCGCGGAGACACATTTTCTACTGAAGTACCAAGTTTCAGAAGTGCAGCTCTTGTACTGCCGGAGATATGTCGATACAAACTGAATACGCAAAACATCAACAAAATTTAGCGCGTTTTAAAGTTGATATAGCTTTTGATTATAACTTTCAGATTTATTCGAATTGTGCCACGAAACTTTGCAGACCATCGCGGAGAGGCATTTTCTACTGAAGTAACAAGTTTCAGAAGTGCAGCTCTTGTACTGCCGGAGATGTGTCGATACAAACTGAATACGCAAAACATCTACAAAATTTAGCGCGTTTTAAAGTTGATATCGCTTTTGTTTATAACTTCCACATTTATTCGAATTGTGCCACGAAACTTTGCAGACCATCGCGGAGAGGCATTTTTTACTGAAGTACCAAGTTTCAGAAGTGCAGCTCTTGTACTGCCGGAGATAGGTCGATACAAACTGAATACGCAAAACATCAACAAAATTTAGCGCGTTTTAAAGTTGATATAGCTTTTGTTTATAACTTCCACATTTATTCGAATTGTGCCACGAAACTTTACAGACCATCGCAAGGAGGCATTTTCTACTGAAGTACCAAGTTTCAGAAGTGCAGCTCTTGTACTACCGGAGATATGTCGATACAAACTGAATACGCAAAACATCTACAAAATTTAACGCCTTTAAAAGATTATAGCGCTTTTGTTTATAACTTTTAGATTTATTCGAATTGTGCCACGACAATTTGCAGACCATCGAATAGAATCATATTCTACTGAAGTACCAAGTTTCAGAAGTGCAGCTCTTGTACTACCGGAGATATGTCGATACAAACTGAATACGCAAAACACTTACAAAATTTAGCGCGTTTAAAAGTTGATAGCGATTTTGTTTATAACTTTCAGATTTATTCGAATTGTGCCACGAAACTTTGCAGACCATCGCGGAGAAGCATTTTCTACTGAAGTACCAAGTTTCAGAAGTGCAGCTCTTGTACTGCCGGAGATATGTCGATACAAACTGAATACGCAAAACATCAACAAAATTTAGCGCGTTTTAAAGTTGATATAGCTTTTGTTTATAACTTTCAGATTTATTCGAATTGTGCCACGAAACTTTGCAGACCATCGCGGAGAAGCATTTTCTACTGAAGTACCAAGTTTCAGAAGTGCAGCTCTTGTACTGCCGGAGATATGTCGATACAAACTGAATACGCAAAACATCTACAAAATTTAGCGCGTTTTAAAGTTGATATCGCTTTTGATTATAACTTCCACATTTATTCGAATTGTGCAACGAAACTTTGCAGACCATCGCGGAGAGGCATTTTTTACTGAAGTACCAAGTTTCAGAAGTGCAGCTCTTGTACTGCCGGAGATATGTCGATACAAACTGAATACGCAAAACATCAACAAAATTTAGCGCGTTTTAAAGTTGATATCGCTTTTGTTTATAACTTCCGCATTTATTCGAACTGTGCCACGAAATTTTGCAGACCATCGCAAGGAGAAATTTTCTACTGAAGTACCAAGTTTCAGAAGTGCAGCTCTTGTACTACCGGAGATATGTCGATACAAACTGAATACGCAAAACATCAACAAAATTTAGCGGGTTTTAAAGTTGATAGCGCTTTTGTTTATAACTTCAACATTTATTCGAATTGTGAAACGAAACTTTGTAGAATGTCGCGGAGACACATTTTCTACTGAAGTACCAAGTTTCAGAAGTGCAGCTCTTGTACCACCGGAGATGTGTCGATACAAACTGAATACGCAAAACATCTACAAAATTTAGTGCGTTTTAAAGTTGATATCGCTTTTGTTTATAACTTCCACATTTATTCGAATTGTGAAACGAAACTTTGTAGACAGTCGCGGAGACACATCTTCTACTGAAGTACCAAGTTTCAGAAGTGCAGCTCTTGTACTGCCGGAGATATGTCGATACAAACTGAATACGCAAAACATCTACAAAATTTAGTGCGTTTTAAAGTTGATAGCGCTTTTGTTTATAACTTCCACATTTATTCGAATTGTGCCACGAAACTTTACAGACCATCGCAAGGAGGCATTTTCTACTGAAGTACCAAGTTTGAGAAGTGCAGCTCTTGTACTGCCGGAGATATGTCGATACAAACTGAATACGCAAAACATCAACAAAATTTAGCGCGTTTTAAAGTTGATATCGCTTTTGTTTATAACTTCCACATTTATTCGAACTGTGCCACGAAATTTTGCAGACCATCGCAAGGAGAAATTTTCTACTGAAGTACCAAGTTTCAGAAGTGCAGCTCTTGTACTACCGGAGATATGTCGATACAAACTGAATACGCAAAACATCAACAAAATTTAGCGGGTTTTAAAGTTGATAGCGCTTTTGTTTATAACTTCCACATTTATTCGAATTGTGAAACGAGACTTTGTAGAATGTGGCGGAGACACATTTTCTACTGAAGTACCAAGTTTCAGAAGTGCAGCTCTTGTACCACCGGAGATGTGTCGATACAAACTGAATACGCAAAACATCTACAAAATTTAGTGCGTTTTAAAGTTGATAGCGCTTTTGTTTATAACTTCCACATTTATTCGAATTGTGCCACGAAACTTTACAGACCATCGCAAGGAGGCATTTTCTACTGAAGTACCAAGTTTGAGAAGTGCAGCTCTTGTACTACCGGAGATATGTCGATACAAACTGAATACGCAAAACATCTACAAAATTTAACGCGTTTAAAAGTTGATAGCGCTTTTGTTTATAAGTTTCAGATTTATTCGAATTGTGCCACGACACTTTGCAGACCATCGCGGAGAGGCATTTTCTACTGAAGTACCAGGTTTCAGAAGTGCAGCTCTTGTACTGCCGGAGATATGTCGATAAAAACTGAATACGCAAAACATAAACAAAATTTAGCGCGTTTTAAAGTTGGTATCGCTTTTGTTTATAACTTCCACATTTATTCGAATTGTGCCACGAAACTTTGCAGACCATCGCGGAGACACATTTTCTACTGAAGTACCAAGTTTCAGAAGTGCAGCTCTTGTACTGCCGGAGATATGTCGATACAAACTGAATACGCAAAACATCAACAAAATTTAGCGCGTTTTAAAGTTTATATAGCTTTTGATTATAACTTTCAGATTTATTCGAATTGTGCCACGAAACTTTGCAGACCATCGCGGAGAGGCATTTTCTACTGAAGTACCAAGTTTCAGAAGTGCAGCTCTTGTACTGCCGGAGATGTGTCGATACAAACTGAATACGCAAAACATCTACAAAATTTAGCGCGTTTTAAAGTTGATATCGCTTTTGTTTATAACTTCCACATTTATTCGAATTGTGCCACGAAACTTTGCAGACCATCGCGGAGAGGCATTTTTTACTGAAGTACCAAGTTTCAGAAGTGCAGCTCTTGTACTGCCGGAGATAGGTCGATACAAACTGAATACGCAAAACATCAACAAAATTTAGCGCGTTTTAAAGTTGATATAGCTTTTGTTTATAACTTCCACATTTATTCGAATTGTGCCACGAAACTTTACAGACCATCGCAAGGAGGCATTTTCAACTGAAGTACCAAGTTTCAGAAGTGCAGCTCTTGTACTACCGGAGATATGTCGATACAAACTGAATACGCAAAACATCTACAAAATTTAACGCCTTTAAAAGATTATAGCGCTTTTGTTTATAACTTTTAGATTTATTCGAATTGTGCCACGACACTTTGCAGACCATCGAATAGAATCATTTTCTACTGAAGTACCAAGTTTCAGAAGTGCAGCTCTTGTACTACCGGAGATATGTCGATACAAACTGAATACGCAAAACACTTACAAAATTTAGCGCGTTTAAAAGTTGATAGCGATTTTGTTTATAACTTTCAGATTTATTCGAATTGTGCCACGAAACTTTGCAGACCATCGCGGAGAAGCATTTTCTACTGAAGTACCAAGTTTCAGAAGTGCAGCTCTTGTACTGCCGGAGATATGTCGATACAAACTGAATACGCAAAACATCAACAAAATTTAGCGCGTTTTAAAGTTGATATAGCTTTTGTTTATAACTTTCAGATTTATTCGAATTGTGCCACGAAACTTTGCAGACCATCGCGGAGAGGCATTTTCTACTGAAGTACCAAGTTTCAGAAGTGCAGCTCTTGTACTGCCGGAGATGTGTCGATACAAACTGAATACGCAAAACATCTACAAAATTTAGCGCGTTTTAAAGTTGATATCGCTTTTGTTTATAACTTCCACATTTATTCGAATTGTGCCACGAAACTTTGCAGACCATCGCGGAGAGGCATTTTTTACTGAAGTACCAAGTTTCAGAAGTGCAGCTCTTGTACTGCCGGAGATAGGTCGATACAAACTGAATACGCAAAACATCAACAAAATTTAGCGCGTTTTAAAGTTGATATAGCTTTTGTTTATAACTTCCACATTTATTCGAATTGTGCCACGAAACTTTACAGACCATCGCAAGGAGGCATTTTCAACTGAAGTACCAAGTTTCAGAAGTGCAGCTCTTGTACTACCGGAGATATGTCGATACAAACTGAATACGCAAAACATCTACAAAATTTAACGCCTTTAAAAGATTATAGCGCTTTTGTTTATAACTTTTAGATTTATTCGAATTGTGCCACGACACTTTGCAGACCATCGAATAGAATCATTTTCTACTGAAGTACCAAGTTTCAGAAGTGCAGCTCTTGTACTACCGGAGATATGTCGATACAAACTGAATACGCAAAACACTTACAAAATTTAGCGCGTTTAAAAGTTGATAGCGATTTTGTTTATAACTTTCAGATTTATTCGAATTGTGCCACGAAACTTTGCAGACCATCGCGGAGAAGCATTTTCTACTGAAGTACCAAGTTTCAGAAGTGCAGCTCTTGTACTGCCGGAGATATGTCGATACAAACTGAATACGCAAAACATCAACAAAATTTAGCGCGTTTTAAAGTTGATATAGCTTTTGTTTATAACTTTCAGATTTATTCGAATTGTGCCACGAAACTTTGCAGACCATCGCGGAGAAGCATTTTCTACTGAAGTACCAAGTTTCAGAAGTGCAGCTCTTGTACTGCCGGAGATATGTCGATACAAACTGAATACGCAAAACATCTACAAAATTTAGCGCGTTTTAAAGTTGATATCGCTTTTGATTATAACTTCCACATTTATTCGAATTGTGCAACGAAACTTTGCAGACCATCGCGGAAAGGCATTTTTTACTGAAGTACCAAGTTTCAGAAGTGCAGCTCTTGTACTGCCGGAGATATGTCGATACAAACTGAATACGCAAAACATCAACAAAATTTAGCGCGTTTTAAAGTTGATATCGCTTTTGTTTATAACTTCCACATTTATTCGAACTGTGCCACGAAATTTTGCAGACCATCGCAAGGAGAAATTTTCTACTGAAGTACCAAGTTTCAGAAGTGCAGCTCTTGTACTACCGGAGATATGTCGATACAAACTGAATACGCAAAACATCAACAAAATTTAGCGGGTTTTAAAGTTGATAGCGCTTTTGTTTATAACTTCCACATTTATTCGAATTGTGAAACGAGACTTTGTAGAAAGTCGCGGAGACACATTTGCTACTGAAGTACCAAGTTTCAGAAGTGCAGCTCTTGTACCACCGGAGATGTGTCGATACAAACTGAATACGCAAAACATCTACAAAATTTAGTGCGTTTTAAAGTTGATAGCGCTTTTGTTTATAACTTCCACATTTATTCGAATTGTGCCACGAAACTTTACAGACCATCGCAAGGAGGCATTTTCTACTGAAGTACCAAGTTTGGGAAGTGCAGCTCTTGTACTGCCGGAGATATGTCGATACAAACTGAATACGCAAAACATCTACAAAATTTAACGCGTTTAAAAGTTGATAGCGCTTGCGTTTATAACTTTCAGATTTATTCGAATTGTGCCACGACACTTTGCAGACCATCGCGGAGAGGCATTTTCTACTGAAGTACCAGGTTTCAGAAGTGCAGCTCTTGTACTGCCGGAGATATGTCGATAAAAACTGAATACGCAAAACATAAACAAAATTTAGCGCGTTTTAAAGTTGGTATCGCTTTTGTTTATAACTTCCACATTTATTCGAATTGTGCCACGAAACTTTGCAGACCATCGCGGAGACACATTTTCTACTGAAGTACCAAGTTTCAGAAGTGCAGCTCTTGTACTGCCGGAGATATGTCGATACAAACTGAATACGCAAAACATCAACAAAATTTAGCGCGTTTTAAAGTTGATATAGCTTTTGATTATAACTTTCAGATTTATTCGAATTGTGCCACGAAACTTTGCAGACCATCGCGGAGAGGCATTTTCTACTGAAGTACCAAGTTTCAGAAGTGCAGCTCTTGTACCACCGGAGATGTGTCGATACAAACTGAATACGCAAAACATCTACAAAATTTAGCGCGTTTTAAAGTTGATATCGCTTTTGTTTATAACTTCCACATTTATTCGAATTGTGCCACGAAACTTTGCAGACCATCGCGGAGAGGCATTTTTTACTGAAGTACCAAGTTTCAGAAGTGCAGCTCTTGTACTGCCGGAGATAGGTCGATACAAACTGAATACGCAAAACATCAACAAAATTTAGCGCGTTTTAAAGTTGATATAGCTTTTGTTTATAACTTCCACATTTATTCGAATTGTGCCACGAAACTTTACAGACCATCGCAAGGAGGCATTTTCTACTGAAGTACCAAGTTTCAGAAGTGCAGCTCTTGTACTACCGGAGATATGTCGATACAAACTGAATACGCAAAACATCTGCAAAATTTAACGCCTTTAAAAGATTATAGCGCTTTTGTTTATAACTTTTAGATTTATTCGAATTGTGCCACGACACTTTGCAGACCATCGAATAGAATCATTTTCTACTGAAGTACCAAGTTTCAGAAGTGCAGCTCTTGTACTACCGGAGATATGTCGATACAAACTGAATACGCAAAACACTTACAAAATTTAGCGCGTTTAAAAGTTGATAGCGATTTTGTTTATAACTTTCAGATTTATTCGAATTGTGCCACGAAACTTTGCAGACCATCGCGGAGAAGCATTTTCTACTGAAGTACCAAGTTTCAGAAGTGCAGCTCTTGTACTGCCGGAGATATGTCGATACAAACTGACTACGCAAAACATCAACAAAATTTAGCGCGTTTTAAAGTTGATATAGCTTTTGTTTATAACTTTCAGATTTATTCGAATTGTGCCACGAAACTTTGCAGACCATCGCGGAGAAGCATTTTCTACTGAAGTACCAAGTTTCAGAAGTGCAGCTCTTGTACTGCCGGAGATATGTCGATACAAACTGAATACGCAAAACATCTACAAAATTTAGCGCGTTTTAAAGTTGATATCGCTTTTGATTATAACTTCCACATTTATTCGAATTGTGCAACGAAACTTTGCAGACCATCGCGGAGAGGCATTTTTTACTGAAGTACCAAGTTTCAGAAGTGCAGCTCTTGTACTGCCGGAGATATGTCGATACAAACTGAATACGCAAAACATCAACAAAATTTAGCGCGTTTTAAAGTTGATATCGCTTTTGTTTATAACTTCCACATTTATTCGAATTGTGCCACGAAACTTTACAGACCATCGCCGGGAGGCATTTTCTACTGAAGTACCAAGTTTGAGAAGTGCAGCTCTTGTACTGCCGGAGATATGTCGATACAAACTGAATACGCAAAACATCTACAAAATTTAGCGCGTTTTAAAGTTGATATCGCTTTTGTTTATAACTTCCACATTTATTCGAATTGTGAAACGAAACTTTGTAGACAGTCGCGGAGACATATTTTCTACTGAAGTACCAAGTTTCAGAAGTGCAGCTCGTGTACTACCGGAGATATGTCGATACAAACTGAATACGCAAAACATCTACAAAATTTAACGCGTTTAAAAGTTGATAGCGCTTTTGTTTATAACTTTCAGATTTATTCGAATTGTGCCACGACACTTTGCAGACCATCGCGGAGAGGAATTTTCTACTGAAGTACCAAGTTTCAGAAGTGCAGCTCTTGTACTGCCGGAGATATGTCGATACAAACTGAATACGCAAAACATCAACAAAATTTAGCGGGTTTTAAAGTTGATAGCGCTTTTGTTTATAACTTCCACATTTATTCGAATTGTGAAACGAAACTTTGTAGAATGTCGCGGAGACACATTTTCTACTGAAGTACCAAGTTTCAGAAGTGCAGCTCTTGTACCACCGGAGATGTGTCGATACAAACTGAATACGCAAAACATCTACAAAATTTAGTGCGTTTTAAAGTTGATATCGCTTTTGTTTATAACTTCCACATTTATTCGAATTGTGAAACGAAACTTTGTAGACAGTCGCGGAGACACATCTTCTACTGAAGTACCAAGTTTCAGAAGTGCAGCTCTTGTACTGCCGGAGATATGTCGATACAAACTGAATACGCAAAACATCTACAAAATTTAGTGCGTTTTAAAGTTGAAAGCGCTTTTGTTTATAACTTCCACATTTATTCGAATTGTGCCACGAAACTTTACAGACCATCGCAAGGAGGCATTTTCTACTGAAGTACGAAGTTTGAGAAGTGCAGCTCTTGTACTGCCGGAGATATGTCGATACAAACTGAATACGCAAAACATCTACAAAATTTAACGCGTTTAAAAGTTGATAGCGCTTTTGTTTATAACTTTCAGATTTATTCGAATTGTGCCACGACACTTTGCAGACCATCGCGGAGAGGCATTTTCTACTGAAGTACCAGGTTTCAGAAGTGCAGCTCTTGTACTGCCGGAGATATGTCGATAAAAACTGAATACGCAAAACATAAACAAAATTTAGCGCGTTTTAAAGTTGGTATCGCTTTTGTTTATAACTTCCACATTTATTCGAATTGTGCCACGAAACTTTGCAGACCATCGCGGAGACACATTTTCTACTGAAGTACCAAGTTTCAGAAGTGCAGCTCTTGTACTGCCGGAGATATGTCGATACAAACTGAATACGCAAAACATCAACAAAATTTAGCGCGTTTTAAAGTTGATATAGCTTTTGATTATAACTTTCAGATTTATTCGAATTGTGCTACGAAACTTTGCAGACCATCGCGGAGAGGCATTTTCTACTGAAGTACCAAGTTTCAGAAGTGCAGCTCTTGTACTGCCAGAGATGTGTCGATACAAACTGAATACGCAAAACATCTACAAAATTTAGCGCGTTTTAAAGTTGATATCGCTTTTGTTTATAACTTCCACATTTATTCGAATTGTGCCACGAAACTTTGCAGACCATCGCGGAGAGGCATTTTTTACTGAAGATCCAAGTTTCAGAAGTGCAGGTCTTGTACTGCCGGAGATATGTCGATACAAACTGAATACGCAAAACATCAACAAAATTTAGCGCGTTTTAAAGTTGATATAGCTTTTGTTTATAACTTCCACATTTATTCGAATTGTGCCACGAAACTTTACAGACCATCGCAAGGAGGCATTTACCACTGAAGTACCAAGTTTCAGAAGTGCAGCTCTTGTACTACCGGAGATATGTCGATACAAACTGAATACGCAAAACATCTACAAAATTTAACGCGTTTAAAAGATTATAGCGCTTTTGTTTATAACTTTCACATTTATTCGAAGTGTGCCACGACACTTTGCAGACTATCGAATAGAATCATTTTCTACTGAAGTACCAAGTTTCAGAAGTGCAGCTCTTGTACTACCGGAGATATGTCGATACAAACTGAATACGCAAAACACTTACAAAATTTAGCGCGTTTAAAAGTTGATAGCGATTTTGTTTATAACTTTCAGATTTATTCGAATTGTGCCACGAAACTTTGCAGACCATCGCGGAGAAGCATTTTCTACTGAAGTACCAAGTTTAAGAAGTGCAGCTCTTGTACTGCCGGAGATATGTCGATACAAACTGAATACGCAAAACATCAACAAAATTTAGCACGTTTTAAAGTTGATATAGCTTTTGTTTATAACTTCAACATTTATTCGAATTGTGCCACGAGACTTTACAGACCATCGCAAGGAGGCATTATCTACTGAAGTACCAAGTTTCAGAAGTGCAGCTCTTGTACTGCCGGAGATATGTCGATACAAACTGAATACGCAAAACATCTACACAATTTAACGCGTTTAAAAGATTATAGCGCTTTGTTTATAACTTTTAGATTTATTCGAATTGTGCCACGACACTTTGCAGACCATCGCATAGAATCATTTTCTACTGAAGTACCAAGTTTCAGAAGTGCAGCGCTTGTACTACCGGAGATATGTCGATACAAACTGAATACGCAAAACACTTAGTAAATTTAGCGTGTTTAAAAGTTGATAGCGATTTTGTTTATAACTTTCAGATTTATTCGAATTGTGCCACGAAACTTTGCAGACCATCGCGGAGAAGCATTTTCTACTGAAGTACCAAGTTTCAGAAGTGCAGCTCTTGTACTGTCGGAGATATGTCGATACAAACTGAATACACAAAACATCAACAAAATTTAGCGCGTTTTAAAGTTGATATCGCTTTTGTTTATAACTTCCACATTTATTCGAATTGTGCCACGAAACTTTACAGACCATCGCGGGGAGGCATTTTCAACTGAAGTACCAAGTTTCAGAAGTGCAGCTCTTGTACTACCGGAGATGTGTCGATACAAACTTAATACGCAAAACATCAACAAAATTTAGCGCGTTTTAAAGTTGATATCGCTTTTGTTTATAACTTCCACATTTATTCGAATTGTGCCACGAAACTTTGCAGACCATCGCGGAGAGGCATTTTCTACTGAAGTACCAAGTTTCAGAAGTGCAGCTCTTGTACTGCCGGAGATATGTCGATACAAACTGAATACGCAAAACATCAACAAAATTTAGCGCGTTTTAAAGTTGATATCGCTTTTGTTTATAACTTCCACATTTATTCGAATTGTGCCACGAAACTTTACAGACCATCGCCGGGAGGCATTTTCTACTGAAGTACCAAGTTTGAGAAGTGCAGCTCTTGTACTACCGGAGATATGTCGATACAAACTGAATACGCAAAACATCTACAAAATTTAACGCGTTTAAAAGTTGATAGCGCTTTTGTTTATAACTTTCAGATTTATTCGAATTGTGCCACGACACTTTGCAGACCATCGCGGAGAGGCATTATTACTGAATTACCAAGTTTCAGAAGTGCAGCTCTTGTACTGCCGGAGATATGTCGATACAAACTGAATACGCAAAACATCAACAAAATTTAGCGCGTTTTAAAGTTGATATCGCTTTTGTTTATAACTTCCACATTTATTCGAACTGTGCCACGAAATTTTGCAGACCATCGCAAGGAGAAATTTTCTACTGAAGTACCAAGTTTCAGAAGTGCAGCTCTTGTACTACCGGAGATATGTCGATACAAACTGAATACGCAAAACATCAACAAAATTTAGCGGGTTTTAAAGTTGATAGCGCTTTTGTTTATAACTTCCACATTTATTCGAATTGTGAAACGAGACTTTGTAGAAAGTCGCGGAGACACATTTTCTACTGAAGTACCAAGTTTCAGAAGTGCAGCTCTTGTACCACCGGAGATGTGTCGATACAAACTGAATACGCAAAACATCTACAAAATTTAGTGCGTTTTAAAGTTGATAGCGCTTTTGTTTATAACTTCCACATTTATTCGAATTGTGCCACGAAACTTTACAGACCATCGCAAGGAGGCATTTTCTACTGAAGTACCAAGTTTGAGATGTGCAGCTCTTGTACTGCCGGAGATATGTCGATACAAACTGAATACGCAAAACATCTACAAAATTTAACGCGTTTAAAAGTTGATAGCGCTTTTGTTTATAACTTTCAGATTTATTCGAATTGTGCCACAACACTTTGCAGACCATCGCGGAGAGGCATTTTCTACTGAAGTACCAGGTTTCAGAAGTGCAGCTCTTGTACTGCCGGAGATATGTCGATAAAAACTGAATACGCAAAACATAAAAAAAATTTAGCGCGTTTTAAAGTTGGTATCGCTTTTGTTTATAACTTCCACATTTATTCGAATTGTGCCACGAAACTTTGCAGACCATCGCGGAGACACATTTTCTACTGAAGTACCAAGTTTCAGAAGTGCAGCTCTTGTACTGCCGGAGATATGTCAAACAAACTGAATACGCAAAACATCAACAAAATTTAGCGCGTTTTAAAGTTGATATAGCTTTTGATTATAACTTTCAGATTTATTCGAATTGTGCCACGAAACTTTGCAGACCATCGCGGAGAGGCATTTTCTACTGAAGTACCAAGTTTCAGAAGTGCAGCTCTTGTACTGCCGGAGATGTGTCGATACAAACTGAATACGCAAAACATCTACAAAATTTAGCGCGTTTTAAAGTTGATATCGCTTTTGTTTATAACTTCCACATTTATTCGAATTGTGCCACGAAACTTTGCAGACCTTCGCGGAGAGGCATTATTTACTGAAGTACCAAGTTTCAGAATTGCAGCTCTTGTACTGCCGGAGATAGGTCGATACAAACTGAATACGCAAAACATCAACAAAATTTAGCGCGTTTTAAAGTTGATATAGCTTTTGTTTATAACTTCCACATTTATTCGAATTGTGCCACGAAACTTTACAGACCATCGCAAGGAGGCATTTTCTACTGAAGTACCAAGTTTCAGAAGTGCAGCTCTTGTACTACCGGAGATATGTCGATACAAACTGAATACGCAAAACATCTACAAAATTTAACGCCTTTAAAAGATTATAGCGCTTTTGTTTATAACTTTTAGATTTATTCGAATTGTGCCACGACACTTTGCAGACAATCGAATAGAATCATTTTCTACTGAAGTACCAAGTTTCAGAAGTGCAGCTCTTGTACTACCGGAGATATGTCGATACAAACTGAATACGCAAAACACTTACAAAATTTAGCGCGTTTAAAAGTTGATAGCGATTTTGTTTATAACTTTCAGATTTATTCGAATTGTGCCACGAAACTTTGCAGACCATCGCGGAGAAGCATTTTCTACTGAAGTACCAAGTTTCAGAAGTGCAGCTCTTGTACTGCCGGAGATATGTCGATACAAACTGAATACGCAAAACATCAACAAAATTTAGCGCGTTTTAAAGTTGATATAGCTTTTGTTTATAACTTTCAGATTTATTCGAATTGTGCCACGAAACTTTGCAGACCATCGCGGAGAAGCATTTTCTACTGAAGTACCAAGTTTCAGAAGTGCAGCTCTTGTACTGCCGGAGATATGTCGATACAAACTGAATACGCAAAACATCTACAAAATTTAGCGCGTTTTAAAGTTGATATCGCTTTTGATTATAACTTCCACATTTATTCGAATTGTGCAACGAAACTTTGCAGACCATCGCGGAGAGGCATTTTTTACTGAAGTACCAAGTTTCAGAAGTGCAGCTCTTGTACTGCCGGAGATATGTCGATACAAACTGAATACGCAAAACATCAACAAAATTTAGCGCGTTTTAAAGTTGATATAGCTTTTGTTTATAACTTCCACATTTATTCGAATTGTGCCACGAAACTTTACAGACCATCGCAAGAGGGCATTTTCTACTGAAGTACCAAGTTTCAGAAGTGCAGCTCTTGTACTACCGGAGATATGTCGATACAAACTGAATACGCAAAACATCTACAAAATTTAACGCGTTTAAAAGATTATAGCGCTTTTGTTTATAACTTTTAGATTTATTCGAATTGTGCCACGACACTTTGCAGACAATCGCATAGAATCATTTTCTACTGAAGTACCAAGTTTCAGAAGTGCAGCTCTTGTACTACCGGAGATATGTCGATACAAACTGAATACGCAAAACACTTAGTAAATTTAGCGTGTTTAAAAGTTGATAGCGATTTTGTTTTTAACTTTCAGATTTATTCGAATTGTGCCACGACACTTTGCAGACCATCGCGGAGAAGCATTTTCTACTGAAGTACCAAGTTTCAGAAGTGCAGCTCTTGTACTGTCGGAGATATGTCGATACAAACTGAATACACAAAACATCAACAAAATTTAGCGTGTTTAAAAGTTGATATCGCTTTTGTTTATAACTTCCACATTTATTCGAATTGTGCCACGAAACTTTACAGACCATCGCATAGAGGCATTTTCTACTGAAGTACCAAGTTTGAGAAGTGCAGCTCTTGTACTACCGGAGATATGTCGATACAAACTGAATACGCAAAACATCAACAAAATTTAGCGCGTTTTAAAGTTGATATCGCTTTTGTTTATAACTTGCACATTTATTCGAATTGTGCCCCGAAACTTTGTAGACAGTCGCGGAGACACATTTTCTACTGAAGTACCAAGTTTCAGAAGTGCAACTCTTGTACTACCGGAGATGTGTCGATACAAACTGAATACGCAAAACATCTACAAAATTTAGTGCGTTTTAAAGTTGATATCGCTTTTGTTTATAACTTCCACATTTATTCGAATTGTGCCACGAAACTTTGCAGACCGTCGCGGAGACACATTTTCTACTGAAGTACCAAGTTTCAGAAGTGCAGCTCTTGTACTGCCGGAGATATGTCGATACAAACTGAATACGCAAAACATCAACAAAATTTAGCGCGTTTTAAAGTTGATATAGCTTTTGTTTATAACTTTCAGATTTATTCGAATTGTGCCACGAAACTTTGCAGACAGTCGCGGAGACACATTTTCTACTGAAGTACCAAGTTTCAGAAGTGCAGCTCTTGTACTGCCGGAGATGTGTCGATACAAACTGAATACGAAAAACATCTACAAAATTTAGCGCGTTTTAAAGTTGATATCGCTTTTGTTTATAACTTCCACATTTATTCGAATTGTGCCACGAAACTTTGCAGACCATCGCGGAGAGGCATTTTTTACTGAAGTACCAAGTTTCAGAAGTGCAGCTCTTGTACTGCCGGAGATATGTCGATACAAACTGAATACGCAAAACATCAACAAAATTTAGCGCGTTTTAAAGTTGATATAGCTTTTGTTTATAACTTCCACATTTATTCGAATTGTGCCACGAAACTTTACAGACCATCGCAAGGAGGCCTTTCTACTGAAGTACCAAGTTTCAGAAGTGCAGCTCTTGTACTACCGGAGATATGTCGATACAAACTGAATACGCAAAACATCTACAAAATTTAACGCGTTTAAAAGATTATAGCGCTTTTGTTTATAACTTTTAGATTTATTCGAATTGTGCCACGACACTTTGCAGACCATCGAATAGAATCATTTTCTACTGAAGTATTAAGTTTCAGAAGTGCAGCTCTTGTACTGCCGGAGATATGTCGATACAAACTGAATACGCAAAACATCAACAAAATTTAGCGCGTTTTAAAGTTGATATCGCTTTTGTTTATAACTTCCACATTTATTCGAACTGTGCCACGAAATTTTGCAGACCATCGCAAGGAGAAATTTTCTACTGAAGTACCAAGTTTCAGAAGTGCAGCTCTTGTACTGCCGGAGATATGTCGATACAAACTGAATACGCAAAACATCAACAAAATTTAGCGGGTTTTAAAGTTGATAGCGCTTTTGTTTATAACTTTCACATTTATTCGAATTGTGAAACGAAACTTTGTAAGAAAGTCGCGGAGACACATTTTCTACTGAAGTACCAAGTTTCAGAAGTGCAGCTCTTGTACCACCGGAGATGTGTCGATACAAACTGAATACGCAAAACATCTACAAAATTTAGTGCGTTTTAAAGTTGATATCGCTTTTGTTTATAACTTCCACATTTATTCGAATTGTGCCACGAAACTTTGCAGACCATCGCGGAGAAGCATTTTCTACTGAAGTACCAAGTTTCAGAAGTGCAGCTCTTGTACTGCCGGAGATATGTCGATACAAACTGAATACGCAAAACATCTACAAAATTTAGCGCGTTTTAAAGTTGATATCGCTTTTGATTATAACTTCCACATTTATTCGAATTGTGCAACGAAACTTTGCAGACCATCGCGGAGAGGCATTTTTTACTGAAGTACCAAGTTTCAGAAGTGCAGCTCTTGTACTGCCGGAGATATGTCGATACAAACTGAATACGCAAAACATCAACAAAATTTAGCGCGTTTTAAAGTTGATATAGCTTTTGTTTATAACTTCCACATTTATTCGAATTGTGCCACGAAACTTTACAGACCATCGCAAGAGGGCATTTTCTACTGAAGTACCAAGTTTCAGAAGTGCAGCTCTTGTACTACCGGAGATATGTCGATACAAACTGAATACGCAAAACATCTACAAAATTTAACGCGTTTAAAAGATTATAGCGCTTTTGTTTATAACTTTTAGATTTATTCGAATTGTGCCACGACACTTTGCAGACAATCGCATAGAATCATTTTCTACTGAAGTACCAAGTTTCAGAAGTGCAGCTCTTGTACTACCGGAGATATGTCGATACAAACTGAATACGCAAAACACTTAGTAAATTTAGCGTGTTTAAAAGTTGATAGCGATTTTGTTTTTAACTTTCAGATTTATTCGAATTGTGCCACGACACTTTGCAGACCATCGCGGAGAAGCATTTTCTACTGAAGTACCAAGTTTCAGAAGTGCAGCTCTTGTACTGTCGGAGATATGTCGATACAAACTGAATACACAAAACATCAACAAAATTTAGCGCGTTTAAAAGTTGATATCGCTTTTGTTTATAACTTCCACATTTATTCGAATTGTGCCACGAAACTTTACAGACCATCGCATAGAGGCATTTTCTACTGAAGTACCAAGTTTGAGAAGTGCAGCTCTTGTACTACCGGAGATATGTCGATACAAACTGAATACGCAAAACATCAACAAAATTTAGCGCGTTTTAAAGTTGATATCGCTTTTGTTTATAACTTGCACATTTATTCGAATTGTGCCCCGAAACTTTGTAGACAGTCGCGGAGACACATTTTTTACTGAAGTACCAAGTTTCAGAAGTGCAACTCTTGTACTACCGGAGATGTGTCGATACAAACTGAATACGCAAAACATCTACAAAATTTAGTGCGTTTTAAAGTTGATATCGCTTTTGTTTATAACTTCCACATTTATTCGAATTGTGCCACGAAACTTTGCAGACCGTCGCGGAGACACATTTTCTACTGAAGTACCAAGTTTCAGAAGTGCAGCTCTTGTACTGCCGGAGATATGTCGATACAAACTGAATACGCAAAACATCAACAAAATTTAGCGCGTTTTAAAGTTGATATAGCTTTTGTTTATAACTTTCAGATTTATTCGAATTGTGCCACGAAACTTTGCAGACAGTCGCGGAGACACATTTTCTACTGAAGTACCAAGTTTCAGAAGTGCAGCTCTTGTACTGCCGGAGATGTGTCGATACAAACTGAATACGAAAAACATCTACAAAATTTAGCGCGTTTTAAAGTTAATATCGCTTTTGTTTATAACTTCCACATTTATTCGAATTGTGCCACGAAACTTTGCAGACCATCGCGGAGAGGCATTTTTTACTGAAGTACCAAGTTTCAGAAGTGCAGCTCTTGTACTGCCGGAGATATGTCGATACAAACTGAATACGCAAAACATCAACAAAATTTAGCGCGTTTTAAAGTTGATATAGCTTTTGTTTATAACTTCCACATTTATTCGAATTGTGCCACGAAACTTTACAGACCATCGCAAGGAGGCCTTTCTACTGAAGTACCAAGTTTCAGAAGTGCAGCTCTTGTACTACCGGAGATATGTCGATACAAACTGAATACGCAAAACATCTACAAAATTTAACGCGTTTAAAAGATTATAGCGCTTTTGTTTATAACTTTTAGATTTATTCGAATTGTGCCACGACACTTTGCAGACCATCGAATAGAATCATTTTCTACTGAAGTATTAAGTTTCAGAAGTGCAGCTCTTGTACTGCCGGAGATATGTCGATACAAACTGAATACGCAAAACATCAACAAAATTTAGCGCGTTTTAAAGTTGATATCGCTTTTGTTTATAACTTCCACATTTATTCGAACTGTGCCACGAAATTTTGCAGACCATCGCAAGGAGAAATTTTCTACTGAAGTACCAAGTTTCAGAAGTGCAGCTCTTGTACTGCCGGAGATATGTCGATACAAACTGAATACGCAAAACATCAACAAAATTTAGCGGGTTTTAAAGTTGATAGCGCTTTTGTTTATAACTTTCACATTTATTCGAATTGTGAAACGAAACTTTGTAAGAAAGTCGCGGAGACACATTTTCTACTGAAGTACCAAGTTTCAGAAGTGCAGCTCTTGTACCACCGGAGATGTGTCGATACAAACTGAATACGCAAAACATCTACAAAATTTAGTGCGTTTTAAAGTTGATATCGCTTTTGTTTATAACTTCCACATTTATTCGAATTGTGCCACGAAACTTTGAAGACCGTCGCGGAGAGGCATTTTCTACTGAAGTACCAAGTTTCAGAAGTGCAGCTCTTGTACTACCGGAGATGTGTCGATACAAACTTAATACGCAAAACATCTACAAAATTTAGTGCGTTTTAAAGTTGATATCGCTTTTGTTTATAACTTCCACATTTATTCGAATTGTGAAACGAAACTTTGTAGACAGTCGCGGAGACACATTTTCTACTGAAGTACCAAGTTTCAGAAGTGCAGCTCTTGTACTACCGGAGATATGTCGATACAAACTGAATACGAAAAACATCTACAAAATTTAGCGCGTTTAAAAGTTGATATCGCTTTTGTTTATAACTTTCAGATTTATTAGAATTGTGCCACGACACTTTGCAGACCATCGCATAGAGGCATTTTCTACTGAAGTACCAAGTATCAGTAGTGCAGCTCTTGTACTACCGGTATATGTCGATACAAACTGAATACGCAAAACATCTACAAAATTTAGCGCGTTTAAAAGTTGATAGCGCTTTTGTTTATAACTTTCAGATTTATTCGAATTGTGCCACGAAACTTTGCAGACCATCGCGGAGAGGCATTTTTTTACTGAAGTACCAAGTTTCAGAAGTGCAGCTCTTGTACTGCCGGAGATATGTCGATAAAACTGAATACGCAAAACATCAACAAAATTTAGCGCGTTTTAAAGTTGATATCGCTTTTGTTTATAACTTCCACATTTATTTGAATTGTGCCACGAAACTTTGCAGACCATCGCGGAGAGGCATTTTCTACTGAAGTACCAAGTTTCAGAAGTGCAGCTCTTGTACTGCCGGAGATATGTCGATACAAACTGAATACGCAAAACATCAACAAAATTTAGCGCGTTTTAAAGTTGATATCGCTTTTGTTTATAACTTCCACATTTATTCGAATTGTGCCACGAAACTTTACAGACCATCGCCGGGAGGCATTTTCTACTGAAGTACCAAGTTTGAGAAGTGCAGCTCTTGTACTGCCGGAGATATGCCGATACAAACTGAATACGCAAAACATCTACAAAATTTAGCGCGTTTTAAAGTTGATATCGCTTTTGTTTATAACTTCTACATTTATTCGAATTGTGAAACGAAACTTTGTAGACAGTCGCGGAGACACATTTTCTACTGAAGTACCAAGTTTCAGAAGTGCAGCTCTTGTACTACCGGAGATATGTCGATACAAACTGAATACGCAAAACATCTACAAAATTTAACGCGTTTAAAAGTTGATAGCGCTTTTGTTTATAACTTTCAGATTTATTCGAATTGTGCCACGACACTTTGCAGACCATCGCGGAGAGGCATTTTCTACTGAAGTACCAAGTTTCAGAAGTGCAGCTCTTGTACTGCCGGAGATATGTCGATACAAACTGAATACGCAAAACATCAACAAAATTTAGCGCGTTTTAAAGTTGATATCGCTTTTGTTTATAACTTCCACATTTATTCGAACTGTGCCACGAAATTTTGCAGACCATCGCAAGGAGAAATTTTCTACTGAAGTACCAAGTATCAGAAGTGCATCTCTTGTACTACCGGAGATATGTCGATACAAACTGAATACGCAAAACATCAACAAAATTTAGCGGGTTTTAAAGTTGATAGCGCTTTTGTTTATAACTTCCACATTTATACGAATTGTGAAACGAAACTTTGTAGAAAGTCGCGGAGACACATTTTCTACTGAAGTACCAAGTTTCAGAAGTGCAGCTCTTGTACCACCGGAGATGTGTCGATACAAACTGAATACGCAAAACATCTACAAAATTTAGTGCGTTTTAAAGTTGATAGCGCTTTTGTTTATAACTTCAACATTTATTCGAATTGTGCCACGAAACTTTACAGACCATCGCAAGGAGGCATTTTCTACTGAAGTACCAAGTTTGAGAAGTGCAGCTCTTGTACTGCCGGATATATGTCGATACAAACTGAATACGCTAAACATCTACAAAATTTAACGCGTTTAAAAGTTGATAGCGCTTTTGTTTATAACTTTCAGATTTATTCGAATTGTGCCACGACACTTTGCAGACCATCGCGGAGAGGCATTTTCTACTGAAGTACTAGGTTTCAGAAGTGCAGCTCTTGTACTGCCGGAGATATGTCGATACAAACTGAATACGCAAAACATCAACAAAATTTAGCGCGTTTTAAAGTTGGTATCGCTTTTGTTTATAACTTCCACATTTATTCGAATTGTGCCACGAAACTTTGCAGACCATCGCGGAGAGGCATTTTCTACTGAAGTACCAGGTTTCAGAAGTGCAGCTCTTGTACTGCCGGAGATATGTCGATACAAACTGAATACGCAAAACATCAACAAAATTTAGCGCGTTTTAAAGTTGATATAGCTTTTGTTTATAACTTTCAGATTTATTCGAATTGTGCCACGAAACTTTGCAGACCATCGCGGAGATACATTTTCTACTGAAGTACCAAGTTTCAGAAGTGCAGCTCTTGTACTGCCGGAGATGTGTCGATACAAACTGAATACGAAAAAAATCTACAAAATTTAGCGCGTTTTAAAGTTGATATCGCTTTTGTTTATAACTTCCACATTTATTCGAATTGTGCCACGAAACTTTGCAGACCATCGCGGAGAGGCATTTTTTACTGAAGTACCAAGTTTCAGAAGTGCAGCTCTTGTACTGCCGGAGATATGTCGATACAAACTGAATACGCAAAACATCAACAAAATTTAGCGCGTTTTCAAGTTGATATAGCTTTTGTTTATAACTTCCACATTTATTCGAATTGTGCCACGAAACTTTACAGACCATAACAAGGAGGCCTTTCTACTGAAGTACCAAGTTTCGAAAGTGCAGCTCTTGTACTACCGGAGATATGTCGATACAAACTGAATACGCAAAACATCTACAAAATTTAACGCGTTTAAAAGATTATAGCGCTTTTGTTTATAACTTTTAGATTTATTCGAATTGTGCCACGACACTTTGCAGACCATCGAATAGAATCATTTTCTAATGAAGTATTAAGTTTCAGAAGTGCAGCTCTTGTACTGCCGGAGATATGTCGATACAAACTGAATACGCAAAACATCAACAAAATTTAGCGCGTTTTAAAGTTGATATCGCTTTTGTTTATAACTTCCACATTTATTCGAACTGTGCCACGAAATTTTGCAGACCATCGCAAGGAGAAATTTTCTACTGAAGTACCAAGTTTCAGAAGTGCAGCTCTTGTACCACCGGAGATGTGTCGATACAAACTGAATACGCAAAACATCTACAAAATTTAGTGCGTTTTAAAGTTGATATCGCTTTTGTTTATAACTTCCACATTTATTCAAATTGTGCCACGAAACTTTGAAGACCGTCGCGGAGAGGCATTTCCAACTGAAGTACCAAGTTTCAGAAGTGCAGCTCTTGTACTACCGGAGATGTGTCGATACAAACTTAATACGCAAAACATCTACAAAATTTAGTGCGTTTTAAAGTTGATATCGCTTTTGTTTATAACTTCCACATTTATTCGAATTGTGAAACGAAACTTTGTAGACAGTCGCGGAGACACATTTTCTACTGAAGTACCAAGTTTCAGAAGTGCAGCTCTTGTACTACCGGAGATATGTCGATACAAACTGAATACGAAAAACATCTACAAAATTTAGCGCGTTTAAAAGTTGATATCGCTTTTGTTTATAACTTTCAGATTTATTAGAATTGTGCCACGACACTTTGCAGACCATCGCATAGAGGCATTGTCTACTGAAGTACCAAGTTTCAGTAGTGCAGCTCTTGTACTACCGGAGATATGTCGATACAAACTGAATACGCAAAACATCTACAAAATTTAGCGCGTTTAAAAGTTGATAGCGCTTTTGTTTATAACTTTCAGATTTATTCGAATTGTGCCACGAAACTTTGCAGACCATCGCGGAAAGGCATTTTCTACTGAAGTACTAAGTTTCAGAAGTGCAGCTCTTGTACTGCCGGAGATATGTCGATACAAACTGAATACGCAAAACATCAACAAAATTTAGCGCGTTTTAAAGTTGATATCGCTTTTGTTTATAACTTCCACATTTATTCAAATTGTGCCACGAAACTTTGCAGACCATCGCGGAGAGGCATTTTCTACTGAAGTACCAAGTTTCAGAAGTGCAGCTCTTGTACTGCCGGAGATATGTCGATACAAACTGAATAAGCAAAACATCAACAAAATTTAGCGCGTTTTAAAGTTGATATCGCTTTTGTTTATAACTTCCACATTTATTCGAATTGTGCCACGAAACTTTACAGACCATCGCCGGGAGGCATTTTCTACTGAAGTACCAAGTTTGAGAAGTGCAGCCCCTTTACTGCCGGAGATATGTCGATACAAACTGAATACGCAAAACATCTACAAAATTAAGCGCGTTTTAAAGTTGATATCGCTTTTGTTTATAACTTCCACATTTATTCGAATTGTGAAACGAAACTTTGTAGACAGTCGCGGAGACACATTTTCTACTGAAGTACCAAGTTTCAGAAGTGCAGCTCTTGTACTACCGGAGATATGTCGATACAAACTGAATACGCAAAACATCTACAAAATTTAACGCGTTTAAAAGTTGATAGCGCTTTTGTTTATAACTTTCAGATTTATTCGAATTGTGCCCCGAAACTTTGCAGACCATCGCAAGGAGAAATTTTCTACTGAAGTACCAAGTATCAGAAGTGCAGCTCTTGTACTACCGGAGATATGTCGATACAAACTGAATACGCAAAACATCAACAAAATTTAGCGGGTTTTAAAGTTGATAGCGCTTTTGTTTATAACTTCCACATTTATACGAATTGTGAAACGAAACTTTGTAGAAAGTCGCGGAGACACATTTTCTACTGAAGTACCAAGTTTCAGAAGTGCAGCTCTTGTACTACCGGAGATGTGTCGATACAAACTGAATACGCAAAACATCTACAAAATTTAGTGCGTTTAAAGGTGATAGCGCTTTTGTTTATAACTTTCACATTTATTCGAATTGTGCCACGAAACTTTACAGACCATCGCAAGGAGGCATTTTCTACTGAAGTACCAAGTTTGAGAAGTGCAGCTCTTGTACTGCCGGATATATGTCGATACAAACTGAATACGCAAAACATCTACAAAATTTAACGCGTTTAAAAGTTGATAGCGCTTTTGTTTATAACTTTCAGATTTATTCGAATTGTGCCACGACACTTTGCAGACCATCGCGGAGAGGCATTTTCTACTGAAGTACCAGGTTTCAGAAGTGCAGCTCTTGTACTGCCGGAGATATGTCGATACAAACTGAATACGCAAAACATCAACAAAATTTAGCGCGTTTTAAAGTTGGTATCGCTTTTGTTTATAACTTCCACATTTATTCGAATTGTGCCACGAAACTTTGCAGACCATCGCGGAGACACATTTTCTACTGAAGTACCAAGTTTCAGAAGTGCAGCTCTTGTACTGCCGGAGATATGTCGATACAAACTGAATACGCAAAACATCAACAAAATTTAGCGCGTTTTAAAGTTGATATAGCTTTTGTTTATAACTTTCAGATTTATTCGAATTGTGCCACGAAACTTTGCAGACCATCGCGGAGAGGCATTTTCTACTGAAGTACCAAGTTTCAGAAGTGCAGCTCTTGTACTACCGGAGATATGTCGATACAAACTGAATACGCAAAACATCTACAAAATTTAACGCGTTTAAAAGATTATAGCGCTTTTGTTTATAACTTTTAGATTTATTCGAATTGTGCCACGACACTTTGCAGACCATCGAATAGAATCATTTTCTACTGAAGTATTAAGTTTCAGAAGTGCAGCTCTTGTACTACCGGAGATATGTCGATACAAACTGAATACGCAAAACACTTACAAAATTTAGCGCGTTTAAAAGTTGATAGCGATTTTGTTTATAACTTTCAGATTTATTCGAATTGTGCCACGAAACTTTGCAGACCATCGCGGAAAGGCATTTTCTACTGAAGTACTAAGTTTCAGAAGTGCAGCTCTTGTACTGCCGGAGATATGTCGATACAAACTGAATACGCAAAACATCAACAAAATTTAGCGCGTTTTAAAGTTGATATCGCTTTTGTTTATAACTTCCACATTTATTCAAATTGTGCCACGAAACTTTGCAGACCATCGCGGAGAGGCATTTTCTACTGAAGTACCAAGTTTCAGAAGTGCAGCTCTTGTACTGCCGGAGATATGTCGATACAAACTGAATACGCAAAACATCAACAAAATTTAGCGCGTTTTAAAGTTGATATCGCTTTTGTTTATAACTTCCACATTTATTCGAATTGTGCCACGAAACTTTACAGACCATCGCCGGGAGGCATTTTCTACTGAAGTACCAAGTTTGAGAAGTGCAGCTCTCGATACTGCCGGAGATATGTCGATACAAACTGAATACGCAAAACATCTACAAAATTAAGCGCGTTTTAAAGTTGATATCGCTTTTGTTTATAACTTCCACATTTATTCGAATTGTGAAACGAAACTTTGTAGACAGTCGCGGAGACACATTTTCTACTGAAGTACCAAGTTTCAGAAGTGCAGCTCTTGTACTACCGGAGATATGTCGATACAAACTGAATACGCAAAACATCTACAAAATTTAACGCGTTTAAAAGTTGATAGCGCTTTTGTTTATAACTTTCAGATTTATTCGAATTGTGCCCCGAAACTTTGCAGACCATCGCAAGGAGAAATTTTCTACTGAAGTACCAAGTATCAGAAGTGCAGCTCTTGTACTACCGGAGATATGTCGATACAAACTGAATACGCAAAACATCAACAAAATTTAGCGGGTTTTAAAGTTGATAGCGCTTTTGTTTATAACTTCCACATTTATACGAATTGTGAAACGAAACTTTGTAGAAAGTCGCGGAGACACATTTTCTACTGAAGTACCAAGTTTCAGAAGTGCAGCTCTTGTACTACCGGAGATGTGTCGATACAAACTGAATACGCAAAACATCTACAAAATTTAGTGCGTTTAAAGGTGATAGCGCTTTTGTTTATAACTTTCACATTTATTCGAATTGTGCCACGAAACTTTACAGACCATCGCAAGGAGGCATTTTCTACTGAAGTACAAAGTTTGAGAAGTGCAGCTCTTGTACTGCCGGATATATGTCGATACAAACTGAATACGCAAAACATCTACAAAATTTAACGCGTTTAAAAGTTGATAGCGCTTTTGTTTATAACTTTCAGATTTATTCGAATTGTGCCACGACACTTTGCAGACCATCGCGGAGAGGCATTTTCTACTGAAGTACCAGGTTTCAGAAGTGCAGCTCTTGTACTGCCGGAGATATGTCGATACAAACTGAATACGCAAAACATCAACAAAATTTAGCGCGTTTTAAAGTTGGTATCGCTTTTGTTTATAACTTCCGCATTTATTCGAATTGTGCCACGAAACTTTACAGACCATCGCAAGGAGGCATTTTCTACTGAAGTACCAAGTTTGAGAAGTGCAGCTCTTGTACTGCCGGAGATATGTCGATACAAACTGAATACGCAAAACATCTACAAAATTTAGTGCGTTTTAAAGTTGATATCGCTTTTGTTTATAACTTCTACATGTATTCGAATTGTGAAACGAAACTTTGTAGACAGTCGCGGAGACAAATTTTCTACTGAAGTACCAAGTTTCAGAAGTGCAGCTCTTGTACTACCGGAGATATGTCGATACAAACTGAATACGCAAAACATCTACAAAATTTAGCGCGTTTGAAAGTTAATAGCGCTTTTGTTTATAACTTTCAGATTTATTCGAATTGTGCCACGAAACTTTGCAGACCATCGCAGAGAGGCATTTTCTACTGAAGTACCAAGTTTCAGAAGTGCAGCTCTTGTACTGCCGGAGATATGTCGATACAAACTGAATACGCAAAACATCAACAAAATTTAGCGCGTTTTAAAGTTGGTATCGCTTTGGTTTATAACTCCCACATTTATTCGAATTGTGCCACGAAACTTTGCAGACCATCGCGGGGACACATTTTCTATATAAGTCCCAAGTTTCAGAAGTGCAGCTCTTGTACTGCCGGAGATATGTCGATACAAACTGAATACGCAAAACATCAACAAAATTTAGCGCGTTTTAAAGTTGATATAGCTTTTGTTTATAACTTTCAGATTTATTCGAATTGTGCCACGAAACTTTGCAGACCATCGCGGAGAGGCATTTTCTACTGAAGTACCAAGTTTCAGAAGTGCAGCTCTTGTACTGCCGGAGATATGTCGATACAAACTGAATACACAAAACATCAACAAAATTTAGCGCGTTTTAAAGTTGATATCGCTTTTGTTTATAACTTCCACATTTATTCGAATTGTGCCACGAAACTTTACAGACAATCGCGGGGAGGCATTTTCAACTGAAGTACGAAGTTCGAGAAGTGCAGCTCTTGTACTACCGGAGATATGTCGATACAAACTGAATACGCAAAACATCAACAAAATTTAGCGCGTTTTAAAGTTGATATCGCTTTTGTTTATAACTTGCACATTTATTCGAATTGTGAAACGAAACTTTGTAGACAGTCGCGGAGACACATTTTCTACTGAAGTACCAAGTTTCAGAAGTCCAGATCTGGTACTACCGGAGATGTGTCGATACAAACTGAATACGCAAAACATCTACAAAATTTAGTACGTTTTAAAGTTGAAAGCGCTTTTGTTTATAACTTCCACATTTATTCGAATTGTGAAACGAAACTTTGTAGACAGTCGCGGAGACACATTTTCTACTGAAGTTAAGTTTCAGAAGTGCAGCTCTTGTACCACCGGAGATGTGTCGATACAAACTGAATACGCAAAACATCTACACAATTTAGTGCGTTTTAAAGTTGATATAGCGTTTGTTTATAACTTCCACATTTATTCGAATTGTGCCACGAAACTTTAAAGACCATCGCGGGGAGGCATTTTTTACTGAAGTACCAAGTTTGAGAAGTGCAGCTCTTGTACTGCCGGAGATATGTCGATACAAACTGAATACGCAAAACATCTACAAAATTTAGTGCGTTTTAAAGTTGATATCGCTTTTGTTTATAACTTCCACATTTATTAGAATTGTGAAACGAAACTTTGTAGACAGTCGCGGAGACACATTTCCTACTGAAGTACCAAGTTTCAGAAGTGCAGCTCTTGTACTACCGGAGATATGTCGATACAAACTGAATACGCAAAACATCTACAAAATTTAGCGCGTTTAAAAGTTGATAGCGCTTTTGTTTATAACTTTCAGATTTATTCGAATTGTGCCACGAAACTTTGCAGCCAATCGCGGAGAGGCATTTTCTACAGAAGTACCAAGTTTCAGAAGTGCAGCTCTTGTACTACCGGAGATATGTCGATACAAACTGAATACGCAAAACATCAAAAAAATTTAGCGCGTTTTAAAGTTGATATAGCTTTTGTTTATAACTTTCACATTTATTCGAATTGTGCCACGAAACTTTACAGACCATCGCAAGGAGGCATTTCCTACTGAAGTACCAAGTTTCAGAAGTGCAGCTCTTGTACTACCGGAGATATGTCGATACAAACTGAATACGCAAAACATCTACAAAATTTAGCGCGTTTAAAAGTTGATAGCGCTTTTGTTTATAACTTTCAGATTTATTCGAATGGTGCCACGAAACTTTGCAGACCATCGCAGAGAGGCATTTTCTACTGAAGTACCAAGTTTCAGAAGTGCAGCTCTTGTACTGCCGGAGATATGTCGATACAAACTGAATACGCAAAACATCAAAAAAATTTAGCGATTTTTAAAGTTGATATAGCTTTTGTTTATAACTTCCACATTTATTCGAATTGTGCCACGAAACTTTGCAGACCATCGCAAGGAGGCATTTTCTACTAGAATACCAAGTTGTAGAAGTGCAGCTCTTGTACTGCCGGAGATATGTCGATACAAACTGAATACGCAAAACATCTACAAAATTTAGTGCGTTTTAAAGTTGATATCGCTTTTGTTTATAACTTCCACATTTATTAGAATTGTGAAACGAAACTTTGTAGACAGTCGCGGAGACACATTTCCTACTGAAGTACCAAGTTTCAGAAGTGCAGCTCTTGTACTGCCGGAGATATGTCGATACAAACTGAATACGCAAAACATCTACAAAATTTAGCGCGTTTAAAAGTTGATAGCGCTTTTGTTTATAACTTTCAGATTTATTCGAATTGTGCCACGAAACTTTGCAGCCAATCGCGGAGAGGCATTTTCTACTGAAGTACCAAGTTTCAGAAGTGCAGCTCTTGTACTACCGGAGATATGTCGATACAAACTGAATACGCAAAACATCAACAAAATTTAGCGCGTTTTAAAGTTGATATCGCTTTTGTTTATAACTTCCACATTTATTCGAATTGTGCCACGAAACTTTGCAGACCATCGCGGAGAGGCATTTTCTACTGAAGTACCAAGTTTCAGAAGTGCAGCTCTTGTACTGCCGGAGATATGTCGATACAAACTGAATACGCAAAACATCAAAAAAATTTAGCGCGTTTTAAAGTTGATATAGCTTTTGTTTATAACTTCCACATTTATTCGAATTGTGCCACGAAACTTTACAGACCATCGCAAGGAGGCATTTTCTACTGAAGTACCAAGTTGTAGAAGTGCAGCTCTTGTACTGCCGGAGATATGTCGATACAAACTGAATACGCAAAACATCTACAAAATTTAGTGCGTTTTAAAGTTGATATCGCTTTTGTTTATAACTTCCACATTTATTAGAATTGTGAAACGAAACTTTGTAGACAGTCGCGGAGACACATTTCCTACTGAAGTACCAAGTTTCAGAAGTGCAGCTCTTGTACTACCGGAGATATGTCGATACAAACTGAATACGCAAAACATCTAAAAAATTTAGCGCGTTTAAAAGTTGATAGCGCTTTTGTTTATAACTTTCAGATTTATTCGAATTGTGCCACGAAACTTTGCAGACCATCGCGGAGAGGCATTTTCTACTGAAGTACCAAGTTTCAGAAGTGCAGCTCTTGTACTGCCGGAGATATGTCGATACAAACTGAATACGCAAAACATCAACAAAATTTAGCGCGTTTTAAAGTTGATATCGCTTTTGTTTATAACTTCCACATTTATTCGAATTGTGCCACGAAACTTTGCAGACCATCGCGGAGAGGCATTTTCTACTGAAGTACCAGGTTTCAGAAGTGCAGCTCTTGTACTGCCGGAGATATGTCGATACAAACGGAATACGCAAAACATCAAAAAAATTTAGCGCGTTTTAAAGTTGATATAGCTTTTGTTTATAACTTCCACATTTATTCGAATTGTGCCACGAAACTTTACAGACCATCGCAAGGAGGCATTTTCTACTGAAGTACCAAGTTTCAGAAGTGCAGCTCTTGTACTACCGGAGATGTGTCGATACAAACTAAATACGCAAAACATCAACAAAATTTAGCGCGTTTTAAAGTTGATATCGCTTTTGTTTATAACTTCCACATTTATTCGAATTGTGAAACGAAACTTTGTAGAAAGTCGCGGAGCCACATTTTCTACTGAAGTACCAAGTTTCAGAAGTGCAGCTCTTGTACCACCGGAAATGTGTCGATACAAACTGAATACGCAAAACATCTACAAAATTTAGTGCGTTTTAAAGTTGATAGCGCTTTTGTTTATAACTTCCGCATTTATTCGAATTGTGCCACGAAACTTTACCGACCATCGCAAGGAGGCATTTTCTACTGAAGTACCAAGTTTGAGAAGTGCAGCTCTTGTACTGCCGGAGATATGTCGATACAAACTGAATACGCAAAACATCTACAAAATTTAGCGCGTTTAAAAGTTGATAGCGCTTTTGTTTATAACTTTCAGATTTATTCGAATTGTGCCACGAAACTTTGCAGCCAATCGCGGAGAGGCATTTTCTACTGAAGTACCAAGTTTCAGAAGTGCAGCTCTTGTACTACCGGAGATATGTCGATACAAACTGAATACGCAAAACATCAACAAAATTTAGCGCGTTTTAAAGTTGATATCGCTTTTGTTTATAACTTCCACATTTATTCGAATTGTGCCACGAAACTTTGCAGACCATCGCGGAGAGGCATTTTCTACTGAAGTACCAAGTTTCAGAAGTGCAGCTCTTGTACTGCCGGAGATATGTCGATACAAACTGAATACGCAAAACATCAAAAAAATTTAGCGCGTTTTAAAGTTGATATAGCTTTTGTTTATAACTTCCACATTTATTCGAATTGTGCCACGAAACTTTACAGACCATCGCAAGGAGGCATTTTCTACTGAAGTACCAAGTTGTAGAAGTGCAGCTCTTGTACTGCCGGAGATATGTCGATACAAACTGAATACGCAAAACATCTACAAAATTTAGTGCGTTTTAAAGTTGATATCGCTTTTGTTTATAACTTCCACATTTATTAGAATTGTGAAACGAAACTTTGTAGACAGTCGCGGAGACACATTTCCTACTGAAGTACCAAGTTTCAGAAGTGCAGCTCTTGTACTACCGGAGATATGTCGATACAAACTGAATACGCAAAACATCTACAAAATTTAGCGCGTTTAAAAGTTGATAGCGCTTTTGTTTATAACTTTCAGATTTATTCGAATTGTGCCACGAAACTTTGCAGACCATCGCGGAGAGGCATTTTCTACTGAAGTACCAAGTTTCAGAAGTGCAGCTCTTGTACTGCCGGAGATATGTCGATACAAACTGAATACGCAAAACATCAACAAAATTTAGCGCGTTTTAAAGTTGATATCGCTTTTGTTTATAACTTCCACATTTATTCGAATTGTGCCACGAAACTTTGCAGACCATCGCGGAGAGGCATTTTCCACTGAAGTACCAAGTTTCAGAAGTGCAGCTCTTGTACTGCCGGAGATATGTCGATACAAACGGAATACGCAAAACATCAAAAAAATTTAGCGCGTTTTAAAGTTGATATAGCTTTTGTTTATAACTTCCACATTTATTCGAATTGTGCCACGAAACTTTACAGACCATCGCAAGGAGGCATTTTCTACTGAAGTACCAAGTTTCAGAAGTGCAGCTCTTGTACTACCGGAGATGTGTCGATACAAACTAAATACGCAAAACATCAACAAAATTTAGCGCGTTTTAAAGTTGATATCGCTTTTGTTTATAACTTCCACATTTATTCGAATTGTGAAACGAAACTTTGTAGAAAGTCGCGGAGCCACATTTTCTACTGAAGTACCAAGTTTCAGAAGTGCAGCTCTTGTACCACCGGAGATGTGTCGATACAAACTGAATACGCAAAACATCTACAAAATTTAGTGCGTTTTAAAGTTGATAGCGCTTTTGTTTATAACTTCCGCATTTATTCGAATTGTGCCACGAAACTTTACAGACCATCGCAAGGAGGCATTTTCTACTGAAGTACCAAGTTTGAGAAGTGCAGCTTTTGTACTGCCGGAGATATGTCGATACAAACTGAATACGCAAAACATCTACAAAATTTAGTGCGTTTTAAAGTTGATATCGCTTTTGTTTATAACTTCCACATTTATCCGAATTGTGAAACGAAACTTTGTAGACAGTCGCGGAGACAAATTTTCTACTGAAGTACCAAGTTTCAGAAGTGCAGCTCTTGTACTACCGGAGATATGTCGATACAAACTGAATAAGCAAAACATCTACAAAATTTAGCGCGTTTGAAAGTTAATAGCGCTTTTGTTTATAACTTTCAGATTTATTCGAATTGTGCCACGAAACTTTGCAGACCATCGCAGAGAGGCATTTTCTACTGAAGTACCAAGTTTCAGAAGTGCAGCTCTTGTACTGCCGGAGATATGTCGATACAAACTGAATACGCAAAACATCAACAAAATTTAGCGCTTTTAAAGTTGGTATCGCTTTTGTTTATAACTTCCACATTTATTCGAATTGTGCCACGAAACTTTGCAGACCATCGCGGAGACACATTTTCTACTTAAGTCCCAAGTTTCAGAAGTGCAGCTCTTGTACTGCCGGAGATATGTCGATACAAACTGAATACGCAAAACATCAACAAAATTTAGCGCGTTTTAAAGTTGATATAGCTTTTGTTTATAACTTTCAGATTTATTCGAATTGTGCCACGAAACTTTGCAGACCATACGGAGAGGCATTTTCTACTGAAGTACCAAGTTGTAGAAGTGCAGCTCTTGTACTGCCGGAGATATGTCGATACAAACTGAATACGCAAAACATCTACAAAATTTAGTGCGTTTTAAAGTTGATATCGCTTTTGTTTATAACTTCCACATTTATTAGAATTGTGAAACGAAACTTTGTAGACAGTCGCGGAGACACATTTCCTACTGAAGTACCAAGTTTCAGAAGTGCAGCTCTTGTACTACCGGAGATATGTCGATACAAACTGAATACGCAAAACATCTACAAAATTTAGCGCGTTTAAAAGTTGATAGCGCTTTTGTGTATAACTTTCAGATTTATTCGAATTGTGCCACGAAACTTTGCAGACCATCGCGGAGAGGCATTTTCTACTGAAGTACCAAGTTTCAGAAGTGCAGCTCTTGTACTGCCGGAGATATGTCGATACAAACTGAATACGCAAAACAATAACAAAATTTAGCGCGTTTTAAAGTTGATATCGCTTTTGTTTATAACTTCCACATTTATTCGAATTGTGCCACGAAACTTTGCAGACCATCGCGGAGAGGCATTTTCCACTGAAGTACCAAGTTTCAGAAGTGCAGCTCTTGTACTGCCGGAGATATGTCGATACAAACGGAATACGCAAAACATCAAAAAAATTTAGCGCGTTTTAAAGTTGATATAGCTTTTGTTTATAACTTCCACATTTATTCGAATTGTGCCACGAAACTTTACAGACCATCGCAAGGAGGCATTTTCTACTGAAGTACCAAGTTTCAGAAGTGCAGCTCTTGTACTACCGGAGATGTGTCGATACAAACTAAATACGCAAAACATCAACAAAATTTAGCGCGTTTTAAAGTTGATATCGCTTTTGTTTATAACTTCCACATTTATTCGAATTGTGAAACGAAACTTTGTAGAAAGTCGCGGAGCCACATTTTCTACTGAAGTACCAAGTTTCAGAAGTGCAGCTCTTGTACCACCGGAGATGTGTCGATACAAACTGAATACGCAAAACATCTACAAAATTTAGTGCGTTTTAAAGTTGATAGCGCTTTTGTTTATAACTTCCGCATTTATTCGAATTGTGCCACGAAACTTTACAGACCATCGCAAGGAGGCATTTTCTACTGAAGTACCAAGTTTGAGAAGTGCAGCTCTTGTACTGCCGGAGATATGTCGATACAAACTGAATACGCAAAACATCTACAAAATTTAGTGCGTTTTAAAGTTGATATCGCTTTTGTTTATAACTTCCACATTTATCCGAATTGTGAAACGAAACTTTGTAGACAGTCGCGGAGACAAATTTTCTACTGAAGTACCAAGTTTCAGAAGTGCAGCTCTTGTACTACCGGAGATATGTCGATACAAACTGAATAAGCAAAACATCTACAAAATTTAGCGCGTTTGAAAGTTAATAGCGCTTTTGTTTATAACTTTCAGATTTATTCGAATTGTGCCACGAAACTTTGCAGACCATCGCAGAGAGGCATTTTCTACTGAAGTACCAAGTTTCAGAAGTGCAGCTCTTGTACTGCAGGAGATATGTCGATACAAACTGAATACGCAAAACATCAACAAAATTTAGCGCTTTTAAAGTTGGTATCGCTTTTGTTTATAACATCCACATTTATTCGAATTGTGCCACGAAACTTTGCAGACCATCGCGGAGACACATTTTCTACTTAAGTCCCAAGTTTCAGAAGTGCAGCTCTTGTACTGCCGGAGATATGTCGATACAAACTGAATACGCAAAACATCAACAAAATTTAGCGCGTTTTAAAGTTGATATAGCTTTTGTTTATAACTTTCAGATTTATTCGAATTGTGCCACGAAACTTTGCAGACCATCGCGGAGAGGCATTTTCTACTGAAGTACCAAGTTTCAGAAGTGCAGCTCTTGTACTGCCGGAGATATGTCGATACAAACTGAATACACAAAACATCAACAAAATTTAGCGCGTTTTAAAGTTGATATAGCTTTTGTTTATAACTTTCAGATTTATTCGAATTGTGCCACGAAACTTTACAGACCATCGCAAGGAGGCATTTCCTACTGAAGTACCAAGTTTCAGAAGTGCAGCTCTTGTATAACCGGAGATATGTCGATACAAACTGAATACGCAAAACATCAACAAAATTTACCGGGTTTTAAAGTTGATAGCGCTTTTGTTTATAACGTCCACATTTATTCGAATTGTGAAACGAAACGTTGTAGACAGTCGCGGAGACACATTTTCTACTGAAGTACCAAGTTTTAGAAGTGTAGCTCTTGTACTACCGGAGATATGTCGATACAAACTGAATACGCAAAACATCTACAAAATTTAGCGCGTTTAAAAGTTGATAGCGCTTTTGTTTATAACTTTCAGATTTATTCGAATGGTGCCACGAAACTTTGCAGACCATCGCAGAGAGGCATTTTCTACTGAAGTACCAAGTTTCAGAAGCGCAGCTCTTGTACTGCCGGAGATATGTCGATACAAACTGAATACGCAAAACATCAAAAAGATTTAGCGCGTTTTAAAGTTGATATAGCTTTTGTTTATAACTTCCACATTTATTCGAATTGTGCCACGAAACTTTACAGACCATCGCAAGGAGGCATTTTCTACTGAAGTACCAAGTTGTAGAAGTGCAGCTCTTGTACTGCCGGAGATATGTCGATACAAACTGAATACGCAAAACATCTACAAAATTTAGTGCGTTTTAAAGTTGATATCGCTTTTGTTTATAACTTCCACATTTATTAGAATTGTGACCCGACACTTTACAGACCATCGCAAGGAGGCATTTTCTCCTGAAGTACCAAGTTTCAGAAGTGCAGCTCTTGTACTACCGGAGATATGTCGATACAAACTGAATACGCAAAACATCTACAAAACTTAGCGCGTTTGAAAGTTTATAGCGCTTTTGTTTATAACTTTCAGATTTATTCGAATTGTGCCACGAAACTTTGCAGACAATCGCAGAGACACATTTTCTACTTAAGTCCCAAGTTTCAGAAGTGCAGCTCTTGTACTGCCGGAGATATGTCGATACAAACTGAATACGCAAAACATCAACAAAATTTAGCGCGTTTTAAAGTTGATATAGCTTTTGTTTATAACTTTCAGATTTATTCGAATTGTGCCACGAAACTTTGCAGACCATCGCGGAGAGGCATTTTCTACTGAAGTACCAAGTTTCAGAAGTGCAGCTCTTGTACTGCCGGAGATATGTCGATACAAACTGAATACGCAAAACATCTACAAAATTTAGCGCGTTTTAAAGTTGATATCGCTTTTGTTTATAACTTCCACATTTATTCGAATTGTGCCACGAAACTTTGCAGACCATCGCGGAGAGGCATTTTTTACTGAAGTACCAAGTTTCAGAAGTGCAGCTCTTGTACTGCCGGAGATATGTCGATACAAACTGAATACGCAAAACATCAACAAAATTTAGCGCGTTTTAAAGTTGATATAGCTTTTGTTTATAACTTCCACATTTATTCGAATTGTGCCACGAAACTTTACAGACCATCGCAAGGAGGCATTTTCTACTGAAGTACCAAGTTTCAGAAGTGCAGCTCTTGTACTACCGGAGATATGTCGATACAAACTGAATACGCAAAACATCTACAAAATTTAACGCGTTTAAAATATTATAGCGCTTTTGTTTATAACTTTTAGATTTATTCGAATTGTGCCACGACACTTTGCAGACCATCGCATAGAATCATTTTCTACTTAAGTACCAAGTTTCAGAAGTGCAGCTCTTGTACTACCGGAGATATGTCGATACAAACTGAATACGCAAAACACTTGTAAATTTAGCGTGTTTAAAAGTTGATAGCGATTTTGTTTATAACTTTCAGATTTATTCGAATTGTGCCACGAAACTTTGCAGACCATCGCGGAGAAGCATTTTCTACTGAAGTACCAAGTTTCAGAAGTGCAGCTCTTGTACTGTCGGAGATATGTCGATACAAACTGAATACACAAAACATCAACAAAATTTAGCGCGTTTTAAAGTTGATATCGCTTTTGTTTATAACTTCCACATTTATTCGAATTGTGCCACGAAACTTTACAGACCATCGCGGGGAGGCATTTTCAACTGAAGTACAGAATGTTCGAGAAGTGCAGCTCTTGTACTACCGGAGATATGTCGATACAAACTGAATACGCAAAACATCAACAAAATTTAGCGCGTTTTAAAGTTGATATCGCTTTTGTTTATAACTTGCACATTTATTCGAATTGTGCGACGAAACTTTGTAGACAGTCGCGGAGACACATTTTCTACTGAAGTACCAAGTTTCAGAAGTCCAGATCTGGTACTACCGGAGATGTGTCGATACAAACTGAATACGCAAAACATCTACAAAATTTAGTGCGTTTTAAAGTTGATAGCGCTTTTGTTTATAACTTCCACATTTATTCGAATTGTGCCACGACACTTTGCAGACAGTCGCGGAGACACATTTTCCACTGAAGTACCAAGTTTCAGAAGTGCAGCTCTTGTACTACCGGAGATATGTCGATACAAACTGAATACGCAAAACATCTACAAAATTTAGTGCGTTTTAAAGTTGATAGCGCTTTTGTTCATAACTTTCAGATTTATTAGAATTGTGCCACGAAACTTTGCAGACCATCGCGGAGAGGCATTTTCTACTGAAGTACTAAGTTTCAGAAGTGCAGCTCTTGTACTGCCGGAGATATGTCGATACAAACTGAATACGCAAAACATCAACAAAATTTAGCGCGTTTTAAAGTTGATATCGCTTTTGTTTATAACTTCCACATTTATTCGAATTGTGCCACGAAACTTTGCAGACCATCGCGGAGAGGCATTTTCTACTGAAGTACCAAGTTTCAGAAGTGCAGCTCTTGTACTACCGGAGATATGTCGATACAAACTGAATACGCAAAACATCAACAAAATTTAGCGCGTATTAAAGTTGATATCGTATTTATTTATAACTTCCACATTTATTCGAATTGTGCCACGAAACTTTACAGACCATCGCCGGGAGGCATTTTCTACTGAAGTACCAAGTTTGAGAAGTGCAGCTCTTGTACTGCCGGAGATATGTCGATACAAACTGAATACGCAAAACATCTACAAAATTTAGCGCGTTTTAAAGTTGATATCGCTTTTGTTTATAACTTCCACATTTATTCGAATTGTGAAACGAAACTTTGTAGACAGTCGCGAAGACACATTTTCTACTGAAGTACCAAGGTTCAGAAGTGCAGCTCTTGTACTACCGGAGATATGTCGATACAAACTGAATACGCAAAACATCTACAAAATTTAACGCGTTTAAAAGTTGATAGCGCTTTTGTTTATAACTTTCAGATTTATTCGAATTGTGCCACGACACTTTGCAGATTATCGCGGAGAGGCATTTTCTACTGAAGTACCAAGTTTAAGAAGTGCAGCTCTTGTACTGCCGGAGATATGTCGATACAAACCGAATACGCAAAACATCAACAAAATTTAGCGCGTTTTAAAGTTGATATCGCTTTTGTTCATAACTTCCACATTTATTCGAACTGTGCCACGAAATTTTGCAGACCATCGCAAGGAGAAATTTTCTACTGAAGTACCAAGTTTCAGAAGTGCAGCTCTTGTACTACCGGAGATATGTCGATACAAACTGAATACGCAAAACATCAACAAAATTTAGCGGGTTTTAAAGTTGATAGCGCTTTTGTTTATAACTTCCACATTTATTCGAATTGTGAAACGAAACTTTGTAGAAAGTCGCGGAGACACATTTTCTACTGAAGTACAAAGTTTCAGAAGTGCAGCTCTTGTACCACCGGAGATGTGTCGATACAAACTGAATACGCAAAACATCTACAAAATTTAGTGCGTTTTAAAGTTGATAGCGCTTTTGTTTATAGCTTCCACATTTATTCGAATTGTGCCACGAAACTTTACAGACCATCGCAAGGAGGCATTTTTTACTGAAGTACCAAGTTTGAGAAATGCAGCTCTTGTACTGCCGGAGATATGTCGATACAAACTGAATACGCAAAACATCTACAAAATTTAACGCGTTTAAAAGTTGATAGCGCTTTTGTTTATAACTTTCAGATTTATTCGAATTGGGCCACGACACTTTGCAGACCATCGCGGAGAGGCATTTTCTACTGAAGTACCAGGTTTCAGAAGTGCAGCTATTGTACTGCCGGAGATATGTCGATACAAACTGAATACGCAAAACATCAACAAACTTTAGCGCGTTTTAAAGTTGGTATCGCTTTTGTTTATAACTTCCACATTTATTCGAATTGTGCCACGAGACTTTGCAGACCATCTCGGAGACACATTTTCTACTGAAGTACCAAGTTTCAGAAGTGCAGCTCTTGTACTGCCGGAGATATGTCGATACAAACTGAATACGCAAAACATCAACAAAATTTAGCGCGTTTTAAAGTTGATATAGCTTTTGTTTATAACTTTCAGATTTATTCGAATTGTGCCACGAAACTTTACAGACCATCGGGGAGAGGCATTTTCTACTGAAGTACCAAGTTTCAGAAGTGCAGCTTTTGTACTGCCGGAGATATGTCGATACAAACTGAATACGCAAAACATCTACAAAATTTAGCGCGTTTAAAAGTTGATATCGCTTTTGTTTATAACTTCCACATTTATTCGAATTGTGCCACGAAACTTTGCAGACCATCGCGGAGAGGCATTTTTTTACTGAAGTACCAAGTTTCAGAAGTGCAGCTCTTGTACTGCCGGAGATATGTCGATACAAACTGAATACGCAAAACATCAACAAAATTAAGCGCGTTTTAAAGTTGATATAGCTTTTGTTTATAACTTCCACATTTATTCGAATTGTGCCACGAAACTTTACAGACCATCGCAAGGAGGCATTTTCTACTGAAGTACCAAGTTTCAGAAGTGCAGCTCTTGTACTACCGGAGATATGTCGATACAAACTGAATACGCAAAACATCTACAAAATTTAACGCGTTTAAAAGATTATAGCGCTTTTGTTTATAACTTTTAGATTTATTCGAATTGTGCCACGACACTTTGCAGACCATCGAATAGAATCATTTTCTACTGAAGTACCAAGTTTCAGAAGTGCAGCTCTTGTACTACCGGAGATATGTCGATACAAACTGAATACGACAAAACACTTACAAAATTTAGCGCGTTTAAAAGTTGATAGCGATTTTGTTTATAACTTTCAGATTTATTCGAATTGTGCCACGAAACTTTGCAGACCATCGCGGGAACGCATTTTCTACTGAAGTACCAAGTTTGAGAAGTGCAGCTCTTGTACTGCCGGAGATATGTCGATACAAACTGAATACACAAAACATCAACAAAATTAAGCGCGTTTTAAAGTTGATATCGCTTTTGTTTATAACTTCCACATTTATTCGAATTGTGCCACGAAACTTTACAGACCATCGCGGGGAGGCATTTTCAACTGATCTACGAAGTTCGAGAAGTGCAGCTCTTGTACTACCGGAGATATGTCGATACAAACTGAATACGCAAAACATCAACAAAATTTAGCGCGTTTTAAAGTTGATATCGCTTTTGTTTATAACTTGCACATTTATTCGAATTGTGAAACGAAACTTTGTAGACAGTCGCGGAGACACATTTTCTACTGAAGTACCAAGTTTCAGAAGTCCAGATCTGGTACTACCGGAGATGTGTCGATACAAACTGAATACGCAAAACATCAAAAAAATTTAGCGCGTTTTAAAGTTGATATAGCTTTTGTTTATAACTTTCACATTTATTCGAATTGTGCCACGAAACTTTACAGACCATCGCAAGGAGGCATTTCCTACTGAAGTACCAAGTTTCAGAAGTGCAGCTCTTGTATAACCGGAGATATGTCGATACAAACTGAATACGCAAAACATCAACAAAATTTAGCGGGTTTTAAAGTTGATAGCGCTTTTGTTTATAACTTCCACATTTATTCGAATTGTGAAACGAAACTTTGTAGACAGTCGCGGAGACACATTTTCTACTGAAGTACCAAGTTTTAGAAGTGCAGCTCTTGTACTACCGGAGATATGTCGATACAAACTGAATACGCAAAACATCTACAAAATTTAGCGCGTTTAAAAGTTGATAGCGCTTTTGTTTATAACTTTCAGATTTATTCGAATTGTGCCACGAAACTTTGCAGACCATCGCGGAGAGGCATTTTCTACTGAAGTACCAAGTTTCAGAAGTGCAGCTCTTGTACTGCCGGAGATATGTCGATACAAACTGAATACGCAAATCATCAAAAAAATTTAGCGCGTTTTAAAGTTGATATAGCTTTTGTTTATAACTTCCACATTTATTCGAATTGTGCCACGAAACTTTACAGACCATCGCAAGGAGGCATTTTCTACTGAAGTACCAAGTTGTAGAAGTGCAGCTCTTGTACTGCCGGAGATATGTCGATACAAACTGAATACGCAAAACATCTACAAAATTTGTGCGTTTTAAAGTTGATATCACTTTTGTTTATAACTTCCACATTTATTAGAATTGTGAAACCAAACTTTGTAGACAGTCGCGGAGACACATTTCCTACTGAAGTACCAAGTTTCAGAAGTGCAGCTCTTGTACTACCGGAGATATGTCGATACAAACTGAATACGCAAAACATCTACAAAATTTAGCGCGTTTAAAAGTTGATAGCGCTTTTGTTTATAACTTTCAGATTTATTCGAATTGTGCCACGAAACTTTGCAGACCATCGCGGAGAGGCATTTTCTACTGAAGTACCAAGTTTCAGAAGTGCAGCTCTTGTACTGCCGGAGATATGTCGATACAAACTGAATACGCAAAACATCAACAAAATTTAGCGCGTTTTAAAGTTGATATCGCTTTTGTTTATAACTTCCACATTTATTCGAATTGTGCCACGAAACTTTGCAGACCATCGCGGAGAGGCATTTTCTACTGAAGTACCAAGTTTCAGAAGTGCAGCTCTTGTACTGCCGGAGATATGTCGATACAAACGGAATACGCAAAACATCAACAAAATTTAGCGCGTTTTAAAGTTGATATAGCTTTTGTTTATAACTTCCACATTTATTCGAATTGTGCCACGAAACTTTACAGACCATCGCAAAGAGGGATTTTCTACTGAAGTACCAAGTTTCAGAAGTGCAGCTCTTGTACTACCGGAGATGTGTCGATACAAACTAAATACGCAAAACATCAACAAAATTTAGCGCGTTTTAAAGTTGATATCGCTTTTGTTTATAACTTCCACATTTATTCGAATTGTGAAACGAAACTTTGTAGAAAGTCGCGGAGCCACATTTTCTACTGAAGTACCAAGTTTCAGAAGTGCAGCTCTTGTACTACCGGAGATGTGTCGATACAAACTGAATACGCAAAACATCTACAAAATTTAGTGCGTTTTAAAGTTGATAGCGCTTTTGTTTATAACTTCCGCATTTATTCGAATTGTGCCACGAAACTTTACAGACCATCGCAAGGAGGCATTTTCTACTGAAGTACCAAGTTTGAGAAGTGCAGCTCTTGTACTGCCGGAGATATGTCGATACAAACTGAATACGCAAAACATCTACAAAATTTAGTGCGTTTTAAAGTTGATATCGCTTTTGTTTATAACTTCCACATTTATTCGAATTGTGAAACGAAACTTTGTAGACAGTCGCGGAGACAAATTTTCTACTGAAGTACCAAGTTTCAGAAGTGCAGCTCTTGTACTACCGGAGATATGTCGATACAAACTGAATACGCAAAACATCTACAAAATTTAGCGCGTTTGAAAGTTAATAGCGCTTTTGTTTATAACTTTCAGATTTATTCGAATTGTGCCACGAAACTTTGCAGACCATCGCAGAGAGGCATTTTCTACTGAAGTACCAAGTTTCAGAAGTGCAGCTCTTGTACTGCCGGAGATATGTCGATACAAACTGAATACGCAAAACATCAACAAAATTTAGCGCGTTTTAAAGTTGGTATCGCTTTTGTTTATAACTTCCACATTTATTCGAATTGTGCCACGAACCTTTGCAGACCATCGCGGAGAGGCATTTTCTACTTAAGTCCCAAGTTTCAGAAGTGCAGCTCTTGTACTGCCGGAGATATGTCGATACAAACTGAATACGCAAAACATCAACAAAATTTAGCGCGTTTTAAAGTTGATATAGCTTTTGTTTATAACTTTCAGATTTATTCGAATTGTGCCATGAAACTTTGCAGACCATCGCGGAGAGGCATTTTCTACTGAAGTACCAAGTTTCAGAAGTGCAGCTCTTGTACTGCCGGAGATATGTCGATACAAACTGAATACACAAAACATCAACAAAATTTAGCGCGTTTTAAAGTTGATATCGCTTTTGTTTATAACTTCCACATTTATTCGAATTGTGCCACGAAACTTTACAGACCATCGCGGGGAGGCATTTTCAACTGAAGTACGAAGTTCGAGAAGTGCAGCTCTTGTACTACCGGAGATATGTCGATACAAACTGAATACGCAAAACATCAACAAAATTTAGCGCGTTTTAAAGTTGATATCGCTTTTGTTTATAACTTGCACATTTATTCGAATTGTGAAACGAAACTTTGTAGACAGTCGCGGAGACACATTTTCTACTGAAGTACCAAGTTTCAGAAGTTCAGATCTGGTACTACCGGAGATGTGTCGATACAAACTGAATACGCAAAACATCAACAAAATTTAGTGCGTTTTAAAGTTGAAAGCGCTTTTGTTTATAACTTCCACATTTATTCGAATTGTGAAACGAAACTTTGTAGACAGTCGCGGAGACACATTTTCTACTGAAGTACCAAGTTTCAGAAGTGCAGCTCTTGTACCACCGGAGATGTTTCGATACAAACTAAATACGCAAAACATCTACACAATTTAGTGCGTTTTAAAGTTGATATAGCGTTTGTTTATAACTTCCACATTTATTCGAATTGTGCCACGAAACTTTAAAGACCATCGCGGGGAGGCATTATTACTGAAGTACCAAGTTTGAGAAGTGCAGCTCTTGTACTGCCGGAGATATGTCGATACAAACTGAATACGCAAAACATCTACAAAATTTAGTGCGTTTTAAAGTTGATATCGCTTTTGTTTATAACTTCCACATTTATTTGAATTGTGAAACGAAACTTTGTAGACAGTCGCGGAGACACATTTTCTACTGAAGTACCAAGTTTCAGAAGTGCAGCTCTTGTACTACCGGAGATATGTCGATACAAACTGAATACGCAAAACATCTACAAAATTTAGCGCGTTTAAAAGTTGATATCGCTTTTGTTTATAACTTCCACATTTATTCGAATTGTGCAACGAAACTTTGCAGACCATCGAGGAGAGGCATTTTCTACTGAAGTACCAAGTTTCAGAAGTGCAGCTCTTGTACTGCCGGAGATATGTCGATACAAACTGAATACGCAAAACATCAAAAAAATTTAGCGCGTTTTAAAGTTGATATAGCTTTTGTTTATAACTTTCACATTTATTCGAATTGTGCCACGAAACTTTACAGACCATCGCAAGGAGGCATTTCCTACTGAAGTACCAAGTTTCAGAAGTGCAGCTCTTGTATAACCGGAGATATGTCGATACAAACTGAATACGCAAAACATCAACAAAATTTAGCGGGTTTTAAAGTTGATAGCGCTTTTGTTTATAACTTCCACATTTATTCGAATTGTGAAACGAAACGTTGTAGACAGTCGCGGAGACACATTTTCTACTGAAGTACCAAGTTTTAGAAGTGCACCTCTTGTACTACCGGAGATATGTCGATACAAACTGAATACGCAAAACATCTACAAAATTTAGCGCGTTTAAAAGTTGATAGCGCTTTTGTTTATAACTTTCAGATTTATTCGAATGGTGCCACGAAACTTTGCAGACCATCGCAGAGAGGCATTTACTACTGAAGTACCAAGTTTCAGAAGTGCAGCTCTTGTACTGCCGGAGATATGTCGATACAAACTGAATACGCAAAACATCAAAAAAATTTAGCGCGTTTTAAAGTTGATATAGCTTTTGTTTATAACTTCCACATTTATTCGAATTGTGCCACGAAACTTTACAGACCATCGCAAGGAGGCATTTTCTACTGAAGTACCAAGTTGTAGAAGTGCAGCTCCTGTACTGCCGGAGATATGTCGATACAAACTGAATACGCAAAACATCTACAAAATTTAGTGCGTTTTAAAGTTGATATCGCTTTTGTTTATAACTTCCACATTTATTAGAATTGTGAAACGAAACTTTGTAGACAGTCGCGGAGACACATTTCCTACTGAAGTACCAAGTTTCAGAAGTGCAGCTCTTGTACTACCGGAGATATGTCGATACAAACTGAATACGCAAAACATCTACAAAATTTAGCGCGTTTAAAAGTTGATAGCGCTTTTGTTTATAACTTTCAGATTTATTCGAATTGTGCCACGAAACTTTGCAGCCAATCGCGGAGAGGCATTTCCTACTGAAGTACCAAGTTTCAGAAGTCCAGCTCTTGTACTACCGGAGATATGTCGATACAAACTGAATACGCAAAACATAAACAAAATTTAGCGCGTTTTAAAGTTGATATCGCTTTTGTTTATAACTTCCACATTTATTCGAATTGTGCCACGAAACTTTGCAGACCATCGCGGAGAGGCATTTTCTACTGAAGTACCAAGTTTCAGAAGTGCAGCTCTTGTACTGCCGGAGATATGTCGATACAAACTGAATACGCAAAACATCAAAAAAATTTAGCGCGTTTTAAAGTTGATATAGCTTTTGTTTATAACTTCCACATTTATTCGAATTGTGCCACGAAACTTTACAGACCATCGCAAGGAGGCATTTTCTACTGAAGTACCAAGTTGTAGAAGTGCAGCTCTTGTACTGCCGGAGATATGTCGATACAAACTGAATACGCAAAACATCTACAAAATTTAGTGCGTTTTAAAGTTGATATCGCTTTTGTTTATAACTTCCACATTTATTAGAATTGTGAAACGAAACTTTGTAGACAGTCGCGGAGACACATTTCCTACTGAAGTACCAAGTTTCAGAAGTGCAGCTCTTGTACTACCGGAGATATGTCGATACAAACTGAATACGCAAAACATCTACAAAATTTAGCGCGTTTAAAAGTTGATAGCGCTTTTGTTTATAACTTTCAGATTTATTCGAATTGTGCCACGAAACTTTGCAGACCATCGCGGAGAGGCATTTTCTACTGAAGTACCAAGTTTCAGAAGTGCAGCTATTGTACTGCCGGAGATATGTCGATACAAACTGAATACGCAAAACATCAACAAAATTTAGCGCGTTTTAAAGTTGATATCGCTTTTGTTTATAACTTCCACATTTATTCGAATTGTGCCACGAAACTTTGCAGACCATCGCGGAGAGGCATTTTCTACTGAAGTACCAAGTTTCAGAAGTGCAGCTCTTGTACTGCCGGAGATATGTCGATACAAACGGAATACGCAAAACATCAAAAAAATTTAGCGCGTTTTAAAGTTGATATAGCTTTTGTTTATAACTTCCACGTTTATTCGAATTGTGCCACGAAACTTTACAGACCATCGCAAGGAGGCATTTTCTACTGAAGTACCAAGTTTCAGAAGTGCAGCTCTTGTACTACCGGAGATGTGTCGATACAAACTAAATACGCAAAACATCAACAAAATTTAGCGCGTTTTAAAGTTGATATAACTTTTGTTTATAACTTCCACATTTATTCGAATTGTGAAACGAAACTTTGTAGAAAGTCGCGGAGCCACATTTTCTACTGACGTACCAAGTTTTAGAAGTGCAGCTTTTGTACCACCGGAGATGTGTCGATACAAACTGAATACGCAAAACATCTACAAAATTTAGTGCGTTTTAAAGTTGATAGCGCTTTTGTTTATAACTTCCGCATTTATTCGAATTGTGCCACAGAACTTTACAGACCATCGCAAGGAGGCATTTTCTACTGAAGTACCAGATTTCAGAAGTGCAGCTCTTGTACTGCCGGAGATATGTCGATACAAACTGAATACGCAAAACATCTACAAAATTTAGTGCGTTTTAAAGTTGATATCGCTTTTGTTTATAACTTCCACATTTATTCGAATTGTGAAACGAAACTTTGTAGACAGTCGCGGAGACAAATTTTCTACTGAAGTACCAAGTTTCAGAAGTGCAGCTCTTGTACTACCGGAGATATGTCGATACAAACTGAATACGCAAAACATCTACAAAATTTAGCGCGTTTGAAAGTTAATAGAGCTTTTGTTTATAACTTTCAGATTTATTCGAATTGTGCCACGAAACTTTGCAGACCATCGCAGAGAGGCATTTTCTACTGAAGTACCAAGTTTCAGAAGTGCAGCTCTTGTACTGCCGGAGATATGTCGATACAAACTGAATACGCAAAACATCAACAAAATTTAGCGCGTTTTAAAGTTGGTATCGCTTTTGTTTATAACTTCCACATTTATTCGAATTGTGCCACGAAACTTTACAGACCATCGCGGGGAGGCATTTTCAACTGAAGTACGAAGTTCGAGAAGTGCAGCTCTTGTACTACCGGAGATATGTCGATACAAACTGAATACGCAAAACATCTACAAAATTTAGCGCGTTTTAAAGTTGATATCGCTTTTGTTTATAACTTGCACATTTATTCGTATTGTGAAACGAAACTTTGTAGACAGTCGCGGAGACACATTTTCTACTGAAGTACCAAGTTTCAGAAGTCCAGATCTGGTACTACCGGAGATGTGTCGATACAAACTGAATACGCAAAACATCTACAAAATTTAGTGCGTTTTAAAGTTGAAAGCGCTTTTGTTTATAACTTCCACATTTATTCGAATTGTGAAACGAAACTTTGTAGACAGTCGCGGAGACACATTTTCTACTGAAGTACCAAGTTTCAGAAGTGCAGCTCTTGTACCACCGGAGATGTGTCGATACAAACTGAATACGCAAAACCTCTACTCAATTTAGTGCGTTTTAAAGTTGATATAGCGTTTGTTTATAACTTCCACATTTATTCGAATTGTGCCACGAAACTTTAAAGACCATCGCGGGGAGGCATTATTACTGAAGTACCAAGTTTGAGAAGTGCAGCTCTTGTACTGCCGGAGATATGTCGATACAAACTGAATACGCAAAACATCTACAAAATTTAGTGCGTTTTAAAGTTGATATCGCTTTTGTTTATAACTTCCACATTTATTAGAATTGTGAAACGAAACTTTGTAGACAGTCGCGGAGACACATTTCCTACTGAAGTATAAAGTTTCAGAAGTGCAGCTCTTGTACTACCGGAGATATGTCGATACAAACTGAATACGCAAAACATCTACAAAATTTAGCGCGTTTAAAAGTTGATAGCGCTTTTGTTTATAACTTTCAGATTTATTCGAATTGTGCAACGAAACTTTGCAGACCATCGAGGAGAGGCATTTTCTACTGAAGTACCAAGTTTCAGAAGTGCAGCTCTTGTACTGCCGGAGATATGTCGATACAAACTGAATACGCAAAACATCAAAAAAATTTAGCGCGTTTTAAAGTTGATATAGCTTTTGTTTATAACTTTCACATTTATTCGAATTGTGCCACGAAACTTTACAGACCATCGCAAGGAGGCATTTTCTACTAAAGTACCAAGTTTCAGAAGTGCAGCTCTTGTATAACCGGAGATATGTCGATACAAACTGAATACGCAAAACATCAACAAAATTTAGCGGGTTTTAAAGTTGATAGCGCTTTTGTTTATAACTTCCACATTTATTCGAATTGTGAAACGAAACGTTGTAGACAGTCGCGGAGACACATTTTCTACTGAAGTACCAAGTTTTAGAAGTGCAGCTCTTGTACTACCGGAGATATGTCGATACAAACTGAATACGCAAAACATCTACAAAATTTAGCGCGTTTAAAAGTTGATAGCGCTTTTGTTTATAACTTTCAGATTTATTCGAATGGTGCCACGAAACTTTGCAGACCATCGCAGAGAGGCATTTACTACTGAAGTACCAAGTTTCAGAAGTGCAGCTCTTGTACTGCCGGAGATATGTCGATACAAACTGAATACGCAAAACATCAAAAAAATTTAGCGCGTTTTAAAGTTGATATAGCTTTTGTTTATAACTTCCACATTTATTCGAATTGTGCCACGAAACTTTACAGACCATCGCAAGGAGGCATTTTCTACTGAAGTACCAAGTTGTAGAAGTGCAGCTCCTGTACTGCCGGAGATATGTCGATACAAACTGAATACGCAAAACATCTACAAAATTTAGTGCGTTTTAAAGTTGATATCGCTTTTGTTTATAACTTCCACATTTATTAGAATTGTGAAACGAAACTTTGTAGACAGTCGCGGAGACACATTTCCTACTGAAGTACCAAGTTTCAGAAGTGCAGCTCTTGTACTACCGGAGATATGTCGATACAAACTGAATACGCAAAACATCTACAAAATTTAGCGCGTTTAAAAGTTGATAGCGCTTTTGTTTATAACTTTCAGATTTATTCGAATTGTGCCACGAAACTTTGCAGCCAATCGCGGAGAGGCATTTCCTACTGAAGTACCAAGTTTCAGAAGTGCAGCTCTTGTACTACCGGAGATATGTCGATACAAACTGAATACGCAAAACATAAACAAAATTTAGCGCGTTTTAAAGTTGATATCGCTTTTGTTTATAACTTCCACATTTATTCGAATTGTGCCACGAAACTTTGCAGACCATCGCGGAGAGGCATTTTCTACTGAAGTACCAAGTTTCAGAAGTGCAGCTCTTGTACTGCCGGAGATATGTCGATACAAACTGAATACGCAAAACATCAAAAAGATTTAGCGCGTTTTAAAGTTGATATAGCTTTTGTTTATAACTTCCACATTTATTCGAATTGTGCCACGAAACTTTACAGACCATCGCAAGGAGGCATTTTCTACTGAAGTACCAAGTTGTAGAAGTGCAGCTCTTGTACTGCCGGAGATATGTCGATACAAACTGAATACGCAAAACATCTACAAAATTTAGTGCGTTTTAAAGTTGATATCGCTTTTGTTTATAACTTCCACATTTATTAGAATTGTGAAACGAAACTTTGTAGACAGTCGCGGAGACACATTTCCTACTGAAGTACCAAGTTTCAGAAGTGCAGCTCTTGTACTACCGGAGATATGTCGATACAAACTGAATACGCAAAACATCTACAAAATTTAGCGCGTTTAAAAGTTGATAGCGCTTTTGTTTATAACTTTCAGATTTATTCGAATTGTGCCACGAAACTTTGCAGACCATCGCGGAGAGGCATTTTCTACTGAAGTACCAAGTTTCAGAAGTGCAGCTATTGTACTGCCGGAGATATGTCGATACAAACTGAATACGCAAAACATCAACAAAATTTAGCGCGTTTTAAAGTTGATATCGCTTTTGTTTATAACTTCCACATTTATTCGAATTGTGCCACGAAACTTTGCAGACCATCGCGGAGAGGCATTTTCTACTGAAGTACCAAGTTTCAGAAGTGCAGCTCTTGTACTGCCGGAGATATGTCGATACAAACGGAATACGCAAAACATCAAAAAAATTTAGCGCGTTTTAAAGTTGATATAGCTTTTGTTTATAACTTCCACGTTTATTCGAATTGTGCCACGAAACTTTACAGACCATCGCAAGGAGGCATTTTCTACTGAAGTACCAAGTTTCAGAAGTGCAGCTCTTGTACTACCGGAGATGTGTCGATACAAACTAAATACGCAAAACATCAACAAAATTTAGCGCGTTTTAAAGTTGATATAACTTTTGTTTATAACTTCCACATTTATTCGAATTGTGAAACGAAACTTTGTAGAAAGTCGCGGAGCCACATTTTCTACTGACGTACCAAGTTTTAGAAGTGCAGCTTTTGTACCACCGGAGATGTGTCGATACAAACTGAATACGCAAAACATCTACAAAATTTAGTGCGTTTTAAAGTTGATAGCGCTTTTGTTTATAACTTCCGCATTTATTCGAATTGTGCCACAGAACTTTACAGACCATCGCAAGGAGGCATTTTCTACTGAAGTACCAAATTTCAGAAGTGCAGCTCTTGTACTGCCGGAGATATGTCGATACAAACTGAATACGCAAAACATCTACAAAATTTAGTGCGTTTTAAAGTTGATATCGCTTTTGTTTATAACTTCCACATTTATTCGAATTGTGAAACGAAACTTTGTAGACAGTCGCGGAGACACATTTCCTACTGAAGTACCAAGTTTCAGAAGTGCAGCTCTTGTACTACCGGAGATATGTCGATACAAACTGAATACGCAAAACATCTACAAAATTTAGCGCGTTTGAAAGTTAATAGAGCTTTTGTTTATAACTTTCAGATTTATTCGAATTGTGCCACGAAACTTTGCAGACCATCGCAGAGAGGCATTTTCTACTGAAGTACCAAGTTTCAGAAGTGCAGCTCTTGTACTGCCGGAGATATGTCGATACAAACTGAATACGCAAAACATCAACAAAATTTAGCGCGTTTTAAAGTTGGTATCGCTTTTGTTTATAACTTCCACATTTATTCGAATTGTGCCACGAAACTTTACAGACCATCGCGGGGAGGCATTTTCAACTGAAGTACGAAGTTCGAGAAGTGCAGCTCTTGTACTACCGGAGATATGTCGATACAAACTGAATACGCAAAACATCTACAAAATTTAGCGCGTTTTAAAGTTGATATCGCTTTTGTTTATAACTTGCACATTTATTCGAATTGTGAAACGAAACTTTGTAGACAGTCGCGGAGACACATTTTCTACTGAAGTACCAAGTTTCAGAAGTCCAGATCTGGTACTACCGGAGATGTGTCGATACAAACTGAATACGCAAAACATCTACAAAATTTAGTGCGTTTTAAAGTTGAAAGCGCTTTTGTTTATAACTTCCACATTTATTCGAATTGTGAAACGAAACTTTGTAGACAGTCGCGGAGACACATTTTCTACTGAAGTACCAAGTTTCAGAAGTGCAGCTCTTGTACCACCGGAGATGTGTCGATACAAACTGAATACGCAAAACATCTACTCAATTTAGTGCGTTTTAAAGTTGATATAGCGTTTGTTTATAACTTCCACATTTATTCGAATTGTGCCACGAAACTTTAAAGACCATCGCGGGGAGGCATTAGTACTGAAGTACCAAGTTTGAGAAGTGCAGCTCTTGTACTGCCGGAGATATGTCGATACAAACTGAATACGCAAAACATCTACAAAATTTAGTGCGTTTTAAAGTTGATATCGCTTTTGTTTATAACTTCCACATTTATTAGAATTGTGAAACGAAACTTTGTAGACAGTCGCGGAGACACATTTCCTACTGAAGTATAAAGTTTCAGAAGTGCAGCTCTTGTACTACCGGAGATATGTCGATACAAACTGAATACGCAAAACATCTACAAAATTTAGCGCGTTTAAAAGTTGATAGCGCTTTTGTTTATAACTTTCAGATTTATTCGAATTGTGCCACGAAACTTTGCAGACCATCGCGGAGAGGCATTTTCTACTGAAGTACCAAGTTTCAGAAGTGCAGCTCTTGTACTGCCGGAGATATGTCGATACAAACTGAATACGCAAAACATCAACAAAATTTAGCGCGTTTTAAAGTTGATATCGCTTTTGTTTATAACTTCCACATTTATTCGAATTGTGCCACGAAACTTTGCAGACCATCGCGGAGAGGCATTTTCTACTGAAGTACCAAGTTTCAGAAGTGCAGCTCTTGTACTGCCGGAGATATGTCGATACAAACGGAATACGCAAAACATCAAAAAAATTTAGCGCGTTTTAAAGTTGATATAGCTTTTGTTTATAACTTCCACATTTATTCGAATTGTGCCACGAAACTTTACAGACCATCGCAAGGAGGCATTTTCTACTGAAGTACCAAGTTTCAGAAGTGCAGCTCTTGTACTACCGGAGATGTGTCGATACAAACTGAATACGCAAAACATCAAAAAAATTTAGCGCGTTTTAAAGTTGATATAGCTTTTGTTTATAACTTCCACATTTATTCGAATTGTGCCACGAAACTTTACAGACCATCGCAAGGAGGCATTTTCTACTGAAGTACCAAGTTGTAGAAGTGCAGCTCTTGTACTGCCGGAGATATGTCGATACAAACTGAATACGCAAAACATCTACAAAATTTAGTGCGTTTTAAAGTTGATATCGCTTTTGTTTATAACTTCCACATTTATTAGAATTGTGAAACGAAACTTTGTAAGCAGTCGCGGAGACACATTTCCTACTGAAGTACCAAGTTTCAGAAGTGCAGCTCTTGTACTACCGGAGATATGTCGATACAAACTGAATACGCAAAACATCTACAAAATTTAGCGCGTTTAAAAGTTGATAGCGCTTTTGTTTATAACTTTCAGATTTATTCGAATTGTGCCACGAAACTTTGCAGACCATCGCAAGGAGGCATTTTCTACTGAAGTACCAAGTTTCAGAAGTGCAGCTCTTGTACTGCCGGAGATATGTCGATACAAACTGAATACGCAAAACATCTACAAAATTTAGTGCGTTTTAAAGTTGATATCGCTTTTGTTTATAACTTCCACATTTATTAGAATTGTGAAACGAAACTTTGTAGACAGTCGCGGAGACACATTTCCTACTGAAGTACCAAGTTTCAGAAGTGCAGCTCTTGTACTACCGGAGATATGTCGATACAAACTGAATACGCAAAACATCTACAAAATTTAGCGCGTTTGAAAGTTAATAGAGCTTTTGTTTATAACTTTCAGATTTATTCGAATTGTGCCACGAAACTTTGCAGACCATCGCAGAGAGGCATTTTCTACTGAAGTACCAAGTTTCAGAAGTGCAGCTCTTGTACTGCCGGAGATATGTCGATACAAACTGAATACGCAAAACATCAACAAAATTTAGCGCGTTTTAAAGTTGGTATCGCTTTTGTTTATAACTTCCACATTTATTCGAATTGTGCCACGAAACTTTACAGACCATCGCGGGGAGTCATTTTCAACTGAAGTACGAAGTTCGAGAAGTGCAGCTCTTGTACTACCGGAGATATGTCGATACAAACTGAATACGCAAAACATCAACAAAATTTAGCGCGTTTTAAAGTTGATATCGCTTTTGTTTATAACTTGCACATTTATTCGAATTGTGAAACGAAACTTTGTAGACAGTCGCGGAGACACATTTTCTACTGAAGTACCAAGTTTCAGAAGTCCAGATCTGGTACTACCGGAGATGTGTCGATACAAACTGAATACGCAAAACTTCTACAAAATTTAGTGCGTTTTAAAGTTGAAAGCGCTTTTGTTTATAACTTCCACATTTATTCGAATTGTGAAACGAAACTTTGTAGACAGTCGCGGAGACACATTTTCTACTGAAGTACCAAGTTTCAGAAGTGCAGCTCTTGTACCACCGGAGATGTGTCGATACAAACTGAATACGCAAAACATCTACTCAATTTAGTGCGTTTTAAAGTTGATATAGCGTTTGTTTATAACTTCCACATTTATTCGAATTGTGCCACGAAACTTTAAAGACCATCGCGGGGAGGCATTATTACTGAAGTACCAAGTTTGAGAAGTGCAGCTCTTGTACTGCCGGAGATATGTCGATACAAACTGAATACGCAAAACATCTACAAAATTTAGTGCGTTTTAAAGTTGATATCGCTTTTGTTTATAACTTCCACATTTATTAGAATTGTGAAACGAAACTTTGTAGACAGTCGCGGAGACACATTTCCTACTGAAGTACCAAGTTTCAGAAGTGCAGCTCTTGTACTACCGGAGATATGTCGATACAAACTGAATACGCAAAACATCTACAAAATTTAGCGCGTTTAAAAGTTGATAGCGCTTTTGTTTATAACTTTCAGATTTATTCGAATTGTGCCACGAAACTTTGCAGACCATCGCGGAGAGGCATTTTCTACTGAAGTACCAAGTTTCAGAAGTGCAGCTCTTGTACTGCCGGAGATATGTCGATACAAACTGAATACGCAAAACATCAACAAAATTTAGCGCGTTTTAAAGTTGATATCGCTTTTGTTTATAACTTCCACATTTATTCGAATTGTGCCACGAAACTTTGCAGACCATCGCGGAGAGGCATTTTCTACTGAAGTACCAAGTTTCAGAAGTGCAGCTCTTGTACTGCCGGAGATGTGTCGATACAAACTGAATACGCAAAACATCAAAAAAATTTAGCGCGTTTTAAAGTTGATATAGCTTTTGTTTATAACTTCCACATTTATTCGAATTGTGCCACGAAACTTTACAGACCATCGCAAGGAGGCATTTTCTACTGAAGTACCAAGTTGTAGAAGTGCAGCTCTTGTACTGCCGGAGATATGTCGATACAAACTGAATACGCAAAACATCTACTCAATTTAGTGCGTTTTAAAGTTGATATCGCTTTTGTTTATAACTTCCACATTTATTAGAATTGTGAAACGAAACTTTGTAGACAGTCGCGGAGACACATTTCCTACTGAAGTACCAAGTTTCAGAAGTGCAGCTCTTGTACTACCGGAGATATGTCGATACAAACTGACTACGAAAAACATCTACAAAATTTAGCGCGTTTGAAAGTTAATAGAGCTTTTGTTTATAACTTCCACATTTATTCGAATTGTGCCACGAAACTTTGCAGACCATCGCAGAGAGGCATTTTCTACTGAAGTACCAAGTTTCAGAAGTGCAGCTCTTGTACTGCCGGAGATATGTCGATACAAACTGAATACGCAAAACATCAACAAAATTTAGCGCGTTTTAAAGTTGGTATCGCTTTTGTTTATAACTTACACATTTATTCGAATTGTGCCACGAAACTTTACAGACCATCGCGGGGAGGCATTTTCAACTGAAGTACGAAGTTCGAGAAGTGCAGCTCTTGTACTACCGGAGATATGTCGATACAAACTGAATACGCAAAACATCAACAAAATTTAGCGCGTTTTAAAGTTGATATCGCTTTTGTTTATAACTTGCACATTTATTCGAATTGTGAAACGAAACTTTGTAGACAGTCGCGGAGACACATTTTCTACTGAAGTACCAAGTTTCAGAAGTCCAGATCTGGTACTACCGGAGATGTGTCGATACAAACTGAATACGCAAAACTTCTACAAAATTTAGTGCGTTTTAAAGTTGAAAGCGCTTTTGTTTATAACTTCCACATTTATTCGAATTGTGAAACGAAACTTTGTAGACAGTCGCGGAGACACATTTTCTACTGAAGTACCAAGTTTCAGAAGTGCAGCTCTTGTACCACCGGAGATGTGTCGATACAAACTGAATACGCAAAACATCTACTCAATTTAGTGCGTTTTAAAGTTGATATAGCGTGTGTTTATAACTTCCACATTTATTCGAATTGTGCCACGAAACTTTAAAGACCATCGCGGGGAGGCATTATTACTGAAGTACCAAGTTTGAGAAGTGCAGCTCTTGTACTGCCGGAGATATGTCGATACAAACTGAATACGCAAAACATCTACAACATTTAGTGCGTTTTAAAGTTGATATCGCTTTTGTTTATAACTTCCACATTTATTAGAATTGTGAAACGAAACTTTGTAGACAGTCGCGGAGACACATTTCCTACTGAAGTACCAAGTTTCAGAAGTGCAGCTCTTGTACTACCGGAGATATGTCGATACAAACTGAATACGCAAAACATCTACAAAATTTAGCGCGTTTAAAAGTTGATAGCGCTTTTGTTTATAACTTTCAGATTTATTCGAATTGTGCCACGAAACTTTGCAGACCATCGCGGAGAGGCATTTTCTACTGAAGTACCAAGTTTCAGAAGTGCAGCTCTTGTACTGCCGGAGATATGTCGATACAAACTGAATACGCAAAACATCAACAAAATTTAGCGCGTTTTAAAGTTGATATCGCTTTTGTTTATAACTTCCACATTTATTCGAATTGAGCCACGAAACTTTGCAGACCATCGGGGAGAGGCATTTTGTACTGAAGTACCAAGTTTCAGAAGTGCAGCTCTTGTCCTACCGGTGATGTGTCGATACAAACTAGTTACGCAAAACATCAAAAAAATTTAGCGCGTTTTAAAGTTGATATAGCTTTTGTTTATAACTTCCACATTTATTCGAATTGTGCCACGAAACTTTACAGACCATCGCAAGGAGGCATTTTCTACTGAAGTACCAAGTTGTAGAAGTGCAGCTCTTGTACTGCCGGAGATATGTCGATACAAACTGAATACGCAAAACATCTACAAAATTTAGTGCGTTTTAAAGTTGATATCGCTTTTGTTTATAACTTCCACATTTATTAGAATTGTGAAACGAAACTTTGTAGACAGTCGCGGAGACACATTTCCTACTGAAGTACCAAGTTTCAGAAGTGCAGCTCTTGTACTACCGGAGATATGTCGATACAAACTGAATACGCAAAACATCTACAAAATTTAGCGCGTTTAAAAGTTGATAGCGCTTTTGTTTATAACTTTCAGATTTATTCGAATTGTGCCACGAAACTTTGCAGCCAATCGCGGAGAGGCATTTTCTACTGAAGTACCAAGTTTCAGAAGTGCAGCTCTTGTACTACAGGAGATATGTCGATACAAACTGAATACGCAAAACATCAACAAAATTTAGCGCGTTTTAAAGTTGATATCGCTTTTGTTTATAACTTCCACATTTATTCGAATTGTGCCACGAAACTTTGCAGACCATCGCGGAGAGGCATTTTCTACTGAAGTACCAAGTTTCAGAAGTGCAGCTCTTGTACTGCCGGAGATATGTCGATACAAACTGAATACGCAAAACATCAACAAAATTTAGCGCGTTTTAAAGTTGAAAGCGCTTTTGTTTATAACTTCCACATTTATTCGAATTGTGCCACGAAACTTTACAGACCATCGCAAGGAGGCATTTTCTACTGAAGTACCAAGTTGTAGAAGTGCAGCTCTTGTACTGCCGGAGATATGTCGATACAAACTGAATACGCAAAACATCTACAAAATTTAGTGCGTTTTAAAGTTGATATCGCTTTTGTTTATAACTTCCACATTTATTAGAATTGTGAAACGAAACTTTGTAGACAGTCGCGGAGACACATTTCCTACTGAAGTACCAAGTTTCAGAAGTGCAGCTCTTGTACTACCGGAGATATGTCGATACAAACTGAATACGCAAAACATCTACAAAATTTAGCGCGTTTGAAAGTTAATAGAGCTTTTGTTTATAACTTTCAGATTTATTCGAATTGTGCCACGAAACTTTGCAGACCATCGCAGAGAGGCATTTTCTACTGAAGTACCAAGTTTCAGAAGTGCAGCTCTTGTACTGCCGGAGATATGTCGATACAAACTGAATACGCAAAACATCAACAAAATTTAGCGCGTTTTAAAGTTGGTATCGCTTTTGTTTATAACTTACACATTTATTCGAATTGTGCCACGAAACTTTACAGACCATCGCGGGGAGGCATTTTCAACTGAAGTACGAAGTTCGAGAAGTGCAGCTCTTGTACTACCGGAGATATGTCGATACAAACTGAATACGCAAAACATCAACAAAATTTAGCGCGTTTTAAAGTTGATATCGCTTTTGTTTATAACTTGCACATTTATTCGAATTGTGAAACGAAACTTTGTAGACAGTCGCGGAGACACATTTTCTACTGAAGTACCAAGTTTCAGAAGTCCAGATCTGGTACTACCGGAGATGTGTCGATACAAACTGAATACGCAAAACTTCTACAAAATTTAGTGCGTTTTAAAGTTGAAAGCGCTTTTGTTTATAACTTCCACATTTATTCGAATTGTGAAACGAAACTTTGTAGACAGTCGCGGAGACACATTTTCTACTGAAGTACCAAGTTTCAGAAGTGCAGCTCTTGTACCACCGGAGATGTGTCGATACAAACTGAATACGCAAAACATCTACTCAATTTAGTGCGTTTTAAAGTTGATATAGCGTTTGTTTATAACTTCCACATTTATTCGAATTGTGCCACGAAACTTTAAAGACCATCGCGGGGAGGCATTATTACTGAAGTACCAAGTTTGAGAAGTGCAGCTCTTGTACTGCCGGAGATATGTCGATACAAACTGAATACGCAAAACATCTACAAAATTTAGTGCGTTTTAAAGTTGATATCGCTTTTGTTTATAACTTCCACATTTATTAGAATTGTGAAACGAAACTTTGTAGACAGTCGCGGAGACACATTTCCTACTGAAGTACCAAGTTTCAGAAGTGCAGCTCTTGTACTACCGGAGATATGTCGATACAAACTGAATACGCAAAACATCTACAAAATTTAGCGCGTTTAAAAGTTGATAGCGCTTTTGTTTATAACTTTCAGATTTATTCGAATTGTGCCACGAAACTTTGCAGACCATCGCGGAGAGGCATTTTCTACTGAAGTACCAAGTTTCAGAAGTGCAGCTCTTGTACTGCCGGAGATATGTCGATACAAACTGAATACGCAAAACATCAACAAAATTTAGCGCGTTTTAAAGTTGATATCGCTTTTGTTTATAACTTCCACATTTATTCGAATTGAGCCACGAAACTTTGCAGACCATCGGGGAGAGGCATTTTCTACTGAAGTACCAAGTTTCAGAAGTGCAGCTCTTGTACTACCGGTGATGTGTCGATACAAACTGAATACGCAAAACATCAAAAAAATTTAGCGCGTTTTAAAGTTGATATAGCTTTTGTTTATAACTTCCACATTTATTCGAATTGTGCCACGAAACTTTACAGACCATCGCAAGGAGGCATTTTCTACTGAAGTACCAAGTTGTAGAAGTGCAGCTCTTGTACTGCCGGAGATATGTCGATACAAACTGAATACGCAAAACATCTACAAAATTTAGTGCGTTTTAAAGTTGATATCGCTTTTGTTTATAACTTCCACATTTATTAGAATTGTGAAACGAAACTTTGTAGACAGTCGCGGAGACACATTTCCTACTGAAGTACCAAGTTTCAGAAGTGCAGCTCTTGTACTACCGGAGATATGTCGATACAAACTGAATACGCAAAACATCTACAAAATTTAGCGCGTTTAAAAGTTGATAGCGCTTTTGTTTATAACTTTCAGATTTATTCGAATTGTGCCACGAAACTTTGCAGCCAATCGCGGAGAGGCATTTTCTACTGAAGTACCAAGTTTCAGAAGGGCAGCTCTTGTACTACAGGAGATATGTCGATACAAACTGAATACGCAAAACATCAACAAAATTTAGCGCGTTTTAAAGTTGATATCGCTTTTGTTTATAACTTCCACATTTATTCGAATTGTGCCACGAAACTTTGCAGACCATCGCGGAGAGGCATTTTCTACTGAAGTACCAAGTTTCAGAAGTGCAGCTCTTGTACTGCCGGAGATATGTCGATACAAACTGAATACGCAAAACATCAACAAAATTTAGCGCGTTTTAAAGTTGATATAGCTTTTGTTTATAACTTCCACATTTATTCGAATTGTGCCACGAAACTTTACAGACCATCGCAAGGAGGCATTTTCTACTGAAGTACCAAGTTGTAGAAGTGCAGCTCTTGTACTGCCGGAGATATGTCGATACAAACTGAATACTTAAAACATCTACAAAATTTAGTGCGTTTTAAAGTTGATATCGCTTTTGTTTATAACTTCCACATTTATTAGAATTGTGAAACGAAACTTTGTAGACAGTCGCGGAGACACATTTCCTACTGAAGTACCAAGTTTCAGAAGTGCAGCTCTTGTACTACCGGAGATATGTCGATACAAACTGAATACGCAAAACATCTACAAAATTTAGCGCGTTTAAAAGTTGATATCGCTTTTGTTTATAACTTTCAGATTTATTCGAATTGTGCCACGAAACTTTGCAGACCATCGCGGAGAGGCATTTTCTACTGAAGTACCAAGTTTCAGAAGTGCAGCTCTTGTACTGCCGGAGATATGTCGATACAAACTGAATACGCAAAACATCAACAAAATTTAGCGCGTTTTAAAGTTGATATAGCTTTTGTTTATAACTTCCACATTAATTCGAATTGTGCCACGAAACTTTACAGACCATCGCAAGGAGGCATTTTCTACTGAAGTACCAAGTTGTAGAAGTGCAGCTCTTGTACTGCCGGAGATATGTCGATACAAACTGAATACGCAAAACATCTACAAAATTTAGTGCGTTTTAAAGTTGATATCGCTTTTGTTTATAACTTCCACATTTATTAGAATTGTGAAACGAAACTTTGTAGACAGTCGCGGAGACACATTTCCTACTGAAGTACCAAGTTTCAGAAGTGCAGCTCTTGTACTGCCGGAGATATGTCGATACAAACTGAATACGCAAAACATCAACAAAATTTAGCGCGTTTTAAAGTTGATATCGCTTTTGTTTATAACTTCCACATTTATTCGAATTGTGCCACGAAACTTTGCAGACCATCGCGGAGAGGCATTTGTACTGAAGTACCAAGTTTCAGAAGTGCAGCTCTTGTACTGCCGGAGATATGTCGATACAAACGGAATACGCAAAACATCAACAAAATTTAGCGCGTTTTAAAGTTGATATAGCTTTTGTTTATAACTTCCACATTTATTCGAATTGTGCCACGAAACTTTACAGACCATCGCAAGGAGGCATTTTCTACTGAAGTCCCAAGTTTGAGAAGTGCAGCTCTTGTACTGCCGGAGATATGTCGATACAAACTGAATACGCAAAACATCTACAAAATTTAGTGCGTTTTAAAGTTGATATCGCTTTTGTTTATAACTTCCACATTTATTCGAATTGTGAAACGAAACTTTGTAGACAGTTGCGGAGACACATTTTCTACTGAAGTACCAAGTTTCAGAAGTGCAGCTCTTGTACTACCGGAGATATGTCGATACAAACTGAATACGCAAAACATCTACAAAATTTAGCGCGTTTGAAAGTTAATAGCGCTTTTGTTTATAACTTTCAGATTTATTCGAATTGTGCCACGAAACTTTGCAGACCATCGCAGAGAGGCATTTTCTACTGAAGTACCAAGTTTCAGAAGTGCGCTCTTGTACTGCCGGAGATATGTCGATACAAACTGAATACGCAAAACATCAACAAAATTTAGCGCGTTTTAAAGTTGGTATCGCTTTTGTTTATAACTTCCACATTTATTCGAATTGTGCCACGAAACTTAGCAGACCATCGCGGAGAGGCATTTTCTACTTAAGTCCCAAGTTTCAGAAGTGCAGCTCTTGTACTGCCGGAGATATGTCGATACAAACTGAATACGCAAAACATCAACAAAATTTAGCGCGTTTTAAAGTTGATATAGCTTTTGTTTATAACTTTCAGATTTATTCGAATTGTGCCACGAAACTTTGCAGACCATCGCGGAGAGGCATTTTCTACTGAAGTACCAAGTTTCAGAAGTGCAGCTCTTGTACTGCCGGAGATATGTCTATACAAACTGAATACGCAAAACATCTACAAAATTTAGCGCGTTTTAAAGTTGATATCGCTTTTGTTTATAACTTCCACATTTATTCGAATTGTGCCACGAAACTTTGCAGACCATCGCGGAGAGGCATTTTTTACTGAAGTACCAAGTTTCAGAAGTGCAGCTCTTGTACTGCCGGAGATATGTCGATACAAACTGAATACGCAAAACATCAACAAAATTTAGCGCGTTTTAAAGTTGATATAGCTTTTGTTTATAACTTCCACATTTATTCGAATTGTGCCACGAAACTTTTCAGACCATCGCAAGGAGGCATTTTCTACTGAAGTACCAAGTTTCAGAAGTGCAGCTCTTGTACTACCGGAGATATGTCGATACAAACTGAATACGCAAAACATCTACAAAATTTAACGCGTTTAAAAGATTATAGCGCTTTTGTTTATAACTTTTAGATTTATTCGAATTGTGCCACGACACTTTGCAGACCATCGCATAGAATCATTTTCTACTGAAGTACCAAGTTTCAGAAGTGCAGCTCTTGTACTACCGGAGATATGTCGATACAAACTGAATACGCAAAACACTTAGTAAATTTAGCGTGTTTAAAAGTTGATAGCGCTTTTGTTTATAACTTTCAGATTTATTCGAATTGTGCCACGAAACTTTGCAGAGCATCGCGGAGAAGCATTTTCTACTGAAGTACCAAGTTTCAGAAGTGCAGCTCTTGTACTGTCGGAGATATGTCGATACAAACTGAATACACAAAACATCAACAGAATTTAGCGCGTTTTAAAGTTGATATCGCTTTTGTTTATAACTTCCACATTTATTCGAATTGTGCCACGAAACTTTACAGACCATCGCGGGGAGGCATTTTCAACTGAAGTACGAAGTTCGAGAAGTGCAGCTCTTGTACTACCGGAGATATGTCGATACAAACTGAATACGCAAAACATCAACAAAATTTAGCGCGTTTTAAAGTTGATATCGCTTTTGTATATAACTTGCACATTTATTCGAATTGTGCAACGAAACTTTGTAGACAGTCGCGGAGACACATTTTCTACTGAAGTACCAAGTTTCAGAAGTCCAGATCTGGTACTACCGGAGATGTGTCGATACAAACTGAATACGCAAAACATCTACAAAATTTAGTGCGTTTTAAAGTTGATAGCGCTTTTGTTTATAACTTCCACATTTATTCGAATTGTGCCACGACACTTTGCAGACAGTCGCGGAGACACATTTTCTACTGAAGTACCAAGTTTCAGAAGTGCAGCTCTTGTACTACCGGAGATATGTAGATACAAACTGAATACGCAAAACATCTACAAAATTTAGCGCGTTTAAAAGTTGATAGCGCTTTTGTTTATAACTTTCAGATTTATTAGAATTGTGCCACGAAACTTTGCAGACCATCGCGGAGAGGCATTTTCTACTGAAGAACTAAGTTTCAGAAGTGCAGCTCTTGTACTGCCGGAGATATGTCGATACAAACTGAATACGCAAAACATCAACAAAATTTAGCGCGTTTTAAAGTTGATATCGCTTTTGTTTATAACTTCCACATTTATTCGAATTGTGCCACGAAACTTTGCAGACCATCGCGGAGAGGCATTTTCTACTGAAGTACCAAGTTTCAGAAGTGCAGCTCTTGTACTGCCGGAGATATGTCGATACAAACTGAATACGCAAAACATCAACAAAATTTAGCGCGTTTTAAAGTTGATATCGTATTTGTTTATAACTTCCACATTTATTCGAATTGTGCCACGAAACTTTACAGACCATCGCCGGGAGGCATTTTCTACTGAAGTACCAAGTTTGAGAAGTGCAGCTCTTGTACTGCCGGAGATATGTCGATACAAACTGAATACGCAAAACATCTACAAAATTTAGCGCGTTTTAAAGTTGATATCGCTTTTGTTTATAACTTCTACATTTATTCGAATTGTGAAACGAAACTTTGTAGACAGTCGCGAAGACACATTTTCTACTGAAGTACCAAGTTTCAGAAGTGCAGCTCTTGTACTACCGGAGATATGTCGATACAAACTGAATACGCAAAACATCTACAAAATTTAACGCGTTTAAAAGTTGATAGCGCTTTTGTTTATAACTTTCAGATTTATTCGAATTGTGCCACGACACTTTGCAGATTATCGCGGAGAGGCATTTTCTACTAAAGTACCAAGTTTAAGAAGTGCAGCTCTTGTACTGCCGGAGATATGTCGATACAAACCGAATACGCAAAACATCAACAAAATTTAGCGCGTTTTAAAGTTGATAGCGCTTTTGTTTATAACTTCCACATTTATTCGAACTGTGCCACGAAATTTTGCAGACCATCGCAAGGAGGCATTTTCTACTGAAGTACCAAGTTTCAGAAGTGCAGCTCTTGTACTACCGGAGATATGTCGATACAAACTGAATACGCAAAACATCAACAAAATTTAGCGGGTTTTAAAGTTGATAGCGCTTTTGTTTATAACTTCTACATTTATTCGAATTGTGAAACGAAACTTTGTAGAAAGTCGCGGAGACACATTTTCTACTGAAGTACCAAGTTTCAGAAGTGCAGCTCTTGTACCACCGGAGATGTGTCGATACAAACTGAATACGCAAAACATCTACAAAATTTAGTGCGTTTTAAAGTTGATAGCGCTTTTGTTTATAGCTTCCACATTTATTCGAATTGTGCCACGAAACTTTACAGACCATCGCAAGGAGGCATTTTTTACTGAAGTACCAAGTTTGAGAAATGCAGCTCTTGTACTGCCGGAGATATGTCGATACAAACTGAATACGCAAAACATCTACAAAATTTAACGCGTTTAAAAGTTGATAGCGCTTTTGTTTATAACTTTCAGATTTATTCGAATTGTGCCACGACACTTTGCAGACCATCGCGGAGAGGCATTTTCTACTGAAGTACCAGGTTTCAGAAGTGCAGCTATTGTACTGCCCAAGATATGTCGATACAAACTGAATACGCAAAACATCAACAAAATTTAGCGCGTATTAAAGTTGGTATCGCTTTTGTTTATAACTTCCACATTTATTCGAATTGTGCCACGAAACTTTGCAGACCATCTCGGAGACACATTTTCTACTGAAGTACCAAGTTTCAGAAGTGCAGCTCTTGTACTGCCGGAGATATGTCGATACAAACTGAATACGCAAAACATCAACAAAATTTAGCGCGTTTTAAAGTTGATATAGCTTTTGTTTATAACTTTCAGATTTATTCGAATTGTGCCACGAAACTTTGCAGACCATCGGGGAGAGGCATTTTCTACTGAAGTACCAAGTTTCAGAAGTGCAGCTTTTGTACTGCCGGAGATATGTCGATACAAACTGAATACGCAAAACATCTACAAAATTTAGCGCGTTTAAAAGTGATATCGCTTTTGTTTATAACTTCCACATTTATTCGAATTGTGCCACGAAACTTTGCAGACCATCGCGGAGAGGCATTTTTTTACTGAAGTACCAAGTTTCAGAAGTGCAGCTCTTGTACTGCCGGAGATATGTCGATACAAACTGAATACGCAAAACATCAACAAAATTTAGCGCGTTTTAAAGTTGATATAACTTTTGTTTATAACTTGCACATTTATTCGAATTGTGCAACCAAACTTTGTAGACAGTCGCGGAGACACATTTTCTACTGAAGTACCAAGTTTCAGAAGTCCAGATCTGGTACTACCGGAGATGTGTCGATACAAACTGAATACGCAAAACATCTACAAAATTTAGTGCGTTTCAAAGTTGATAGCGCTTTTGTTTATAACTTCCACATTTATTCGAATTGTGCCACGACACTTTGCAGACAGTCGCGGAGACACATTTTCTACTGAAGTACTAAGTTTCAGAAGTGCAGCTCTTGTACTACCGGAGATATGTCGATACAAACTGAATACGCAAAACATCTACAAAATTTAGCGCGTTTAAAAGTTGATAGCGCTTTTGTTTATAACTTTTAGATTTATTAGAATTGTGCCACGAAACTTTGCAGACCATCGCGGAGAGGCATTTTCTACTGAAGAACTAAGTTTCAGAAGTGCAGCTCTTGTACTGCCGGAGATATGTCGATACAAACTGAATACGCAAAACATCAACAAAATTTAGCGCGTTTTAAAGTTGATATCGCTTTTGTTTATAACTTCCACATTTATTCGAATTGTGCCACGAAACTTTGCAGACCATCGCGGAGAGGCATTTTCTACTGAAGTACCAAGTTTCAGAAGTGCAGCTCTTGTACTGCCGGAGATATGTCGATACAAACTGAATACGCAAAACATCAACAAAATTTAGCGCGTTTTAAAGTTGATATCGTATTTTTTTATAACTTCCACATTTATTCGAATTGTGCCACGAAACTTTACAGACCATCGCCGGGAGGCATTTTCTACTGAAGTACCAAGTTTGAGAAGTGCAGCTCTTGTACTGCCGGAGATATGTCGATACAAACTGAATACGCAAAACATCTACAAAATTTAGCGCGTTTTAAAGTTGATATCGCTTTTGTTTATAACTTCCACATTTATTCGAATTGTGAAACGAAACTTTGTAGACAGTCGCGAAGACACATTTTCTACTGAAGTACCAAGTTTCAGAAGTGCAGCTCTTGTACTACCGGAGATATGTCGATACAAACTGAATACGCAAAACATCTACAAAATTTAACGCGTTTAAAAGTTGATAGCGCTTTTGTTTATAACTTTCAGATTTATTCGAATTGTGCCACGACACTTTGCAGATTATCGCGGAGAGGCATTTTCTACTGAAGTACCAAGTTTAAGAAGTGCAGCTCTTGTACTGCCGGAGATATGTCGATACAAACCGAATACGCAAAACATCAACAAAATTTAGCGCGTTTTAAAGTTGATATCGCTTTTGTTTATAACTTCCACATTTATTCGAACTGTGCCACGAAATTTTGCAGACCATCGCAAGGAGGCATTTTCTACTGAAGTACGAAGTTTCAGAAGTGCAGCTCTTGTACTACCGGAGATATGTCGATACAAACTGAATACGCAAATCATCAACAAAATTTAGCGGGTTTTAAAGTTGATAGCGCTTTTGTTTATAACTTCCACATTTATTCGAATTGTGAAACGAAACTTTGTAGAAAGTCGCGGAGACACATTTTCTACTGAAGTACCAAGTTTCAGAAGTGCAGCTCTTGTACCACCGGAGATGTGTCGATACAAACTGAATACGCAAAACATCTACAAAATTTAGTGCGTTTTAAAGTTGATAGCGCTTTTGTTATAGCTTCCACATTTATTCGAATTGTGCCACGAAACTTTACAGACCATCGCAAGGAGGCATTTTTTACTGAAGTACCAAGTTTGAGAAATGCAGCTCTTGTACTGCCGGAGATATGTCGATACAAACTGAATACGCAAAACATCTACAAAATTTAACGCGTTTAAAAGTTGATAGCGCTTTTGTTTATAACTTTCAGATTTATTCGAATTGTGCTACGACACTTTGCAGACCATCGCGGAGAGGCATTTTCTACTGAAGTACCAGGTTTCAGAAGTGCAGCTATTGTACTGCCGGAGATATGTCGATACAAACTGAATACGCAAAACATCAACAAAATTTAGCGCGTTTTAAAGTTGGTATCGCTTTTGTTTATAACTTCCACATTTATTCGAATTGTGCCACGAAACTTTGCAGACCATCTCGGAGACACATTTTCTACTGAAGTACCAAGTTTCAGAAGTGCAGCTCTTGTACTGCCGGAGATATGTCGATACAAACTGAATACGCAAAACATCAACAAAATTTAGCGCGTTTTAAAGTTGATATAGCTTTTGTTTATAACTTTCAGATTTATTCGAATTGTGCCACGAAACTTTGCAGACCATCGGGGAGAGGCATTTTCTACTGAAGTACCAAGTTTCAGAAGTGCAGCTTTTGTACTGCCGGAGATATGTCGATACAAACTGAATACGCAAAACATCTACAAAATTTAGCGCGTTTAAAAGTTGATATCGCTTTTGTTTATAACTTCCACATTTATTCGAATTGTGCCACGAAACTTTGCAGACCATCGCGGAGAGGCATTTTTTTTACTGAAGTACCAAGTTTCAGAAGTGCAGCTCTTTTACTGCCGGAGATATGTCGATACAAACTGAATACGCAAAACATCAACAAAATTTAGCGCGTTTTAAAGTTGATATAGCTTTTGTTTATAACTTGCACATTTATTCGAATTGTGCAACGAAACTTTGTAGACAGTCGCGGAGACACATTTTCTACTGAAGTACCAAGTTTCAGAAGTCCAGATCTGGTACTACCGGAGATGTGTCGATACAAACTGAATACGCAAAACATCTACAAAATTTAGTGCGTTTTAAAGTTGATAGCGCTTTTGTTTATAACTTCCACATTTATTCGAATTGTGCCACGACACTTTGCAGACAGTCGCGGAGACACATTTTCTACTGAAGTACCAAGTTTCAGAAGTGCAGCTCTTGTACTACCGGAGATATGTCGATACAAACTGAATACGCAAAACATCTACAAAATTTAGCGCGTTTAAAAGTCGATAGCGCTTTTGTTTATAACTTTCAGATTTATTAGAATTGTGCCACGAAACTTTGCAGACCATCGCGGAGATGCATTTTCTACTGAAGAACTAAGTTTCAGAAGTGCAGCTCTTGTACTGCCGGAGATATGTCGATACAAACTGAATACGCAAAACATCAACAAAATTTAGCGCGTTTTAAAGTTGATATCGCTTTTGTTTATAACTTCCACATTTATTCGAATTGTGCCACGAAACTTTGCAGACCATCGCGGAGAGGCATTTTCTACTGAAGTACCAAGTTTCAGAAGTGCAGCTCTTGTACTGCCGGAGATATGTCGATACAAACTGAATACGCAAATCATCAACAAAATTTCGCGCGTTTTAAAGTTGATATCGTATTTGTTTATAACTTCCACATTTATTCGAATTGTGCCACGAAACTTTACAGACCATCGCCGGGAGGCATTTTCTACTGAAGTACCAAGTTTGAGAAGTGCAGCTCTTGTACTGCCGGAGATATGTCGATACAAACTGAATACGCAAAACATCTACAAAATTTAGCGCGTTTTAAAGTTGATATCGCTTTTGTTTATAACTTCCACATTTATTCGAATTGTGAAACGAAACTTTGTAGACAGTCGCGAAGACACATTTTCTACTGAAGTACCAAGTTTCAGAAGTGCAGCTCTTGTACTACCGGAGATATGTCGATACAAACTGAATACGCAAAACATCTACAAAATTTAACGCGTTTAAAAGTTGATAGCGCTTTTGTTTATAACTTTCAGATTTATTCGAATTGTGCCACGACACTTTGCAGATTATCGCGGAGAGGCATTTTCTACTGAAGTACCAAGTTTAAGAAGTGCAGCTCTTGTACTGCCGGAGATATGTCGATACAAACCGAATACGCAAAACATCAACAAAACTTAGCGCGTTTTAAAGTTGATATCGCTTTTGTTTATAACTTCCACATTTATTCGAACTGTGCCACGAAATTTTGCAGACCATCGCAAGGAGAAATTTTCTACTGAAGTACCAAGTTTCAGAAGTGCAGCTCTTGTACTACCGGAGATATGTCGATACAAACTGAATACGCAAAACATCAACAAAATTTAGCGGGTTTTAAAGTTGATAGCGCTTTTGTTTATAACTTCCACATTTATTCGAATTGTGCAACGAAACTTTGTAGACAGTCGCGGAGACACATTTTCTACTGAAGTACCAAGTTTCAGAAGTCCAGATCTGGTACTACCGGAGATGTGTCGATACAAACTGAATACGCAAAACATCTACAAAATTTAGTGCGTTTTAAAGTTGATAGCGCTTTTGTTTATAACTTCCACATTTATTCGAATTGTGCCACGACACTTTGCAGACAGTCGCGGAGACACATTTTCTACTGAAGTACCAAGTTTGAGAAATGCAGCTCTTGTACTGCCGGAGATATGTCGATACAAACTGAATACGCAAAACATCTACAAAATTTAACGCGTTTAAAAGTTGATAGCGCTTTTGTTTATAACTTTCAGATTTATTCGAATTGTGCCACGACACTTTGCAGACCATCGCGGAGAGGCATTTTCTACTGAAGTACACGGTTTCAGAAGTGCAGCTATTGTACTGCCGGAGATATGTCGATACAAACTGAATACGCAAAACATCAACAAAATTTAGCGCGTTTTAAAGTTGGTATCGCTTTTGTTTATAACTTCCACATTTATTCGAATTGTGCCACGAAACTTTGCAGACCATCTCGGAGACACATTTTCTACTGAAGTACCAAGTTTCAGAAGTGCAGCTCTTGTACTGCCGGAGATATGTCGATACAAACTGAATACGCAAAACATCAACAAAATTTAGCGCGTTTTAAAGTTGATATAGGTTTTGTTTATAACTTTCAGATTTATTCGAATTGTGCCACGAAACTTTGCAGACCATCGGGGAGAGGCATTTTCTACTGAAGTACCAAGTTTCAGAAGTGCAGCTTTTGTACTGCCGGAGATATGTCGATACAAACTGAATACGCAAAACGTCTACAAAATTTAGCGCGTTTTAAAGTTGATATCGCTTTTGTTTATAACTTCCACATTTATTCGAATTGTGCCACGAAACTTTGCAGACCATCGCGGAGAGGCATTTTTTTACTGAAGTACCAAGGTTCAGAAGTGCAGCTCTTGTACTGCCGGAGATATGTCGATACAAACTGAATACGCAAAACATCAACAAAATTTAGCGCGTTTTAAAGTTGATATAGCTTTTGTTTATAACTTCCACATTTATTCGAATTGTGCCACGAAACTTTACAGACCATCGCAAGGAGGCATTTTCTACTGAAGTACCAAGTTTCAGAAGTGCAGCTCTTGTACTACCGGAGATATGTCGATACAAACTGAATACGCAAAACATCTACTAAATTTAACGCGTTTAAAAGATTATAGCGCTTTTGTTTATAACTTTTAGATTTATTCGAATTGTGCCACGACACTTTGCAGACCATCGAATAGAATCATTTCCTACTGAAGTACCAAGTTTCAGAAGTGCAGCTCTTGTACTACCGGAGATATGTCGATACAAACTGAATACGCAAAACACTTACAAAATTTAGCGCGTTTAAAAGTTGATAGCGATTTTGTTTATAACTTTCAGATTTATTCGAATTGTGCCACGAAACTTTGCAGACCATCGCGGAGAAGCATTTTCTACTGAAGTACCAAGTTTGAGAAGTGCAGCTCTTGTACTGCCGGAGATATGTCGATACAAACTGAATACACAAAACATCAACAAAATTTAGCGCGTTTTAAAGTTGATATCGCTTTTGTTTATAACTTCCACATTTATTCGAATTGTGCCACGAAACTTTACAGACCATCGCGGGGAGGCATTTTCAACTGAAGTACGAAGTTCGAGAAGTGCAGCTCTTGTACTACCGGAGATATGTCGATACAAACTGAATACGCAAAACATCAACAAAATTTAGCGCGTTTTAAAGTTGATATCGCTTTTGTTTATAACTTGCACATTTATTCGAATTGTGAAACGAAACTTTGTAGACAGTCGCGGAGACACATTTTCTACTGAAGTACCAAGTTTCAGAAGTCCAGATCTGGTACTACCGGAGATGTGTCGATACAAACTGAATACGCAAAACATCTACAAAATTTAGTGCGTTTTAAAGTTGAAAGCGCTTTTGTTTATAACTTTCAGATTTATTCGAATTGTGCCACGAAACTTTGCAGACCATCGCGGAGAGGCATTTTCTACTGAAGTACTAAGTTTCAGAAGTGCAGCTCTTGTACTGCCGGAGATATGTCGATACAAACTGAATACGCAAAACATCAACAAAATTTAGCGCGTTTTAAAGTTGATATCGCTTTTGTTTATAACTTCCACATTTATTCGAATTGTGCAACGAAACTTTACAGACCATCGCCGGGAGGCATTTTCTACTGAAGTACCAAGTTTGAGAAGTGCAGCTCTTGTACTGCCGGAGATATGTCGATACAAACTGAATACGCAAAACATCTACAAAATTTAGCGCGTTTTAAAGTTGATATCGCTTTTGTTTATAACTTCCACATTTATTCGAATTGTGAAACGAAACTTTGTAGACAGTCGCGAAGACACATTTTCTACTGAAGTACCAAGTTTCAGAAGTGCAGCTCTTGTACTACCGGAGATATGTCGATACAAACTGAATACGCAAAACATCTACAAAATTTAACGCGTTTAAAAGTTGATAGCGCTTTTGTTTATAACTTTCAGATTTATTCGAATTGTGCCACGACACTTTGCAGATTATCGCGGAGAGGCATTTTCTACTGAAGTACCAAGTTTAAGAAGTGCAGCTCTTGTACTGCCGGGGATATGTCGATACAAACCGAATACGCAAAACATCAACAAAACTTAGCGCGTTTTAAAGTTGATATCGCTTTTGTTTATAACTTCCACATTTATTCGAACTGTGCCACGAAATTTTGCAGACCATCGCAAGGAGAAATTTTCTACTGAAGTACCAAGTTTCAGAAGTGCAGCTCTTGTACTACCGGAGATATGTCGATACAAACTGAATACGCAAAACATCAACAAAATTTAGCGGGTTTTAAAGTTGATAGCGCTTTTGTTTATAACTTCCACATTTATTCGAATTGTGCAACGAAACTTTGTAGACAGTCGCGGAGACACATTTTCTACTGAAGTACCAAGTTTCAGAAGTCCAGATCTGGTACTACCGGAGATATGTCGATACAAACTGAATACGCAAAACATCTACAAAATTTAGTGCGTTTTAAAGTTGATAGCGCTTTTGTTTATAACTTCCACATTTATTCGAATTGTGCCACGACACTTTGCAGACAGTCGCGGAGACACATTTTCTACTGAAGTACCAAGTTAGTAGAAATGCAGCTCTTGTACTGCCGGAGATATGTCGATACAAACTGAATACGCAAAACATCTACAAAATTTAACGCGTTTAAAAGTTGATAGCGCTTTTGTTTATAACTTTCAGATTTATTCGAATTGTGCCACGACACTTTGCAGACCATCGCGGAGAGGCATTTTCTACTGAAGTACCAGGTTTCAGAAGTGCAGCTATTGTACTGCCGGAGATATGTCGATACAAACTGAATACGCAAAACATCAACAAAATTTAGCGCGTTTTAAAGTTGGTATCGCTTTTGTTTATAACTTCCACATTTATTCGAATTGTGCCACGAAACTTTGCAGACCATCTCGGAGACACATTTTCTACTGAAGTACCAAGTTTCAGAAGTGCAGCTTTTGTACTGCCGGAGATATGTCGATACAAACTGAATACGCAAAACATCAACAAAATTTAGCGCGTTTTAAAGTTGATATAGCTTTTGTTTATAACTTTGAGATTTATTCGAATTGTGCCACGAAACTTTGCAGACCATCGCGGAGAGGCATTTTCTACTGAAGTACCAAGTTTCAGAAGTGCAGCTTTTGTACTGCCGGAGATATGTCGATACAAACTGAATACGCAAAACATCTACAAAATTTAGCGCGTTTAAAAGTTGATATCGCTTTTGTTTATAACTTCCACATTTATTCGAATTGTGCCACGAAACTTTGCAGACCATCGCGGAGAAGCATTTTTTTACTGAAGTACCAAGGTTCAGAAGTGCAGCTCTTGTACTGCCGGAGATATGTCGATACAAACTGAATACGCAAAACATCAACAAAATTTAGCGCGTTTTAAAGTTGATATAGCTTTTGTTTATAACTTCCACATTTATTCGAATTGTGCCACGAAACTTTACAGACCATCGCAAGGAGGCATTTACTACTGAAGTACCAAGTTTCAGAAGTGCAGCTCTTGTACTACCGGAGATATGTCGATACAAACTGAATACGCAAAACATCTACAAAATTTAACGCGTTTAAAAGATTATAGCGCTTTTGTTTATAACTTTTAGATTTATTCGAATTGTGCCACGACACTTTGCAGACCATCGAATAGAATCATTTTCTACTGAAGTACCAAGGTTCAGAAGTGCAGCTCTTGTACTACCGGAGATATGTCGATACAAACTGAATACGCAAAACACTTACAAAATTTAGCGCGTTTAAAAGTTGATAGCGATTTTGTTTATAACTTTCAGATTTATTCGAATTGTGCCACGAAACTTTGCAGACAATCACGGAGAAGCATTTTCTACTGAAGTACCAAGTTTCAGAAGTGCAGCTCTTGTACTGCCGGAGATATGTCGATACAAACTGAATACACAAAACATCTACAAAATTTAGCGCGTTTTAAAGTTGATATCGCTTTTGTTTATAACTTCCACATTTATTCGAATTGTGCCACGAAAGTTTACAGACCATCGCGGGGAGGCATTTTCAACTGAAGTACGAAGTTCGAGAAGTGCAGCTCTTGTACTACCGGAGATATGTCGATACAAACTTAATACGCAAAACATCAACAAAATTTAGCGCGTTTTAAAGTTGATATCGCTTTTGTTTATAACTTGCACATTTATTCGAATTGTGAAACGAAACTTTGTAGACAGTCGCGGAGACACATTTTCTACTGAAGTACCAAGTTTCAGAAGTCCAGATCTGGTACTACCGGAGATGTGTCGATACAAACTGAATACGCAAAACATCTACAAAATTTAGTGCGTTTTAAAGTTGAAAGCGCTTTTGTTTATAACTTCCACATTTATTCGAATTGTGAAACGAAACTTTGTAGACAGTCGCGGAGAGGCATTTTCTACTGAAGTACCAAGTTTCAGAAGTGCAGCTCTTGTACTGCCGGAGATATGTCGATACAAACTGAATACGCAAAACATCTACAAAATTTAGCGCGTTTTAAAGTTGATATCGCTTTTGTTTATAACTTCCACATTTATTCGAATTGTGCAACGAAACTTTACAGACCATCGCCGGGAGGCATTTTCTACTGAAGTACCAAGTTTGAGAAGTGCAGCTCTTGTACTGCCGGAGATATGTCGATACAAACTGAATACGCAAAACATCTACAAAATTTAGCGCGTTTTAAAGTTGATATCGCTTTTGTTTATAACTTCCACATTTATTCGAATTGTGAAACGAAACTTTGTAGACAGTCGCGGAGACACATTTTCTATTGAAGTACCAAGTTTCAGAAGTGCAGCTCTTGTACTACCGGAGATATGTCGATACAAACTGAATACGCAAAACATCTACAAAATTTAACGCGTTTAAAAGTTGATAGCGCTTTTGTTTATAACTTTCAGATTTATTCGAATTGTGCCACGACACTTTGCAGACCATCGCATAGAGGCATTTTCTACTGAAGTACCAAGTTTCAGAAGTGCAGCTAGTGTACTACCGGAGATATGTCGATACAAACTGAATACGCAAAACATCTACAAAATTTAGCGCGTTTAAAAGTTGATAGCGCTTTTGTTTATAACTTTCAGATTTATTCGAATTGTGCCACGAAACTTTGCAGACCATCGCGGAGAGGCATTTTCTACTGAAGTACCAAGTTTCAAGAGTGCAGCTCTTGTACTGCCGGAAATATGTCGATACAAACTGAATACGCAAAACATCAACAAAATTTAGCGCGTTTTAAAGTTGGTATCGCTTTTGTTTATAACTTCCACATTTATTCGAATTGTGCCACGAAACTTTGCAGACCATCGCGGAGACTCATTTTCTACTGAAGTACCAAGTTTCAGAAGTGCAGCTCTTGTACTGCCGGAGATATGTCGATACAAACTGAATACGCAAAACATCAACAAAATTTAGCGCGTTTTAAAGTTGATATAGCTTTTGTTTATAACTTTCAGATTTATTCGAATTGTGCCACGAAACTTTGCAGACCATCGCGGAGAGGCATTTTCTACTGAAGTACCAAGTTTCAGAAGTGCAGCTCTTGTACTGCCGGAGATATGTCGATACAAACTGAATACGCAAAACATCTACAAAATTTAGCGCGTTTTAAAGTTGATATCGCTTTTGTTTATAACTTCCACATTTATTCGAATTGTGCCACGAAACTTTGCAGACCATCGCGGAGAGGCATTTTTTACTGAAGTACCAAGTTTCAGAAGTGCAGCTCTTGTACTGCCGGAGATATGTCGATACAAACTGAATACGCAAAACATCAACAAAATTTAGCGCGTTTTAAAGTTGATATAGCTTTTGTTTATAACTTCCACATTTATTCGAATTGTGCCACGAAACTTTACAGACCATCGCGGGGAGGCATTTTCAACTGAAGTACGAAGTTCGAGAAGTGCAGCTCTTGTACTACCGGAGATATGTCGATACAAACTGAATACGCAAAACATCAACAAAATTTAGCGCGTTTTAAAGTTGATATCGCTTTTGTTTATAACTTGCACATTTATTCGAATTGTGAAACGAAACTTTGTAGACAGTCGCGGAGACACATTTTCTACTGAAGTACCAAGTTTCAGAAGTCCAGATCTGGTACTACCAGAGATGTGTCGATACAAACTGAATACGCAAAACATCTACAAAATTTAGTGCGTTTTAAAGTTGATATCGCTTTTGTTTATTACTTCCACATTTATTCGGATTGTGCCACGAAACTTTGCAGACCGTCGCGGAGAGGCATTTTCTACTGAAGTACCAAGTTTCAGAAGTGCAGCTCTTGTACTGCCGGAGATATGTCGATACAAACTGAATACGCAAAACATCAACAAAATTTAGCGCGTTTTAAAGTTGATATCGCTTTTGTTTATAACTTCCACATTTATTCGAATTGTGCAACGAAACTTTACAGACCATCGCCGGGAGGCATTTTCTACTGAAGTACCAAGTTTGAGAAGTGCAGCTCTTGTACTGCCGGAGATATGTCGATACAAACTGAATACGCAAAACATCTACAAAATTTAGCGCGTTTTAAAGTTGATATCGCTTTTGTTTATAACTTCCACATTTATTCGAATTGTGAAACGAAACTTTGTAGACAGTCGCGAAGACACATTTTCTACTGAAGTACCAAGTTTCAGAAGTGCAGCTCTTGTACTACCGGAGATATGTCGATACAAACTGAATACGCAAAACATCTACAAAATTTAACGCGTTTAAAAGTTGATAGCGCTTTTGTTTATAACTTTCAGATTTATTCGAATTGTGCCACGACACTTTGCAGATTATCGCGGAGAGGCATTTTCTACTGAAGTACCAAGTTTAAGAAGTGCAGCTCTTGTACTGCCGGGGATATGTCGATACAAACCGAATACGCAAAACATCAACAAAACTTAGCGCGTTTTAAAGTTGATATCGCTTTTGTTTATAACTTCCACATTTATTCGAACTGTGCCACGAAATTTTGCAGACCATCGCAAGGAGAAATTTTCTACTGAAGTACCAAGTTTCAGAAGTGCAGCTCTTGTACTACCGGAGATATGTCGATACAAACTGAATACGCAAAACATCAACAAAATTTAGCGGGTTTTAAAGTTGATAGCGCTTTTGTTTATAACTTCCACATTTATTCGAATTGTGCAACGAAACTTTGTAGACAGTCGCGGAGACACATTTTCTACTGAAGTACCAAGTTTCAGAAGTCCAGATCTGGTACTACCGGAGATGTGTCGATACAAACTGAATACGCAAAACATCTACAAAATTTAGTGCGTTTTAAAGTTGATAGCGCTTTTGTTTATAACTTCCACATTTATTCGAATTGTGCCACGACACTTTGCAGACAGTCGCGGAGACACATTTTCTACTGAAGTACCAAGTTAGTAGAAATGCAGCTCTTGTACTGCCGGAGATATGTCGATACAAACTGAATACGCAAAACATCTACAAAATTTAACGCGTTTAAAAGTTGATAGCGCTTTTGTTTATAACTTTCAGATTTATTCGAATTGTGCCACGACACTTTGCAGACCATCGCGGAGAGGCATTTTCTACTGAAGTACCAGGTTTCAGAAGTGCAGCTATTGTACTGCCGGAGATATGTCGATACAAACTGAATACGCAAAACATCAACAAAATTTAGCGCGTTTTAAAGTTGGTATCGCTTTTGTTTATAACTTCCACATTTATTCGAATTGTGCCACGAAACTTTGCAGACCATCTCGGAGACACATTTTCTACTGAAGTACCAAGTTTCAGAAGTGCAGCTTTTGTACTGCCGGAGATATGTCGATACAAACTGAATACGCAAAACATCAACAAAATTTAGCGCGTTTTAAAGTTGATATAGCTTTTGTTTATAACTTTGAGATTTATTCGAATTGTGCCACGAAACTTTGCAGACCATCGCGGAGAGGCATTTTCTACTGAAGTACCAAGTTTCAGAAGTGCAGCTTTTGTACTGCCGGAGATATGTCGATACAAACTGAATACGCAAAACATCTACAAAATTTAGCGCGTTTAAAAGTTGATATCGCTTTTGTTTATAACTTCCACATTTATTCGAATTGTGCCACGAAACTTTGCAGACCATCGCGGAGAAGCATTTTTTTACTGAAGTACCAAGGTTCAGAAGTGCAGCTCTTGTACTGCCGGAGATATGTCGATACAAACTGAATACGCAAAACATCAACAAAATTTAGCGCGTTTTAAAGTTGATATAGCTTTTGTTTATAACTTCCACATTTATTCGAATTGTGCCACGAAACTTTACAGACCATCGCAAGGAGGCATTTACTACTGAAGTACCAAGTTTCAGAAGTGCAGCTCTTGTACTACCGGAGATATGTCGATACAAACTGAATACGCAAAACATCTACAAAATTTAACGCGTTTAAAAGATTATAGCGCTTTTGTTTATAACTTTTAGATTTATTCGAATTGTGCCACGACACTTTGCAGACCATCGAATAGAATCATTTTCTACTGAAGTACCAAGGTTCAGAAGTGCAGCTCTTGTACTACCGGAGATATGTCGATACAAACTGAATACGCAAAACACTTACAAAATTTAGCGCGTTTAAAAGTTGATAGCGATTTTGTTTATAACTTTCAGATTTATTCGAATTGTGCCACGAAACTTTGCAGACAATCACGGAGAAGCATTTTCTACTGAAGTACCAAGTTTCAGAAGTGCAGCTCTTGTACTGCCGGAGATATGTCGATACAAACTGAATACACAAAACATCTACAAAATTTAGCGCGTTTTAAAGTTGATATCGCTTTTGTTTATAACTTCCACATTTATTCGAATTGTGCCACGAAAGTTTACAGACCATCGCGGGGAGGCATTTTCAACTGAAGTACGAAGTTCGAGAAGTGCAGCTCTTGTACTACCGGAGATATGTCGATACAAACTTAATACGCAAAACATCAACAAAATTTAGCGCGTTTTAAAGTTGATATCGCTTTTGTTTATAACTTGCACATTTATTCGAATTGTGAAACGAAACTTTGTAGACAGTCGCGGAGACACATTTTCTACTGAAGTACCAAGTTTCAGAAGTCCAGATCTGGTACTACCGGAGATGTGTCGATACAAACTGAATACGCAAAACATCTACAAAATTTAGTGCGTTTTAAAGTTGAAAGCGCTTTTGTTTATAACTTCCACATTTATTCGAATTGTGAAACGAAACTTTGTAGACAGTCGCGGAGAGGCATTTTCTACTGAAGTACCAAGTTTCAGAAGTGCAGCTCTTGTACTGCCGGAGATATGTCGATACAAACTGAATACGCAAAACATCTACAAAATTTAGCGCGTTTTAAAGTTGATATCGCTTTTGTTTATAACTTCCACATTTATTCGAATTGTGCAACGAAACTTTACAGACCATCGCCGGGAGGCATTTTCTACTGAAGTACCAAGTTTGAGAAGTGCAGCTCTTGTACTGCCGGAGATATGTCGATACAAACTGAATACGCAAAACATCTACAAAATTTAGCGCGTTTTAAAGTTGATATCGCTTTTGTTTATAACTTCCACATTTATTCGAATTGTGAAACGAAACTTTGTAGACAGTCGCGGAGACACATTTTCTATTGAAGTACCAAGTTTCAGAAGTGCAGCTCTTGTACTACCGGAGATATGTCGATACAAACTGAATACGCAAAACATCTACAAAATTTAACGCGTTTAAAAGTTGATAGCGCTTTTGTTTATAACTTTCAGATTTATTCGAATTGTGCCACGACACTTTGCAGACCATCGCATAGAGGCATTTTCTACTGAAGTACCAAGTTTCAGAAGTGCAGCTAGTGTACTACCGGAGATATGTCGATACAAACTGAATACGCAAAACATCTACAAAATTTAGCGCGTTTAAAAGTTGATAGCGCTTTTGTTTATAACTTTCAGATTTATTCGAATTGTGCCACGAAACTTTGCAGACCATCGCGGAGAGGCATTTTCTACTGAAGTACCAAGTTTCAAGAGTGCAGCTCTTGTACTGCCGGAAATATGTCGATACAAACTGAATACGCAAAACATCAACAAAATTTAGCGCGTTTTAAAGTTGGTATCGCTTTTGTTTATAACTTCCACATTTATTCGAATTGTGCCACGAAACTTTGCAGACCATCGCGGAGACTCATTTTCTACTGAAGTACCAAGTTTCAGAAGTGCAGCTCTTGTACTGCCGGAGATATGTCGATACAAACTGAATACGCAAAACATCAACAAAATTTAGCGCGTTTTAAAGTTGATATAGCTTTTGTTTATAACTTTCAGATTTATTCGAATTGTGCCACGAAACTTTGCAGACCATCGCGGAGAGGCATTTTCTACTGAAGTACCAAGTTTCAGAAGTGCAGCTCTTGTACTGCCGGAGATATGTCGATACAAACTGAATACGCAAAACATCTACAAAATTTAGCGCGTTTTAAAGTTGATATCGCTTTTGTTTATAACTTCCACATTTATTCGAATTGTGCCACGAAACTTTGCAGACCATCGCGGAGAGGCATTTTTTACTGAAGTACCAAGTTTCAGAAGTGCAGCTCTTGTACTGCCGGAGATATGTCGATACAAACTGAATACGCAAAACATCAACAAAATTTAGCGCGTTTTAAAGTTGATATAGCTTTTGTTTATAACTTCCACATTTATTCGAATTGTGCCACGAAACTTTACAGACCATCGCGGGGAGGCATTTTCAACTGAAGTACGAAGTTCGAGAAGTGCAGCTCTTGTACTACCGGAGATATGTCGATACAAACTGAATACGCAAAACATCAACAAAATTTAGCGCGTTTTAAAGTTGATATCGCTTTTGTTTATAACTTGCACATTTATTCGAATTGTGAAACGAAACTTTGTAGACAGTCGCGGAGACACATTTTCTACTGAAGTACCAAGTTTCAGAAGTCCAGATCTGGTACTACCAGAGATGTGTCGATACAAACTGAATACGCAAAACATCTACAAAATTTAGTGCGTTTTAAAGTTGATATCGCTTTTGTTTATTACTTCCACATTTATTCGGATTGTGCCACGAAACTTTGCAGACCGTCGCGGAGAGGCATTTTCTACTGAAGTACCAAGTTTCAGAAGTGCAGCTCTTGTACTACCGGAGATGTGTCGATACAAACTTAATACGCAAAACATCTACAAAATTTAGTGCGTTTTAAAGTTGATATCGCTTTTGTTTATAACTTCCACATTTATTCGAATTGTGAAACGAAACTTTGTAGACAGTCGCGGAGACACATTTCCTACTGAAGTACCAAGTTTCAGAAGTGCAGCTCTTGTACTACCGGAGATATGTCAATACAAACTGAATACGAAAAACATCTACAAAATTTAGCGCGTTTAAAAGTTGATAGCGCTTTTGTTTATAACTTTCAGATTTATTCGAATTGTGCCACGACACTTTGCAGACCATCGCATAGAGGCATTTTCTACTGAAGTACCAAGTTTCAGAAGTGCAGCTCTTGTACTACCGGAGATATGTCGATACAAACTGAATACGCAAAACATCTACAAAATTTAGCGCGTTTAAAAGTTGATAGCGCTTTTGTTTATAACTTTCAGATTTATTCGAATTGTGCCACGAAACTTTGCAGACCATCGCGGAGAGGCCTCTTCTACTGAAGTACCAAGTTTCAGAAGTGCAGCTCTTGTACTGCCGGAGATATGTCGATACAAACTGAATACGCAAAACATCAACAAAATTTAGCGCGTTTTAAAGTTGATATCGCTTTTGTTTATAACTTCCACATTTATTCTAATTGTGCCACGAAACTTTGCAGACCATCGCGGAGAGGCATTTTCTACTGAAGTACCAAGTTTCAGAAGTGCAGCTCTTGTACTGCCGGAGATATGTCGATACAAACTGAATACGCAAAACATCAACAAAATTTAGCGCGTTTTAAAGTTGATATCGCTTTTGTTTATAACTTCCACATTTATTCGAATTGTGCCACGAAACTTTACAGACCATCGCCGCGAGGCATTTTCTACTGAAGTACCAAGTTTGAGAAGTGCAGCTCTTGTACTGCCGGAGATATGTCGATACAAACTGAATACGCAAAACATCTACAAAATTTAGCGCGTTTAAAAGTTGATATCGCTTTTGTTTATAACTTCCACATTTATTCGAATTGTGAAACGAAACTTTGTAGACAGTCGCGGAGACACATCTTCTACTGAAGTACCAAGTTTCAGAAGTGCAGCTCTTGTACTACCGGAGATATGTCGATACAAACTGAATACGCAAAACATCTACAAAATTCAACGCGTTTAAAAGTTGATAGCGCTTTTGTTTATAACTTTCAGATTTATTCGAATTGTGCCACGACACTTTGCAGACCATCGCATAGAGGCATTTTCTACTGAAGTACCAAGTTTCAGAAGTGCAGCTCTTGTACTACCGGAGATATGTCGATACAAACTGAATACGCAAAACATCTACAAAATTTAGCGCGTTTCAAAGTTGATAGCGATTTTGTTTATAACTTTCAGATTTATTCGAATTGTGCCACGAAACTTTGCAGAACTTCGCGGAGAGGCATTTTCTACTGAAGTACCAAGTTTCAGAAGTGCAGCTCTTGTACTACCGGAGATATGTCAGAACAAACTGAATACGCAAAACATCTACAAAATTTAGCGCGTTTAAAAGTTGATAGCGCTTTTGTTTATAACTTTCAGATTTTTTCTGAATTGTGCCACGAAACTTTGCAGACCATCGCGGAGAGTCATTTTCTATTGAAGAACCAAGTTTCAGAAGTGCAGCTCTTGTACTGCCGGAGATATGTCGATACAAACTGAATACGCAAAACATCAACAAAATTTAGCGCGTTTTAAAGTTGATATCGCTTTTGTTTATAACTTGCACATTTATTCGAATTGTGCCACGAAACTTTGCAGACCATCGCGGAGACACATTTTCTACTGAAGTACCAAGTTTCAGAAGTGCAGCTCTTGTACTGCCGGAGATATGTCGATACAAACTGAATACGCAAAACATCTACAAAATTTAGCGCGTTTTAAAGTTGATATCGCTTTTGTTTTTTACTTCCACATTTATTACAATTGTGAAACGAAACTTTGTAGACAGTCGCGGAGACACATTTTCTACTGAAGTACTAAGTTTCAGAAATGCAGCTCTTGTACTACCGGAGATATGTCGATACAAACTGAATACGCAAAACATCTACAAAATTTAGCGCGTTTAAAAGTTGATAGCGCTTTTGTTTATAACTTTCAGATTTATTCGAATTGTGCCACGAAACTTTGCAGACCATCGCGGAGAGGAATTTTCTACTGAAGTACCAAGTTTCAGAAGTGCAGCTCTTGTACTGCCGGAGATATGTCGATACAAACTGAATACGCAAAACATCAACAAAATTTAGCGCGTTTTAAAGTTGATATCGCTTTTGTTTATAACTTCCACATTTATTCGAATTGTGCCACGAAACTTTACAGACCATCGCGGGGAGGCATTTTCAACTGAAGTACGAAGTTCGAGAAGTGCCGCTCTTGTACTACCGGAGATATGTCGATACAAACTGAATACGCAAAACATCTACAAAATTTAGCGCGTTTAAAAGTTGATAGCGCTTTTGTTTATAACTTTCAGATTTATTCGAATTGTGCCACGACACTTTGCAGTCCATCGCGGATACACATTTTCTACTGAAGTACCAAGTTTCAGAAGTGCAGCTCTTGTACTGCCGGAGATATGTCGATACAAACTGAATACGCAAAAAATCTACAAAATTTAGCGCGTTTAAAAGTTGATTGCGCTTTTGTTTATAACTTTCAGATTTATTCGAATTGTGCCACGAAACTTTGCAGACCATCGCGGAGAGGCATTTTCTACTGCAGTACCAAGTTTCAGAAGTGCAGCTCTTGTACTGCCGGAGATATGTCGATACAAACTGAATACCCAAAACATCAACAAAATTTAGCGCGTTTTAAAGTTGAAAGCGCTTTTGTTTATAACTTCCACATTTATTCTAATTGTGCTGCGAAACTTTGCAGACCGTCGCGGAGAGGCATTTTCTACTGAAGTACCAAGTTTCAAAAGTGCAGCTCTTGTACTACCGGAGATGTGTCGATACAAACTAAATACGCAAAACATCTACAAAATTTAGTGCGTTTTAAAGTTGATATCGCTTTTGTTTATAACTTCCACATTTATTCGAATTTTGAAACGAAACTTTGTAGACAGTCGCGGAGAAGCATTTTCTACTGAAGTACCAAGTTTCAGAAGTGCAGCTCTTGTACTGCCGGAGATATGTCGATACAAACTGAATACCCAAAACATCAACAAAATTTAGCGCGTTTTAAAGTTGATATCGCTTTTGTTTATAACTTCCACATTTATTCGAATTGTGCCACGAAACTTTGCAGACTATCGCGGGGAGGCATTTTCTACTGAAGTACCAAGTTTCAGAAGTGCAGCTCTTGTACTGCCGGAGATATGTCGATACAAACTGAATACGCAAAACATCAACAAAATTTAGCGCGTTTTAAAGTTGATATCGCTTTTGTTTATAACTTCCACATTTATTCGAATTGTGCCACGAAACTTTACAGACCATCGCTGGGAGGCATTTTCTACTGAAGTACCAAGTTTGAGAAGTGCAGCTCTTGTACTGCCGGAGATATGTCGATACAAACTGAATACGCAAAACATCTACAAAATTTAGCGCGTTTTAAAGTTGATATCGCTTTTGTTTATAACTTCCACATTTATTCGAATTGTGAAACGAAACTTTGTAGCCAGTCGCGGAGACACATTTTCTACTGAAGTACCAAGTTTCAGAAGTGCAGCTCTTGTACTACCGGAGATATGTCGATACAAACTGAATACGCAAAACATCTACAAAATTTAGCGCGTTTTAAAGTTGATATCGCTTTTGTTTATAACTTCCAAATTTATTCGAATTGTGCCACGAAACTTTGTAGACAGTCGCGGAGACACATTTCCTACTGAAGTACCAAGTTTCAGAAGTGCAGATCTTGTACTACCGGAGATGTGTCGATACAAACTGAATACGTCAAACATCTACAAAATTTAGTGCGTTTTAAAGTTGAAAGCGCTTTTGTTTATAACTTCCACATTTATTCTAATTGTGCTGCGAAACTTTGCAGACCGTCGCGGAGAGGCATTTTCTTCTGAAGTACCAAGTTTCAAAAGTGCAGCTCTTGTACTACCGGAGATGTGTCGATACAAACTAAATACGCAAAACATCTACAAAATTTAGTGCGTTTTAAAGTTGATATCGCTTTTGTTTATAACTTCACCATTTATTCGAATTTTGAAACGAAACTTTGTAGACAGTCGCGGAGACACATTTTCTACTGAAGTACCAAGTTTCAGAAGTGCAGCTCTTGTACTACCAGAGATGTGTCGATACTAACTTAATACGCAAAACATCTACAAAATTTAGTGCGTTTTAAAGTTGATATCGCTTTTGTTTATAACTTCCACATTTATTCGAATTGTGAAACGAAACTTTGTAGACAGTCGCGGAGACACATTTTCTACTGAAGTACCAAGTTTGATAAGTGCAGCTCTTGTACTGCCGGAGATATGTCGATACAAACTGAATACGCAAAACATTTACAAAATTTAGCGCGTTTTAAAGTTGATATCGCTTTTGTTTTTAACTTCCACATTTATTCGAATTGTGAAACGAAACTTTGTAGACAGTCGCGGAGACACATTTTCTACTGAAGTACCAAGTTTCAGAAGTGCAGCTCTTGTACTACCGGAGATATGTCGATACAAACTGAATACGCAAAACATCTACAAAATTTAGCGCGTTTAAAAGTTGATAGCGCTTTTGTTTATAACTTTCAGATTTATTCCAATTGTGCCACGAAACTTTGCAGACCATCGCGGAGAGGCATTTTCTACTGAAGTACAAAGTTTCAGAAGTGCAGCTCTTGTACTGCCGGAGATATGTCGATACAAACTGAATACGCAAAACATCAACAAAATTTAGCGCGTTTTAAAGTTGATATCGCTTTTGTTTATAACTTCCACATTTATTCGAATTGTGCCACGAAACTTTACAGACCATCGCGGGGAGGCATTTTCAACTAAAGTACGAAGTTCGAGAAGTGCAGCTCTTGTACTACCGGAGATATGTCGATACAAACTGAATACGCAAAACACTTACAAAATTTAGCGCGTTTCAAAGTTGATAGCGATTTTGTTTATAACTTTCAGATTTATTCGAATTGTGCCACGACACTTTGCAGACCATCGCGGAGAGGCATTTTCTACTGAAGTACAAAGTTTCAGAAGTGCAGCTCTTGTACTGCCGGAGATATGTCGATACAAACTGAATACGCAAAACATCAACAAAATTTAGCGCGTTTTAAAGTTGATATCGCTTTTGTTTATAACTTCCACATTTATTCTAATTGTGCCACGAAACTTTACAGACCATCGCAGGGAGGCATTTTCAACTAAAGTACGAAGTTCGAGAAGTGCAGCTCTTGTACTACCGGAGATATGTCGATACAAACTGAATACGCAAAACACTTACAAAATTTAGCGCGTTTCAAAGTTGATAGCGATTTGGTTTATAACTTTGAGATTTATTCGAATTGTGCCACGAAACTTTGCAGACCATCGCGGAGAGGCATTTTCTACTGAAGTATCAAGTTTCAGAAGTGCAGCTCTTGTACTGCCGGAGATATGTCGATACAAACTGAATACGCAAAACATCAACAAAATTTAGCGCGTTTTAAAGTTGATATCGCTTTTGTTTATAACTTCCACATTTATTCGAATTGTGCCACGAAACTTTACAGACCACGCGGGGAGGCATTTTCAACTGTAGTACGAAGTTCGAGAAGTGCAGCTCTTGTACTACCGGAGATATGTCGATACAAACTGAATACGCAAAACATCAACAAAATTTAGCGCGTTTTAAAGTTGATATCGCTTTTGTTTATAACTTGCACATTTATTCGAATTGTGAAACGAAACTTTGTAGACAGTCGCGGAGACACATTTTCTACTGAAGTACCAAGTTTCAGAAGTGCAGCTCTTGTACTACCAGAGATGTGTCGATACAAACTTAATACGCAAAACATCTACAAAATTTAGTGCGTTTTAAAGTTGATATCGCTTTTGTTTATAACTTCCACATTTATTCGAATTTTGAAACGAAACTTTGTAGACAGTCGCGGAGAAGCATTTTCTACTGAAGTACCAAGATTCAGAAGTGCAGCTCTTGTACTGCCGGAGATATGTCGATACAAACTGAATACCCAAAACATCAACAAAATTTAGCGCGTTTTAAAGTTGATATCGCTTTTGTTTATAACTTCCACATTTATTCGAATTGTGCCACGAAACTTTGCAGACTATCGCGGGGAGGCATTTTCTACTGAAGTACCAAGTTTCAGAAGTGCAGCTCTTGTACTGCCGGAGATATGTCGATACAAACTGAATACGCAAAACATCAACAAAATTTAGCGCGTTTTAAAGTTGATATCGCTTTTGTTTATAACTTCCACATTTATTCGAATTGTGCCACGAAACTTTACAGACCATCGCTGGGAGGCATTTTCTACTGAAGTACCAAGTTTGAGAAGTGCAGCTCTTGTACTGCCGGAGATATGTCGATACAAACTGAATACGCAAAACATCTACAAAATTTAGCGCGTTTTAAAGTTGATATCGCTTTTGTTTATAACTTCCACATTTATTCGAATTGTGAAACGAAACTTTGTAGCCAGTCGCGGAGACACATTTTCTACTGAAGTACCAAGTTTCAGAAGTGCAGCTCTTGTACTACCGGAGATATGTCGATACAAACTGAATACGCAAAACATCTACAAAATTTAGCGCGTTTTAAAGTTGATATCGCTTTTGTTTATAACTTCCAAATTTATTCGAATTGTGCCACGAAACTTTGTAGACAGTCGCGGAGACACATTTCCTACTGAAGTACCAAGTTTCAGAAGTGCAGATCTTGTACTACCGGAGATGTGTCGATACAAACTGAATACGTCAAACATCTACAAAATTTAGTGCGTTTTAAAGTTGAAAGCGCTTTTGTTTATAACTTCCACATTTATTCTAATTGTGCTGCGAAACTTTGCAGACCGTCGCGGAGAGGCATTTTCTTCTGAAGTACCAAGTTTCAAAAGTGCAGCTCTTGTACTACCGGAGATGTGTCGATACAAACTAAATACGCAAAACATCTACAAAATTTAGTGCGTTTTAAAGTTGATATCGCTTTTGTTTATAACTTCACCATTTATTCGAATTTTGAAACGAAACTTTGTAGACAGTCGCGGAGACACATTTTCTACTGAAGTACCAAGTTTCAGAAGTGCAGCTCTTGTACTACCAGAGATGTGTCGATACAAACTTAATACGCAAAACATCTACAAAATTTAGTGCGTTTTAAAGTTGATATCGCTTTTGTTTATAACTTCCACATTTATTCGAATTGTGAAACGAAACTTTGTAGACAGTCGCGGAGACACATTTTCTACTGAAGTACCAAGTTTGATAAGTGCAGCTCTTGTACTGCCGGAGATATGTCGATACAAACTGAATACGCAAAACATTTGCAAAATTTAGCGCGTTTTAAAGTTGATATCGCTTTTGTTTTTAACTTCCACATTTATTCGAATTGTGAAACGAAACTTTGTAGACAGTCGCGGAGACACATTTTCTACTGAAGTACCAAGTTTCAGAAGTGCAGCTCTTGTACTACCGGAGATATGTCGATACAAACTGAATACGCAAAACATCTACAAAATTTAGCGCGTTTAAAAGTTGATAGCGCTTTTGTTTATAACTTTCAGATTTATTCCAATTGTGCCACGAAACTTTGCAGACCATCGCGGAGAGGCATTTTCTACTGAAGTACAAAGTTTCAGAAGTGCAGCTCTTGTACTGCCGGAGATATGTCGATACAAACTGAATACGCAAAACATCAACAAAATTTAGCGCGTTTTAAAGTTGATATCGCTTTTGTTTATAACTTCCACATTTATTCGAATTGTGCCACGAAACTTTACAGACCATCGCGGGGAGGCATTTTCAACTAAAGTACGAAGTTCGAGAAGTGCAGCTCTTGTACTACCGGAGATATGTCGATACAAACTGAATACGCAAAACACTTACAAAATTTAGCGCGTTTCAAAGTTGATAGCGATTTTGTTTATAACTTTCAGATTTATTCGAATTGTGCCACGACACTTTGCAGACCATCGCGGAGAGGCATTTTCTACTGAAGTACAAAGTTTCAGAAGTGCAGCTCTTGTACTGCCGGAGATATGTCGATACAAACTGAATACGCAAAACATCAACAAAATTTAGCGCGTTTTAAAGTTGATATCGCTTTTGTTTATAACTTCCACATTTATTCTAATTGTGCCACGAAACTTTACAGACCATCGCAGGGAGGCATTTTCAACTAAAGTACGAAGTTCGAGAAGTGCAGCTCTTGTACTACCGGAGATATGTCGATACAAACTGAATACGCAAAACACTTACAAAATTTAGCGCGTTTCAAAGTTGATAGCGATTTGGTTTATAACTTTCAGATTTATTCGAATTGTGCCACGAAACTTTGCAGACCATCGCGGAGAGGCATTTTCTACTGAAGTATCAAGTTTCAGAAGTGCAGCTCTTGTACTGCCGGAGATATGTCGATACAAACTGAATACGCAAAACATCAACAAAATTTAGCGCGTTTTAAAGTTGATATCGCTTTTGTTTATAACTTCCACATTTATTCGAATTGTGCCACGAAACTTTACAGACCACGCGGGGAGGCATTTTCAACTGTAGTACGAAGTTCGAGAAGTGCAGCTCTTGTACTACCGGAGATATGTCGATACAAACTGAATACGCAAAACATCAACAAAATTTAGCGCGTTTTAAAGTTGATATCGCTTTTGTTTATAACTTGCACATTTATTCGAATTGTGAAACGAAACTTTGTAGACAGTCGCGGAGACACATTTTCTACTGAAGTACCAAGTTTCAGAAGTGCAGCTCTTGTACTACCAGAGATGTGTCGATACAAACTTAATACGCAAAACATCTACAAAATTTAGTGCGTTTTAAAGTTGATATCGCTTTTGTTTATAACTTCCACATTGATTCGAATTGTTAAACGAAACTTTGTAGACAGTCGCGGAGAGACATTTTCTACTGAAGTACCAAGTTTGAGAAGTGCAGCTCTTGTACTGCCGGAGATGTGTCGATACAAACTGAATACGCAAAACATTTACAAAATTTAGCGCGTTTTAAAGTTGATATCGCTTTTGTTTTTAACTTCCACATTTATTCGAATTGTGAAACGAAACTTTGTAGACAGTCGCGGAGACACATTTTCTACTGAAGTACCAAGTTTCAGAAGTGCAGCTCTTGTACTACCGGAGATATGTCGATACAAACTGAATACGCAAAACATCTACAAAATTTAGCGCGTTTAAAAGTTGATAGCGCTTTTGTTTATAACTTTCAGATTTATTCCAATTGTGCCACGAAACTTTGCAGACCATCGCGGAGAGGCATTTTCTACTGAAGTACAAAGTTTCAGAAGTGCAGCTCTTGTACTGCCGGAGATATGTCGATACAAACTGAATACGCAAAACATCAACAAAATTTAGCGCGTTTTAAAGTTGATATCGCTTTTGTTTATAACTTCCAGATTTATTCGAATTGTGCCACGAAACTTTACAGACCATCGCGGGGAGGCATTTTCAACTAAAGTACGAAGTTCGAGAAGTGCAGCTCTTGTACTACCGGAGATATGTCGATACAAACTGAATACGCAAAACACTTACAAAATTTAGCGCGTTTCAAAGTTGATAGCGATTTTGTTTATAACTTTCAGATTTATTCGAATTGTGCCACGACACTTTGCAGACCATCGCGGAGAGGCATTTTCTACTGAAGTACAAAGGTTCAGAAGTGCAGCTCTTGTACTGCCGGAGATATGTCGATACAAACTGAATACGCAAAACATCAACAAAATTTAGCGCGTTTTAAAGTTGATATCGCTTTTGTTTATAACTTCCACATTTATTCGAATTGTGCCACGAAACTTTACAGACCATCGCAGGGAGGCATTTTCAACTAAAGTACGAAGTTCGAGAAGTGCAGCTCTTGTACTACCGGAGATATGTCGATACAAACTGAATACGCAAAACACTTACAAAATTTAGCGCGTTTCAAAGTTGATAGCGATTTAGTTTATAACTTTCAGATTTATTCGAATTGTGCCACGAAACTTTGCAGTCCATCGCGGAGAGGCATTTTCTACTGAAGTATCAAGTTTCAGAAGTGCAGCTCTTGTACTGCCGGAGATATGTCGATACAAACTGAATACGCAAAACATCAACAAAATTTAGCGCGTTTTAAAGTTGATATCGCTTTTGTTTATAACTTCCACATTTATTCGAATTGTGCCACGAAACTTTACAGACAACGCGGGGAGGCATTTTCAACTGTAGTACGAAGTTCGAGAAGTGCAGCTCTTGTACTACCGGAGATATGTCGATACAAACTGAATACGCAAAACATCAACAAAATTTAGCGCGTTTTAAAGTTGATATCGCTTTTGTTTATAACTTGCACATTTATTCGAATTGTGAAACGAAACTTTGTAGACAGTCGCGGAGACACATTTTCTACTGAAGTACCAAGTTTCAGAAGTGCAGATCTGGTACTACCGGAGATGTGTCGATACAAACTGAATACGCAAATCATCTACAAAATTTAGTGCGTTTTAAAGTTGATATCGCTTTTGTTTATAACTTCCACATTTATTCGAATTTTGAAACGAAACTTTGTAGACAGTCGCGGAGACAAATTTTCTACTGAAGTACCAAGTTTCAGAAGTGCAGCTCTTGTACTACCAGAGATGTGTCGATACAAACTTAATACGCAAAACATCTACAAAATTTAGTGCGTTTTAAAGTTGATATCGCTTTTGTTTATAACTTCCACATTTATTCGAATTGTGAAACGAAACTTTGTAGACAGTCGCGGAGACACATTTTCTACTGAAGTACCAAGTTTGAGAAGTGCAGCTCTTGTACTGCCGGAGATATGTCGATACAAACTGAATACGCAAAACATCTACAAAATTTAGCGCGTTTTAAAGTTGATATCGCTTTTGTTTTTAACTTCCACATTTATTCGAATTGTGAAACGAAACTTTGTAGACAGTCGCGGAGACACATTTTCTACTGAAGTACCAAGTTTCAGAAGTGCAGCTCTTGTACTACCGGAGATATGTCGATACAAACTGAATACGCAAAACATCTACAAAATTTAGCGCGTTTAAAAGTTGATAGCGCTTTTGTTTATAACTTTCAGATTTATTCGAATTGTGCCACGAAACTTTGCAGACCATCGCGGAGAGGCATTTTCTACTGAAGTACAAAGTTTCAGAAGTGCAGCTCTTGTACTGCCGGAGATATGTCGATACAAACTGAATACGCAAAACATCAACAAAATTTAGCGCGTTTTAAAGTTGATATCGCTTTTGTTTATAACTTCCACATTTATTCGAATTGTGCCACGAAACTTTACAGACCATCGCGGGGAGGCATTTTCAACTAAAGTACGAAGTTCGAGAAGTGCAGCTCTTGTACTACCGGAGATATGTCGATACAAACTGAATACGCAAAACACTTACAAAATTTAGCGCGTTTCAAAGTTGATAGCGATTTTGTTTATAACTTTCAGATTTATTCGAATTGTGCCACGAAACTTTGCAGACCATCGCGGAGAGGCATTTTCTACTGAAGTATCAAGTTTCAGAAGTGCAGCTCTTGTACTGCCGGAGATATGTCGATACAAACTGAATACGCAAAACATCAACAAAATTTAGCGCGTTTTAAAGTTGATATCGCTTTTGTTTATAACTTCCACATTTATTCGAATTGTGAAACGAAACTTTACAGACCATCGCGGGGAGGCATTTTCAACTGAAGTACGAAGTTCGAGAAGTGCAGCTCTTGTACTACCGGAGATATGTCGATACAAACTGAATACGCAAAACATCAACAAAATTTAGCGCGTTTTAAAGTTGATATCGCTTTTGTTTATAACTTGCACATTTATTCGAATTGTGAAACGAAACTTTGTAGACAGTCGCGGAGACACATTTTCTACTGAAGTACCAAGTTTCAGAAGTGCAGATCTGGTACTACCGGAGATGTGTCGATACAACCTGAATACGCAAAACATCTACAAAATTTAGTGCGTTTTAAAGTTGAAAGCGCTTTTGTTTATAACTTCCACATTTATTCTAATTGTGCTGCGAAACTTTGCAGACCGTCGCGGAGAGGCATTTTCTACTGAAGTACCAAGTTTCAAAAGTGCAGCTCTTGTAGTACCGGAGATGTGTCGATACAAACTAAATACGCAAAACATCTACAAAATTTAGTGCGTTTTAAAGTTGATATCGCTTTTGTTTATAACTTCCACATTTATTCGAATTTTGAAACGAAACTTTGTAGACAGTCGCGGAGACACATTTTCTACTGAAGTACCAAGTTTCAGAAGTGCAGCTCTTATACTGCTGGAGATATGTCGATACAAACTGAATACGCAAAACATCAACAAAATTTAGCGCGTTTTAAAGTTGATATCGCTTTTGTTTATAACTTCCACATTTATTCGAATTGTGCCACGAAACTTTGCAGACCATCGCGGAGAGGCATTTTCTACTAAAGTACCAAGTTTCAGAAGTGCAGCTCTGGTACTGCCGGAGATATGTCGATACAAACTGAATACGCAAAACATCAACAAAATTTAGCGCGTTTTAAAGTTGATATCGCTTTTGTTTATAACTTCCACATTTATTCGAATTGTGCCACGAAACTTTACAGACCATCGCCGGGAGGCATTTTTTACTGAAGTACCAAGTTTGAGAAGTGCAGCTCTTGTACTGCCGGAGATATGTCGATACAAACTGAATACGCAAAACATCTACAAAATTTAGCGCGTTTTAAAGTTGATATCGCTTTTGTTTATAACTTCCACATTTATTCGAATTGTGAAACGAAACTTTGTAGACAGTCGCGGAGACACATTTTCTACTGAAGTACCAAGTTTCAGAAGTGCAGCTCTTGTACTACCGGAGATATGTCGATACAAACTGAATACGCAAAACATCTACAAAATTTAACGCGTTTAAAAGTTGATATCGCTTTTGTTTATAACTTCCACATTTATTCGAATTGTGCCACGACACTTTGCAGACCATCGCATAGAGGCATTTTCTACTGAAGTACCAAGTTTCAGAAGTGCAGCTCTTGTACTACCGGAGATATGTCGATACAAACTGAATACGCAAAACACTTACAAAATTTAGCGCGTTTCAAAGTTGATTAGCGATTTTGTTTATAACTTTCAGATTTATTCGAATTGTGCCACGAAACTTTGCAGACCATCGCGGAGAGGCATTTTCCACTGAAGTACCAAGTTTCAGAAGTGCAGCTCTTGTACTGCCGGAGATATGTCGATACAAACTGAATACGCAAAACATCAACAAAATTTAGCGCGTTTTAAAGTTGATATCGCTTTTGTTTATAACTTGCACATTTATTCGAATTGTGAAACGAAACTTTGTAGACAGTCGCGGAGACACATTTTCTACTGAAGTACCAAGTTTCAGAAGTGCAGCTCTTGTACTGCCGGAGATATGTCGATACAAACTGAATACCCAAAACATCAACAAAATTTAGCGCGTTTTAAAGTTGATATCGCTTTTGTTTATAACTTCCACATTTATTCGAATTGTGCCACGAAACTTTGCAGACCATCGCGGAGAGGCATTTTCTACTGAAGTACTAAGTTTCAGAAGTGCAGCTCTAGTACTGCCGGAGATATGTCGATACAAACTGAATACGCAAAACATCAACAAGATTTAGCGCGTTTTAAAGTTGATATCGCTTTTGTTTATAACTTCCACATTTATTCGAATTGTGCCACGAAACTTTACAGACCATCGCCGGGAGGCATTTTCTACTGAAGTACCAAGTTTGAGAAGTGCAGCTCTTGTACTGCCGGAGATATGTCGATACAAACTGAATACGCAAAACATCTACAAAATTTAGCGCGTTTTAAAGTTGATATCGCTTTTGTTTATAACTTCCACATTTATTCGAATTGTGAAACGAAACTTTGTAGCCAGTCGCGGAGACACATTTGCTACTGAAGTACCAAGTTTCAGAAGTGCAGCTCTTGTACTACCGGAGATATGTCGATACAAACTGAATACGCAAAACATCTACAAAATTTAGCGCGTTTTAAAGTGGATATCGCTTTTGTTTATAACTTCCAAATTTATTCGAATTGTGCCACGAAACTTTGTAGACAGTCGCGGAGACACATTTTCTACTGAAGTACCAAGTTTCAGAAGTGCAGCTCTTGTACTACCAGAGATGTGTCGATACAAACTTAATAGGCAAAACATCTACAAAATTTAGTGCGTTTTAAAGTTGATATCGCTTTTGTTTATAACTTCAACATTTATACGAATTGTGAAACGAAACTTTGTAGACAGTCGCGGAGACACATTTTCTACTGAAGTACCAAGTTTGAGAAGTGCAGCGTTTGTACTGCCGGAGATATGTCGATACAAACTGAATACGCAAAACATCTACAAAATTTAGCGCGTTTTAAAGTTGATATCGCTTTTGTTTTTAACTTCCACATTTATTCGAATTGTGAAACGAAACTTTGTAGACAGTCGCGGAGACACATTTTCTACTGAAGTACCAAGTTTCAGAAGTGCAGCTCTTGTACTACCGGAGATATGTCGATACAAACTGAATACGCAAAACATCTACAAAATTTAGCGCGTTTAAAAGTTGATAGCGCTTTTGTTTATAACTTTCAGATTTATTCGAATTGTGCCACGAAACTTTGCAGACCATCGCGGAGAGGCATTTTCTACTGAAGTACAAAGTTTCAGAAGTGCAGCTCTTGTACTGCCGGAGATATGTCGATACAAACTGAATACGCAAAACATCAACAAAATTTAGCGCGTTTTAAAGTTGATATCGCTTTTGTTTATAACTTCCACATTTATTCGAATTGTGCCACGAAACTTTACAGACCATCGCGGGGAGGCATTTTCAACTAAAGTACGAAGTTCGAGAAGTGCAGCTCTTGTACTACCGGAGATATGTCGATACAAACTGAATACGCAAAACACTTACAAAATTTAGCGCGTTTCAAAGTTGATAGCGATTTTGTTTATAACTTTCAGATTTATTCGAATTGTGCCACGAAACTTTGCAGACCATCGCGGAGAGGCATTTTCTACTGAAGTATCAAGTTTCAGAAGTGCAGCTCTTGTACTGCCGGAGATATGTCGATACAAACTGAATACGCAAAACATCAACAAAATTTAGCGCGTTTTAAAGTTGATATCGCTTTTGTTTATAACTTCCACATTTATTCGAATTGTGCCACGAAACTTTACAGACCATCGCCGGGAGGCATTTTCTACTGAAGTACCAAGTTTGAGAAGTGCAGCTCTTGTACTGCCGGAGATATGTCGATACAAACTGAATACGCAAAACATCAACAAAATTTAGCGCGTTTTAAAGTTGATATCGCTTTTGTTTATAACTTCCACATTTATTCGAATTGTGCCACGAAACTTTGCAGACCATCGCGGAGAGGCATTTTCTACTGAAGTACCAAGTTTCAGAAGTGCAGCTCTTGTACTGCCGGAGATATGTCGATACAAACTGAATACGCAAAACATCAACAAAATTTAGCGCGTTTTAAAGTTGATATCGCTTTTGTTTATAACTTCCACATTTATTCGAATTGTGAAACGAAACTTTGTAGACAGTCGCGGAGACACATTTTCTACTGAAGTACCAAGTTTCAGAAGTGCAGCTCTTGTACTACCGGAGATATGTCGATACAAACTGAATACGCAAAACATCTACAAAATTTAACGCGTTTAAAAGTTGATATCGCTTTTGTTTATAACTTCCACATTTATTCGAATTGTGCCACGACACTTTGCAGACCATCGCATAGAGGCATTTTCTACTGAAGTACCAAGTTTCAGAAGTGCAGCTCTTGTACTACCGGAGATATGTCGATACAAACTGAATACGCAAAACACTTACAAAATTTAGCGCGTTTCAAAGTTGATTAGCGATTTTGTTTATAACTTTCAGATTTATTCGAATTGTGCCACGAAACTTTGCAGACCATCGCGGAGAGGCATTTTCCACTGAAGTACCAAGTTTCAGAAGTGCAGCTCTTGTACTGCCGGAGATATGTCGATACAAACTGAATACGCAAAACATCAACAAAATTTAGCGCGTTTTAAAGTTGATATCGCTTTTGTTTATAACTTGCACATTTATTCGAATTGTGAAACGAAACTTTGTAGACAGTCGCGGAGACACATTTTCTACTGAAGTACCAAGTTTCAGAAGTGCAGCTCTTGTACTGCCGGAGATATGTCGATACAAACTGAATACCCAAAACATCAACAAAATTTAGCGCGTTTTAAAGTTGATATCGCTTTTGTTTATAACTTCCACATTTATTCGAATTGTGCCACGAAACTTTGCAGACCATCGCGGAGAGGCATTTTCTACTGAAGTACTAAGTTTCAGAAGTGCAGCTCTAGTACTGCCGGAGATATGTCGATACAAACTGAATACGCAAAACATCAACAAAATTTAGCGCGTTTGAAAGTTGATATCGCTTTTGTTTATAACTTCCACATTTATTCGAATTGTGCCACGAAACTTTACAGACCATCGCCGGGAGGCATTTTCTACTGAAGTACCAAGTTTCAGAAGTGCAGCTCTTGTACTGCCGGAGATATGTCGATACAAACTGAATACGCAAAACATCTACAAAATTTAGCGCGTTTTAAAGTTGATATCGCTTTTGTTTATAACTTCCACATTTATTCGAATTGTGAAACGAAACTTTGTAGCCAGTCGCGGAGACACATTTGCTACTGAAGTACCAAGTTTCAGAAGTGCAGCTCTTGTACTACCGGAGATATGTCGATACAAACTGAATACGCAAAACATCTACAAAATTTAGCGCGTTTTAAAGTGGATATCGCTTTTGTTTATAACTTCCAAATTTATTCGAATTGTGCCACGAAACTTTGTAGACAGTCGCGGAGACACATTTCCTACTGAAGTACCAAGTTTCAGAAGTGCAGATCTGGTACTACCGGAGATGTGTCGATACAAACTGAATACGTCAAACATCTACAAAATTTAGTGCGTTTTAAAGTTGAAAGCGCTTTTGTTTATAACTTCCACATTTATTCTAATTGTGCTGCGAAACTTTGCAGACCGTCGCGGAGAGGCATTTTCTACTGAAGTACCAAGTTTCAAAAGTGCAGCTCTTGTACTACCGGAGATGTGTCGATACAAACTAAATACGCAAAACATCTACAAAATTTAGTGCGTTTTAAAGTTGATATCGCTTTTGTTTATAACTTCCACATTTATTCGAATTGTGCAACGAAACTTTGTAGACAGTCGCGGAGACACATTTTCTACTGAAGTACCAAGTTTGAGAAGTGCAGCTCTTGTACTACCAGAGATGTGTCGATACAAACTTAATACGCAAAACATCTACAAAATTTAGTGCGTTTTAAAGTTGATATCGCTTTTGTTTATAACTTCAACATTTATACGAATTGTGAAACGAAACTTTGTAGACAGTCGCGGAGACACATTTTCTACTGAAGTACCAAGTTTGAGAAGTGCAGCGTTTGTACTGCCGGAGATATGTCGATACAAACTGAATACGCAAAACATCTACAAAATTAAGCGCGTTTTAAAGTTGATATCGCTTTTGTTTTTAACTTCCACATTTATTCGAATTGTGAAACGAAACTTTGTAGACAGTCGCGGAGACACATTTTCTACTGAAGTACCAAGTTTCAGAAGTGCAGCTCTTGTACTACCGGAGATATGTCGATACAAACTGAATACGCAAAACATCTACAAAATTTAGCGCGTTTAAAAGTTGATAGCGCTTTTGTTTATAACTTTCAGATTTATTCGAATTGTGCCACGAAACTTTGCAGACCATCGCGGAGAGGCATTTTCTACTGAAGTACAAAGTTTCAGAAGTGCAGCTCTTGTACTGCCGGAGATATGTCGATACAAACTGAATACGCAAAACATCAACAAAATTTAGCGCGTTTTAAAGTTGATATCGCTTTTGTTTATAACTTCCACATTTATTCGAATTGTGCCACGAAACTTTACAGACCATCGCGGGGAGGCATTTTCAACTAAAGTACGAAGTTCGAGAAGTGCAGCTCTTGTACTACCGGAGATATGTCGATACAAACTGAATACGCAAAACACTTACAAAATTTAGCGCGTTTCAAAGTTGATAGCGATTTTGTTTATAACTTTCAGATTTATTCGAATTGTGCCACGAAACTTTGCAGACCATCGCGGAGAGGCATTTTCTACTGAAGTATCAAGTTTCAGAAGTGCAGCTCTTGTACTGCCGGAGATATGTCGATACAAACTGAATACGCAAAACATCAACAAAATTTAGCGCGTTTTAAAGTTGATATCGCTTTTGTTTATAACTTCCACATTTATTCGAATTGGGCCACGAAACTTTACAGACCACGCGGGGAGGCATTTTCAACTGAAGTACGAAGTTCGAGAAGTGCAGCTCTTGTACTACCGGAGATATGTCGATACAAACTGAATACGCAAAACATCAACAAAATTTAGCGCGTTTTAAAGTTGATATCGCTTTTGTTTATAACTTGGACATTTATTCGAATTGTGAAACGAAACTTTGTAGACAGTCGCGGAGACAACTTTTCTACTAGAGTACCAAGTTTCAGAAGTGCAGATCTTGTACTACCGGAGATGTGTCGATACAAACTGAATACGCAAAAAATCTACAAAATTTAGCGCGTTTAAAAGTTGATTGCGCTTTTGTTTATAACTTTCAGATTTATTCGAATTGTGCCACGAAACTTTGCAGACCATCGCGGAGAGGCATTTGCTACTGAAGTACCAAGTTTCAGAAGTGCAGCTCTTGTACTGCCGGAGATATGTCGATACAAACTGAATACCCAAAACATCAACAAAATTTAGCGCGTTTTAAAGTTGAAAGCGCTTTTGTTTATAACTTCCACATTTATTCTAATTGTGCTGCGAAACTTTGCAGACCGTCGCGGAGAGGCATTTTCTACTGAAGTACCAAGTTTCAAAAGTGCAGCTCTTGTACTACCGGAGATGTGTCGATACAAACTAAATACGCAAAACATCTACAAAATTTAGTGCGTTTTAAAGTTGATATCGCTTTTGTTTATAACTTCCACATTTATTCGAATTTTGAAACGAAACTTTGTAGACAGTCGCGGAGACACATTTTCTACTGAAGTACCAAGTTTGAGAAGTGCAGCTCTTGTACTGCCGGAGATATGTCGATACAAACTGAATACGCAAAACATCTACAAAATTTAGCGCGTTTTAAAGTTGATATCGCTTTTGTTTATAACTTCCACATTTATTCGAATTGTGCCACGAAACTTTGCAGACCATCGCGGAGAGGCATTTTCTACTGAAGTACCAAGTTTCAGAAGTGCAGCTCTTGTACTGCCGGAGATATGTCGATACAAACTGAATACGCAAAACATCAACAAAATTTAGCGCGTTTTAAAGTTGATATCGCTTTTGTTTATAACTTCCACATTTATTCGAATTGTGCCACGAAACTTTACAGACCATCGCCGGGAGGCATTTTGCACTGAAGTACCAAGTTTGAGAAGTGCAGCTCTTGTACTGCCGGAGATATGTCGATACAAACTGAATACGCAAAACATCTACAAAATTTAGCGCGTTTTAAAGTTGATATCGCTTTTGTTTATAACTTCCACATTTATTCGAATTGTGAAACGAAACTTTGTAGCCAGTCGCGGAGACACATTTTCTACTGAAGTACCAAGTTTCAGAAGTGCAGCTCTTGTACTACCGGAGATATGTCGATACAAACTTAATACGCAAAACATCTACAAAATTTAGTGCGTTTTAAAGTTGATATCGCTTTTGTTTATAACTTCCACATTTATTCGAATTGTGAAACGAAACTTTGTAGACAGTCGCGGAGACACATTTTCTACTGAGGTACCAAGTTTGAGACGTGCAGCTCTTGTACTGCCGGAGATATGTCGATACAAACTGAATACGCAAAACATCTACAAAATTTAGCGCGTTTTAAAGTTGATATCGCTTTTGTTTTTAACTTCCACATTTATTCGAATTGTGAAACGAAACTTTGTAGACAGTAGCGGAGACACATTTTCTACTGAAGTACCAAGTTTCAGAAGTGCAGCTCTTGTACTACCGGAGATATGTCGATACAAACTGAATACGCAAAACATCTACAAAATTTAGCGCGTTTAAAAGTTGATAGCGCTTTTGTTTATAACTTTCAGATTTATTCGAATTGTGCCACGAAACTTTGCAGACCATCGCGGAGAGGCATTTTCTACTGAAGTACAAAGTTTCAGAAGTGCAGCTCTTGTACTGCCGGAGATATGTCGATACAACCTGAATACGCAAAACATCAACAAAATTTAGCGCGTTTTAAAGTTGATATCGCTTTTGTTTATAACTTCCACATTTATTCGAATTGTGCCACGAAACTTTACAGACCATCGCGGGGAGGCATTTTCAACTAAAGTACGAAGTTCGAGAAGTGCAGCTCTAGTACTACCGGAGATATGTCGATACAAACTGAATACGCAAAACACTTACAAAATTTAGCGCGTTTCAAAGTTTATAGCGATTTTGTTTATAACTTTCAGATTTATTCGAATTGTGCCACGAAACTTTGCAGACCATCGCGGAGAGGCATTTTCTACTGAAGTATCAAGTTTCAGAAGTGCAGCTCTTGTACTGCCGGAGATATGTCGATACAAACTGAATACGCAAAACATCAACAAAATTTAGCGCGTTTTAAAGTTGATATCGCTTTTGTTTATAACTTCCACATTTATTCGAATTGTGCCACGAAACTTTACAGACCACGCGGGGAGGCATTTTCAACTGAAGTACGAAGTTCGAGAAGTGCAGCTCTTGTACTACCGGAGATATGTCGATACAAACTGAATACGCAAAACATCAACAAAATTTAGCGCGTTTTAAAGTTGATATCGCTTTTGTTTATAACTTGCACATTTATTCAAATTGTGAAACGAAACTTTGTAGACAGTCGCGGAGACACATTTTCTACTGAAGTACCAAGTTTCAGAAGTGCAGATCTGGTACTACCGGAGATGTGTCGATACAAACTGAATACGCAAATCATCTACAAAATTTAGTGCGTTTTAAAGTTGATATCGCTTTTGTTTATAACTTCCACATTTATTCGAATTTTGAAACGAAACTTTGTAGACAGTCGCGGAGACACATTTTCTACTGAAGTACCAAGTTTCAGAAGTGCAGCTCTTGTACTACCAGAGATGTGTCGATACAAACTTAATACGCAAAACATCTACAAAATTTAGTGCGTTTTAAAGTTGATATCGCTTTTGTTTATAACTTCCACATTTATTCGAATTGTGAAACGAAACTTTGTAGACAGTCGCGGAGACACATTTTCTACTGAAGTACCAAGTTTCAGAAGTGCAGCTCTTGTACTGCCGGAGATATGTCGATACAAACTGAATACGCAAAACATCTACAAAATTTAGCGCGTTTTAAAGTTGATATCGCTTTTGTTTTTAACTTCCACATTTATTCGAATTGTGAAACGAAACTTTGTAGACAGTCGCGGAGACACATTTTCTACTGAAGTACCAAGTTTCAGAAGTGCAGCTCTTGTACTACCGGAGATATGTCGATACAAACTGAATACGCAAAACATCTACAAAATTTAGCGCGTTTAAAAGTTGATAGCGCTTTTGTTTATAACTTTCAGATTTATTCGAATTGTGCCACGAAACTTTGCAGACCATCGCGGAGAGGCATTTTCTACTGAAGTACAAAGTTTCAGAAGTGCAGCTCTTGTACTGCCGGAGATATGTCGATACAAACTGAATACGCAAAACATCAACAAAATTTAGCGCGTTTTAAAGTTGATATCGCTTCTCTTTATAACTTCCACATTTATTCGAATTGTGCCACGAAACTTTACAGACCATCGCGGGGAGGCATTTTCAACTAAAGTACGAAGTTCGAGAAGTGCAGCTCTTGTACTACCGGAGATATGTCGATACAAACTGAATACGCAAAACACTTACAAAATTTAGCGCGTTTCAAAGTTGATAGCGATTTTGTTTATAACTTTCAGATTTATTCGAATTGTGCCACGAAACTTTGCAGACCATCGCGGAGAGGCATTTTCTACTGAAGTATCAAGTTTGAGAAGTGCAGCTCTTGTACTGCCGGAGATATGTCGATACAAACTGAATACGCAAAACATCAACAAAATTTAGCGCGTTTTAAAGTTGATAGCGCTTTTGTTTATAACTTCCACATTTATTCGAATTGTGCCACGAAACTTTACAGACCACGCGGGGAGGCATTTTCAACTGAAGTACGAAGTTCGAGAAGTGCAGCTCTTGTACTACCGGAGATATGTCGATACAAACTGAATACGCAAAACATCAACAAAATTTAGCGCGTTTTAAAGTTGATATCGCTTTTGTTTATAACTTGCACATTTATTCGAATTGTGAAACGAAACTTTGTAGACAGTCGCGGAGACACATTTTCTACTGAAGTACCAAGTTTCAGAAGTGCAGATCTGGTACTACCGGAGATGTGTCGATACAAACTGAATACGCAAATCATCTACAAAATTTAGTGCGTTTTAAAGTTGATATCGCTTTTGTTTATAACTTCCACATTTATTCGAATTTTGAAACGAAACTTTGTAGACAGTCGCGGAGACACATTTTCTACTGAAGTACCAAGTTTCAGAAGTGCAGCTCTTGTACTACCAGAGATGTGTCGATACAAACTTAATACGCAAAACATCTACAAAATTTAGTGCGTTTTAAAGTTGATATCGCTTTTGTTTATAACTTCCACATTTATTCGAATTGTGAAACGAAACTTTGTAGACAGTCGCGGAGACACATTTTCTACTGAAGTACCAAGTTTGAGAAGTGCAGCTCTTGTACTGCCGGAGATATGTCGATACAAACTGAATACGCAAAACATCTACAAAATTTAGCGCGTTTTAAAGTTGATATCGCTTTTGTTTTTAACTTCCACATTTATTCGAAGTGTGAAACGAAACTTTGTAGACAGTCGCGGAGACACATTTTCTACTGAAGTACCAAGTTTCAGAAGTGCAGCTCTTGTACTACCGGAGATATGTCGATAAAAACTGAATACGCAAAACATCTACAAAATTTAGCGCGTTTAAAAGTTGATAGCGCTTTTGTTTATAACTTTCAGATTTATTCGAATTGTGCCACGAAACTTTGCAGACCATCGCGGACAGGCATTTTCTACTGAAGTACAAAGTTTCAGAAGTGCAGCTCTTGTACTGCCGGAGATATGTCGATACAAACTGAATACGCAAAACATCAACAACATTCAGCGCGTTTTAAAGTTGATATCGCTTTTGTTGATAACTTCCACATTTATTCGAATTGTGCCACGAAACTTTACAGACCATCGCGGGGAGGCATTTTCAACTAAAGTACGAAGTTCGAGAAGTGCAGCTCTTGTACTACCGGAGATATGTCGATACAAACTGAATACGCAAAACACTTACAAAATTTAGCGCGTTTCAAAGTTGATAGCGATTTTGTTTATAACTTTCAGATTTATTCGAATTGTGCCACGAAACTTTGCAGACCATCGCGGAAAGGCATTTTCTACTGAAGTATCAAGTTTCAGAAGTGCAGCTCTTGTACTGCCGGAGATATGTCGATACAAACTGAATACGCAAAACATCAACAAAATTTAGCGCGTTTTAAAGTTGATATCGCTTTTGTTTATAACTTCCACATTTATTCGAATTGTGCCACGAAACTTTACAGACAACGCGGGGAGGCATTTTCAACTGAAGTACGAAGTTCGAGAAGTGCAGCTCTTGTACTACCGGAGATATGTCGATACAAACTGAATACGCAAAACATCAACAAAATTTAGCGCGTTTTAAAGTTGATATCGCTTTTGTTTATAACTTGCACATTTATTCGAATTGTGAAACGAAACTTTGTAGACAGTCGCGGAGACACATTTTCTACTGAAGTACCAAGTTTCAGAAGTGCAGATCTGGTACTACCGGAGATGTGTCGATACAAACTGAATACGCAAATCATCTACAAAATTTAGTGCGTTTTAAAGTTGATATCGCTTTTGTTTATAACTTCCACATTTATTCGAATTTTTAAACGAAACTTTGTAGACAGTCGCGGAGACACATTTTCTACTGAAGTACCAAGTTTCAGAAGTGCAGCTCTTGTATTACCAGAGATGTGTCGATACAAACTTAATACGCAAAACATCTACAAAATTTAGTGCGTTTTAAAGTTGATATCGCTTTTGTTTATAACTTCCACATTTATTCGAATTGTGAAACGAAACTTTGTAGACAGTCGCGGAGACACATTTTCTACTGAAGTACCAAGTTTCAGAAGTGCAGCTCTTGTACTGCCGGAGATATGTCGATACAAACTGAATACGCAAAACATCTACAAAATTTAGCGCGTTTTAAAGTTGATATCGCTTTTGTTTTTAACTTCCACATTTATTCGAATTGTGAAACGAAACTTTGTAGACAGTCGCGGAGACACATTTTCTACTGAAGTACCAAGTTTCAGAAGTGCAGCTCTTGTACTACCGGAGATATGTCGATACAAACTGAATACGCAAAACATCTACAAAATTTAGCGCGTTTAAAAGTTGATAGCGCTTTTGTTTATAACTTTCAGATTTATTCGAATTGTGCCACGAAACTTTGCAGACCATCGCGGAGAGGCATTTTCTACTGAAGTACCAAGTTTCAGAAGTGCAGCTCTTGTACTGCCGGAGATATGTCGATACAAACTGAATACGCAAAACATCAACAAAATTTAGCGCGTTTTAAAGTTGATATCGCTTTTGTTTATAACTTCCACATTTATTCGAATTGTGCCACGAAACTTTACAGACCACGCGGGGAGGCATTTTCAACTGAAGTACGAAGTTCGAGAAGTGCAGCTCTTGTACTACCGGAGATATGTCGATACAAACTGAATACGCAAATCATCTACAAAATTTAGTGCGTTTTAAAGTTGATATCGCTTTTGTTTATAACTTCCACATTTATTCGAATTTTGAAACGAAACATTGTAGACAGTCGCGGAGACACATTTTCTACTGAAGTACCAAGTTTCAGAAGTGCAGCTCTTGTACTACCAGAGATGTTTCGATACAAACTTAATACGCAAAACATCTACAAAATTTAGTGCGTTTTAAAGTTGATATCGCTTTTGTTTATAACTTCCACATTTATTCGAATTGTGAAACGAAACTTTGTAGACAGTCGCGGAGACACATATTCTACTGAAGTACCAAGTTTGAGAAGTGCAGCTCTTGTACTGCCGGAGATATGTCGATACAAACTGAATACGCAAAACATCTACAAAATTTAGCGCGTTTTAAAGTTGATATCGCTTTTGTTTTTAACTTCCACATTTATTCGAATTGTGAAACGAAACTTTGTAGACAGTCGCGGAGACACATTTTCTACTGAAGTACCAAGTTTCAGAAGTGCAGCTCTTGTACTACCGGAGATATGTCGATACAAACTGAATACGCAAAACATCTACAAAATTTAGCGCGTTTAAAAGTTGATAGCGCTTTTGTTTATAACTTTCAGATTTATTCGAATTGTGCCACGAAACTTTGCAGACCATCGCGGAGAGGCATTTTCTACTGAAGTACAAAGTTTCAGAAGTGCAGCTCTTGTACTGCCGGAGATATGTCGATACAAACTGAATACGCAAAACATCAACAACATTTAGCGCGTTTTAAAGTTGATATCGCTTTTGTTTATAACTTCCACATTTATTCGAATTGTGCCACGAAACTTTACAGACCATCGCGGGGAGGGTTTTTCAACTAAAGTACGAAGTTCGAGAAGTGCAGCTCTTGTACTACCGGAGATATGTCGATACAAACTGAATACGCAAAACACTTACAAAATTTAGCGCGTTTCAAAGTTGATAGCGATTTTGTTTATAACTTTCAGATTTATTCGAATTGTGCCACGAAACTTTGCAGACCATCGCGGAGAGGCATTTTCTACTGAAGTATCAAGTTTCAGAAGTGCAGCTCGTGTACGGCCGGAGATATGTCGATACAAACTGAATACGCAAAACATCAACAAAATTTAGCGCGTTTTAAAGTTGATATCGCTTTTGTTTATAACTTCCACATTTATTCGAATTGTGCCACGAAACTTTACATACCACGCGGGGAGGCATTTTCAACTGAAGTACGAAGTTCGAGAAGTGCAGCTCTTGTACTACCGGAGATATGTCGATACAAACTGAATACGCAAAACATCAACAAAATTTAGCGCGTTTTAAAGTTGATATCGCTTTTGTTTATAACTTGCACATTTATTCGAATTGTGAAACGAAACTTTGTAGACAGTCGCGGAGACACATTTTCTACTGAAGTACCAAGTTTCAGAAGTGCAGATCTGGTACTACCGGAGATGTGTCGATACAAACTGAATACGCAAATCATCTACAAAATTTAGTGCGTTTTAAAGTTGATATCGCTTTTGTTTATAACTTCCACATTTATTCGAATTGTGAAACGAAACTTTGTAGACAGTCGGGGAGACACATTTTCTACTGAAGTACCAAGTTTGAGAAGTGCAGCTCTTGTACTGCCGGAGATATGTCGATACAAACTGAATACGCAAAACATCTACAAAATTTAGCGCGTTTTAAAGTTGATATCGCTTTTGTTTTTAACTTCCACATTTATTCGAATTGTGAAACGAAACTTTGTAGACAGTCGCGGAGACACATTTTCTACTGAAGTACCAAGTTTCAGAAGTGCAGCTCTTGTACTACCGGAGATATGTCGATACAAACTGAATACGCAAAACATCTACAAAATTTAGCGCGTTTAAAAGTTGATAGCGCTTTTGTTTATAACTTTCAGATTTATTCGAATTGTGCCACGAAACTTTGCAGACCATCGCGGAGAGGCATTTTCTACTGAAGTACAAAGTTTCAGAAGTGCAGCTCTTGTACTGCCGGAGATATGTCGATACAAACTGAATACGCAAAACATCAACAAAATTTAGCGCGTTTTAAAGTTGATATCGCTTTTGTTTATAACTTCCACATTTATTCGAATTGTGCCACGAAACTTTACAGACCACGCGGGGAGGCATTTTCAACTGAAGTACGAAGTTCGAGAAGTGCAGCTCTTGTACTACCGGAGATATGTCGATACAAACTGAATACGCAAAACATCAACAAAATTTAGCGCGTTTTAAAGTTGATATCGCTTTTGTTTATAACTTGCACATTTATTCGAATTGTGAAACGAAACTTTGTAGACAGTCGCGAAGATACATTTTCTACTGAAGTACCAAGTTTCAGAAGTGCAGATCTGGTACTACCGGAGATGTGTCGATACAAACTGAATACGCAAATCATCTACAAAATTTAGTGCGTTTTAAAGTTGATATCGCTTTTGTTTATAACTTCCACATTTATTCGAATTTTGAAACGAAACTTTGTAGACAGTCGCGGAGACACATTTTCTACTGAAGTACCAAGTTTCAGAAGTGCAGCTCTTGTACTACCAGAGATGTGTCGATACAAACTTAATACGCAAAACATCTACAAAATTTAGTGCGTTTTAAAGTTGATATCGCTTTTGTTTATAACTTCCACATTTATTCGAATTGTGAAACGAAACTTTGTAGACAGTCGCGGAGACACATTTTCTACTGAAGTACCAAGTTTGAGAAGTGCAGCTCTTGTACTGCCGGAGATATGTCGATACAAACTGAATACGCAAAACATCTACAAAATTTAGCGCGTTTTAAAGTTGATATCGCTTTTGTTTTTAACTTCCACATTTATTCGAATTGTGAAACGAAACTTTGTAGACAGTCGCGGAGACACATTTTCTACTGAAGTACCAAGTTTCAGAAGTGCAGCTCTTGTACTACCGGAGATATGTCGATACAAACTGAATACGCAAAACATCTACAAAATTTAGCGCGTTTAAAAGTTGATAGCGCTTTTGTTTATAACTTTCAGATTTATTCGAATTGTGCCACGAAACTTTGCAGACCATCGCGGAGAGGCATTTTCTACTGAAGTACAAAGTTTCAGAAGTGCAGCTCTTGTACTGCCGGAGATATGTCGATACAAACTGAATACGCAAAACATCAACAAAATTTAGCGCGTTTTAAAGTTGATATCGCTTTTGTTTATAACTTCCACATTTATTCGAATTTTGCCACGAAACTTTACAGACCATCGCGGGGAGGCATTTTCAACTAAAGTACGAAGTTCGAGAAGTGCAGCTCCTGTACTACCGGAGATATGTCGATACAAACTGAATACGCAAAACACTTACAAAATTTAGCGCGTTTCAAAGTTGATAGCGATTTTGTTTATAACTTTCAGATTTATTCGAATTGTGCCACGAAACTTTGCAGACCATCGCGGAGAGGCATTTTCTACTGAAGTATCAAGTTTCAGAAGTGCAGCTCTTGTACTGCCGGAGATATGTCGATACAAACTGAATACGCAAAACATCAACAAAATTTAGCGCGTTTTAAAGTTGATATCGCTTTTGTTTATAACTTCCACATTTATTCGAATTGTGCCACGAAACTTTACAGACCACGCGGGGAGGCCTTTTCAACTGAAGTACGAAGTTCCAGAAGTGCAGCTCTTGTACTACCGGAGATATGTCGATACAAACTGAATACGCAAAACATCAACAAAATTTAGCGCGTTTTAAAGTTGATATCGCTTTTGTTTATAACTTGCACATTTATTCGAATTGTGAAACGAAACTTTGTAGACAGTCGCGGAGACACATTTTCCACTGAAGTACCAAGTTTCAGAAGTGCAGATCTGGTACTACCGGAGATGTGTCGATACAAACTGAATACGCAAATCATCTACAAAATTTAGTGCGTTTTAAAGTTGATATCGCTTTTGTTTATAACTTCCACATTTATTCGAATTTTGAAACGAAACTTTGTAGACAGTCGCGGAGACACATTTTCTACTGAAGTACCAAGTTTCAGAAGTGCAGCTCTTGTACTACCAGAGATGTGTCGATACAAACTTAATACGCAAAACATCTACAAAATTTAGTGCGTTTTAAAGTTGATATCGCTTTTGTTTATAACTTCCACATTTATTCGAATTGTGAAACGAAACTTTGTAGACAGTCGCGGAGACACATTTTCTACTGAAGTACCAAGTTTGAGAAGTGCAGCTCTTGTACTGCCGGAGATATGTCGATACAAACTGAATACGCAAAACATCTACAAAATTTAGCGCGTTTTAAAGTTGATATCGCTTTTGTTTTTAACTTCCACATTTATTCGAATTGTGAAACGAAACTTTGTAGACAGTCGCGGAGACACATTTTCTACTGAAGTACCAAGTTTCAGAAGTGCAGCTCTTGTACTACCGGAGATATGTCGATACAAACTGAATACGCAAAACATCTACAAAATTTAGCGCGTTTAAAAGTTGATAGCGCTTTTGTTTATAACTTTCAGATTTATTCGAATTGTGCCACGAAACTTTGCAGACCATCGCGGAGAGGCATTTTCTACTGAAGTACAAAGTTTCAGAAGTGCAGCTCTTGTACTGCCGGAGATATGTCGATACAAACTGAATACGCAAAACATCAACAAAATTTAGCGCGTTTTAAAGTTGATATCGCTTTTGTTTATAACTTCCACATTTATTCGAATTGTGCCACGAAACTTTACAGACCATCGCGGGGAGGCATTTTCAACTAAAGTACGAAGTTCGAGAAGTGCAGCTCTTGTACTACCGGAGATATGTCGATACAAACTGAATACGCAAAACACTTACAAAATTTAGCGCGTTTCAAAGTTGATAGCGATTTTGTTTATAACTTTCTAGATTTATTCGAATTGTGCCACGAAACTTTGCAGACCATCGCGGAGAGGCATTTTCTACTGAAGTATCAAGTTTCAGAAGTGCAGCTCTTGTACTGCCGGAGATATGTCGATACAAACTGAATACGCAAAACATCAACAAAATTTAGCGCGTTTTAAAGTTGATATCGCTTTTGTTTATAACTTCCACATTTATTCGAATTGTGCCACGAAACTTTACAGACCACGCGGGGAGGCATTTTCAACTGAAGTACGAAGTTCGAGAAGTGCAGCTCTTGTACTACCGGAGATATGTCGATACAAACTGAATACGCAAAACATCAACAAAATTTAGCGCGTTTTAAAGTTGATATCGCTTTTGTTTATAACTTGCACATTTATTCGAATTGTGAAACGAAACTTTGTAGACAGTCGCGGAGACACATTTTCTACTGAAGTACCAAGTTTCAGAAGTGCAGATCTGGTACTACCGGAGATGTGTCGATACAAACTGAATACGCAAAACATCTACAAAATTTAGTGCGTTTTAAAGTTGAAAGCGCTTTTGTTTATAACTTCCACATTTATTCTAATTGTGCTGCGAAACTTTGCAGACCGTCGCGGAGAGGCATTTTCTACTGAAGTACCAAGTTTCAAAAGTGCAGCTCTTGTAGTACCGGAGATGTGTCGATACAAACTAAATACGCAAAACATCTACAAAATTTAGTGCGTTTTAAAGTTGATATCGCTTTTGTTTATAACTTCCACATTTATTCGAATTTTGAAACGAAACTTTGTAGACAGTCGCGGAGACACATTTTCTACTGAAGTACCAAGTTTAAGAAGTGCAGCTCTTATACTGCTGGAGATATGTCGATACAAACTCAATACGCAAAACATCAACAAAATTTAGCGCGTTTTAAAGTTGATATCGCTTTTGTTTATAACTTCCACATTTATTCGAATTGTGCCACGAAACTTTGCAGACCATCGCGGAGAGGCATTTTCTACTAAAGTACCAAGTTTCAGAAGTGCAGCTCTTGTACTGCCGGAGATATGTCGATAAAAACTGAATACGCAAAACATCAACAAAATTTAGCGCGTTTTAAAGTTGATATCGCTTTTGTTTATAACTTCCACATTTATTCGAATTGTGCCACGAAACTTTACAGACCATCGCCGTGAGGCATTTTTTACTGAAGTACCAAGTTTGAGAAGTGCAGCTCTTGTACTGCCGGAGATATGTCGATACAAACTGAATACGCAAAACATCTACAAAATTTAGCGCGTTTTAAAGTTGATATCGCTTTTGTTTATAACTTCCACATTTATTCGAATTGTGCCACGAAACTTTGCAGACCATCGCGGAGAGGCATTTTCTACTGAAGTACCAAGTTTCAGAAGTGCAGCTCTTGTACTGCCGGAGATATGTCGATACAAACTGAATACGCAAAACATCAACAAAATTTAGCGCGTTTAAAAGTTGATAGCACTTTTGCTTATAACTTCCACATTTATTCGAATTGTGCCACGAAACTTTACAGACCATCGCCGGGAGGCATTTTCTACTGAAGTACCAAGTTTGAGAAGTGCAGCTCTTGTCCTGCCGGAGATATGTCGATACAAACTGAATACGCAAAACATCAACAAAATTTAGCGCGTTTTAAAGTTGATATCGCTTTTGTTTATAACTTCCACATTTATTCGAATTGTGCCACGAAACTTTGCAGACCATCGCGGAGAGGCATTTTCTACTGAAGTACCAAGTCTCAGAAGTGCAGCTCTTGTACTGCCAGAGATATGTCGATACAAACTGAATACGCAAAACATCAACAAAATTTAGCGCGTTTTAAAGTTGATATCGCTTTTGCTTATAACTTCCACATTTATTCGAATTGTGCCACGAAACTTTACAGACTATCGCCGGGAGGCATTTTCTACTGAGGTACCAAGTTTGAGAAGTGCAGCTCTTGTACTGCCGGAGATATGTCGATACAAACTGAATACGCAAAACATCTACAAAATTTAGCGCGTTTAAAGTTGATATCGCTTTTGTTTATAACTTCCACATTTATTCGAATTGTGAAACGAAACTTTGTAGACAGTCGCGGAGACACATTTTCTACTGAAGTACCAAGTTTCAGAAGTGCAGCTCTTGTACTACCGGAGATATGTCGATACAAACTAGCTACGCAAAACATCTACAAAATTTAACGCGTTTAAAAGTTGATAGCGCTTTTGTTTATAACTTTCAGATTTATTCGAATTGTGCCACGACACTTTGCAGACCATCGCATAGAGGCATTTTCTACTGAAGTACCAAGTTTCAGAAGTGCAGCTCTTGTACTACCGGAGATATGTCGATACAAACTGAATACGCAAAACACTTACAAAATTTAGCGCGTTTCAAAGTTGATAGCGATTTTGTTTATAACTTTCAGATTTATTCGAATTGTGCCACGAAACTTTGCAGACCATCGCGGAGAGGCATTTTCCACTGAAGTACCAAGTTTCAGAAGTGCAGCTCTTGTACTGCCGGAGATATGTCGATACAAACTGAATACGCAAAACATCAACAAAATTTAGCGCGTTTTAAAGTTGATATCGCTTTTGTTTATAACTTGCACATTTATTCGAATTGTGAAACGAAACTTTGTAGACAGTCGCGGAGACACATTTTCTACTGAAGTACCAAGTTTGAGAAGTGCAGCTCTTGTACTGCCGGAGATATGTCGATACAAACTGAATACGCAAAACATCAACAAAATTTAGCGCGTTTTAAAGTTGATATCGCTTTTGTTTATAACTTTCAGATTTATTCGAATTGTGCCACGAAACTTTGCAGACCATCGCGGAAGGGCATTTTCTACTGAAGTACCAAGTTTCAGAAGTGCAGCTCTTGTACTGCCGGAGATATGTCGATACAAACTGAATACCAAAACATCAACAAAATTTAGCGCGTTTTAAAGTTGAAAGCGCTTTTGTTTATAACTTCCACATTTATTCTAATTGTGCTGCGAAACTTTGCAGACCGTCGCGGAGAGGCATTTTCTACTGAAGTACCAAGTTTCAAAAGTGCAGCTCTTGTACTGCCAGAGATATGTCGATACAAACTGAATACGCAAAACATCAACAAAATTTAGCGCGTTTTAAAGTTGATATCGCTTTTGCTTATAACTTCCACATTTATTCGAATTGTGCCACGAAACTTTACAGACTATCGCCGGGAGGCATTTTCTACTGAGGTACCAAGTTTGAGAAGTGCAGCTCTTGTACTGCCGGAGATATGTCGATACAAACTGAATACGCAAAACATCTACAAAATTTAGCGCGTTTAAAGTTGATATCGCTTTTGTTTATAACTTCCACATTTATTCGAATTGTTAAACGAAACTTTGTAGACAGTCGCGGAGACACATTTTCTACTGAAGTACCAAGTTTCAGAAGTGCAGCTCTTGTACTACCGGAGATATGTCGATACAAACTAGCTACGCAAAACATCTACAAAATTTAACGCGTTTAAAAGTTGATAGCGCTTTTGTTTATAACTTTCAGATTTATTCGAATTGTGCCACGACACTTTGCAGACCATCGCATAGAGGCATTTTCTACTGAAGTACCAAGTTTCAGAAGTGCAGCTCTTGTACTACCGGAGATATGTCGATACAAACTGAATACGCAAAACACTTACAAAATATAGCGCGTTTCAAAGTTGATAGCGATTTTGTTTATAACTTTCAGATTTATTCGAATTGTGCCACGAAACTTTGCAGACCATCGCGGAGAGGCATTTTCCACTGAAGTACCAAGTTTCAGAAGTGCAGCTCTTGTACTGCCGGAGATATGTCGATACAAACTGAATACGCAAAACATCAACAAAATTTAGCGCGTTTTAAAGTTGATATCGCTTTTGTTTATAACTTGCACATTTATTCGAATTGTGAAACGAAACTTTGTAGACAGTCGCGGAGACACATTTTCTACTGAAGTACCAAGTTTCAGAAGTGCAGCTCTTGTACTGCCGGTGATATGTCGATACAAACTGAATACGCAAAACATCAACAAAATTTAGCGCGTTTTAAAGTTGATATCGCTTTTGTTTATAACTTCCACATTTATTCGAATTGTGCCACGAAACTTTGCAGACCATCGCGGAAGGGCATTTTCTACTGAAGTACCAAGTTTCAGAAGTGCAGCTCTTGTACTGCCGGAGATATGTCGATACAAACTGAATACCCAAAACATCAACAAAATTTAGCGCGTTTTAAAGTTGAAAGCGCTTTTGTTTATAACTTCCACATTTATTCTAATTGTGCTGCGAAACTTTGCAGACCGTCGCGGAGAGGCATTTTCTACTGAAGTACCAAGTTTCAAAAGTGCAGCTCTTGTACTACCGGAGATGTGTCGATACAAACTAAATACGCAAAACATCTACAAAATTTAGTGCGTTTTAAAGTTGATATCGCTTTTGTTTATAACTTCCACATTTATTCGAATTGTGAAACGAAACTTTGTAGACAGTCGCGGAGACACATTTTCTACTGAAGTACCAAGTTTCAGAAGTGCAGCTCTTGTACTGCCGGAGATATGTCGATACAAACTGAATACCCAAAACATCAACAAAATTTAGCGCGTTTTAAAGTTGATATCGCTTTTGTTTATAACTTCCACATTTATTCGAATTGTGCCACGAAACTTTGCAGACCATCGCGGAGAGGCATTTTCTACTGAAGTACCAAGTTTCAGAAGTGCAGCTCTTGTACTGCCGGAGATATGTCGATACAAACTGAATACGCAAAACATCAACAAAATTTAGCGCGTTTTAAAGTTGATATCGCTTTTGTTTATAACTTCTACATTTATTCGAATTGTGCCACAAAACTTTACAGACCATCGCCGGGAGGCATTTTCTACTGAAGTACCAAGTTTGAGAAGTGCAGCTCTTGTACTGCCGGAGATATGTCGATACAAACTGAATACGCAAAACATCTACAAAATTTAGCGCGTTTTAAAGTTGATATCGCTTTTATTTATAACTTCCACATTTATTCGAATTGTGAAACGAAACTTTGTAGCCAGTCGCGGAGACACATTTTCTACTGAAGTACCAAGTTTCAGAAGTGCAGCTCTTGTACTACCGGAGATATGTCGATACAAACTGAATACGCAAAACATCTACAAAATTTAGCGCGTTTTAAAGTTGATATCGCTTTTGTTTATAACTTCCACATTTATTCGAATTGTGCCACGAAACTTTGTAGACAGTCGCGGAGACACATTTCCTACTGAAGTACCAAGTTTCAGAAGTGCAGATCTGGTACTACCGGAGATGTGTCGATACAAACTGAATACGTCAAACATCTACAAAATTTAGTGCGTTTTAAAGTTGAAAGCGCTTTTGTTTATAACTTCCACATTTATTCTAATTGTGCTGCGAAACTTTGCAGACCGTCGCGGAGAGGCATTTTCTACTGAAGTACCAAGTTTCAAAAGTGCAGCTCTTGTACTACCGGAGATGTTTCGATACAAACTAAATACGCAAAACATCTACAAAATTTAGCGCGTTTAAAAGTTGATATCGCTTTTGTTTTTAACTTCCACATTTATTCGAATTGTGAAACGAAACTTTGTAGACAGTCGCGGAGACACATTTTCTACTGAAGTACCAAGTTTCAGAAGTGCAGCTCTTGTACTACCGGAGATATGTCGATACAAACTGAATACGCAAAACATCTACAAAATTTAGCGCGTTTAAAAGTTGATAGCGCTTTTGTTTATAACTTTCAGATTTATTCGAATTGTGCCACGAAACTTTGCAGACCATCGCGGAGAGGCATTTTCTACTGAAGTACCAAGTTTCAGAAGTGCAGCTCTTGTACTGCCGGAGATATGTCGATACAAACTGAATACGCAAAACATCAACAAAATTTAGCGCGTTTTAAAGTTGATATCGCTTTTGTTTATAACTTTCACATTTATTCGAATTGTGCCACGAAACTTTACAGACCATCGCGGGGAGGCATTTTCAACTGAAGTACGAAGTTCGAGAAGTGCAGCTCTTGTACTACCGGAGATATGTCGATACAAACTGAATACGCAAAACATCTACAAAATTTAGCGCGTTTAAAAGTTGATAGCGCTTTTGTTTATAACTTTCAGATTTATTCGAATTGTGCCACGACACTTTGCAGACCATCGCATAGAGGCATTTTCTACTGAAGTACCAAGTTTCAGAAGTGCAGCTCTTGTACTACCGGAGATATGTCGATACAAACTGAATACGCAAAACATCTACAAAATTTAGCGCGTTTAAAAGTTGATAGCACTTTTGTTTATAACTTTCAGATTTATCGAATTGTGCCACGAAACTTTGCAGACCATCGCGGAGAGGCATTTTCTACTGAAGTACCAAGTTTCAGAAGTGCAGCTCTTGTACTGCCGGAGATATGTCGATACAAACTGAATACGCAAAACATCAACAAAATTTAGCGCGTTTTAAAGTTGATATCGCTTTTGTTTATAACTTCTACATTTATTCGAATTGTGCCACGAAACTTTGCAGACCATCGCGGAGAGGCATTTTCTACTGAAGTACCAAGTTTCAGAAGTGCAGCTCTTGTACTGCCGGAGATATGTCGATACAAACTGAATACGCAAAACACTTACAAAATTTAGCGCGTTTCAAAGTTGATAGCGATTTTGTTTATAACTTTCAGATTTATTCGAATTGTGCCACGAAACTTTGCAGACCATCGCGGAGAGGCATTTTCTACTGAAGTATCAAGTTTCAGAAGTGCAGCTATTGTACTGCCGGAGATATGTCGATACAAACTGAATACGCAAAACATCAACAAAATTTAGCGCGTTTTAAAGTTGATATCCCTTTTGTTTATAACTTCCACATTTATTCGAATTGTGCTACGATACTTTGTAGACAGTCGCGAAGACACATTTCCTACTGAAGTACCAAGTTTCAGAAGTGCAGATCTGGTACTACCGGAGATGTGTCGATACAAACTGAATACGTCAAACATCTACAAAATTTAGTGCGTTTTAAAGTTGAAAGCGCTTTTGTTTATAACTTCCACATTTATTTTAATTGTGCTGCGAAACTTTGCAGACCGTCGCGGAGAGGCATTTGCTACTGAAGTACCAAGTTTCAAAAGTGCAGCTCTTGTACTACCGGAGATGTGTCGATACAAACTAAATACGCAAAACATCTACAAAATTTAGTGCGTTTTAAAGTTGATATCGCTTTTGTTTATAACTTCCACATTTATTCGAATTGTGAAACGAAACTTTGTAGACAGTCGCGGAGACACATGGGCTACTGAAGTACCAAGTTTCAGAAGTGCAGCTCTTGTACTACCAGAGATGTGTCGATACAAACTTAATACGCAAAACATCTACAAAATTTAGTGCGTTTTAAAGTTGATATCGCTTTTGTTTATAACTTCCACATTTATTCGAATTGTGAAACGAAACTTTGTAGACAGTCGCGGAGACACATTTTCTACTGAAGTACCAAGTTTGAGAAGTGCAGCTCTTGTACTGCCGGAGATATGTCGATACAAACTGAATACGCAAAACATCTACAAAATTTAGCGCGTTTTAAAGTTGATATCGCTTTTGTTTATAACTTTCAGATTTATTCGAATTGTTAAACGAAACTTTGTAGACAGTCGCGGAGACACATTTTCTACTGAAGTACCAAGTTTCAGAAGTGCAGCTCTTGTACTACCGGAGATATGTCGATACAAACTGAATACGCAAAACATCTACAAAATTTAGCGCGTTTAAAAGTTGATAGCGCTTTTGATTATAACTTTCAGATTTATTCGAATTGTGCCACGACACTTTGCAGACCATCGCGGAGAGGCATTTTCTACTGAAGTACAAAGTTTCAGAAGTGCAGCTCTTGTACTGCCGGAGATATGTCGATACAAACTGAATACGCAAAACATCAACAAAATTTAGCGCGTTTTAAAGTTGATATCGCTTTTGTTTATAACTTCCACATTTATTCGAATTGTGAAACGAAACTTTACAGACCATCGCGGGGAGGCATTTTCAACTGAAGTACGAAGTTCGAGAAGTGCAGCTCTTGTACTACCGAAGATATGTCGATACAAACTGAATACGCAAAACATCTACAAAATTTAGCGCGTTTAAAAGTTGATAGCGCTTTTGTTTATAACTTTCAGATTCATTCGAATTGTGCCCCGAAACTTTGCAGACCATCGCGGAGAGGCATTTTCTACTGAAGTACACAGTTTCAGAAGTGCAGCTCTTGTACTACCGGAGATATGTCGATACAAACTGAATACGCAAAACATCTACAAAATTTGGCGCGTTTAAAAGTTGATAGCACTTTTGTTTATAACTTTCAGATTTATTCGAATTGTGCCACGAAACTTTGCAGACCATCGCGGAGAGGCATTTTCTACTGAAGTACCAAGTTTCAGAAGTGCAGCTCTTGTACTGCCGGAGATATGTCGATACAAACTGAATACGCAAAACATCAACAAAATTTAGCGCGTTTTAAAGTTGATATCGCTTTTGTTGATAACTTCCACATTTATTCGAATTGTGCCACGAAACTTTGCAGACCATCGCGGAGTGGCATTTTCTACTGAAGTACCAAGTTTCAGAAGTGCAGCTCTTGTACTGCCGGAGATATGTCGATACAAACTGAATACGCAAAACATCAACAAAATTTAGCGCGTTTTAAAGTTGATATCGCTTTTGTTTATAACTTCCACATTTATTCGAATTGTGCCACGAAACTTTACAGACCATCGCCGGGAGGCATTTTCTACTGAAGTACCAAGTTTCAGAAGTGCAGCTCTTGTACTGCCGGAGATATGTCGATACAAACTGAATACGCAAAACATCTACAAAATTTAGCGCGTTTTAAAGTTGATATCGCTTTTGTTTATAACTTCCACATTTATTCGAATTGTGAAACGAAACTTTGTAGACAGTCGCGGAGACACATTTTCTACTGAAGTACCAAGTTTCAGAAGTGCAGCTCTTGTACTACCGGAGATATGTCGATACAAACTGAATACGCAAAACATCTACAAAATTTAGTGCGTTTTAAAGTTGATATCGCTTTTGTTTATAACTTCCACATTTATTCGAATTGTGCCACGAAACTTTGCAGACCATCGCGGACAGGCATTTTTTACTAAACTACCAAGTTTCAGAAGTGCAGCTCTTGTACTGCCGGAGATATGTCGATACAAACTGAATACGCAAAACATCAACAAAATTTAGCAAGTTTTAAAGTTGATATCGCTTTTGTTTATAACTTCCACATTTATTCGAATTGTGCCACGAAACTTTACAGACCATCGCCGGGAGGTATTTTTTACTGAAGTACCAAGTTTCAGAAGTGCAGCTCTTGTACTGCCGGAGATATGTCGATACAAACTGAATACGCAAAACATCAACAAAATTTAGCGCGTTTTAAAGTTGATATCGCTTTTGTTTATAACTTCCACATTTATCTGAATTGTGCCACGAAACTTTGCAGACCATCGCGGAGAGGCATTTTCTACTAAACTACCAAGTTTCAGAAGTGCAGCTCTTGTACTGCCGGAGATATGTCGATACAAACTGAATACGCAAAACATCAACAAAATTTAGCGCGTTTTAAAGTTGATATCGCTTTTGTTTATAACTTCCACATTTATTCGAATTGTGCCACGAAACTTTACAGACCATCGCGGGGAGGCATTTTCAACTAAAGTACGAAGTTCGAGAAGTGCAGCTCTTGTACTACCGGAGATATGTCGATACAAACTGAATACGCAAAACACTTACAAAATTTAGCGCGTTTCAAAGTTGATAGCGATTTTGTTTATAACTTTCAGATTTATTCGAATTGTGCCACGAAACTTTGCAGACCATCGCGGAGAGGCATTTTCTACTGAAGTATCAAGTTTCAGAAGTGCAGCTCTTGTACTGCCGGAGATATGTCGATACAAACTGAATACGCAAAACATCAACAAAATTTAGCGCGTTTTAAAGTTGATATCGCTTTTGTTTATAACTTCCACATTTATTCGAATTGTGCCACGAAACTTTACAGACCACGCGGGGAGGCATTTTCAACTGAAGTACCAAGTTTCAGAAGTGCAGATCTGGTACTACCGGAGATGTGTCGATACAAACTGAATACGCAAAACATCTACAAAATTTAGTGCGTTTTAAAGTTGAAAGCGCTTTTGTTTATAACTTCCACATTTATTCTAATTGTGCTGCGAAACTTTGCAGACCGTCGCGGAGAGGCATTTTCTACTGAAGTAATAAGTTTCAAAAGTGCAGCTCTTGTAGTACCGGAGATGTGTCGATACAAACTAAATACGCAAAACATCTACAAAATTTAGTGCGTTTTAAAGTTGATATCGCTTTTGTTTATAACTTCCACATTTATTTCAATTTTGCAACGAAACTTTGTAGACAGTCGCGGAGACACATTTTCTACTGAAGTACCAAGTTTCAGAAGTGCAGCTCTTATACTGCTGGAGATATGTCGATACAAACTGAATACGCAAAACATCAACAAAATTTAGCGCGTTTTTAAGTTGATATCGCTTTTGTTTATAACTTCCACATTTATTCGAATTGTGCCACGAAACTTTGCAGACCATCGCGGAGAGGCATTTTCTACTAAAGTACCAAGTTTCAGAAGTGCAGCTCTAGTACTGCCGGAGATATGTCGATACAAACTGAATACGCAAAACATCAACAAAATTTAGCGCGTTTTAAAGTTGATATCGCTTTTGTTTATAACTCCCACATTTATTCGAATTGTGCCACGAAACTTAACAGACCATCGCCGGGAGGCATTTTTTACTGAAGTACTAAGTTTGAGAAGTGCAGCTCTTGTACTGCCGGAGATATGTCGATACAAACTGAATACGCAAAACATCTACAAAATTTAGCGCGTTTTAAAGTTGATATCGCTTTTGTTTATAACTTCCACATTTATTCGAATTCTGAAACGAAACTTTGTAGACAGTCGCGGAGACACATTTTCTACTGAAGTACCAAGTTTCAGAAGTGCAGCTCTTGTACTACCGGAGATATGTCGATACAAACTGAATACGCAAAACATCTACAAAATTTAGCGCGTTTAAAAGTTGATAGCGCTTTTGTTTATAACTTTCAGATTCATTCGAATTGTGCCCCGAAACTTTGCAGACCATCGCGGAGAGGCATTTTCTACTGAAGTACACAGTTTCAGAAGTGCAGCTCTTGTACTGCCGGAGATATGTCGATACAAACTGAATACGCAAAACATCAACAAAATTTAGCGCGTTTTAAAGTTGATATCGCTTTTGTTTATAACTTCCACATTTATTCGAATTGTGCCACGAAACTTTGCAGACCATCGCGGAGAGGCATTTTCTACTGAAGTACCAAGTTTCAGAAGTGCAGCTCTTGTACTGCCGGAGATATGTCGATACAAACTGAATACGCAAAACATCAACAAAATTTAGCGCGTTTAAAAGTTGATAGCACTTTTGCTTATAACTTCCACATTTATTCGAATTGTGCCACGAAACTTTACAGACCATCGCCGGGAGGCATTTTCTACTGAAGTACCAAGTTTGAGAAGTGCAGCTCTTGTACTGCCGGAGATATGTCGATACAAACTGAATACGCAAAACATCAACAAAATTTAGCGCGTTTTAAAGTTGATATCGCTTTTGTTTATAACTTCCACATTTATTCGAATTGTGCCACGAAACTTTGCAGACCATCGCGGAGAGGCATTGTCTACTGAAGTACCAAGTTTCAGAAGTGCAGCTCTTGTACTGCCGGAGATATGTCGATACAAACTGAATACGCAAAACATCAACAAAATTTAGCGCGTTTTAAAGTTGATATCGCTTTTGCATATAACTTCCACATTTATTCGAATTGTGCCACGAAACTTTACAGACCATCGCCGGGAGGCATTTTCTACTGAAGTACCAAGTTTGAGAAGTGCAGCTCTTGTACTGCCGGAGATATGTCGATACAAACTGAATACGCAAAACATCTACAAAATTTAGCGCGTTTAAAGTTGATATCGCTTTTGTTTATAACTTCCACATTTATTCAAATTGTGAAACGAAACTTTGTAGACAGTCGCGGAGACACATTTTCTACTGAAGTACCAAGTTTCAGGAGTGCAGCTCTTGTACTACCGGAGATATGTCGATACAAACTGAATACGCAAAACATCTACAAAATTTAACGCGTTTAAAAGTTGATAGCGCTTTTGTTTATAACTTTCAGATTTATTCGAATTGTGCCACGACACTTTGCAGACCATCGCATAGAGGCATTTTCTACTGAAGTACCAAGTTTCAGAAGTGCAGCTCTTGTACTACCGGAGATATGTCGATACAAACTGAATACGCAAAACACTTACAAAATTTAGCGCGTTTCAAAGTTGATAGCGATTTTGTTTATAACTTTCAGATTTATTCGAATTGTGCCACGAAACTTTGCAGACCATCGCGGAGAGGCATTTTCCACTTAAGTACCAAGTTTCAGAAGTGCAGCTCTTGTACTGCCGGAGATATGTCGATACAAACTGAATACGCAAAACATCAACAAAATTTAGCGCGTTTTAAAGTTGATATCGCTTTTGTTTATAACTTCCACATTTATTCGAATTGTGCCACGAAACTTTACAGACCATCGCGGGAGGGCATTTTCAACTGAAGTACGAAGTTCGAGAAGTGCAGCTCTTGTACTACCGAAGATATGTCGATACAAACTGAATACGCAAAACATCAACAAAATTTAGCGCGTTTAAAAGTTGATATCGCTTTTGTTTATAACTTGCACATTTATTCGAATTGTGAAACGAAACTTTGTAGACAGTCGCGGAGACACATTTTCTACTGAAGTACCAAGTTTCAGAAGTGCAGCTCTTGTACTGCCGGAGATATGTCGATACAAACTGAATACGCAAAACATCAACAAAATTTAGCGCGTTTTAAAGTTGATATCGCTTTTGTTTATAACTTCCACATTTATTCGAATTGTGCCACGAAACTTTGCAGACCATCGCGGAGAGGCATTTTCTACTGAAGTACCAAGTTTCAGAAGTGCAGCTCTTGTACTGCCGGAGATATGTCGATACAAACTGAATACCCAAAACATCAACAAAATTTAGCGCGTTTTAAAGTTGAAAGCGCTTTTGTTTATAACTTCCACATTTATTCTAATTGTGCTGCGAAACTTTGCAGACCGTCGCGGAGAGGCATTTTCTACTGAAGTACCAAGTTTCAAAAGTGCAGCTCTTGTACTACCGGAGATGTGTCGATACAAACTAAATACGCAAAACATCTACAAAATTTAGTGCGTTTTAAAGTTGATATCGCTTTTGTTTATAACTTCCAGATTTATTCGAATTTTGAAACGAAACTTTGCAGACAGTCGCGGAGACACATTTTCTACTGAAGTACCAAGTTTCAGAAGTGCAGCTCTTGTACTGCCGGAGATATGTCGATACAAACTGAATACCCAAAACATCAACAAAATTTAGCGCGTTTTAAAGTTGATATCGCTTTTGTTTATAACTTCCACATTTATTCGAATTGTGCCACGAAACTTTGCAGACCATCGCGGAGAGGCATTTTCTACTGAAGTACCAAGTTTCAGAAGTGCAGCTCTTGTACTGCCGGAGATATGTCGATACAAACTGAATACGCAAAACATCAACAAAATTTAGCGCGTTTTAAAGTTGATATCGCTTTTGTTTATAACTTCCACATTTATTCGAATTGTGCCACGAAACTTTACAGACCATCGCCGGGAGGCATTTTCTACTGAAGTACCAAGTTTGAGAAGTGCAGCTCTTGTACTGCCGGAGATATGTCGATACAAACTGAATACGCAAAACATCTACAAAATTTAGTGCGTTTTAAAGTTGATATCGCTTTTGTTTATAACTTCCACATTTATTTCAATTTTGCAACGAAACTTTGTAGACAGTCGCGGAGACACATTTTCTACTGAAGTACCAAGTTTCAGAAGTGCAGCTCTTATACTGCTGGAGATATGTCGATACAAACTGAATACGCAAAACATCAACAAAATTTAGCGCGTTTTTAAGTTGATATCGCTTTTGTTTATAACTTCCACATTTATTCGAATTGTGCCACGAAACTTTGCAGACCATCGCGGAGAGGCATTTTCTACTAAAGTACCAAGTTTCAGAAGTGCAGCTCTTGTACTGCCGGAGATATGTCGATACAAACTGAATACGCAAAACATCAACAAAATTTAGCGCGTTTTAAAGTTGATATCGCTTTTGTTTATAACTTCCACATTTATTCGAATTGTGCCACGAAACTTAACAGACCATCGCCGGGAGGCATTTTTTACTGAAGTACTAAGTTTGAGAAGTGCAGCTCTTGTACTGCCGGAGATATGTCGATACAAACTGAATACGCAAAACATCTACAAAATTTAGCGCGTTTTAAAGTTGATATCGCTTTTGTTTATAACTTCCACATTTATTCGAATTGTGAAACGAAACTTTGTAGACAGTCGCGGAGACACATTTTCTACTGAAGTACCAAGTTTCAGAAGTGCAGCTCTTGTACTACCGGAGATATGTCGATACAAACTGAATACGCAAAACATCTACAAAATTTAGCGCGTTTAAAAGTTGATAGCGCTTTTGTTTATAACTTTCAGATTCATTCGAATTGTGCCCCGAAACTTTGCAGACCATCGCGGAGAGGCATTTTCTACTGAAGTACACAGTTTCAGAAGTGCAGCTCTTGTACTGCCGGAGATATGTCGATACAAACTGAATACGCAAAACATCAACAAAATTTAGCGCGTTTTAAAGTTGATATCGCTTTTGTTTATAACTTCCACATTTATTCGAATTGTGCCACGAAACTTTGCAGACCATCGCGGAGAGGCATTTTCTACTGAAGTACCAAGTTTCAGAAGTGCAGCTCTTGTACTGCCGGAGATATGTCGATACAAACTGAATACGCAAAACATCAACAAAATTTAGCGCGTTTAAAAGTTGATAGCACTTTTGCTTATAACTTCCACATTTATTCGAATTGTGCCACGAAACTTTACAGACCATCGCCGGGAGGCATTTTCTACTGAAGTACCAAGTTTGAGAAGTGCAGCTCTTGTACTGCCGGAGATATGTCGATACAAACTGAATACGCAAAACATCAACAAAATTTAGCGCGTTTTAAAGTTGATATCGCTTTTGTTTATAACTTCCACATTTATTCGAATTGTGCCACGAAACTTTGCAGACCATCGCGGAGAGGCATTGTCTACTGAAGTACCAAGTTTCAGAAGTGCAGCTCTTGTACTGCCGGAGATATGTCGATACAAACTGAATACGCAAAACATCAACAAAATTTAGCGCGTTTTAAAGTTGATATCGCTTTTGCATATAACTTCCACATTTATTCGAATTGTGCCACGAAACTTTACAGACCATCGCCGGGAGGCATTTTCTACTGAAGTACCAAGTTTGAGAAGTGCAGCTCTTGTACTGCCGGAGATATGTCGATACAAACTGAATACGCAAAACATCTACAAAATTTAGCGCGTTTAAAGTTGATATCGCTTTTGTTTATAACTTCCACATTTATTCAAATTGTGAAACGAAACTTTGTAGACAGTCGCGGAGACACATTTTCTACTGAAGTACCAAGTTTCAGGAGTGCAGCTCTTGTACTACCGGAGATATGTCGATACAAACTGAATACGCAAAACATCTACAAAATTTAACGCGTTTAAAAGTTGATAGCGCTTTTGTTTATAACTTTCAGATTTATTCGAATTGTGCCACGACACTTTGCAGACCATCGCATAGAGGCATTTTCTACTGAAGTACCAAGTTTCAGAAGTGCAGCTCTTGTACTACCGGAGATATGTCGATACAAACTGAATACGCAAAACACTTACAAAATTTAGCGCGTTTCAAAGTTGATAGCGATTTTGTTTATAACTTTCAGATTTATTCGAATTGTGCCACGAAACTTTGCAGACCATCGCGGAGAGGCATTTTCCACTTAAGTACCAAGTTTCAGAAGTGCAGCTCTTGTACTGCCGGAGATATGTCGATACAAACTGAATACGCAAAACATCAACAAAATTTAGCGCGTTTTAAAGTTGATATCGCTTTTGTTTATAACTTCCACATTTATTCGAATTGTGCCACGAAACTTTACAGACCATCGCGGGAGGGCATTTTCAACTGAAGTACGAAGTTCGAGAAGTGCAGCTCTTGTACTACCGAAGATATGTCGATACAAACTGAATACGCAAAACATCAACAAAATTTAGCGCGTTTAAAAGTTGATATCGCTTTTGTTTATAACTTGCACATTTATTCGAATTGTGAAACGAAACTTTGTAGACAGTCGCGGAGACACATTTTCTACTGAAGTACCAAGTTTCAGAAGTGCAGCTCTTGTACTGCCGGAGATATGTCGATACAAACTGAATACGCAAAACATCAACAAAATTTAGCGCGTTTTAAAGTTGATATCGCTTTTGTTTATAACTTCCACATTTATTCGAATTGTGCCACGAAACTTTGCAGACCATCGCGGAGAGGCATTTTCTACTGAAGTACCAAGTTTCAGAAGTGCAGCTCTTGTACTGCCGGAGATATGTCGATACAAACTGAATACCCAAAACATCAACAAAATTTAGCGCGTTTTAAAGTTGAAAGCGCTTTTGTTTATAACTTCCACATTTATTCTAATTGTGCTGCGAAACTTTGCAGACCGTCGCGGAGAGGCATTTTCTACTGAAGTACCAAGTTTCAAAAGTGCAGCTCTTGTACTACCGGAGATGTGTCGATACAAACTAAATACGCAAAACATCTACAAAATTTAGTGCGTTTTAAAGTTGATATCGCTTTTGTTTATAACTTCCAGATTTATTCGAATTTTGAAACGAAACTTTGCAGACAGTCGCGGAGACACATTTTCTACTGAAGTACCAAGTTTCAGAAGTGCAGCTCTTGTACTGCCGGAGATATGTCGATACAAACTGAATACCCAAAACATCAACAAAATTTAGCGCGTTTTAAAGTTGATATCGCTTTTGTTTATAACTTCCACATTTATTCGAATTGTGCCACGAAACTTTGCAGACCATCGCGGAGAGGCATTTTCTACTGAAGTACCAAGTTTCAGAAGTGCAGCTCTTGTACTGCCGGAGATATGTCGATACAAACTGAATACGCAAAACATCAACAAAATTTAGCGCGTTTTAAAGTTGATATCGCTTTTGTTTATAACTTCCACATTTATTCGAATTGTGCCACGAAACTTTACAGACCATCGCCGGGAGGCATTTTCTACTGAAATACCAAGTTTGAGAAGTGCAGCTCTTGTACTGCCGGAGATATGTCGATACAAACTGAATACGCAAAACATCTACAAAATTTAGCGCGTTTTAAAGTTGATATCGCTTTTGTTTATAACTTCCACATTTATTCGAATTGTGAAACGAAACTTTGTAGACAGTCCCGGAGACACATTTTCTACTGAAGTACCAAGTTTCAGAAGTGCAGCTCTTGTACTACCGGAGATATGTCGATACAAACTGAATACGCAAAACATCTACAAAATTTAGCGCGTTTAAAAGTTGATAGCGCTTTTGTTTATAACTTTAAGATTCATTCAAATTGTGCCCCGAAACTTTGCAGACCATCGCGGAGAGGCATTTTCTACTGAAGTACACAGTTTCAGAAGTGCAGCTCTTGTACTGCCGGAGATATGTCGATACAAACTGAATACGCAAAACATCAACAAAATTTAGCGCGTTTTAAAGTTGATAGCACTTTTGCTTATAACTTCCACATTTATTCGAATTGTGCCACGAAACTTTACAGACCATCGCCGGGAGGCATTTTCTACTGAAGTACCAAGTTTGAGAAGTGCAGCTCTTGTACTGCCGGAGATATGTCGATACAAACTGAATACGCAAAACATCAACAAAATTTAGCGCGTTTTAAAGTTGATATCGCTTTTGTTTATAACTTCCACATTTATTCGAATTGTGCCACGAAACTTTGCAGACCATCGCGGAGAGGCATTTTCTACTGAAGTACTAAGTTTCAGAAGTGCAGCTCTTGTACTGCCGGAGATATGTCGATACAAACTGAATACGCAAAACATCAACAAAATTTAGCGCGTTTTAAAGTTGATATCGCTTTTGCTTATAACTTCCACATTTATTCGAATTGTGCCACGAAACTTTACAGACCATCGCCGGGAGGCATTTTCTACTGAAGTACCAAGTTTGAGAAGTGCAGCTCTTGTACTGCCGGAGATATGTCGATACAAACTGAATACGCAAAACATCTACAAAATTTAGCGCGTTTAAAGTTGATATCGCTTTTGTTTATAACTTCCACATTTATTCGAATTGTGAAACGAAACTTTGTAGACAGTCGCGGAGACACATTTTCTACTGAAGTACCAAGTTTCAGAAGTGCAGCTCTTGTACTGCCGGAGATATGTCGATACAAACTGAATACGCAAAACATCTACAAAATTTAACGCGTTTAAAAGTTGATAGCGCTTTTGTTTATAACTTTCAGATTTATTCGAATTGTGCCACGACACTTTGCAGACCATCGCATAGAGGCATTTTCTACTGAAGTACCAAGTTTCAGAAGTGCAGCTCTTGTACTACCGGAGATATGTCGATACAAACTGAATACGCAAAACACTTACAAAATTTAGCGCGTTTTAAAGTTGATAGCGATTTTGTTTATAACTTTCAGATTTATTCGAATTGTGCCACGAAACTTTGCAGACCATCGCGGAGAGGCATTTTCCACTGAAGTACCAAGTTTCAGAAGTGCAGCTCTTGTACTGCCGGAGATATGTCGATACAAACTGAATACGCAAAACATCAACAAAATTTAGCGCGTTTTAAAGTTGATATCGCTTTTGTTTATAACTTCCACATTTATTCGAATTGTGCCACGAAACTTTACAGACCATCGCGGGAGGGCATTTCTAACTGAAGTACGAAGTTCGAGAAGTGCAGCTCTTGTACTACCGGAGATATGTCGATACAAACTGAATACGCAAAACATCAACAAAATTTAGCGCGTTTAAAAGTTGATATCGCTTTTGTTTATAACTTGCACATTTATTCGAATTGTGAAACGAAACTTTGTAGACAGTCGCGGAGACACATTTTCTACTGAAGTACCAAGTTTCAGAAGTGCAGCTCTTGTACTGCCGGAGATATGTCGATACAAACTGAATACGCAAAACATCAACAAAATTTAGCGCGTTTTAAAGTTGATATCGCTTTTGTTTATAACTTCCACATTTATTCGAATTGTGCCACGAAACTTTGCAGACCATCGCGGAGAGGCATTTTCTACTGAAGTACCAAGTTTCAGAAGTGCAGCTCTTGTACTGCCGGAGATATGTCGATACAAACTGAATACCCAAAACATCAACAAAATTTAGCGCGTTTTTAAGTTGAAAGCGCTTTTGTTTATAACTTCCACATTTATTCTAATTGTGCTGCGAAACTTTGCAGACCGTCGCGGAGAGGCATTTTCTACTGAAGTACCAAGTTTCAAAAGTGCAGCTCTTGTACTACCGGAGATGTGTCGATACAAACTAAATACGCAAAACATCTACAAAATTTAGTGCGTTTTAAAGTTGATATCGCTTTTGTTTATAACTTCCACATTTATTCGAATTTTGAAACGAAACTTTGTAGACAGTCGCGGAGACACATTTTCTACTGAAGTACCAAGTTTCGGAAGTGCAGCGCTTGTACTGCCGGAGATATGTCGATACAAACTGAATACCCAAAACATCAACAAAATTTAGCGCGTTTTAAAGTTGATATCGCTTTTGTTTATAACTTCCACATTTATTCGAATTGTGCCACGAAACTTTACAGACCATCGCCGGGAGGCATTTTCTACTGAAGTACCAAGTTTCAGAAGTGCAGCTCTTGTACTGCCGGAGATATGTCGATACAAACTGAATACGCAAAACATCTACAAAATTTAGCGCGTTTAAAGTTGATATCGCTTTTGTTTATAACTTCCACATTTATTCAAATTGTGAAACGAAACTTTGTAGACAGTCGCGGAGACACATTTTCTACTGAAGTACCAAGTTTCAACAGTGCAGCTCTTGTACTACCGGAGATATGTCGATACAAACTGAATACGCAAAACATCTACAAAATTTAACGCGTTTAAAAGTTGATAGCGCTTTTGTTTATAACTTTCAGATTTATTCGAATTGTGCCACGACACTTTGCAGACCATCGCATAGAGGCATTTTCTACTGAAGTACCAAGTTTCAGAAGTGCAGCTCTTGTACTACCGGAGATATGTCGATACAAACTGAATACGCAAAACACTTACAAAATTTAGCGCGTTTCAAAGTTGATAGCGATTTTGTTTATAACTTTCAGATTTATTCGAATTGTGCCACGAAACTTTGCAGACCATCGCGGAGAGGCATTTTCCACTGAAGTACCAAGTTTCAGAAGTGCAGCTCTTGTACTGCCGGAGATATGTCGATACAAACTGAATACGCAAAACATCAACAAAATTTAGCGCGTTTTAAAGTTGATATCGCTTTTGTTTATAACTTCCACATTTATTCGAATTGTGCCACGAAACTTTACAGACCATCGCGGGAGGGCATTTTCAACTGAAGTACGAAGTTCGAGAAGTGCAGCTCTTGTACTACCGTCGATATGTCGATACAAACTGAATACGCAAAACATCAACAAAATTTAGCGCGTTTAAAAGTTGATATCGCTTTTGTTTATAACTTGCACATTTATTCGAATTGTGAAACGAAACTTTGTAGACAGTCGCGGAGACACATTTTCTACTGAAGTACCAAGTTTCAGAAGTGCAGCTCTTGTACTGCCGGAGATATGTCGATACAAACTGAATACGCAAAACATCAACAAAATTTAGCGCGTTTTAAAGTTGATATCGCTTTTGTTTATAACTTCCACATTTATTCGAATTGTGCCACGAAACTTTGCAGACCATCGCGGAGAGGCATTTTCTACTGAAGTACCAAGTTTCAGAAGTGCAGCTCTTGTACTGCCGGAAATATGTCGATACAAACTGAATACCCAAAACATCAACAAAATTTAGCGCGTTTTAAAGTTGAAAGCGCTTTTGTTTATAACTTCCACATTTATTCTAATTGTGCTGCGAAACTTTGCAGACCGTCGCGGAGAGGCATTTTCTACTGAAGTACCAAGTTTCAAAAGTGCAGCTCTTGTACTACCGGAGATGTGTCGATACAAACTAAATACGCAAAACATCTACAAAATTTAGTGCGTTTTAAAGTTGATATCGCTTTTGTTTATAACTTCCACATTTATTCGAATTTTGAAACGAAACTTTGTAGACAGTCGCGGAGACACATTTCCTACTGAAGTACCAAGTTTCAGAAGTGCAGCTCTTGTACTGCCGGAGATATGTCGATACAAACTGAATACCCAAAACATCAACAAAATTTAGCGCGTTTTAAAGTTGATATCGCTTTTGTTTATAACTTCCACATTTATTCGAATTGTGCCACGAAACTTTGCAGACCATCGCGGAGAGGCATTTTCTACTGAAGTACCAAGTTTCAGAAGTGCAGCTCTTGTACTGCCGGAGATATGTCGATACAAACTGAATACGCAAAACATCAACAAAATTTAGCGCGTTTTAAAGTTGATATCGCTTTTGTTTATAACTTCCACATTTATTCGAATTGTGCCACGAAATTTAACAGACCATCGCCGGGAGGCATTTTCTACTGAAGTACCAAGTTTGAGAAGTGCAGCTCTTGTACTGCCGGAGATATGTCGATACAAACGGAATACGCAAAACATCAACAAAATTTAGCGCGTTTTAAAGTTGATATCGCTTTTGTTTATAACTTCCACATTTATTCGAATTGTGCCACGAAACTTTGCAGACCATCGCGGAGAGGCATTTTCTACTGAAGTACCAAGTTTCAGAAGTGCAGCTCTTGTACTGCCGGAGATATGTCGATACAAACTGAATACGCAAAACATCAACAAAATTTAGCGCGTTTAAAAGTTGATAGCACTTTTGCTTATAACTTCCACATTTATTCGAATTGTGCCACGAAACTTTACAGACCATCGCCGGGAGGCATTTTCTACTGAAGTACCAAGTTTGAGAAGTGCAGCTCTTGTACTGCCGGAGATATGTCGATACAAACTGAATACGCAAAACATCAACAAAATTTAGCGCGTTTTAAAGTTGATATCGCTTTTGTTTATAACTTCCACATTTATTCGAATTGTGCCACGAAACTTTGCAGACCATCGCGGAGAGGCATTTTCTACTGAAGTACTAAGTTTCAGAAGTGCAGCTCTTGTACTGCCGGAGATATGTCGATACAAACTGAATACGCAAAACATCAACAAAATTTAGCGCGTTTTAAAGTTGATATCGCTTTTGCTTATAACTTCCACATTTATTCGAATTGTGCTGCGAAACTTTACAGACCATCGCCGGGAGGCATTTTCTACTGAAGTACCAAGTTTGAGAAGTGCAGCTCTTGTACTGCCGGAGATATGTCGATACAAACTGAATACGCAAAACATCTACAAAATTTAGCGCGTTTAAAGTTGATATCGCTTTTGTTTATAACTTCCACATTTATTCGAATTGTGAAACGAAACTTTGTAGACAGTCGCGGAGACACATTTTCTACTGAAGTACCAAGTTTCAGAAGTGCAGCTCTTGTACTACCGGAGATATGTCGATACAAACTGAATACGCAAAACATCTACAAAATTTAACGCGTTTAAAAGTTGATAGCGCTTTTGTTTATAACTTTCAGATTTATTCGAATTGTGCCACGACACTTTGCAGACCATCGCATAGAGGCATTTTCTACTGAAGTACCAAGTTTCAGAAGTGCAGCTCTTGTACTACCGGAGATATGTCGATACAAACTGAATACGCAAAACACTTACAAAATTTAGCGCGTTTTAAAGTTGAGAGCGATTTTGTTTATAACTTTCAGATTTATTCGAATTGTGCCACGAAACTTTGCAGACCATCGCGGAGAGGCATTTTCCACTGAAGTACCAAGTTTCAGAAGTGCAGCTCTTGTACTGCCGGAGATATGTCGATACAAACGGAATACGCAAAACATCAACAAAATTTAGCGCGTTTTAAAGTTGATATCGCTTTTGTTTATAACTTCCACATTTATTCGAATTGTGCCACGAAACTTTACAGACCATCGCGGGAGGGCATTTCTAACTGAAGTACGAAGTTCGAGAAGTGCAGCTCTTGTACTACCGGAGATATGTCGATACAAACTGAATACGCAAAACATCAACAAAATTTAGCGCGTTTAAAAGTTGATATCGCTTTTGTTTATAACTTGCACATTTATTCGAATTGTGAAACGAAACTTTGTAGACAGTCGCGGAGACACATTTTCTACTGAAGTACCAAGTTTCAGAAGTGCAGCTCTTGTACTGCCGGAGATATGTCGATACAAACTGAATACCCAAAACATCAACAAAATTTAGCGCGTTTTTAAGTTGAAAGCGCTTTTGTTTATAACTTCCACATTTATTCTAATTGTGCTGCGAAACTTTGCAGACCGTCGCGGAGAGGCATTTTCTACTGAAGTACCAAGTTTCAAAAGTGCAGCTCTTGTACTACCGGAGATGTGTCGATACAAACTAAATACGCAAAACATCTACAAAATTTAGTGCGTTTTAAAGTTGATATCGCTTTTGTTTATAACTTCCACATTTATTCGAATTTTGAAACGAAACTTTGTAGACAGTCGCGGAGACACATTTTCTACTGAAGTACCAAGTTTCGGAAGTGCAGCGCTTGTACTGCCGGAGATATGTCGATACAAACTGAATACCCAAAACATCAACAAAATTTAGCGCGTTTTAAAGTTGATATCGCTTTTGTTTATAACTTCCACATTTATTCGAATTGTGCCACGAAACTTTACAGACCATCGCCGGGAGGCATTTTCTACTGAAGTACCAAGTTTGAGAAGTGCAGCTCTTGTACTGCCGGAGATATGTCGATACAAACTGAATACGCAAAACATCTACAAAATTTAGCGCGTTTAAAGTTGATATCGCTTTTGTTTATAACTTCCACATTTATTCAAATTGTGAAACGAAACTTTGTAGACAGTCGCGGAGACACATTTTCTACTGAAGTACCAAGTTTCAACAGTGCAGCTCTTGTACTACCGGAGATATGTCGATACAAACTGAATACGCAAAACATCTACAAAATTTAACGCGTTTAAAAGTTGATAGCGCTTTTGTTTATAACTTTCAGATTTATTCGAATTGTGCCACGACACTTTGCAGACCATCGCATAGAGGCATTTTCTACTGAAGTACCAAGTTTCAGAAGTGCAGCTCTTGTACTACCGGAGATATGTCGATACAAACTGAATACGCAAAACACTTACAAAATTTAGCGCGTTTCAAAGTTGATAGCGATTTTGTTTATAACTTTCAGATTTATTCGAATTGTGCCACGAAACTTTGCAGACCATCGCGGAGAGGCATTTTCCACTGAAGTACCAAGTTTCAGAAGTGCAGCTCTTGTACTGCCGGAGATATGTCGATACAAACTGAATACGCAAAACATCAACAAATTTTAGCGCGTTTTAAAGTTGATATCGCTTTTGTTTATAACTTCCACATTTATTCGAATTGTGCCACGAAACTTTACAGACCATCGCGGGAGGGCATTTTCAACTGAAGTACGAAGTTCGAGAAGTGCAGCTCTTGTACTACCGGAGATATGTCGATACAAACTGAATACGCAAAACATCAACAAAATTTAGCGCGTTTAAAAGTTGATATCGCTTTTGTTTATAACTTGCACATTTATTCGAATTGTGAAACGAAACTTTGTAGACAGTCGCGGAGACACATTTTCTACTGAAGTACCAAGTTTCAGAAGTGCAGCTCTTGTACTGCCGGAGATATGTCGATACAAACTGAATACGCAAAACATCAACAAAATTTAGCGCGTTTTAAAGTTGATATCGCTTTTGTTTATAACTTCCACATTTATTCGAATTGTGCCACGAAACTTTGCAGACCATCGCGGAGAGGCATTTTCTACTGAAGTACCAAGTTTCAGTAGTGCAGCTCTTGTACTGCCGGAGATATGTCGATACAAACTGAATACCCAAAACATCAACAAAATTTAGCGCGTTTTAAAGTTGAAAGCGCTTTTGTTTATAACTTCCACATTTATTCTAATTGTGCTGCGAAACTTTGCAGACCGTCGCGGAGAGGCATTTTCTACTGAAGTACCAAGTTTCAAAAGTGCAGCTCTTGTACTACCGGAGATGTGTCGATACAAACTAAATACGCAAAACATCTACAAAATTTAGTGCGTTTTAAAGTTGATATCGCTTTTGTTTATAACTTCCACATTTATTCGAATTTTGAAACGAAACTTTGTAGACAGTCGCGGAGACACATTTCCTACTGAAGTACCAAGTTTCAGAAGTGCAGCTCTTGTACTGCCGGAGATATGTCGATACAAACTGAATACCCAAAACATCAACAAAATTTAGCGCGTTTTAAAGTTGATATCGCTTTTGTTTATAACTTCCACATTTATTCGAATTGTGCCACGAAACTTTGCAGACCATCGCGGAGAGGCATTTTCTACTGAAGTACCAAGTTTCAGAAGTGCAGCTCTTGTACTGCCGGAGATATGTCGATACAAACTGAATACGCAAAACATCAACAAAATTTAGCGCGTTTTAAAGTTGATATCGCTTTTGTTTATAACTTCCACATTTATTCGAATTGTGCCACGAAACTTAACAGACCATCGCCGGGAGGCATTTTCTACTGAAGTACCAAGTTTGAGAAGTGCAGCTCTTGTACTGCCGGAGATATGTCGATACAAACTGAATACGCAAAACATCTACAAAATTTAGCGCGTTTAAAGTTGATATCGCTTTTGTTTATAACTTCCACATTTATTCAAATTGTGAAACGAAACTTTGTAGACAGTCGCGGAGACACATTTTCTACTGAAGTACCAAGTTTCAACAGTGCAGCTCTTGTACTACCGGAGATATGTCGATACAAACTGAATACGCAAAACATCTACAAAATTTAACGCGTTTAAAAGTTGATAGCGCTTTTGTTTATAACTTTCAGATTTATTCGAATTGTGCCACGACACTTTGCAGACCATCGCATAGAGGCATTTTCTACTGAAGTACCAAGTTTCAGAAGTGCAGCTCTTGTACTACCGGAGATATGTCGATACAAACTGAATACGCAAAACACTTACAAAATTTAGCGCGTTTCAAAGTTGATAGCGATTTTGTTTATAACTTTCAGATTTATTCGAATTGTGCCACGAAACTTTGCAGACCATCGCGGAGAGGCATTTTCCACTGAAGTACCAAGTTTCAGAAGTGCAGCTCTTGTACTGCCGGAGATATGTCGATACAAACTGAATACGCAAAACATCAACAAATTTTAGCGCGTTTTAAAGTTGATATCGCTTTTGTTTATAACTTCCACATTTATTCGAATTGTGCCACGAAACTTTACAGACCATCGCGGGAGGGCATTTTCAACTGAAGTACGAAGTTCGAGAAGTGCAGCTCTTGTACTACCGGAGATATGTCGATACAAACTGAATACGCAAAACATCAACAAAATTTAGCGCGTTTAAAAGTTGATATCGCTTTTGTTTATAACTTGCACATTTATTCGAATTGTGAAACGAAACTTTGTAGACAGTCGCGGAGACACATTTTCTACTGAAGTACCAAGTTTCAGAAGTGCAGCTCTTGTACTGCCGGAGATATGTCGATACAAACTGAATACGCAAAACATCAACAAAATTTAGCGCGTTTTAAAGTTGATATCGCTTTTGTTTATAACTTCCACATTTATTCGAATTGTGCCACGAAACTTTGCAGACCATCGCGGAGAGGCATTTTCTACTGAAGTACCAAGTTTCAGAAGTGCAGCTCTTGTACTGCCGGAGATATGTCGATACAAACTGAATACCCAAAACATCAACAAAATTTAGCGCGTTTTAAAGTTGAAAGCGCTTTTGTTTATAACTTCCACATTTATTCTAATTGTGCTGCGAAACTTTGCAGACCGTCGCGGAGAGGCATTTTCTACTGAAGTAACAAGTTTCAAAAGTGCAGCTCTTGTACTACCGGAGATGTGTCGATACAAACTAAATACGCAAAACATCTACAAAATTTAGTGCGTTTTAAAGTTGATATCGCTTTTGTTTATAACTTCCACATTTATTCGAATTTTGAAACGAAACTTTGTAGACAGTCGCGGAGACACATTTCCTACTGAAGTACCAAGTTTCAGAAGTGCAGCTCTTGTACTGCCGGAGATATGTCGATACAAACTGAATACCCAAAACATCAACAAAATTTAGCGCGTTTTAAAGTTGATATCGCTTTTGTTTATAACTTCCACATTTATTCGAATTGTGCCACGAAACTTTGCAGACCATCGCGGAGAGGCATTTTCTACTGAAGTACCAAGTTTCAGAAGTGCAGCTCTTGTACTGCCGGAGATATGTCGATACAAACTGAATACGCAAAACATCAACAAAATTTAGCGCGTTTTAAAGTTGATATCGCTTTTGTTTATAACTTCCACATTTATTCGAATTGTGCCACGAAACTTAACAGACCATCGCCGGGAGGCATTTTCTACTGAAGTACCAAGTTTGAGAAGTGCAGCTCTTGTACTGCCGGAGATATGTCGATACAAACTGAATACGCAAAACATCTACAAAATTTAGCGCGTTTTAAAGTTGATATCGCTTTTGTTTATAACTTCCACATTTATTCGAATTGTGAAACGAAACTTTGTAGACAGTCGCGGAGACACATTTTCTACTGAAGTACCAAGTTTCAGAAGTGCAGCTCTTGTACTACCGGAGATATGTCGATACAAACTGAATACGCAAAACATCTACAAAATTTAGCGCGTTTAAAAGTTGATAGCGCTTTTGTTTATAACTTTCAGATTCATTCGAATTGTGCCCCGAAACTTTGCAGACCATCGCGGAGAGGCATTTTCTACTGAAGTACACAGTTTCAGAAGTGCAGCTCTTGTACTGCCGGAGATATGTCGATACAAACTGAATACGCAAAACATCAACAAAATTTAGCGCGTTTTAAAGTTGATATCGCTTTTGTTTATAACTTCCACATTTATTCGAATTGTGCCACAAAACTTTGCAGACCATCGCGGAGAGGCATTTTCTACTGAAGTACCAAGGTTCAGAAGTGCAGCTCTTGTACTGCCGGAGATATGTCGATACAAACTGAATACGCAAAACATCAACAAAATTTAGCGCGTTTAAAAGTTGATAGCACTTTTGCTTATAACTTCCACATTTATTCGAATTGTGCCACGAAACTTTACAGACCATCGCCGGGAGGCATTTTCTACTGAAGTACCAAGTTTGAGAAGTGCAGCTCTTGTACTACCGGAGATATGTCGATACAAACTGAATACGCAAAACATCAACAAAATTTAGCGCGTTTTAAAGTTGATATCGCTTTTGTTTATAACTTCCACATTTATTCGAATTGTGCCACGAAACTTTGCAGACCATCGCGGAGAGGCATTTTCTACTGAAGTACTAAGTTTCAGAAGTGCAGCTCTTGTACTGCCGGAGATATGTCGATACAAACTGAATACGCAAAACATCTACAAAATTTAGCGCGTTTTAAAGTTGATATCGCTTTTGCTTATAACTTCCACATTTATTCGAATTGTGCCACGAAACTTTACAGACCATCGCCGGGAGGCATTTTCTACTGAAGTACCAAGTTTGAGAAGTGCAGCTCTTGTACTGCCGGAGATATGTCGATACAAACTGAATACGCAAAACATCTACAAAATTTAGCGCGTTTAAAGTTGATATCGCTTTTGTTTATAACTTCCACATTTATTCGAATTGTGAAACGAAACTTTGTAGACAGTCGCGGAGACACATTTTCTACTGAAGTACCAAGTTTCAGAAGTGCAGCTCTTGTACTACCGGAGATATGTCGATACAAACTGAATACGCAAAACATCTACAAAATTTAACGCGTTTAAAAGTTGATAGCGCTTTTGTTTATAACTTTCAGATTTATTCGAATTGTGCCACGACACTTTGCAGACCATCGCATAGAGGCATTTTCTACTGAAGTACCAAGTTTCAGAAGTGCAGCTCTTGTACTACCGGAGATATGTCGATACAAACTGAATACGCAAAACACTTACAAAATTTAGCGCGTTTTAAAGTTGATAGCGATTTTGTTTATAACTTTCAGATTTTTTCGAATTGTGCCACGAAACTTTGCAGACCATCGCGGAGAGGCATTTTCCACTGAAGTACCAAGTTTCAGAAGTGCAGCTCTTGTACTGCCGGAGATATGTCGATACAAACTGAATACGCAAAACATCAACAAAATTTAGCGCGTTTTAAAGTTGATATCGCTTTTGTTTATAACTTCCACATTTATTCGAATTGTGCCACGAAACTTTACAGACCATCGCGGGAGGGCATTTTCAACTGAAGTACGAAGTTCGAGAAGTGCAGCTCTTGTACTACCGGAGATATGTCGATACAAACTGAATACGCAAAACATCTACAAAATTTAGCGCGTTTAAAAGTTGATATCGCTTTTGTTTATAACTTGCACATTTATTCGAATTGTGAAACGAAACTTTGTAGACAGTCGCGGAGACACATTTTCTACTGAAGTACCAAGTTTCAGAAGTGCAGCTCTTGTACTGCCGGAGATATGTCGATACAAACTGAATACGCAAAACATCAACAAAATTTAGCGCGTTTTAAAGTTGATATCGCTTTTGTTTATAACTTCCACATTTATTCGAATTGTGCCACGAAACTTTGCAGACCATCGCGGAGAGGCATTTTCTACTGAAGTACCAAGTTTCAGAAGTGCAGCTCTTGTACTGCCGGAGATATGTCGATACAAACTGAATACCCAAAACATCAACAAAATTTAGCGCGTTTTTAAGTTGAAAGCGCTTTTGTTTATAACTTCCACATTTATTCTAATTGTGCTGCGAAACTTTGCAGACCGTCGCGGAGAGGCATTTTCTACTGAAGTACCAAGTTTCAAAAGTGCAGCTCTTGTACTACCGGAGATGTGTCGATACAAACTAAATACGCAAAACATCTACAAAATTTAGTGCGTTTTAAAGTTGATATCGCTTTTGTTTATAACTTCCACATTTATTCGAATTTTGAAACGAAACTTTGTAGACAGTCGCGGAGACACATTTTCTACTGAAGTACCAAGTTTCAGAAGTGCAGCTCTTGTACTGCCGGAGATATGTCGATACAAACTGAATACCCAAAACATCAACAAAATTTAGCGCGTTTAAAAGTTGATATCGCTTTTGTTTATAACTTCCACATTTATTCGAATTGTGCCACGAAACTTTGCAGACCATCGCGGAGAGGCATTTTCTACTGAAGTACCAAGTTTCAGAAGTGCAGCTCTTGTACTGCCAGAGATATGTCGATACAAACTGAATACGCAAAACATCAACAAAATTTAGCGCGTTTTAAAGTTGATATCGCTTTTGTTTATAACTTCCACATTTATTCGAATTGTGCCACGAAACTTTACAGACCATCGCCGGGAGGCATTTTCTACTGAAGTACCAAGTTTGAGAAGTGCAGCTCTTGTACTGCCGGAGATATGTCGATACAAACTGAGTACGCAAAACATCTACAAAATTTAGCGCGTTTTAAAGTTGATATCGCTTTTGTTTATAACTTCCACATTTATTCGAATTGTGAAACGAAACTTTGTAGCCAGTCGCGGAGACACATTTTCTACTGAAGTACCAAGTTTCAGAAGTGCAGCTCTTGTACTACCGGAGATATGTCGATACAAACTGAATACGCAAAACATCTACAAAATTTAGCGCGTTTTAAAGTTGATATCGCTTTTGTTTATAACTTCCACATTTATTCGAATTGTGCCACGAAACTTTGTAGACAGTCGCGGAGACACATTTCCTACTGAAGTACCAAGTTTCAGAAGTGCAGCTCTTGTACTACCGGAGATGTGTCGATACAAACTAAATACGCAAAACATCTACAAAATTTAGCGCGTTTTAAAGTTGATATCGCTTTTGTTTTTAACTTCCACATTTATTCGAATTGTGCCACGAAACTTTACAGACCATCGCGGGGAGGCATTTTCAACTGAAGTACGAAGTTCGAGAAGTGCAGCTCTTGTACTACCGGAGATATGTCGACACAAACTGAATACGCAAAACATCTACAAAATTTAGCGCGTTTAAAAGTTGATATCGCTTTTGTTTATAACTTTCAGATTTATTCGAATTGTGCCACGACACTTTGCAGACCATCGCATAGAGGCATTTTCTACTGAAGTACCAAGTTTGAGAAGTGCAGCTCTTGTACTACCGGAGATATGTCGATACAAACTGAATACGCAAAACATCTACAAAATTTAGCGCGTTTAAAAGTTGATAGCACTTTTGTTTATAACTTTCAGATTTATCGAATTGTGCCACGAAACTTTGCAGACCATCGCGGAGAGACATTTTCTACTGAAGTATCAAGTTTCAGAAGTGCAGCTCTTGTACTGCCGGAGATATGTCGATACAAACTGAATACGCAAAACATCAACAAAATTTAGCGCGTTTTAAAGTTGATATCCCTTTTGTTTACAACTTCCACATTTATTCGAATTGTGCCACGAAACTTTGTAGACAGTCGCGGAGACACATTTCCTACTGAAGTACCAAGTTTCAGAAGTGCAGATCTGGTACTACCGGAGATGTGTCGATACAAACTGAATACGTCAAACATCTACAAAATTTAGTGCGTTTTAAAGTTGAAAGCGCTTTTGTTTATAACTTCCACATTTATTTTAATTGTGCTGCGAAACTTTGCAGACCGTCGCGGAGAGGCATTTTCTACTGAAGTACCAAGTTTCAAAAGTGCAGCTCTTGTACTACCGGAGATGTGTCGATACAAACTAAATACGCAAAACATCTACAAAATTTAGTGCGTTTTAAAGTTGATATCGCTTTTGTTTATAACTTCCACATTTATTCGAATTTTGAAACGAAACTTTGTAGACAGTCGCGGAGACACATTTTCTACTGAAGTACCAAGTTTCAGAAGTGCAGCTCTTGTACTACCAGAGATGTGTCGATACAAACTTAATACGCAAAACATCTACAAAATTTAGTGCGTTTTAAAGTTGATATCGCTTTTGTTTATAACTTCCACATTTATTCGAATTGTGAAACGAAACTTTGTAGACAGTCGCGGAGACACATTTTCTACTGAAGTACCAAGTTTGAGAAGTGCAGCTCTTGTACTGCCGGAGATATGTCGATACAAACTGAATACGCAAAACATCTACAAAATTTAGCGCGTTTTAAAGTTGATATCGCTTTTGTTTTTAACTTCCACATTTATTCGAATTGTGCCACGAAACTTTGTAGACAGTCGCGGAGACACATTTCCTACTGAAGTACCAAGTTTCAGAAGTGCAGATCTGGTACTACCGGAGATGTGTCGATACAAACTGAATACGTCAAACATCTACAAAATTTAGTGCGTTTTAAAGTTGAAAGCGCTTTTGTTTATAACTTCCACATTTATTTTAATTGTGCTGCGAAACTTTGCAGACCGTCGCGGAGAGGCATTTTCTACTGAAGTACCAAGTTTCAAAAGTGCAGCTCTTGTACTACCGGAGATGTGTCGATACAAACTAAATACGCAAAACATCTACAAAATTTAGCGCGTTTTAAAGTTGATATCGCTTTTGTTTTTAACTTCCACATTTATTCGAATTGTGAAACGAAACTTTGTAGACAGTCGCGGAGACACATTTTCTACTGAAGTACAAAGTTTCAGAAGTGCAGCTCTGGTACTACCGGAGATATGTCGATACAAACTGAATACGCAAAACATCTACAAAATTTAGCGCGTTTAAAAGTTGATAGCGCTTTTGTTTATAACTTTCAGATTTATTCGAATTGTGCCACGAAACTTTGCAGACCATCGCGGAGAGGCATTTTCTACTGAAGTACAAAGTTTCAGAAGTGCAGCTCTTGTACTGCCGGAGATATGTCGATACAAACTGAATACGCAAAACATCAACAAAATTTAGCGCGTTTTAAAGTTGATATCGCTTTTGTTTATAACTTCCACATTTATTCGAATTGTGCCACGAAACTTTACAGACCATCGCGGGGAGGCATTTTCAACTGAAGTACGAAGTTCGAGAAGTGCAGCTCTTGTACTACCGGAGATATGTCGATACAAACTGAATACGCAAAACATCTACAAAATTTAGCGCGTTTAAAAGTTGATAGCGCTTTTGTTTATAACTTTCAGATTTATTCGAATTGTGCCACGACACTTTGCAGACCATCGCATAGAGGCATTTTCTACTGAAGTACCAAGTTTCAGAAGTGCAGCTCTTGTACTACCGGAGATATGTCGATACAAACTGAATACGCAAAACATCTACAAAATTGAGCGCGTTTAAAAGTTGATAGCACTTTTGTTTATAACTTTCAGATTTATCGAATTGTGCCACGAAACTTTGCAGACCATCGCGGAGATGCATTTTCTACTGAAGTACCAAGTTTCAGAAGTGCAGCTCTTGTACTACCGGAGATATGTCGATACAAACTGAATACGCAAAACATCAACAAAATTTAGCGCGTTTTAAAGTTGATATCGCTTTTGTTTATAACTTCTACATTTATTCGAATTGTGCCACGAAACTTTGCAGACCATCGCGGAGAGGCATTTTCTACTGAAGTACCAAGTTTCAGAAGTGCAGCTCTTGTACTGCCGGAGATATGTCGATACAAACTGAATACGCAAAACACTTACAAAATTTAGCGCGTTTCAAAGTTGATAGCGATTTTGTTTATAACTTTCAGATTTATTCGAATTGTGCCACGAAACTTTGCAGACCATCGCGGAGAAACATTTTCTACTGAAGTATCAAGTTTCAGAAGTGCAGCTCTTGTACTGCCGGAGATTCGTCGATACAAACTGAATACGCAAAACATCAACAAAATTTAGCGCGTTTTAAAGTTGATATCGCTTTTGTTTATAACTTCCACATTTATTCGAATTGTGCCACGAAACTTTGCAGACCATCGCGGAGAGGCATTTTCTACTGAAGTACCAAGTCTCAGAAGTGCAGCTCTTGTACTGCCAGAGATATGTCGATACAAACTGAATACGCAAAACATCAACAAAATTTAGCGCGTTTTAAAGTTGATATCGCTTTTGCTTATAACTTCCACATTTATTCGAATTGTGCCACGAAACTTTACAGACTATCGCCGGGAGGCATTTTCTACTGAGGTACCAAGTTTGAGAAGTGCAGCTCTTGTACTGCCGGAGATATGTCGATACAAACTGAATACGCAAAACATCTACAAAATTTAGCGCGTTTAAAGTTGATATCGCTTTTGTTTATAACTTCCACATTTATTCGAATTGTGAAACGAAACTTTGTAGACAGTCGCGGAGACACATTTTCTACTGAAGTACCAAGTTTCAGAAGTGCAGCTCTTGTACTACCGGAGATATGTCGATACAAACTAGCTACGCAAAACATCTACAAAATTTAACGCGTTTAAAAGTTGATAGCGCTTTTGTTTATAACTTTCAGATTTATTCGAATTGTGCCACGACACTTAGCAGACCATCGCATAGAGGCATTTTCTACTGAAGTACCAAGTTTCAGAAGTGCAGCTCTTGTACTACCGGAGATATGTCGATACAAACTGAATACGCAAAACACTTACAAAATTTAGCGCGTTTCAAAGTTGATAGCGATTTTGTTTATAACTTTCAGATTTATTCGAATTGTGCCACGAAACTTTGCAGACCATCGCGGAGAGGCATTTTCCACTGAAGTACCAAGTTTCAGAAGTGCAGATCTGGTACTACCGGAGATGTGTCGATACAAACTGAATACGTCAAACATCTACAAAATTTAGTGCGTTTTAAAGTTGAAAGCGCTTTTGTTTATAACTTCCACATTTATTTTAATTGTGCTGCGAAACTTTGCAGACCGTCGCGGAGAGGCATTTTCTACTGAAGTACCAAGTTTCAAAAGTGCAGCTCTTGTACTACCGGAGATGTGTCGATACAAACTAAATACGCAAAACATCTACAAAATTTAGTGCGTTTTAAAGTTGATATCGCTTTTGTTTATAACTTCCACATTTATTCGAATTTTGAAACGAAACTTTGTAGACAGTCGCGGAGACACATTTTCTACTGAAGTACCAAGTTTCAGAAGTGCAGCTCTTGTACTACCAGAGATGTGTCGATACAAACTTAATACGCAAAACATCTACAAAATTTAGTGCGTTTTAAAGTTGATATCGCTTTTGTTTATAACTTCCACATTTATTTGAATTGTGAAACGAAACTTTGTAGACAGTCGCGGAAACACATTTTCTACTGAAGTACCAAGTTTGAGAAGTGCAGCTCTTGTACTGCCGGAGATATGTCGATACAAACTGAATACGCAAAACATCTACAAAATTTAGCGCGTTTTAAAGTTGATATCGCTTTTGTTTTTAACTTCCACATTTATTCGAATTGTGAAACGAAACTTTGTAGACAGTCGCGGAGACACATTTTCTACTGAAGTACCAAGTTTCAGAAGTGCAGCTCTTGTACTGCCGGAGATATGTCGATACAAACTGAATACGCAAAACATCTACAAAATTTAGCGCGTTTTAAAGTTGATATCGCTTTTGTTTTTAACTTCCACATTTATTCGAATTGTGCCACGAAACTTTGTAGACAGTCGCGGAGACACATTTCCTACTGAAGTACCAAGTTTCAGAAGTGCAGATCTGGTACTACCGGAGATGTGTCGATACAAACTGAATACGTCAAACATCTACAAAATTTAGTGCGTTTTAAAGTTGAAAGCGCTTTTGTTTATAACTTCCACATTTATTCTAATTGTGCTGCGAAACTTTGCAGACCGTCGCGGAGAGGCATTTTCTACTGAAGTACCAAGTTTCAAAAGTGCAGCTCTTGTACTACCGGAGATGTGTCGATACAAACTAAATACGCAAAACATCTACAAAATTTAGCGCGTTTTAAAGTTGATATCGCTTTTGTTTTTAACTTCCACATTTATTCGAATTGTGAAACGAAACTTTGTAGACAGTCGCGGAGACACATTTTCTACTGAAGTACAAAGTTTCAGAAGTGCAGCTCTGGTACTACCGGAGATATGTCGATACAAACTGAATACGCAAAACATCTACAAAATTTAGCGCGTTTAAAAGTTGATAGCGCTTTTGTTTATAACTTTCAGATTTATTCGAATTGTGCCACGAAACTTTGCAGACCATCGCGGAGAGGCATTTTCTACTGAAGTACAAAGTTTCAGAAGTGCAGCTCTTGTACTGCCGGAGATATGTCGATACAAACTGAATACGCAAAACATCAACAAAATTTAGCGCGTTTTAAAGTTGATATCGCTTTTGTTTATAACTTCCACATTTATTCGAATTGTGCCACGAAACTTTACAGACCATCGCGGGGAGGCATTTTCAACTGAAGTACGAAGTTCGAGAAGTGCAGCTCTTGTACTACCGGAGATATGTCGATACAAACTGAATACGCAAAACATCTACAAAATTTAGCGCGTTTAAAAGTTGATAGCGCTTTTGTTTATAACTTTCAGATTTATTCGAATTGTGCCACGACACTTTGCAGACCATCGCATAGAGGCATTTTCTACTGAAGTACCAAGTTTCAGAAGTGCAGCTCTTGTACTACCGGAGATATGTCGATACAAACTGAATACGCAAAACATCTACAAAATTGAGCGCGTTTAAAAGTTGATAGCACTTTTGTTTATAACTTTCAGATTTATCGAATTGTGCCACGAAACTTTGCAGACCATCGCGGAGATGCATTTTCTACTGAAGTACCAAGTTTCAGAAGTGCAGCTCTTGTACTACCGGAGATATGTCGATACAAACTGAATACGCAAAACATCAACAAAATTTAGCGCGTTTTAAAGTTGATATCGCTTTTGTTTATAACTTCTACATTTATTCGAATTGTGCCACGAAACTTTGCAGACCATCGCGGAGAGGCATTTTCTACTGAAGTACCAAGTTTCAGAAGTGCAGCTCTTGTACTGCCGGAGATATGTCGATACAAACTGAATACGCAAAACACTTACAAAATTTAGCGCGTTTCAAAGTTGATAGCGATTTTGTTTATAACTTTCAGATTTATTCGAATTGTGCCACGAAACTTTGCAGACCATCGCGGAGAGACATTTTCTACTGAAGTATCAAGTTTCAGAAGTGCAGCTCTTGTACTGCCGGAGATTCGTCGATACAAACTGAATACGCAAAACATCAACAAAATTTAGCGCGTTTTAAAGTTGATATCGCTTTTGTTTATAACTTCCACATTTATTCGAATTGTGCCACGAAACTTTGCAGACCATCGCGGAGAGGCATTTTCTACTGAAGTACCAAGTCTCAGAAGTGCAGCTCTTGTACTGCCAGAGATATGTCGATACAAACTGAATACGCAAAACATCAACAAAATTTAGCGCGTTTTAAAGTTGATATCGCTTTTGCTTATAACTTCCACATTTATTCGAATTGTGCCACGAAACTTTACAGACTATCGCCGGGAGGCATTTTCTACTGAGGTACCAAGTTTGAGAAGTGCAGCTCTTGTACTGCCGGAGATATGTCGATACAAACTGAATACGCAAAACATCTACAAAATTTAGCGCGTTTAAAGTTGATATCGCTTTTGTTTATAACTTCCACATTTATTCGAATTGTGAAACGAAACTTTGTAGACAGTCGCGGAGACACATTTTCTACTGAAGTACCAAGTTTCAGAAGTGCAGCTCTTGTACTACCGGAGATATGTCGATACAAACTAGCTACGCAAAACATCTACAAAATTTAACGCGTTTAAAAGTTGATAGCGCTTTTGTTTATAACTTTCAGATTTATTCGAATTGTGCCACGACACTTTGCAGACCATCGCATAGAGGCATTTTCTACTGAAGTACCAAGTTTCAGAAGTGCAGCTCTTGTACTACCGGAGATATGTCGATACAAACTGAATACGCAAAACACTTACAAAATTTAGCGCGTTTCAAAGTTGATAGCGATTTTGTTTATAACTTTCAGATTTATTCGAATTGTGCCACGAAACTTTGCAGACCATCGCGGAGAGGCATTTTCCACTGAAGTACCAAGTTTCAGAAGTGCAGATCTGGTACTACCGGAGATGTGTCGATACAAACTGAATACGTCAAACATCTACAAAATTTAGTGCGTTTTAAAGTTGAAAGCGCTTTTGTTTATAACTTCCACATTTATTTTAATTGTGCTGCGAAACTTTGCAGACCGTCGCGGAGAGGCATTTTCTACTGAAGTACCAAGTTTCAAAAGTGCAGCTCTTGTACTACCGGAGATGTGTCGATACAAACTAAATACGCAAAACATCTACAAAATTTAGTGCGTTTTAAAGTTGATATCGCTTTTGTTTATAACTTCCACATTTATTCGAATTTTGAAACGAAACTTTGTAGACAGTCGCGGAGACACATTTTCTACTGAAGTACCAAGTTTCAGAAGTGCAGCTCTTGTACTACCAGAGATGTGTCGATACAAACTTAATACGCAAAACATCTACAAAATTTAGTGCGTTTTAAAGTTGATATCGCTTTTGTTTATAACTTCCACATTTATTTGAATTGTGAAACGAAACTTTGTAGACAGTCGCGGAAACACATTTTCTACTGAAGTACCAAGTTTGAGAAGTGCAGCTCTTGTACTGCCGGAGATATGTCGATACAAACTGAATACGCAAAACATCTACAAAATTTAGCGCGTTTTAAAGTTGATATCGCTTTTGTTTTTAACTTCCACATTTATTCGAATTGTGAAACGAAACTTTGTAGACAGTCGCGGAGACACATTTTCTACTGAAGTACCAAGTTTCAGAAGTGCAGCTCTTGTACTACCGGAGATATGTCGATACAAACTGAATACGCAAAACATCTACAAAATTTAGCGCGTTTAAAAGTTGATAGCGCTTTTGATTATAACTTTCAGATTTATTCGAATTGTGCCACGAAACTTTGCAGACCATCGCGGAGAGGCATTTTCTACTGAAGTACAAAGTTTCAGAAGTGCAGCTCTTGTACTGCCGGAGATATGTCGATACAAACTGAATACGCAAAACATCAACAAAATTTAGCGCGTTTTAAAGTTGATATCGCTTTTGTTTATAACTTCCACATTTATTCGAATTGTGCCACGAAACTTTACAGACCATCGCGGGGAGGCATTTTCAACTGAAGTACGAAGTTCGAGAAGTGCAGCTCTTGTACTACCGGAGATATGTCGATACAAACTGAATACGCAATACATCTACAAAATTTAGCGCGTTTAAAAGTTGATAGCGCTTTTGTTTATAACTTTCAGATTTATTCGAATTGTGCCACGACACTTTGCAGACCATCGCATAGAGGCATTTTCTACTGAAGTACCAAGTTTCAGAAGTGCAGCTCTTGTACTACCGGAGATATGTCGATACAAACTGAATACGCAAAACATCAACAAAATTTAGCGCGTTTTAAAGTTGATATCGCTATTGTTGATAACTTCCACATTTATTCGAATTGTGCCACGAAACTTTGCAGACCATCGCGGAGTGGCATTTTCTACTGAAGTACCAAGTTTCAGAAGTGCAGCTCTTGTACTGCCGGAGATATGTCGATACAAACTGAATACGCAAAACATCAACAAAATTTAGCGCGTTTTAAAGTTGATATCGCTTTTGTTTATAACTTCCACATTTATTCGAATTGTGCCACGAAACTTTACAGACCATCGCCGGGAGGCATTTTCTACTGAAGTACCAAGTTTCAGAAGTGCAGCTATTGTACTGCCAGAGATATGTCGATACAAACTGAATACGCAAAACATCTACAAAATTTAGCGCGTTTTAAAGTTGATATCGCTTTTGTTTATAACTTCCACATTTATTCGAATTGTGAAACGAAACTTTGTAGACAGTCGCGGAGACACATTTTCTACTGAAGTACCAAGTTTCAGAAGTGCAGCTCTTGTACTACCGGAGATATGTCGATACAAACTGAATACGCAAAACACTTACAAAATTTAGCGCGTTTCAAAGTTGATAGCGATTTTGTTTATAACTTTCAGATTTATTCGAATTGTGCCACGAAACTTTGCAGACCATCGCGGAGAGGCATTTTCTACTGAAGTACCAAGTTTCAGAAGTGCAGCTCTTGTACTGCCGGAGATATGTCGATACAAACCGAATACGCAAAACATCAACAAAATTTAGCGCGTTTTAAAGTTGATATCGCTTTTGTTTATAACTTCCACATTTATTCGAATTGTGCCACGAAACTTTACAGACCACGCGGGGAGGCATTTTCAACTAAAGTACGAAGTTCGAGAAGTGCAGCTCTTGTACTACCGGAGATATGTCGATACAAACTGAATACGCAAAACATCAACAAAATTTAGCGCGTTTTAAAGTTGATATCGCTTTTGTTTATAACTTGCACATTTATTCGAATTGTGAAACGAAACTTTGTAGACAGTCGCGGAGACACATTTTCTACTGAAGTACCAAGTTTCAGAAGTGCAGATCTGGTACTACCGGAGATGTGTCGATACAAACTGAATACGCAAAACATCTACAAAATTTATTGCGTTTTAAAGTTGAAAGCGCTTTTGTTTATAACTTCCACATTTATTCTAATTGTGCTGCGAAACTTTGCAGACCGTCGCGGAGAGGCATTTTCTACTGAAGTACCAAGTTTCAAAAGTGCAGCTCTTGTACTGCCGGAGATATGTCGATACAAACTGAATACGCAAAACATCAACAAAATTTAGCGCGTTTTAAAGTTGATATCGCTTTTGTTTATAACTTCCACATTTATTCGAATTGATCCACGAAACTTTGCAGACCATCGCGGAGCGGCATTTTCTACTAAACTACCAAGTTTCAGAAGTGCAGCTCTTGTACTGCCGGAGATATGTCGATACAAACTGAATACGCAAAACATCAACAAAATTTAGCGCGTTTTAAAGTTGATATCGCTTTTGTTTATAACTTCCACATTTATTCGAATTGTGCCACGAAACTTTACAGACCATCGCCGGGAGGTATTTTTTACTGAAGTACCAAGCTTGAGAAGTGCAGCTCTTGTACTGCCGGAGATATGTCGATACAAACTGAATACGCAAAACATCTTAAAAATTTAGCGCGTTTTAAAGTTGATATCGCTTTTGTTTATAACTTCCACATTTATTCGAATTGTGAAACGAAACTTTGTAGACAGTCGCGGAGACACATTTTCTACTGAAGGACCAAGTTTCAGAAGTGCAGCTCTTGTACTACCGGAGATATGTCGATACAAACTGAATACGCAAAACATCTACAAAATTTAGCGCGTTTAAAAGTTGATAGCGCTTTTGTTTATAACTTTCAGATTTATTCGAATCGTGCCCCGAAATTTGCAGACCATCGCGGAGAGGCATTTTCTACTGAAGTACACAGTTTCAGAAGTGCAGCTCTTGTACTGCCGGAGATATGTCGATACAAACTGAATACGCAAAACATCTACAAAATTTAGCGCGTTTTAAAGTTGATATCGCTTTTGTTTATAACTTCCACATTTATTCGAATTGTGCCACGAAACTTTGCAGACCATCGCGGAGAGGCATTTTATACTGAAGTACCAAGTTTCAGAAGTGCAGCTCTTGTACTGCCGGAGATATGTCGATACAAACTGAATACGCAAAACATCAACAAAATTTAGCGCGTTTAAAAGTTGATAGCACTTTTGCTTATAACTTCCACATTTATTCGAATTGTGCCACGAAACTTTACAGACCATCGCCGGGAGGCATTTTCTACTGAAGTACCAAGTTTGAGAAGTGCAGCTCTTGTACTTCCGGAGATATGTCGATACAAACTGAATACGCAAAACATCAACAAAATTTAGCGCGTTTTTTAGTTGATATCGCTTTTGTTTATAACTTCCACATTTATTCGAATTGTGCCACGAAACTTTGCAGACCATCGCGGAGAGGCATTTTGTACTGAAGTACCAAGTTTCAGAAGTGCAGCTCTTGTACTGCCGGAGATATGTCGATACAAACTGAATACGCAAAACATCAACAAAATTTAGCGCGTTTTAAAGTTGATATCGCTTTTGCTTATAACTTCCACATTTATTCGAATTGTGCCACGAAACTTTACAGACCATCGCCGGGAGGCATTTTCTACTGAAGTACCAAGTTTGAGAAGTGCAGCTCTTGTACTGCCGGAGATATGTCGATACAAACTGAATACGCAGAACATCTACAAAATTTAGCGCGTTTAAAGTTGATATCGCTTTTGTTTATAACTTCCACATTAATTCGAATTGCGAAACGAAACTTTGTAGACAGTCGCGGAGAAACACATTTTCTACTGAAGTACCAAGTTTCAGAAGTGCAGCTCTTGTACTACCGGAGATATGTCGATACAAACTGAATACGCAAAACATCTACAAAATTTAGCGCGTTTAAAAGTTGATAGCGCTTTTGTTTATAACTTTCAGATTTATTCGAATTGTGCCACGACACTTTGCAGACCATCGCATAGAGGCATTTTCTACTGAAGTACCAAGTTTCAGAAGTGCAGCTCTTGTACTACCGGAGATATGTCGATACAAACTGAATACGCAAAACACTTACAAAATTTAGCGCGTTTCAAAGTTGATAGCGATTTTGTTTATAACTTTCAGATTTATTCGAATTGTGCCACGAAACTTTGCAGACCATCGCGGAGAGGCATTTTCCACTGAAGTACCAAGTTTCAGAAGTGCAGCTCTTGTACTGCCGGAGATATGTCGATACAAACTGAATACGCAAAACATCAACAAAATTTAGCGCGTTTTAAAGTTGATATCGCTTTTGTTTATAACTTCCACATTTATTCGAATTGTGCCACGAAACTTTACAGACCATCGCGGGAGGGCATTTTCAACTGAAGTACCAAGTTTCAGAAGTGCAGCTCTTGTACGACCGGAGATATGTCGATACAAACTGAATACGCAAAACATCAACAAAATTTAGCGCGTTTAAAAGTTGATATCGCTTTTGTTTATAACTTGTACATTTATTCGAATTGTGAAACGAAACTTTGTAGACAGTCGCGGAGACACATTTTCTACTGAAGTACCAAGTTTGAGAAGTGCAGCTCTTGTACTGCCGGAGATATGTCGATACAAACTGAATACGCAAAACATCAACAAAATTTAGCGCGTTTTAAAGTTGATATCGCTTTTGTTTATAACTTCCACATTTATTCGAATTGTGCCACGAAACTTTACAGACCATCGCGGGGAGGCATTTTCAACTGAAGTACGAAGTTCGAGAAGTGCAGCTCTTGTACTACCGGAGATATGTCGATACAAACTGAATACGCAAAACATCTACAAAATTTAGCGCGTTTAAAAGTTGATAGCGCTTTTGTTTATAACTTTCAGATTTATTCGAATTGTGCCACGACACTTTGCAAACCATCGCATAGAGGCATTTTCTACTGAAGTACCAAGTTTCAGAAGTGCAGCTCTTGTACTACCGGAGATATGTCGATACAAACTGAATACGCAAAACATCTACAAAATTTAGCGCGTTTAAAAGTTGATAGCGCTTTTGTTTATAACTTTTAGATTTATTCGAATTGTGCCACGAAACTTTGCAGACCATCGCGGAGAGGCATTTTCTACTGAAGTACCAAGTTTCAGAAGTGCAGCTCGTGTACTGCCGGAGATATGTCGATACAAACTGAATACGCAAAACATCAACAAAATTTAGCGCGTTTTAAAGTTGATATCGCTTTTGTTTATAACTTCCACATTTATTCGAATTGTGCCACGAAACTTTGCAGATCATCGCGGAGAGGCATTTTCTACTGAAGTACCAAGTTTCAGAAGGGCAGCTCTTGTACTGCCGGAGATATGTCGATACAAACTGAATACGCAAAACATCAACAAAATTTAGCGCGTTTTAAAGTTGATATCGCTTTTGTTGATAACTTCCACATTTATTCGAATTGTGCCACGAAACTTTACAGACCATCGCCGGGAGGCATTTTCTACTAAAGTACTAAGTTATAGAAGTGCAGCTCGTGTACTGCCGGAGATATGTCGATACAAACTGAATACGCAAAACATCTACAAAATTTAGCGGGTTTTAAAGTTGATATCGCTTTTGTTTATAACTTCCACATTTATTCGAATTGTGAAACGAAACTTTGTAGACAGTCGCGGAGACACATTTTCTACTGAAGTACCAAGTTTCAGAAGTGCAGCTCTTGTACTACCGGAGATATGTCGATACAAACTGAATACGCAAAACATCTACAAAATTTAGCGCGTTTAAAAGTTGATAGCGCTTTTGTTTATAACTTTCAGATTGATTCGAATTGTGCCACGAAACTTTGCAGACCATCGCGGAGAGGCATTTTCTACAGAAGTACCAAGTTTCAGAAGTGCAGCTCTTGTACTGCCGGAGATATGTCGATACAAACTGAATACGCAAAACATCAACAAAATTTAGCGCGTTTTAAAGTTGATATCGCTTTTGTTTATAACTTCCACATTTATTCGAATTGTGCCACGAAACTTTGCAGACCATCGCGGAGAGGCATTTTCTACTGAAGTACCAAGTTTCAGAAGTGCAGCTCTTGTACTGCCGGAGATATGTCGATACAAACTGAATACGCAAAACATCAACAAAATTTAGCGCGTTTTAAAGTTGATATCGCTTTTGTTTATAACTTCCACATTTATTCGAATTGTGCCACGAAACTTTACAGACAATCGCCGGGAGGCATTTTCTACTGAAGTACCAAGTTTGAGAAGTGCCGCTCTTGTACTGCCGGAGATATGTCGATACAAACTGAATACGCAAAACATCTACAAAATTTAGCGCGTTTTAAAGTTGATATCGCTTTTGTTTATAACTTCCACATTTATTCGAATTGTGAAACGAAACTTTGTAGACAGTCGCGGAGACACATTTTCTACTGAAGTACCAAGTTTCAGAAGTGCAGCTCTTGTACTACCGGAGATATGTCGATACAAACTGAATACGCAAAACATCTACAAAATTTAACGCGTTTAAAAGTTGATAGCGCTTTTGTTTATAACTTTCAGATTTATTCGAATTGTGCCACGACACTTTGCAGACCATCGCATAGAGGCATTTTCTACTGAAGTACCAAGTTTCAGAAGTGCAGCTCTTGTACTACCGGAGATATGTCGATACAAACTGAATACGCAAAACACTTACAAAATTTAGCGCGTTTCAAAGTTGATAGCGATTTTGTTTATAACTTTTAGATTTATTCGAATTGTGCCACGAAACTTTGCAGACCATCGCGGAGAGGCATTTTCTACTGAAGTACCAAGTTTCAGAAGTGCAGCTTTTGTACTGCCGGAGATATGTCGATACAAACTGAATACGCAAAACATCAACAAAATTTAGCGCGTTTTAAATTTGATATCGCTTTTGTTTATAACTTCCACATTTATTCGAATTGTGCAACGACACTTTGCAGACCATCGCGGGGAGGCATTTTCAATTGACGTACGAAGTTCGAGAAGTGCAGCTCTTGTACTACCGGAGATATGTCGATACAAACTGAATACGCAAAACATCAACAAAATTTAGCGCGTTTTAAAGTTGATATCGCTTTTGTTTATAACTTGCACATTTATTCGAATTGTTAAACGAAACTTTGTAGACAGTCGCGGAGACACATTTTCTACTGAAGTACTAAGTTTCAGAAGTGCAGATCTGGTACTACCGGAGATGTGTCGATACAAACTGAATACGCAAAACATCTACAAAATTTAGTGCGTTTTAAAGTTGAAAGCGCTTTTGTTTATAACTTCCACATTTATTCTAATTGTGCTGCGAAACTTTGCAGACCGTCGCGGAGAGGCATTTTCTACTGAAGTACCAAGTTTCAAAAGTGCAGCTCTTGTACTACCGGAGATGTGTCGATACAAACTAAATACGCAAAACATCTACAAAATTTAGTGCGTTTTAAAGTTGATATCGCTTTTGTTTATAACTTCCACATTTATTCGAATTTTGAAACGAAACTTTGTAGACAGTCGCGGAGACACATTTTCTACTGAAGTACCAAGTTTCAGAAGTGCAGCTCTTGTACTGCCGGAGATATGTCGATACAAACTGAATACGCAAAACATCAACAAAATTTAGCGCGTTTTAAAGTTGATATCGCTTTTGTTTATAACTTCCACATTTATTCGAATTGTGCCACGAAACTTTGCAGACCATCGCGGAGAGGCAATTTCTACTGAAGTACCAAGTTTCAGAAGTGCAGCTCTTGTACTACCGGAGATATGTCGATACAAACTGAATACGCAAAACACTTACAAAATTTAGCGCGTTTCAAAGTTGATAGCGATTTTGTTTATAACTTTTAGATTTATTCGAATTGTGCCACGAAACTTTGCAGACCATCGCGGAGAGGCATTTTCTACTGAAGTACCAAGTTTCAGAAGTGCAGCTTTTGTACTGCCGGAGATATGTCGATACAAACTGAATACGCAAAACATCAACAAAATTTAGCGCGTTTTAAAGTTGATATCGCTTTTGTTTATAACTTCTACATTTATTCGAATTGTGCCACGACACTTTGCAGACCATCGCGGGGAGGCATTTTCAATTGACGTACGAAGTTCGAGAAGTGCAGCTCTTGTACTACCGGAGATATGTCGATACAAACTGAATACGCAAAACATCAACAAAATTTAGCGCGTTTTAAAGTTGATATCGCTTTTGTTTATAACTTGCACATTTATTCGAATTGTGAAACGAAACTTTGTAGACAGTCGCGGAGACACATTTTCTACTGAAGTACTAAGTTTCAGAAGTGCAGATCTGGTACTACCGGAGATGTGTCGATACAAACTGAATACGCAAAACATCTACAAAATTTAGTGCGTTTTAAAGTTGAAAGCGCTTTTGTTTATAACTTCCACATTTATTCTAATTGTGCTGCGAAACTTTGCAGACCGTCGCGGAGAGGCATTTTCTACTGAAGTACCAAGTTTCAAAAGTGCAGCTCTTGTACTACCGGAGATGTGTCGATACAAACTAAATACGCAAAACATCTACAAAATTTAGTGCGTTTTAAAGTTGATATCGCTTTTGTTTATAACTTCAACATTTATTCGAATTTTGAAACGAAACTTTGTAGACAGTCGCGGAGACACATTTTCTACTGAAGTACCAAGTTTCAGAAGTGCAGCTCTTGTACTGCCAGAGATATGTCGATACAAACTGAATACGCAAAACATCAACAAAATTTAGCGCGTTTTAAAGTTGATATCGCTTTTGTTTATAACTTCCACATTTATTCGAATTGTGCCACGAAACTTTGCAGACCATCGCGGAGAGGCATTTCTACTGAAGTACCAAGTTTCAGAAGTGCAGCTCTTGTACTGCCGGAGATATGTCGATACAAACTGAATACGCAAAACATCAACAAAATTTAGCGCGTTTTAAAGTTGATATCGCTTTTGTTTATAACTTCCACATTTATTCGAATTGTGCCACGAAACTTTACAGACCATCGCCGGGAGGCATTTTCTACTGAAGTACCAAGTTTCAGAAGTGCAGCTCTTGTACTGCCGGAGATATGTCGATACAAACTGAATACGCAAAACATCAACAAAATTTAGCGCGTTTTAAAGTTGATATCGCTTTTGTTTATAACTTCCACATTTATTCGGATTGTGCCACGAAACTTTGCAGACCATCGCGGAGAGGCATTTTCTACTGAAGTACCAAGTTTCAGAAGTGCAGCTCTTGTACTGCCGGAGATATGTCGATACAAACTGAATACGCAAAACATCAACAAAATTTAGCGCGTTTTAAAGTTGATATCGCTTTTGTTTATAACTTCCACATTTATTCGAATTGTGCCACGAAACTTTACAGACCATCGCCGGGAGGCATTTTCTACTGAAGTACCAAGTCTGAGAAGTGCAGCTCTCGTACTGACGGAGATATGTCGATACAAACTGAATACGCAAAACATCTACAAAATTTAGCGCGTTTTAAAGTTGATATCGCTTTTGTTTATAACTTCCACATTTATTCGAATTGTGAAACGAAACTGTGTAGACAGTCGCGGAGACACATTTTCTACTGAAGTACCAAGTTTCAGAAGTGCAGCTCTTGTACTACCGGAGATATGTCGATACAAACTGAATACGCAAAATATCTACAAAATTTAACGCGTTTAAAAGTTGATAGCGCTTTTGTTTATAACTTTCAGATTTATCCGAATTGTGCCACGACACTTTGCAGACCATCGTATAGAGGCATTTTCTACTGAAGTACCAAGTTTCAGAAGTGCAGCTCTTGTACTACCAGAGATATGTCGATACAAACTGAATACGCAAAACACTTACAAAATTTAGCGCGTTTCAAAGTTGATAGCGATTTTGTTTATAACTTTCAGATTTATTCGAATTGTGCCACGAAACTTTGCAGACCATCGCGGAGAGGCATTTTCTACTGAAGTACCAAGTTTCAGAAGTGCAGCTTTTGTACTGCCGGAGATATGTCGATACAAACTGAATACGCAAAACATCAACAAAATTTAGCACGTTTTAAAGTTGATATCGCTTTTGTTTATAACTTCCACATTTATTCGAATTGTGCCACGACACTTTGCAGACCATCGCGGGGAGGCATTTTCAACTGAAGTACGAAGTTCGAGAAGTGCAGCTCTTGTACTACCGGAGATATGTCGATACAAACTGAATACGCAAAACATCAACAAAATTTAGCGCGTTTTAAAGTTGATATCGCTTTTGTTTATAACTTGCACATTTATTCGAATTGTGAAACGAAACTTTGTAGACAGTCGCGGAGACACATTTTCTACTGAAGTACTAAGTTTCAGAAGTGCAGATCTGGTACTACCGGAGATGTGTCGATACAAACTGAATACGCAAAACATCTACAAAATTTAGTGCGTTTTAAAGTTGAAAGCGCTTTTGTTTAAAACTTCCACATTTATTCTAATTGTGCTGCGAAACTTTGCAGACCGTCGCGGAGAGGCATTTTCTACTGAAGTACCAAGTTTCAAAAGTGCAGCTCTTGTACTACCGGAGATGTGTCGATACAAACTAAATACGCAAAACATCTACAAAATTTAGTGCGTTTTAAAGTTGATATCGCTTTTGTTTATAACTTCCACATTTATTCGAATTTTGAAACGAAACTTTGTAGACAGTCGCGGAGACACATTTTCTACTGAAGTACCAAGTTTCAGAAGTGCAGCTCTTGTACTGCCGGAGATATGTCGATACAAACTGAATACGCAAAACATCAACAAAATTTAGCGCGTTTTAAAGTTGATATCGCTTTTGTTTATAACTTCCACATTTATTCGAATTGTGCCACGAAACTTTGCAGACCATCGCGGAGAGGCAATTCCTACTGAAGTACCAAGTTTCAGAAGTGCAGCTCTTGTACTACCGGAGATATGTCGATACAAACTGAATACGCAAAACACGTACAAAATTTAGCGCGTTTCAAAGTAGATAGCGATTTTGTTTATAACTTTTAGATTTATTCGAATTGTGCCACGAAACTTTGCAGACCATCGCGGAGAGGCATTTTCTACTGAAGTACCAAGTTTCAGAAGTGCAGCTTTTGTACTGCCGGAGATATGTCGATACAAACTGAATACGTAAAACATCAACAAAATTTAGCGCGTTTTAAAGTTGATATCGCTTTTGTTTATAACTTCTACATTTATTCGAATTGTGCCACGACACTTTGCAGACCATCGCGGGGAGGCCTTTTCAATTGACGTACGAAGTTCGAGAAGTGCAGCTCTTGTACTACCGGAGATATGTCGATACAAACTGAATACGCAAAACATCAACAAAATTTAGCGCGTTTTAAAGTTGATATCGCTTTTGTTTATAACTTGCACATTTATTCGAATTGTGAAACGAAACTTTGTAGACAGTCGCGGAGACACATTTTCTACTGAAGTACTAAGTTTCAGAAGTGCAGATCTGGTACTACCGGAGATGTGTCGATACAAACTGAATACGCAAAACATCTACAAAATTTAGTGCGTTTTAAAGTTGAAAGCGCTTTTGTTTATAACTTTCAGATTTATTCGAATTGTGCTGCGAAACTTTGCAGACCGTCGCGGAAAGGCATTTTCTACTGAAGTACCAAGTTTCAAAAGTGCAGCTCTTGTACTACCTGAGATGTGTCGATACAAACTAAATACGCAAAACATCTACAAAATTTAGTGCGTTTTAAAGTTGATATCGCTTTTGTTTATAACTTCAACATTTATTCGAATTTTGAAACGAAACTTTGTAGACAGTCGCGGAGACACATTTTCTACTGAAGTACCAAGTTTCAGAAGTGCAGCTCTTGTACTGCCGGAGATATGTCGATACAAACTGAATACGCAAAACATCAACAAAATTTAGCGCGTTTTAAAGTTGATATCGCTTTTGTTTATAACTTCCACATTTATTCGAATTGTGCCACGAAACTTTGCAGACCATCGCGGAGAGGCATTTCTACTGAAGTACCAAGTTTCAGAAGTGCAGCTCTTGTACTGCCGGAGATATGTCAATACAAACTGAATACGCAAAACATCAACAAAATTTAGCGCGTTTTAAAGTTGATATCGCTTTTGTTTATAACTTCCACATTTATTCGAATTGTGCCACGAAACTTTACAGACCATCGCCGGGAGGCATTTTCTACTGAAGTACCAAGTTTCAGAAGTGCAGCTCTTGTACTGCCGGAGATATGTCGATACAAACTGAATACGCAAAACATCAACAAAATTTAGCGCGTTTTAAAGTTGATATCGCTTTTGTTTATAACTTCCACATTTATTCGGATTGTGCCACGAAACTTTGCAGACCATCGCGGAGAGGCATTTTCTACTGAAGTACCAAGTTTCAGAAGTGCAGCTCTTGTACTGCCGGAGATATGTCGATACAAACTGAATACGCAAAACATCAACAAAATTTAGCGCGTTTTAAAGTTGATATCGCTTTTGTTTATAACTTCCACATTTATTCGAATTGTGAAACGAAACTTTACAGACCATCGCCGGGAGGCATTTTCTACTGAAGTACCAAGTTTGAGAAGTGCAGCTCTCGTACTGCCGGAGATATGTCGATACAAACTGAATACGCAAAACATCTACAAAATTTAGCGCGTTTTAAAGTTGATATCGCTTTTGTTTATAACTTCCACATTTATTCGAATTGTGAAACGAAACTTTGTAGACAGTCGCGGAGACACATTTTCTACTGAAGTACCAAGTTTCAGAAGTGCAGCTCTTGTACTACCGGAGATATGTCGATACAAACTGAATACGCAAAACATCTACAAAATTTAACGCGTTTAAAAGTTGATAGCGCTTTTGTTTATAACTTTCAGATTTATCCGAATTGTGCCACGACACTTTGCAGACCATCGCATAGAGGCATTTTCTACTGAAGTACCAAGTTTCAGAAGTGCAGCTCTTGTACTACCGGAGATATGTCGATACAAACTGAATACGCAAAACACTTACAAAATTTAGCGCGTTTCAAAGTTGATAGCGATTTTGTTTATAACTTTCAGATTTATTCGAATTGTGCCACGAAACTTTGCAGACCATCGCGGAGAGGCATTTTCTACTGAAGTACCAAGTTTCAGAAGTGCAGCTTTTGTACTGCCGGAGATATGTCGATACAAACTGAATACGCAAAACATCAACAAAATTTAGCACGTTTTAAAGTTGATATCGCTTTTGTTTATAACTTCCACATTTATTCGAATTGTGCCACGACACTTTGCAGACCATCGCGGGGAGGCATTTTCAACTGAAGTACGAAGTTCGAGAAGTGCAGCTCTTGTACTACCGGAGATATGTCGATACAAACTGAATACGCAAAACATCAACAAAATTTAGCGCGTTTTAAAGTTGATATCGCTTTTGTTTATAACTTGCACATTTATTCGAATTGTGAAACGAAACTTTGTAGACAGTCGCGGAGACACATTTTCTACTGAAGTACTAAGTTTCAGAAGTGCAGATCTGGTACTACCGGAGATGTGTCGATACAAACTGAATACGCAAAACATCTACAAAATTTAGTGCGTTTTAAAGTTGAAAGCGCTTTTGTTTATAACTTCCACATTTATTCTAATTGTGCTGCGAAACTTTGCAGACCGTCGCGGAGAGGCATTTTCTACTGAAGTACCAAGTTTCAAAAGTGCAGCTCTTGTACTACCGGAGATGTGTCGATACAAACTAAATACGCAAAACATCTACAAAATTTAGTGCGTTTTAAAGTTGATATCGCTTTTGTTTATAACTTCCACATTTATTCGAATTTTGAAACGAAACTTTGTAGACAGTCGCGGAGACACATTTTCTACTGAAGTACCAAGTTTCAGAAGTGCAGCTCTTGTACTGCCGGAGATATGTCGATACAAACTGAATACGCCAAACATCAACAAAATTTAGCGCGTTTTAAAGTTGATATCGCTTTTGTTTATAACTTCCACATTTATTCGAATTGTGCCACGAAACTTTGCAGACCATCGCGGAGATGCATTTTCTACTGAAGTACTAAGTTTCAGAAGTGCAGCTCTTGTACTGTCGGAGATATGTCGATACAAACTGAATACGCAAAACATCAACAAAATTTAGCGCGTTTTAAAGTTGATATCGCTTTTGTTTATAACTTCCACATTTATTCTAATTGTGCCACGAAACTTTACAGACCATCGCCGGGAGGTATTTTTTACTGAAGTACCAAGTTTGAGAAGTGCAGCTCTTGTACTGCCGGAGATATGTCGATACAAACTGAATACGCAAAACATCTACAAAATTTAGCGCGTTTTAAAGTTGATATCGCTTTTGTTTATAACTTCCACATTTATTCGAATTGTGCAACGAAACTTTGTAGACAGTCGCGGAGACACATTTTCTACTGAAGTACCAAGTTTCAGAAGTGCAGCTCTTGTACTACCGGAGATATGTCGATACAAACTGAATACGCAAAAAATCTACAAAATTTAGCGCGTTTAAAAGTTGATAGCGCTTTTGTTTATAACTTTCAGATTTATTCGAATTGTGCCACGAAACTTTGCAGACCATCGCGGAGAGGCATTTTCTACTGAAGTACCAAGTTTCAGAAGTGCAGCTCTTGTACTGCCGGAGATATGTCGATACAAACTGAATACGCAAAACATCAACAAAATTTAGCGCGTTTTTAAGTTGATATCGCTTTTGTTTATAACTTCCACATTTATTCGAATTGTGCCACGAAACTTTGCAGACCATCGCGGAGAGGCATTTTCTACTGAAGTACCAAGTTTCAGAAGTGCAGCTCTTGTACTGCCGGAGATATTTCGATACAAACTGAATACGCAAAACATCAACAAAATTTAGCGCGTTTTAAAGTTGATATCGCTTTTGTTTATAACTTCCACATTTATTCGAATTGTGCCACGAAACTTTACAGACCATCGCGGAGAGGCATTTTCTACTGAAGTACCAAGTTTGAGAAGTGCAGCTCTTGTACTGCCGGAGATATGTCGATACAAACTGAATACGCAATACATCTACAAAATTTAGCGCGTTTCAAAGTTGATATCGCTTTTGTTTATAACTTTCACATTTATTCGAATTGTAAAACGAAACTTTTTAGACAGTCGCGGAGACACATTTTCTACTGAAGTACCAAGTTTCAGAAGTGCAGCTGTTGTACTACCGGAGATATGTCGATACAAACTGAATACGCAAAACATCTACAAAATTAAACGCGTTTAAAAGTTGATAGCGCTTTTGTTTATAACTTTCAGATTTATTCGAATTGTGCCACGACACTTTGCAGACCATCGCATAGAGGCATTTTCTACTGAAGTACCAAGTTTCAGAAGTGCAGCTCTTGTACTACCGGAGATATGTCGATACAAACTGAATACGAAAAACACTTACAAAATTTAGCGCGTTTCAAAGTTGATAGCGATTTTGTTTATAACTTTCAGATTTATTCGAATTGTGCCACGAAACTTTGCAGACCATCGCGGAGAGGCATTTTCTACTGAAGTACCAAGTTTCAGAAGTGCAGCTCTTGTACTGCCGGAGATATGTCGATACAAACTGAATACGCAAAACATCAACAAAATTTAGCGCGTTTTAAAGTTGATATCGCTTTTGTTTATAACTTCCACATTTATTCGAATTGTGCCACGAAACTTTACAGACCATCGCGGGGAGGCATTTTCAACTGAAGTACGAAGTTCGAGAAGTGCAGCTCTTGTACTACCGGAGATATGTCGATACAAACTGAATACGCAAAACATCAACAAAATTTAGCGCGTTTAAAAGTTGATATCGCTTTTGTTTATAACTTGCACATTTATTCGAATTGTGACACGAAACTTTGTAGACAGTCGCGGAGACACATTTTCTACTGAAGTACCAAGTTTCAGAAGTGCAGCTCTTGTACTGCCGGAGATATGTCGATACAAACTGAATACGCAAAACATCAACAAAATTTAGCGCGTTTTAAAGTTGATATCGCTTTTGTTTATAACTTCCACATTTATTCGGATTGTGCCACGAAACTTTGCAGACCATCGCGGAGAGGCATTTTCTACTGAAGTACCAAGTTTCAGAAGTGCAGCTCTTGTACTGCCGGAGATATGTCGATACAAACTGAATACGCAAAACATCAACAAAATTTAGCGCGTTTTAAAGTTGATATCGCTTTTGTTTATAACTTCCACATTTATTCGAATTGTGCCACGAAACTTTACAGACCATCGCCGGGAGGCATTTTCTACTGAAGTACCAAGTTTGAGAAGTGCAGCTCTCGTACTGCCGGAGATATGTCGATACAAACTGAATACGCAAAACATCTACAAAATTTAGCGCGTTTTAAAGTTGATATCGCTTTTGTTTATAACTTCCACATTTATTCGAATTGTGAAACGAAACTTTGTAGACAGTCGCGGAGACACATTTTCTACTGAAGTACCAAGTTTCAGAAGTGCAGCTCTTGTACTACCGGAGATATGTCGATACAAACTGAATACGCAAAACATCTACAAAATTTAACGCGTTTAAAAGTTGATAGCGCTTTTGTTTATAACTTTCAGATTTATCCGAATTGTGCCACGACACTTTGCAGACCATCGCATAGAGGCATTTTCTACTGAAGTACCAAGTTTCAGAAGTGCAGCTCTTGTACTACCGGAGATATGTCGATACAAACTGAATACGCAAAACACTTACAAAATTTAGCGCGTTTCAAAGTTGATAGCGATTTTGTTTATAACTTTCAGATTTATTCGAATTGTGCCACGAAACTTTGCAGACCATCGCGGAGAGGCATTTTCTACTGAAGTACCAAGTTTCAGAAGTGCAGCTTTTGTACTGCCGGAGATATGTCGATACAAACTGAATACGCAAAACATCAACAAAATTTAGCACGTTTTAAAGTTGATATCGCTTTTGTTTATAACTTCCACATTTATTCGAATTGTGCCACGACACTTTGCAGACCATCGCGGGGAGGCATTTTCAACTGAAGTACGAAGTTCGAGAAGTGCAGCTCTTGTACTACCGGAGATATGTCGATACAAACTGAATACGCAAAACATCAACAAAATTTAGCGCGTTTTAAAGTTGATATCGCTTTTGTTTATAACTTGCACATTTATTCGAATTGTGAAACGAAACTTTGTAGACAGTCGCGGAGACACATTTTCTACTGAAGTACTAAGTTTCAGAAGTGCAGATCTGGTACTACCGGAGATGTGTCGATACAAACTGAATACGCAAAACATCTACAAAATTTAGTGCGTTTTAAAGTTGAAAGCGCTTTTGTTTATAACTTCCACATTTATTCTAATTGTGCTGCGAAACTTTGCAGACCGTCGCGGAGAGGCATTTTCTACTGAAGTACCAAGTTTCAAAAGTGCAGCTCTTGTACTACCGGAGATGTGTCGATACAAACTAAATACGCAAAACATCTACAAAATTTAGTGCGTTTTAAAGTTGATATCGCTTTTGTTTATAACTTCCACATTTATTCGAATTTTGAAACGAAACTTTGTAGACAGTCGCGGAGACACATTTTCTACTGAAGTACCAAGTTTCAGAAGTGCAGCTCTTGTACTGCCGGAGATATGTCGATACAAACTGAATACGCCAAACATCAACAAAATTTAGCGCGTTTTAAAGTTGATATCGCTTTTGTTTATAACTTCCACATTTATTCGAATTGTGCCACGAAACTTTGCAGACCATCGCGGAGATGCATTTTCTACTGAAGTACTACGTTTCAGAAGTGCAGCTCTTGTACTGCCGGAGATATGTCGATACAAACTGAATACGCAAAACATCAACAAAATTTAGCGCGTTTTAAAGTTGATATCGCTTTTGTTTATAACTTCCACATTTATTCTAATTGTGCCACGAAACTTTACAGACCATCGCCGGGAGGTATTTTCTACTGAAGTACCAAGTTTGAGAAGTGCAGCTCTTGTACTGCCGGAGATATGTCGATACAAACTGAATACGCAAAACATCTACAAAATTTAGCGCGTTTTAAAGTTGATATCGCTTTTGTTTATAACTTCCACATTTATTCGAATTGTGCAACGAAACTTTGTAGACAGTCGCGGAGACACATTTTCTACTGAAGTACCAAGTTTCAGAAGTGCAGCTCTTGTACTACCGGAGATATGTCGATACAAACTGAATACGCAAAAAATCTACAAAATTTAGCGCGTTTAAAAGTTGATAGCGCTTTTGTTTATAACTTTCAGATTTATTCGAATTGTGCCACGAAACTTTGCAGACCATCGCGGAGAGGCATTTTCTACTGAAGTACCAAGTTTCAGAAGTGCAGCTCTTGTACTGCCGGAGATATGTCGATACAAACTGAATACGCAAAACATCTACAAAATTTAGCGCGTTTTTAAGTTGATATCGCTTTTGTTTATAACTTCCACATTTATTCGAATTGTGCCACGAAACTTTGCAGACCATCGCGGAGAGGCATTTTCTACTGAAGTACCAAGTTTCAGAAGTGCAGCTCTTGTACTGCCGGAGATATTTCGATACAAACTGAATACGCAAAACATCAACAAAATTTAGCGCGTTTTAAAGTTGATATCGCTTTTGTTTATAACTTCCACATTTATTCGAATTGTGCCACGAAACTTTACAGACCATCGCGGAGAGGCATTTTCTACTGAAGTACCAAGTTTGAGAAGTGCAGCTCTTGTACTGCCGGAGATATGTCGATACAAACTGAATACGCAATACATCTACAAAATTTAGCGCGTTTTAAAGTTGATATCGCTTTTGTTTATAACTTTCACATTTATTCGAATTGTGAAACGAAACTTTTTAGACAGTCGCGGAGACACATTTTCTACTGAAGTACCAAGTTTCAGAAGTGCAGCTGTTGTACTACCGGAGATATGTCGATACAAACTGAATACGCAAAACATCTACAAAATTTAACGCGTTTAAAAGTTGATAGCGCTTTTGTTTATAACTTTCAGATTTATTCGAATTGTGCCACGACACTTTGCAGACCATCGCATAGAGGCATTTTCTACTGAAGTACCAAGTTTCAGAAGTGCAGCTCTTGTACTACCGGAGATATGTCGATACAAACTGAATACGAAAAACACTTACAAAATTTAGCGCGTTTCAAAGTTGATAGCGATTTTGTTTATAACTTTCAGATTAATTCGAATTGTGCCACGAAACTTTGCAGACCATCGCGGAGAGGCATTTTCTACTGAAGTACCAAGTTTCAGAAGTGCAGCTCTTGTACTGCCGGAGATATGTCGATACAAACTGAATACGCAAAACATCAACAAAATTTAGCGCGTTTTAAAGTTGATATCGCTTTTGTTTATAACTTCCACATTTATTCGAATTGTGCCACGAAACTTTACAGACCATCGCGGGGAAGCATTTTCAACTGAAGTACGAAGTTCGAGAAGTGCAGCTCTTGTACTACCGGAGATATGTCGATACAAACTGAATACGCAAAACATCAACAAAATTTAGCGCGTTTAAAAGTTGATATCGCTTTTGTTTATAACTTGCACATTTATTCGAATTGTGAAACGAAACTTTGTAGACAGTCGCGGAGACACATTTTCTACTGAAGTACCAAGTTTCAGAAGTGCAGCTCTTGTACTGCCGGAGATATGTCGATACAAACTGAATACGCAAAACATCAACAAAATTTAGCGCGTTTTAAAGTTGATATCGCTTTTGTTTATAACTTCCACATTTATTCGAATTGTGCCACGAAACTTTACAGAACATCGCGGGAAGGCATTTTCAACTGAAGTACGAAGTTCGAGAAGTGCAGCTCTTGTACTACCGGAGATATGTCGATACAAACTAAAAACGCAAAACATCAACAAAATTTAGCGCGTTTTAAAGTTGATATCGCTTTTGTTTATAACTTCCACATTTATTCTAATTGTGCCACGAAACTTTACAGACCATCGCCGGGAGGCATTTTCTACTGAAGTACCAAGTTTGAGAAGTGCAGCTCTTGTACTGCCGGAGATATGTCGATACAAACTGAATACGCAAAACATCAACAAAATTTAGCGCGTTTTAAAGTTGATATCGCTTTTGGTTATAACTTCTACATTTATTCGAATTATGCCACGAAACTTTACAGACCATCGCCGGGAGGCATTTTCTACTGAAGTACCAAGTTTGAGAAGTGCAGCTCTTGTACTGCCGGAGATATGTCGATACAAACTGAATACGCAAAACATCTACAAAATTTAGCGCGTTTTAAAGTTGATATCGCTTTTGTTTATAACTTCCACATTTATTCGAATTGTGCCACGACACTTTGCAGACCATCGCGGGGAGGCATTTTCAACTGAAGTACGAAGTTCGAGAAGTGCAGCTCTTGTACTACCGGAGATATGTCGATACAAACTGAATACGCAAAACATCAACAAAATTTAGCGCGTTTTAAAGTTGATATCGCTTTTGTTTATAACTTGCACATTTATTCGAATTGTGAAACGAAACTTTGTAGACAGTCGCGGAGACACATTTTCTACTGAAGTACTAAGTTTCAGAAGTGCAGATCTGGTACTACCGTAGATGTGTCGATACAAACTGAATACGCAAAACATCTACAAAATTTAGTGCGTTTTAAAGTTGAAAGCGCTTTTGTTTATAACTTCCACATTTATTCTTATTGTGCTGCGAAACTTTGCAGACAGTCGCGGAGACACATTTTCTACTGAAGTACCAAGTTTCAAAAGTGCAGCTCTTGTACTACCGGAGATGTGTCGATACAAACTAAATACGCAAAACATCTACTCAATTTAGTGCGTTTTAAAGTTGATATCGCTTTTGTTTATAACTTCCACATTTATTCGAATTTTGAAACGATACTTTGTAGACAGTCGCGGAGACACATTTTCTACTGAAGTACCAAGTTTCAGAAGTGCAGCTCTTGTACTGCCGGAGATATGTCGATACAAACTGAATACGCCAAACATCAACAAAATTTAGCGCGTTTTAAAGTTGATATCGCTTTTGTTTATAACTTCCACATTTATTCGAATTGTGCCACGAAACTTTGCAGACCATCGCGGAGAGGCATTTGGTACTGAAGTACCAAGTTTCAGAAGTGCAGCTCTTGTACTGCCGGAGATATGTCGATACAAACTTAATACGCAAAACATCAACAAAATTTAGCGCGTTTTAAAGTTGATATCGCTTTTGTTTATAACTTCCACATTTATTCTAATTGTGCCACGAAACTTTACAGACCATCGCCGGGAGGCATTTTCTACTGAAGTACCAAGTTTGAGAAGTGCAGCTCTCGTACTGCCGGAGATATGTCGATACAAACTGAATACGCAAAACATCTACAAAATTTAGCGCGTTTTAAAGTTGATATCGCTTTTGTTTATAACTTCCACATTTATTCGAATTGTGAAACGAAACTTTGTAGACAGTCGCGGAGACACATTTTCTACTGAAGTACCAAGTTTCAGAAGTGCAGCTCTTGTACTGCCGGAGATATGTCGATACAAACTGAATACGCAAAACATCTACAAAATTTAGCGCGTTTAAAAGTTGATAGCGCTTTTGTTTATAACTTTCAGATTTATTCGAATTGTGCCACGAAACTTTGCAGACCATCGCGGAGAGGCATTTTCTACTGAAGTACCAAGTTTCAGAAGTGCAGCTCTTGTACTGCCGGAGATATGTCGATACAAACTGAATACGCAAAACATCAACAAAATTTAGCGCGTTTTTAAGTTGATATCGCTTTTGTTTATAACTTCCACATTTATTCGAATTGTGCCACGAAACTTTGCAGACCATCGCGGAGAGGCATTTTCCACTGAAGTACCAAGTTTCAGAAGTGCAGCTCTTGTACTGCCGGAGATATGTCGATACAAACTGAATACGCAAAACATCAACAAAATTTAGCGCGTTTTAAAGTTGATATCGCTTTTGTTTATAACTTCCACATTTATTCGAATTGTGCCACGAAACTTTACAGACCATCGCCGGGAGGCATTTTCTACTGAAGTACCAAGTTTGAGAAGTGCAGCTCTTGTACTGCCGGAGATATGTCGATACAAACTGAATACGCAAAACATCTACAAAATTTAGCGCGTTTTAAAGTTGATATCGCTTTTGTTTATAACTTCCACATTTATTCGAATTGTGAAACGAAACTTTTTAGACAGTCGCGGAGACACATTTTCTACTGAAGTACCAAGTTTCAGAAGTGCAGCTCTTGTACTACCGGAGATATGTCGATACAAACTGAATACGCAAAACATCTACAAAATTTAACGCGTTTAAAAGTTGATAGCGCTTTTGTTTATAACTTTCAGATTTATTCGAATTGTGCCACGACACTTTGCAGACCATCGCATAGAGGCATTTTCTACTGAAGTACCAAGTTTCAGAAGTGCAGCTCTTGTACTGCCGGAGATATGTCGATACAAACTGAATACGAAAAACACTTACAAAATTTAGCGCGTTTCAAAGTTGATAGCGATTTTGTTTATAACTTTCAGATTTATTCGAATTGTGCCACGAAACTTTGCAGACCATCGCGGATAGGCATTTTCTACTGAAGTACCAAGTTTCAGAAGTGCAGCTCTTGTACTGCCGGAGATATGTCGATACAAACTGAATACGCAAAACATCAACAAAATTTAGCGCGTTTTAAAGTTGATATCGCTTTTGTTTATAACTTCCACATTTATTCGAATTGTGCCACGAAACTTTACAGACCACCGCGGGGAGGCATTTTCAACTGAAGTACGAAGTTCGAGAAGTGCAGCTCTTGTACTACCGGAGATATGGCGATACAAACTTAATACGCAAAACATCAACAAAATTTAGCGCGTTTAAAAGTTGATATCGCTTTTGTTTATAACTTGCACATTTATTCGAATTGTGAAACGAAACTTTGTAGACAGTCGCGGAGACACATTTTCTACTGAAGTACCAAGTTTCAGAAGTGCAGCTCTTGTACTGCCGGAGATATGTCGATACAAACTGAATACGCAAAACATCAACAAAATTTAGCGCGTTTTAAAGTCGATATCGCTTTTGTTTATAACTTCCACATTTATTCGAATTGTGCCACGAAACTTTACAGAACATCGCGGGGAGGCATTTTCAACTGAAGTACGAAGTTCGAGAAGTGCAGCTCTTGTACTACCGGAGATATGTCGATACAAACTGAATACGCAAAACATCTACAAAATTTAGCGCGTTTAAAAGTTGATAGCGCTTTTGTTTATAACTTTCAGATTTATTCGAATTGTGCCACGACACTTTGCAGACCATCGCATAGAGGCATTTTCTACTGAAGTACCCAGTTTCAGAAGTGCAGCTCTTGTACTACCGGAGATATGTCGATACAAACTAAATACGCAAAACATCAACAAAATTTAGCGCGTTTTAAAGTTGATATCGCTTTTGTTTATAACTTCCACATTTATTCGAATTGTGCCACGAAACTTTACAGACCATCGCCGGGAGGCATTTTCTACTGAAGTACCAAGTTTGAGAAGTGCAGCTCTTGTACTGCCGGAGATATGTCGATACAAACTGAATACGCAAAACATCAACAAAATTTAGCGCGTTTTAAAGTTGATATCGCTTTTGGTTATAACTTCCACATTTATTCGAATTGTGCCACGAAACTTTACAGACCATCGCCGGGAGGCATTTTCTACTGCAGTACCAAGTTTGAGAAGTGCAGCTCTTGTACTGCCGGAGATATGTCGATACAAACTGAATACGCAAAACATCTACAAAATTTAGCGCGTTTTAAAGTTGATATCGCTTTTGTTTATAACTTCCACATTTATTCGAATTGTGCCACGACACTTTGCAGACCATCGCGGGGAGGCATTCTCAACTGAAGTACGATATTCGAGAAGTGCAGCTCTTGTACTACCGGAGATATGTCGATACAAACTGAATACGCAAAACATCAACAAAATTTAGCGCGTTTTAAAGTTGATATCGCTTTTGTTTATAACTTGCACATTTATTCGAATTGTGAAACGAAACTTTTTAGACAGTCGCGGAGACACATTTTCTACTGAAGTACCAAGTTTCAGAAGTGCAGCTCTTGTACTACCGGAGATATGTCGATACAAACTGAATACGCAAAACATCTACAAAATTTAACGCGTTTAAAAGTTGATAGCGCTTTTGTTTATAACTTTCAGATTTATTCGAATTGTGCCACGACACTTTGCAGACCATCGCATAGAGGCATTTTCTACTGAAGTACCAAGTTTCAGAAGTGCAGCTCTTGTACTGCCGGAGATATGTCGATACAAACTGAATACGAAAAACACTTACAAAATTTAGCGCGTTTCAAAGTTGATAGCGATTTTGTTTATAACTTTCAGATTTATTCGAATTGTGCCACGAAACTTTGCAGACCATCGCGGATAGGCATTTTCTACTGAAGTACCAAGTTTCAGAAGTGCAGCTCTTGTACTGCCGGAGATATGTCGATACAAACTGAATACGCAAAACATCAACAAAATTTAGCGCGTTTTAAAGTTGATATCGCTTTTGTTTATAACTTCCACATTTATTCGAATTGTGCCACGAAACTTTACAGACCACCGCGGGGAGGCATTTTCAACTGAAGTACGAAGTTCGAGAAGTGCAGCTCTTGTACTACCGGAGATATGGCGATACAAACTTAATACGCAAAACATCAACAAAATTTAGCGCGTTTAAAAGTTGATATCGCTTTTGTTTATAACTTGCACATTTATTCGAATTGTGAAACGAAACTTTGTAGACAGTCGCGGAGACACATTTTCTACTGAAGTACCAAGTTTCAGAAGTGCAGCTCTTGTACTGCCGGAGATATGTCGATACAAACTGAATACGCAAAACATCAACAAAATTTAGCGCGTTTTAAAGTCGATATCGCTTTTGTTTATAACTTCCACATTTATTCGAATTGTGCCACGAAACTTTACAGAACATCGCGGGGAGGCATTTTCAACTGAAGTACGAAGTTCGAGAAGTGCAGCTCTTGTACTACCGGAGATATGTCGATACAAACTGAATACGCAAAACATCTACAAAATTTAGCGCGTTTAAAAGTTGATAGCGCTTTTGTTTATAACTTTCAGATTTATTCGAATTGTGCCACGACACTTTGCAGACCATCGCATAGAGGCATTTTCTACTGAAGTACCCAGTTTCAGAAGTGCAGCTCTTGTACTACCGGAGATATGTCGATACAAACTAAATACGCAAAACATCAACAAAATTTAGCGCGTTTTAAAGTTGATATCGCTTTTGTTTATAACTTCCACATTTATTCGAATTGTGCCACGAAACTTTACAGACCATCGCCGGGAGGCATTTTCTACTGAAGTACCAAGTTTGAGAAGTGCAGCTCTTGTACTGCCGGAGATATGTCGATACAAACTGAATACGCAAAACATCAACAAAATTTAGCGCGTTTTAAAGTTGATATCGCTTTTGGTTATAACTTCCACATTTATTCGAATTGTGCCACGAAACTTTACAGACCATCGCCGGGAGGCATTTTCTACTGCAGTACCAAGTTTGAGAAGTGCAGCTCTTGTACTGCCGGAGATATGTCGATACAAACTGAATACGCAAAACATCTACAAAATTTAGCGCGTTTTAAAGTTGATATCGCTTTTGTTTATAACTTCCACATTTATTCGAATTGTGCCACGACACTTTGCAGACCATCGCGGGGAGGCATTCTCAACTGAAGTACGATATTCGAGAAGTGCAGCTCTTGTACTACCGGAGATATGTCGATACAAACTGAATACGCAAAACATCAACAAAATTTAGCGCGTTTTAAAGTTGATATCGCTTTTGTTTATAACTTGCACATTTATTCGAATTGTGAAACGAAACTTTGTAGACAGTCGCGGAGACACATTTTCTACTGAAGTACTAAGTTTCAGAAGTGCAGATCTGGTACTACCGTAGATGTGTCGATACAAACTGAATACGCAAAACATCTACAAAATTTAGTGCGTTTTAAAGTTGATATCGCTTTTGTTTATAACTTCCACATTTATTCGAATTTTGAAACGATACTTTGTAGACAGTCGCGGAGACACATTTTCTACTGAAGTACCAAGTTTCAGAAGTGCAGCTTTTGTACTGCCGGAGATATGTCGATACAAACTGAATACGCCAAACATCAACAAAATTTAGCGCGTTTTAAAGTTGATATCGCTTTTGTTTATAACTTCCACATTTATTCGAATTGTGCCACGAAACTTTGCAGACCATCGCGGAGAGGCATTTGGTACTGAAGTACCAAGTTTCAGAAGTGCAGCTCTTGTACTGCCGGAGATATGTCGATACAAACTGAATACGCAAAACATCAACAAAATTTAGCGCGTTTTAAAGTTGATATCGCTTTTGTTTATAACTTCCACATTTATTCTAATTGTGCCACGAAACTTTACAGACCATCGCCGGGAGGCATTTTCTACTGAAGTACCAAGTTTGAGAAGTGCAGCTCTCGTACTGCCGGAGATATGTCGATACAAACTGAATACGCAAAACATCTACAAAATTTAGCGCGTTTTAAAGTTGATATCGCTTTTGTTTATAACTTCCACATTTATTCGAATTGTGAAACGAAACTTTGTAGACAGTCGCGGAGACACATTTTCTACTGAAGTACCAGGTTTCAGAAGTGCAGCTCTTGTACTACCGGAGATATGTCGATACAAACTGAATACGCAAAACATCTACAAAATTTAGCGCGTTTAAAAGTTGATAGCGCTTTTGTTTATAACTTTCAGATTTATTCGAATTGTGCCACGAAACTTTGCAGACCATCGCGGAGAGGCATTTTCTACTGAAGTACCAAGTTTCAGAAGTGCAGCTCTTGTACTGCCGGAGATATGTCGATACAAACTGAATACGCAAAACATCAACAAAATTTAGCGCGTTTTTAAGTTGATATCGCTTTTGTTTATAACTTCCACATTTATTCGAATTGTGCCACGAAACTTTGCAGACCATCGCGGAGAGGTATTTTCTACTGAAGTACCAAGTTTCAGAAGTGCAGCTCTTGTACTGCCGGAGATATGTCGATACAAACTGAATACGCAAAACATCAACAAAATTTAGCGCGTTTTAAAGTTGATATCGCTTTTGTTTATAACTTCCACATTTATTCGAATTGTGCCACGAAACTTTACAGACCATCGCCGGGAGGCATTTTCTACTGAAGTACCAAGTTTGAGAAGTGCAGCTCTTGTACTGCCGGAGATATGTCGATACAAACTGAATACGCAAAACATCTACAAAATTTAGCGCGTTTTAAAGTTGATATCGCTTTTGTTTATAACTTCCACATTTATTCGAATTGTGAAACGAAACTTTTTAGACAGTCGCGGAGACACATTTTCTACTGAAGTACCAAGTTTCAGAAGTGCAGCTCTTGTACTACCGGAGATATGTCGATACAAACTGAATACGCAAAAAATCTACAAAATTTAACGCGTTTAAAAGTTGATAGCGCTTTTGTTTATAACTTTCAGATTTATTCGAATTGTGCCACGACACTTTGCAGACCATCGCATAGAGGCATTTTCTACTGAAGTACCAAGTTTCAGAAGTGCAGCTCTTGTACTGCCGGAGATATGTCGATACAAACTGAATACGAAAAACACTTACAAAATTTAGCGCGTTTCAAAGTTGATAGCGATTTTGTTTATAACTTTCAGATTTATTCGAATTGTGCCACGAAACTTTGAAGACCATCGCGGAGAGGCATTTTCTACTGAAGTACCAAGTTTCAGAAGTGCAGCTCTTGTACTGCCGGAGATATGTCGATACAAACTGAATACGCAAAACATCAACAAAATTTAGCGCGTTTTAAAGTTGATATCGCTTTTGTTTATAACTTCCACATTTATTCGAATTGTGCCACGAAACTTTACAGACCATCGCGGGGAGGCATTTTCAACTGAAGTACGAAGTTTGAGAAGTGCAGCTCTTGTACTACCGGAGATATGTCGATACAAACTTAATACGCAAAACATCAACAAAATTTAGCGCGTTTAAAAGTTGATATCGCTTTTGTTTATAACTTGCACATTTATTCGAATTGTGAAACGAAACTTTGTAGACAGTCGCGGAGACACATTTTCTACTGAAGTACCAAGTTTCAGAAGTGCAGCTCTTGTACTGCCGGAGATATGTCGATACAAACTGAATACGCAAAACATCAACAAAATTTAGCGCGTTTTAAAGTCGATATCGCTTTTGTTTATAACTTCCACATTTATTCGAATTGTGCCACGAAACTTTACAGAACATCGCGGGGAGGCATTTTCAACTGAAGTACGAAGTTCGAGAAGTGCAGCTCTTGTACTACCGGAGATATGTCGATACAAACTGAATACGCAAAACATCTACAAAATTTAGCGCGTTTAAAAGTTGATAGCGCTTTTGTTTATAACTTTCAGATTTATTCGAATTGTGCCACGACACTTTGCAGACCATCGCATAGAGGCATTTTCTACTGAAGTACCCAGTTTCAGAAGTGCAGCTCTTGTACTACCGGAGATATGTCGATACAAACTAAATACGCAAAACATCAACAAAATTTAGCGCGTTTTAAAGTTGATATCGCTTTTGTTTATAACTTCCACATTTATTCGAATTGTGCCACGAAACTTTACAGACCATCGCCGGGAGGCATTTTCTACTGAAGTACCAAGTTTGAGCAGTGCAGCTCTTGTACTGCCGGAGATATGTCGATACAAACTGAATACGCAAAACATCAACAAAATTTAACGCGTTTAAAAGTTGATATCGCTTTTGGTTATAACTTCCACATTTATTCGAATTGTGCCACGAAACTTTACAGACCATCGCCGGGAGGCATTTTCTACTGAAGTACCAAGTTTGAGAAGTGCAGCTCTTGTACTGCCGGAGATATGTCGATACAAACTGAATACGCAAAACATCTACAAAATTTAGCGCGTTTTAAAGTTGATATCGCTTTTGTTTATAACTTCCACATTTATTCGAATTGTGCCACGACACTTTGCAGACCATCGCGGGGAGGCATTTTCAACTGAAGTACGATATTCGAGAAGTGCAGCTCTTGTACTACCGGAGATATGTCGATACAAACTGAATACGCAAAACATCAACAAAATTTAGCGCGTTTTAAAGTTGATATCGCTTTTGTTTATAACTTGCACATTAATTCGAATTGTGAAACGAAACTTTGCAGACCGTCGCGGAGACACATTTTCTACTGAAGTACTAAGTTTCAGAAGTGCAGATCTGGTACTACCGTAGATGTGTCGATACAAACTGAATACGCAAAACATCTACAAAATTTAGTGCGTTTTAAAGTTGAAAGCGCTTTTGTTTATAACTTCCACATTTATTCTAATTGTGCTGCGAAACTTTGCAGACCGTCGCGGAGAGGCATTTTCTACTGAAGTACCAAGTTTGAAAAGTGCAGCTCTTGTACTACCGGAGATGTGTCGATACAAACTGAATACGCAAAACATCTACAAAATTTAGTGCGTTTTAATGTTGATATCGCTTTTGTTTATAACTTCCACATTTATTCGAATTTTGAAACGAAACTTTGGAAACAGTCGCGGAGACACATTTTTTACTGAAGTACCAAGTTTCAGAAGTGCAGCTCTTGTACTGCCGGAGATATGTCGATACAAACTGAATACGCAAAACATCAACAAAATTTAGCGCGTTTTAAAGTTGATATCGCTTTTGTTTATAACTTCCACATTTATTCGAATTGTGCCACGAAACTTTGCAGACCATCGCGGAGAGGCATTTTCTACTGAAGTACCAAGTTTCAGAAGTGCAGCTCTTGTACTGCCGGAGATATGTCGATACAAACTGAATACGCAAAACTTCAACAAAATTTAGCGCGTTTTAAAGTTGATATCGCTTTTGTTTATAACTTCCACATTTATTCTGAATTGTGCCACGAAACTTTACAGACCATCGCCGTGAGGCATTTTCTACTGAAGTACCAAGTTTGAGAAGTGCAGCTCTTGTACTGCCGGAGATATGTCGATACAAACTGAATACGCAAAACATCGACAAAATTTAGCGCGTTTTAAAGTTGATATCGCTTTTGTTTATAACTTCCACATTTATTCGAATTGTGCCACGACACTTTGTAGACAGTCGCGGAGACACATTTTCTACTGAAGTACCAAGTTTCAGAAGTGCAGCTCTTGTACTACCGGAGATATGTCGATACAAACTGAATACGCAAAACACTTACAAAATTTAGCGCGTTTCAAAGTTGATAGCGATTTTGTTTATAACTTTCAGATTTATTCGAATTGTGCCACGAAACTTTGCAGACCATCGCGGAGAGGCATTTTCTACTGAAGTACCAAGTTTCAGAAGTGCAGCTTTTGTACTGCAGGAGATATGTCGATACAAACTGAATACGCGAAACATCAACAAAATTTAGCGCGTTTTAAAGTTGATATCGCTTTTGTTTATAACTTCCACATTTATTCGAATTGTGCCACGACACTTTGCAGACCATCGCGGGGAGGCATTTTCAACTGAAGTACGAAGTTCGAGAAGTGCAGCTCTTGTACTACCGGAGATATGTCGATACAAACTGAATACGCCAAACATCAACAAAATTTAGCGCGTTTTAAAGTTGATATCGCTTTTGTTTATAACTTGCACATTTATTCGAATTGTGAAACGAAACTTTGTAGACAGTCGCGGAGACACATTTTCTACTGAAGTACTAAGTTTCAGAAGTGCAGATCTGGTACTACCGGAGATGTGTCGATACAAACTGAATACGCAAAACATCTACAAAATTTAGTGCGTTTTAAAGTTGAAAGCGCTTTTGTTTATAACTTCCACATTTATTCTAATTGTGCTGCGAAACTTTGCAGACCGTCGCGGAGAGGCATTTTCTACTGAAGTACCAAGTTTCAAAAGTGCAGCTCTTGTACTACCGGAGATGTGTCGATACAAACTAAATACGCAAAACATCTACAAAATTTAGTGCGTTTTAAAGTTATATCGCTTTTGTTTATAACTTCCACATTTATTCGAATTTTGAAACGAAACTTTGTAGACAGTCGCGGAGACACATTTTCTACTGAAGTACCAAGTTTCAGAAGTGCAGCTCTTGTACTGCCGGAGATATGTCGATACAAACTGAATACGCCAAACATCAACAAAATTTAGCGCGTTTTAAAGTTGATATCGCTTTTGTTTATAACTTCCACATTTATTCGAATTGTGCCACGAAACTTTGCAGACCATCGCGGAGAGGCATTTTCTACTGAAGTACCAAGTTTCAGAAGTGCAGCTCTTGTACTGCCGGAGATATGTCGATACAAACTGAATACGCAAAACATCAACAAAATTTAGCGCGTTTCAAAGTTGATATCGCTTTTGTTTATAACTTCCACATTTATTCTGATTGTGCCACGAAACTTTACAGACCATCGCCGGGAGGCATTTTCTACTGAAGTACCAAGTTTGAGAAGTGCAGCTCTTGTACTGCCGGAGATATGTCGATACAAACTGAATACGCAAAACATCTACAAAATTTAGCGCGTTTTAAAGTTGATATCGCTTTTGTTTATAACTTCCACATTTATTCGAATTGTGAAACGAAACTTTATAGACAATCGCGGAGACACATTTTCTACTGAAGTACCAAGTTTCAGAAGTGCAGCTCTTGTACTACCGGAGATATGTCGATACAAACTGAATACGCAAAACATCTACAAAATTTAGCGCGTTTAAAAGTTGATAGCGCTTTTGTTTATAACTTTCAGATTTATTCGAATTGTGCCACGAAACTTTGCAGACCATCGCGGAGAGGCATTTTCTACTGAAGTACCAAGTTTCAGAAGTGCAGCTCTTGTACTGCCGGAGATATGTCGATACAAACTGAATACGCAAAACATCAACAAAATTTAGCGCGTTTTAAAGTTGATATCGCTTTTGTTTATAACTTCCACATTTATTCGAATTGTGCCACGAAACTTTGCAGACCATCGCGGAGAGGCATTTTCTACTGAAGTACCAAGTTTCAGAAGTGCAGCTCTTTTACTGCCGGAGATATGTCGATACAAACTGAATACGCAAAACATCAACAAAATTTAGCGCGTTTTAAAGTTGATATCGCTTTTGTTTATAACTTCCACATTTATTGGAATTGTGCCACGAAACTTTACAGACCATCGCCGGGAGGCATTTTCTACTGAAGTACCAAGTTTGAGAAGTGCAGCTCTTGTACTGCCGGAGATATGTCGATACAAACTGAATACGCAAAACATCTACAAAATTTAGCGCGTTTTAAAGTTGATATCGCTTTTGTTTATAACTTCCACATTTATTCGAATTGTGAAACGAAACTTTTTAGACAGTCGCGGAGACACATTTTCTACTGAAGTACCAGGTTTCAGAAGTGCAGCTCTTGTACTACCGGAGATATGTCGATACAAACTGAATACGCAAAACATCTACAAAATTTAGTGCGTTTTAAAGTTGAAAGCGCTTTTGTTTATAACTTCCACATTTATTCTAATTGTGCTGCGAAACTTTGCAGACCGTCGCGGAGAGGCATTTTCTACTGAAGTACCAAGTTTGAAAAGTGCAGCTCTTGTACTACCGGAGATGTGTCGATACAAACTGAATACGCAAAACATCTACAAAATTTAGTGCGTTTTAATGTTGATATCGCTTTTGTTTATAACTTCCACATTTATTCGAATTTTGAAACGAAACTTTGTAGACAGTCGCGGAGACACATTTTCTACTGAAGTACCAAGTTTCAGAAGTGCAGCTCTTGTACTGCCGGAGATATGTCGATACAAACTGAATACGCAAAACATCAACAAAATTTAGCGCGTTTTAAAGTTGATATCGCTTTTGTTTATAACTTCCACATTTATTCGAATTGTGCCACGAAACTTTGCAGACCATCGCGGAGAGGCATTTTCTACTGAAGTACCAAGTTTCAGAAGTGCAGCTCTTGTACTGCCGGAGATATGTCGATACAAACTGAATACGCAAAACATCAACAAAATTTAGCGCGTTTTAAAGTTGATATCGCTTTTGTTTATAACTTCCACATTTATTCGAATTGTGCCACGAAACTTTACAGACCATCGCCGGGAGGCATTTTCTAGTGAAGTACCAAGTTTGAGAAGTGCAGCTCTTTGTACTGCCGGAGATATGTCGATACAAACTGAATACGCAAAACATCGACAAAATTTAGCGCGTTTTAAAGTTGATATCGCTTTTGTTTATAACTTCCACATTTATTCGAATTGTGCCACGACACTTTGCAGACCATCGCGGGGAGGCATTTTCAACTGAAGTACGAAGTTCGAGAAGTGCAGCTCTTGTACTACCGGAGATATGTCGATACAAACTGAATACGCAAAACATCAACAAAATTTAGCGCGTTTTAAAGTTGATATCGCTTTTGTTTATAGTTTGCACATTTATTCGAATTGTGAAACGAAACTTTGTCGACAGTCGCGGAGACACATTTTCTACTGAAGTACTAAGTTTCAGAAGTGCAGATCTGGTACTACCGGAGATGTGTCGATACAAACTGAATACGCAAAACATCTGCAAAATTTAGTGCGTTTTAAAGTTGAAAGCGCTTTTGTTTATAACTTCCACATTTATTCTAATTGTGCTGCGAAACTTTGCAGACCGTCGCGGAGAGGCATTTTCTACTGAAGTACCAAGTTTCAAAAGTGCAGCTCTTGTACTACCGGAGATGTGTCGATACAAACTAAATACGCAAAACATCTACAAAATTTAGTGCGTTTTAAAGTTGATATCGCTTTTGTTTATAACTTCCACATTTATTCGAATTTTGAAACGAAACTTTGTAGACAGTCGCGGAGACACATTTTCTACTGAAGTACCAAGTTTCAGAAGTGCAGCTCTTGTACTACCGGAGATATGTCGATACAAACTGAATACGCAAAACATCTACAAAATTTAGCGCGTTTAAAAGTTGATAGCGCTTTTGTTTATAACTTTCAGATTTATTCGAATTGTGCCACGAAACTTTGCAGACCATCGCGGAGAGGCATTTTCTACTGAAGTACCAAGTTTCAGAAGTGCAGCTCTTGTACTGCCGGAGATATGTCGATACAAACTGAATACGCAAAACCTCAACAAAATTTAGCGCGTTTTAAAGTTGATATCGCTTTTGTTTATAACTTCCACATTTATTCGAATTGTGCCACGAAACTTTGCAGACCATCGCGGAGAGGCATTTTTTACTGAAGTACCAAGTTTCAGAAGTGCAGCTCTTGTACTGCCGGAGATATGTCGATACAAACTGAATACGCAAAACATCAACAAAATTTAGCGCGTTTTAAAGTTGATATCGCTTTTGTTTATAACTTCCACATTTATTCGAATTGTGCCACGAAACTTTACAGACCATCGCCGGGAGGCATTTTCTACTGAAGTACCAAGTTTGAGAAGTGCAGCTCTTGTACTGCCGGAGATATGTCGATACAAACTGAATACGCAAAACATCTACAAAATTTAGCGCGTTTTAAAGTTGATATCGCTTTTGTTTATAACTTCCACATTTATTCGAATTGTGAAACGAAACTTTTTAGACAGTCGCGGAGACACATTTTCTACTGAAGTACCAAGTTTCAGAAGTGCAGCTCTTGTACTACCGGAGATATGTCGATACAAACTAGCTACGCAAAACATCTACAAAATTTAACGCGTTTAAAAGTTGATAGCGCTTTTGTTTATAACTTTCAGATTTATTCGAATTGTGCCACGACACTTTGCAGACCATCGCATAGAGGCATTTTCTACTGAAGTACCAAGTTTCAGAAGTGCAGCTCTTGTACTACCGGAGATATGTCGATACAAACTGAATACGCAAAACACTTACAAAATTTAGCGCGTTTCAAAGTTGATAGCGATTTTGTTTATAACTTTCAGATTTATTCGAATTGTGCCACGAAACTTTGCAGACCATCGCGGAGAGGCATTTTCTACTGAAGTACCAAGTTTCAGAAGTGCAGCTCTTGTACTGCCGGAGATATGTCGATACAAACTGAATACGCAAAACATCAACAAAATTTAGCGCGTTTTAAAGTTGATATCGCTTTTGTTTATAACTTCCACATTTATTCGAATTGTGCCACGAAACTTTACAGACCATCGCGGGGAGGCATTTTCAACTGAAGTACGAAGTTCGAGAAGTGCAGCTTTTGTACTACCGGAGATATGTCGATACAAACTGAATACGCAAAACACTTACAAAATTTAGCGCGTTTAAAAGTTGATATCGCTTTTGTTTATAACTTGCACATTTATTCGAATTGTGAAACGAAACTTTGTAGACAGTCGCGGAGACACATTTTCTACTGAAGTACCAAGTTTCAGAAGTGCAGCTCTTGTACTGCCGGAGATATGTCGATACAAACTGAATACGCAAAACATCAACAAAATTTAGCGCGTTTTAAAGTTGATATCGCTTTTGTTTATAACTTCCACATTTATTCGAATTGTGCCACGAAACTTTACAGAACATCGCGGGGAGGCATTTTCAACTGAAGTACGAAGTTCGAGAAGTGCAGCTCTTGTACTACCGGAGATATGTCGATACAAACTGAATACGCAAAACATCTACAAAATTTAGCGCGTTTAAAAGTTGATAGCGCTTTTGTTTATAACTTTCAGATTTATTAGAATTGTGCCACGACACTTTGCAGACCATCGCATAGAGGCATTTTCTACTGAAGTACCAAGTTTCAGAAGTGCAGCTCTTGTACTACCGGAGATATGTCGATACAAACTGAATACGCAAAACATCAACAAAATTTAGCGCGTTTTAAAGTTGATATCGCTTTTGTTTATAACTTCCACATTTATTCTAATTGTGCCACGAAACTTTACAGACCATCGCCGGGAGGCATTTTCTACTGAAGTACCAAGTTTGAGAAGTGCAGCTCTTGTACTGCCGGAGATATGTCGATACAAACTGAATACGCAAAACATCAACAAAATTTAGCGCGTTTTAAAGTTGATATCGCTTTTGTTTATAACTTCCACATTTATTCTAATTGTGCCACGAAACTTTACAGACCATCGCCGGGAGGCATTTTCTACTGAAGTACCAAGTTTGAGAAGTGCAGCTCTTGTACTGCCGGAGATATGTCGATACAAACTGAATACGCAAAACATCTACAAAATTTAGCGCGTTTTAAAGTTGATATCGCTTTTGTTTATAACTTCCACATTTATTCGAATTGTGAAACGAAACTTTGTAGACAGTCGCGGAGACACATTTTCTACTGAAGTACCAAGTTTCAGAAGTGCAGCTCTTGTACTACCGGAGATATGTCGATACAAACTGAATACGCAAAACATCTACAAAATTTAACGCGTTTAAAAGTCGATAGCGCTTTTGTTTATAACTTTCAGATTTATTCGAATTGTGCCACGACACTTTGCAGACCATCGAATAGAGGCATTTTCTACTGAAGTACCAAGTTTCAGAAGTGCAGCTCTTGTACTACCGGAGATATGTCGATACAAACTGAATACGCAAAACACTTACAAAATTTAGCGCGTTTCAAAGTTGATAGCGATTTTGTTTATAACTTTCAGGTTTATTCGAATTGTGCCACGAAACTTTGCAGACCATCGCGGAGAGGCATTTTCTACTGAAGTACCAAGTTTCAGAAGTGCAGCTTTTGTACTGCCGGAGATATGTCGATACAAACTGAATACGCAAAACATCAAAAAAATTTAGCGCGTTTTAAAGTTGATATCGCTTTTGTTTATAACTTCCACATTTATTCGAATTGTGCCACGACACTTTGCAGACCATCGCGGGGAGGCATTTTCAACTGAAGTACGAAGTTCGAGAAGTGCAGCTCTTGTACTACCGGAGATATGTCGATACAAACTGAATACGCAAAACATCAACAAAATTTAGCGCGTTTTAAAGTTGATATCGCTTTTGTTTATAACTTGCACATTTATTCGAATTGTGAAACGAAACTTTGTAGACAGTCGCGGAGACACATTTTCTACTGAAGTACTAAGTTTCAGAAGTGCAGATCTGGTACTACCGGAGATGTGTCGATACAAACTGAATACGCAAAACATCTACAAAATTTAGTGCGTTTTAAAGTTGAAAGCGCTTTTGTTTATAACTTTCACATTTATTCTAATTGTGCTGCGAAACTTTGCAGACCGTCGCGGAGAGGCATTTTCTACTGAAGTACCAAGTTTGAAAAGTGCAGCTCTTGTACTACCGGAGATGTGTCGATACAAACTAAATACGCAAAACATCTACAAAATTACGTGCGTTTTAATGTTGATATCGCTTTTGTTTATAACTTCCACATTTATTCGAATTTTGAAACGAAACTTTGTAGACAGTCGCGGAGACACATTTTCTACTGAAGTACCAAGTTTCAGAAGTGCAGCTCTTGTACTGCCGGAGATATGTCGATACAAACTGAATACGCAAAACATCTACAAAATTTAGCGCGTTTTAAAGTTGATATCGCTTTTGTTTATAACTTCCACATTTATTCGAATTGTGCCACGACACTTTGTAGACAGTCGCGGAGACACATTTTCTACTGAAGTACCAAGTTTCAGAAGTGCAGCTATTGTACTACCGGAGATATGTCGATACAAACTGAATACGCAAAACATCTACAAAATTTAGCGCGTTTAAAAGTTGATAGCGCTTTTGTTTATAACTTTCAGATTTATTCGAATTGTGCCACGAAACTTTGCAGACCGTCGCGGGGAGGCATTTTCAACTGAAGTACGAAGTTCGAGAAGTGCAGCTCTTGTACTACCGGAGATATGTCGATACAAACTGAATACGCAAAACATCAACAAAATTTAGCGCGTTTTAAAGTTGATATCGCTTTTGTTTATAACTTGCACATTTATTCGAATTGTGAAACGAAACTTTGTAGACAGTCGCGGAGACACATTTTCTACTGAAGTACAAAGTTTCAGAAGTGCAGATCTGGTACTACCGGAGATGTGTCGATACAAACTGAATACGCAAAACATCTACAAAATTTAGTGCGTTTTAAAGTTGAAAGCGCTTTTGTTTATAACTTCCACATTTATTCTAATTGTGCTGCGAAACTTCGCAGACCGTCGCGGAGAGGCATTTTCTACTGAAGTACCAAGTTTGAAAAGTGCAGCTCTTGTACTACCGGAGATATGTCGATACAAACTAAATACGCAAAACATCTACAAAATTTAGTGCGTTTTAAAGTTGATATCGCTTTTGTTTATAACTTCCACATTTATTCGAATTTTGAAACGAAACTTTGTAGACAGTCGCGGAGACACATTTTCTACTGAAGTACCAAGTTTCAGAAGTGCAGCTCTTGTACTGCGTGAGATATGTCGATACAAACTGAATACGCAAAACATCAACAAAATTTAGCGCGTTTTAAAGTTGATATCGCTTTTGTTTATAACTTCCACATTTATTCGAATTGTGCCACGAAACTTTGCAGACCATCGCGGAGAGGCATTTTCTACTGAAGTACCAAGTTTCAGAAGTGCAGCTCTTGTACTGCCGGAGATATGTCGATACAAACTGAATACGCAAAACATCAACAAAATTTAGCGCGTTTTAAAGTTGATATCGCTTTTGTTTATAACTTCCACATTTATTCTGATTGTGCCACGAAACTTTACAGTCCATCGCCGGGAGGCATTTTCTACTGAAGTACCAAGTTTGAGAAGTTCAGCTCTTGTACTGCCGGAGATATGTCGATACAAACTGAATACGCAAAACATCTACAAAATTTAGCGCGTTTTAAAGTTGATATCGCTTTTGTTTATAACTTCCACATTTATTCAAATTGTGCTACGACACTTTGTAGACATTCGCGGAGACACATTTTCTACTGAAGTACCAAGTTTCAGAAGTGCAGCTCTTGTACTACCGGAGATATGTCGATACAAACTAAATACGCAAAACATCTACAAAATTTAACGCGTTTAAAAGTTGATAGCGCTTTTGTTTATAACTTTCAGATTTATTCGAATTGTGCCACGACACTTTGCAGACCATCGCATAGAGGCATTTTCTACTGAAGTACCAAGTTTCAGAAGTGCAGCTCTTGTACTACCGGAGATATGTCGATACAAACTGAATACGCAAAACATCAACAAAATTTAGCGCGTTTTAAAGTTGATATCGCTTTTGTTTATAACTTCCACATTTATTCTGATTGTGCCACGAAACTTTACAGTCCATCGCCGGGAGGCATTTTCTACTGAAGTACCAAGTTTGAGAAGTTCAGCTCTTGTACTGCCGGAGATATGTCGATACAAACTGAATACGCAAAACATCAACAAAATTTAGCGCGTTTTAAAGTTGATATCGCTTTTGTTTATAACTTCCACATTTATTCGAATTGTGCCACGACACTTTGCAGACCATCGCGGGGAGGCATTTTCAACTGAAGTACGAAGTTCGAGAAGTGCAGCTCTTGTACTACCGGAGATATGTCGATACAAACTGAATACGCAAAACATCAACAAAATTAAGCGCGTTTTAAAGTTGATATCGCTTTTGTTTATAACTTGCACATTTATTCGAATTGTGAAACGAAACTTTGTAGACAGTCGCGGAGACACATTTTCTACTGAAGTACTAAGTTTCAGAAGTGCAGATCTGGTACTACCGGAGATGTGTCAAGTTTGTACCAAGTTTCAAAAGTGCAGCTCTTGTACTACCGGAGATGTGTCGCTACAAACTAAATACGCAAAACATCTACAAAATTTAGTGCGTTTTAAAGTTGATATCGCTTTTGTTTATAACTTCCACATTTATTCGAATTTTGAAACGAAACTTTGTAGACAGTCGCGGAGACACATTTGCTACTGAAGTACCAAGTTTCAGAAGTGCAGCTCTTGTACTGCCGGAGATATGTCGATACAAACTGAATACGCAAAACATCAACAAAATTTAGCGCGTTTTAAAGTTGATATCGCTTTTGTTTATAACTTCCACATTTATTCGAATTGTGCCACGAAACTTTGCAGACCATCGCGGAGAGGCATTTTCTACTGAAGTACCAAGTTTCAGAAGTGCAGCTCTTGTACTGCCAGAGATATGTCGATACAAACTGAATACGCAAAACATCAACAAAATTTAGCGCGTTTTAAAGTTGATATCGCTTTTGTTTATAACTTCCACATTTATTCTGATTGTGCCACGAAACTTTACAGTCCATCGCCGGGAGGCATTTTCTACTGAAGTACCAAGTTTGAGAAGTGCAGCTCTTGTACTGCCGGAGATATGTCGATACAAACTGAATACGCAAAACATCTACAAAATTTAGCGCGTTTTAAAGTTGATATCGCTTTTGTTTATAACTTCCACATTTATTCGAATTGTGAAACGAAACTTTGCAGACCATCGCGGAGAGGCATTTTCTACTGAAGTACCAAGTTTGAGAAGTGCAGCTCTTGTACTGCCGGAGATATGTCGATACAAACTGAATACGCAAAACATCAACAAAATTTAGCGCGTTTTAAAGTTGATATCGCTTTTGTTTATAACTTCCACATTTATTCGAATTGTGCCACGAAACTTTACAGACCATCGCCGGGAGGCATTTTCTACTGAAGTACCAAGTTTGAGAAGTGCAGCTCTTGTACTGCCGGAGATATGTCGATACAAACTGAATACGCAAAACATCAACAAAATTTAGCGCGTTTTAAAGTTGATATCGCTTTTGTTTATAACTTCCACATTTATTCGAATTGTGCCACGAAACTTTGCAGACCATCGCGGAGAGGCATTTTCTACTGAAGTACCAAGTTTCAGAAGTGCAGCTCTTGTACTGCCGGAGATATGTCGATACAAACTGAATACGCAAAACATCAACAAAATTTAGCGCGTTTTAAAGTTGATATCGCTTTTGTTTATAACTTCCACATTTATTCTGATTGTGCCACGAAACTTTACAGTCCATCGCCGGGAGGCATTTTCTACTGAAGTACCAAGTTTGAGAAGTGCAGCTCTTGTACTGCCGGAGATATGTCGATACAAACTGAATACGCAAAACATCTACAAAATTTAGCGCGTTTTAAAGTTGATATCGCTTTTGTTTATAACTTCCACATTTATTCAAATTGTGCTACGACACTTTGTAGACATTCGCGGAGACACATTTTCTACTGAAGTACCAAGTTTGAGAAGTGCAGCTCTTGTACTACCGGAGATATGTCGATACAAACTAAATACGCCAAACATCTACAAAATTTAACGCGTTTAAAAGTTGATAGCGCTTTTGTTTATAACTTGCAGATTTATTCGAATTGTGCCACGACACTTTGCAGACCATCGCATAGAGGCATTTTCTACTGAAGTACCAAGTTTCAGAAGTGCAGCTCTTTTACTGCCAGAGATATGTCGATACAAACTGAATACGCAAAACATCAACAAAATTTAGCGCGTTTTAAAGTTGATATCGCTTTTGTTTATAACTTCCACATTTATTCTGATTGTGCCACGAAACTTTACAGTCCATCGCCGGGAGGCATTTTCTACTGAAGTACCAAGTTTGAGAAGTGCAGCTCTTGTACTGCCGGAGATATGTCGATACAAACTGAATACGCAAAACATCTACAAAATTTAGCGCGTTTTAAAGTTGATATCGCTTTTGTTTATAACTTCCACATTTATTCGAATTGTGAAACGAAACTTTGCAGACCATCGCGGAGAGGCATTTTCTACTGAAGTACCAAGTTTGAGAAGTGCAGCTCTTGTACTGCCGGAGATATGTCGATAAAAACTGAATACGCAAAACATCAACAAAATTTAGCGCGTTTTAAAGTTGATATCGCTTTTGTTTATAACTTCCACATTTATTCGAATTGTGCCACGAAACTTTACAGACCATCGCCGGGAGGCATTTTCTACGGAAGTACCAAGTTTGAGAAGTGCAGCTCTTGTACTGCCGGAGATATGTCGATACAAACTGAATACGCAAAACATCAACAAAATTTAGCGCGTTTTAAAGTTGATATCGCTTTTGTTTATAACTTCCACATTTATTCGAATTGTGCCACGAAACTTTGCAGACCATCGCGGAGAGGCATTTTCTACTGAAGTACCAAGTTTCAGAAGTGCAGCTCTTGTACTGCCGGAGATATGTCGATACAAACTGAATACGCAAAACATCAACAAAATTTAGCGCGTTTTAAAGTTGATATCGCTTTTGTTTATAACTTCCACATTTATTCTGATTGTGCCACGAAACTTTACAGTCCATCGCCGGGAGGCATTTTCTACTGAAGTACCAAGTTTGAGAAGTGCAGCTCTTGTACTGCCGGAGATATGTCGATACAAACTGAATACGCAAAACATCTACAAAATTTAGCGCGTTTTAAAGTTGATATCGCTTTTGTTTATAACTTCCACATTTATTCAAATTGTGCTACGACACTTTGTAGACATTCGCGGAGACACATTTTCTACTGAAGTACCAAGTTTGAGAAGTGCAGCTCTTGTACTACCGGAGATATGTCGATACAAACTAAATACGCAAAACATCTACAAAATTTAACGCGTTTAAAAGTTGATAGCGCTTTTGTTTATAACTTGCAGATTTATTCGAATTGTGCCACGACACTTTGCAGACCATCGCATAGAGGCATTTTCTACTGAAGTACCAAGTTTCAGAAGTGCAGCTCTTGTACTACCGGAGATATGTCGATACAAACTGAATACGCAAAACACTTACAAAATTTAGCGCGTTTCAAAGTTGATAGCGATTTTGTTTATAACTTTCAGATTTATTCGAATTGTGCCACGAAACTTTGCAGACCATCGCGGAAAGGCATTTTCTACTGAAGTACCAAGTTTCAGAAGTGCAGCTTTTGTACTGCCGGAGATATGTCGATACAAACTGAATACGAAAAACATCAACAAAATTTAGCGCGTTTTAAAGTTGATATCGCTTTTGTTTATAACTTCCACATTTATTCGAATTGTGCCACGACACTTTGCAGACCATCGCGGGGAGGCATTTTCAACTGAAGTACGAAGTTCGAGAAGTGCAGCTCTTGTACTACCGGAGATATGTCGATACAAACTGAATACGCAAAACATCAACAAAATTAAGCGCGTTTTAAAGTTGATATCGCTTTTGTTTATAACTTGCACATTTATTCGAATTGTGAAACGAAACTTTGTAGACAGTCGCGGAGACACATTTTCTACTGAAGTACTAAGTTTGAGAAGTGCAGCTCTTGTACTACCGGAGATATGTCGATACAAACTAAATACGCAAAACATCTACAAAATTTAGCGCGTTTTAAAGTTGATAGCGCTTTTGTTTATAACTTCCACATTTATTCAAATTGTGCTACGACACTTTGTAGACATTCGCGGAGACACATTTTCTACTGAAGTACCAAGTTTGAGAAGTGCAGCTCTTGTACTACCGGAGATATGTCGATACAAACTAAATACGCCAAACATCTACAAAATTTAACGCGTTTAAAAGTTGATAGCGCTTTTGTTTATAACTTGCAGATTTATTCGAATTGTGCCACGACACTTTGCAGACCATCGCATAGAGGCATTTTCTACTGAAGTACCAAGTTTCAGAAGTGCAGCTCTTGTACTGCCAGAGATATGTCGATACAAACTGAATACGCAAAACATCAACAAAATTTAGCGCGTTTTAAAGTTGATAGCGCTTTTGTTTATAACTTCCACATTTATTCTGATTGTGCCACGAAACTTTACAGTCCATCGCCGGGAGGCATTTTCTACTGAAGTACCAAGTTTGAGAAGTGCAGCTCTTGTACTGCCGGAGATATGTCGATACAAACTGAATACGCAAAACATCTACAAAATTTAGCGCGTTTTAAAGTTGATATCGCTTTTGTTTATAACTTGCAGATTTATTCGAATTGTGCCACGACACTTTGCAGACCATAGCGGAGAGGCATTTTCTACTGAAGTACCAAGTTTGAGAAGTGCAGCTCTTGTACTGCCGGAGATATGTCGATAAAAACTGAATACGCAAAACATCAACAAAATTTAGCGCGTTTTAAAGTTGATATCGCTTTTGTTTATAACTTCCACATTTATTCGAATTGTGCCACGAAACTTTACAGACCATCGCCGGGAGGCATTTTCTACTGAAGTACCAAGTTTGAGAAGTGCAGCTCTTGTACTGCCGGAGATATGTCGATACAAACTGAATACGCAAAACATCAACAAAATTTAGCGCGTTTTAAAGTTGATATCGCTTTTGTTTATAACTTCCACATTTATTCGAATTGTGCCACGAAACTTTGCAGACCATCGCGGAGAGGCATTTTCTACTGAAGTACCAAGTTTCAGAAGTGCAGCTCTTGTACTGCCGGAGATATGTCGATACAAACTGAATACGCAAAACATCAACAAAATTTAGCGCGTTTTAAAGTTGATATCGCTTTTGTTTATAACTTCCACATTTATTCTGATTGTGCCACGAAACTTTACAGTCCATCGCCGGGAGGCATTTTCTACTGAAGTACCAAGTTTGAGAAGTGCAGCTCTTGTACTGCCGGAGATATGTCGATACAAACTGAATACGCAAAACATCTACAAAATTTAGCGCGTTTTAAAGTTGATATCGCTTTTGTTTATAACTTCCACATTTATTCAAATTGTGCTACGACACTTTGTAGACATTCGCGGAGACACATTTTCTACTGAAGTACCAAGTTTGAGAAGTGCAGCTCTTGTACTACCGGAGATATGTCGATACAAACTAAATACGCAAAACATCTACAAAATTTAACGCGTTTAAAAGTTGATAGCGCTTTTGTTTATAACTTGCAGATTTATTCGAATTGTGCCACGACACTTTGCAGACCATCGCATAGAGGCATTTTCTACTGAAGTACCAAGTTTCAGAAGTGCAGCTCTTGTACTACCGGAGATATGTCGATACAAACTGAATACGCAAAACACTTACAAAATTTAGCGCGTTTCAAAGTTGATAGCGATTTTGTTTATAACTTTCAGATTTATTCGAATTGTGCCACGAAACTTTGCAGACCATCGCGGAAAGGCATTTTCTACTGAAGTACCAAGTTTCAGAAGTGCAGCTTTTGTACTGCCGGAGATATGTCGATACAAACTGAATACGAAAAACATCAACAAAATTTAGCGCGTTTTAAAGTTGATATCGCTTTTGTTTATAACTTCCACATTTATTCGAATTGTGCCACGACACTTTGCAGACCATCGCGGGGAGGCATTTTCAACTGAAGTACGAAGTTCGAGAAGTGCAGCTCTTGTACTACCGGAGATATGTGGATACAAACTGAATACGCAAAACATCAACAAAATTAAGCGCGTTTTAAAGTTGATATCGCTTTTGTTTATAACTTGCACATTTATTCGAATTGTGAAACGAAACTTTGTAGACAGTCGCGGAGACACATTTTCTACTGAAGTACTAAGTTTCAGAAGTGCAGATCTGGTACTACCGGAGATGTGTCAAGTTTGTACCAAGTTTCAAAAGTGCAGCTCTTGTACTACCGGAGATGTGTCGCTACAAACTAAATACGCAAAACATCTACAAAATTTAGTGCGTTTTAAAGTTGATATCGCTTTTGTTTATAACTTCCACATTTATTCGAATTTTGAAACCAAACTTTGTAGACAGTCGCGGAGACACATTTTCTACTGAAGTACCAAGTTTCAGAAGTGCAGCTCTTGTACTGCCTGAGATATGTCGATACAAACTGAATACGCAAAACATCAACAAAATTTAGCGCGTTTTAAAGTTGATATCGCTTTTGTTTATAACTTCCACATTTATTCGAATTGTGCCACGAAACTTTGCAGACCATCGCGGAGAGGCATTTTCTACTGAAGTACCAAGTTTCAGAAGTGCAGCTCTTGTACTTCCAGAGATATGTCGATACAAACTGAATACGCAAAACATCAACAAAATTTAGCGCGTTTTAAAGTTGATATCGCTTTTGTTTATAACTTCCACATTTATTCTGATTGTGCCACGAAACTTTACAGTCCATCGCCGGGAGGCATTTTCTACTGAAGTTCCAAGTTTGAGAAGTGCAGCTCTTGTACTGCCGGAGATATGTCGATACAAACTGAATACGCAAAACATCTACAAAATGTAGCGGGTTTTAAAGTTGATATCGCTTTTGTTTATAACTTCCACATTTATTCGAATTGTGAAACGAAACTTTGCAGACCATCGCGGAGAGGCATTTTCTACTGAAGTACCAAGTTTGAGAAGTGCAGCTCTTGTACTGCCGGAGATATGTCGATACAAACTGAATACGCAAAACATCAACAAAATTTAGCACGTTTTAAAGTTGATATCGCTTTTGTTTATAACTTCCACATTTATTCGAATTGTGCCACGAAACTTTACAGACCATCGCCGGGAGGCATTTTCTACTGAAGTACCAAGTTTGAGAAGTGCAGCTCTTGTACTGCCGGAGATATGTCGATACAAACTGAATACGCAAAACATCTACAAAATTTAGCGCGTTTTAAAGTTGATATCGCTTTTGTTTATAACTTCCACATTTATTCGAATTGTGAAACGACACTTTGTAGACATTCGCGGAGACACATTTTCTACTGAAGTACCAAGTTTCAGAAGTGCAGCTCTTGTACTACCGGAGATATGTCGATACAAACTAAATACGCAAAACATCTACAAAATTTAACGCGTTTAAAAGTTGATAGCGCTTTTGTTTATAACTTTCAGATTTATTCGAATTGTGCCACGACACTTTGCAGACCATCGCATAGAGGCATTTTCTACTGAAGTACCAAGTTTCAGAAGTGCAGCTCTTGTACTACCGGAGATATGTCGATACAAACTGAATACGCAAAACACTTACAAAATTTAGCGCGTTTCAAAGTTGATAGCGATTTTGTTTATAACTTTCAGATTTATTCGAATTGTGCCACGAAACATTGCAGACCATCGCGGAAAGGCATTTTCTACTGAAGTACCAAGTTTCAGAAGTGCAGCTTTTGTACTGCCGGAGATATGTCGATACAAACTGAATACGCAAAACATCAACAAAATTTAGCGCGTTTTAAAGTTGATATCGCTTTTGTTTATAACTTCCACATTTATTCGAATTGTGCCACGACACTTTGCAGACCATCGCGGGGAGGCATTTTCAACTGAAGTACGAAGTTCGAGAAGTGCAGCTCTTGTACTACCGGAGATATGTCGATACAAACTGAATACGCAAAACATCAACAAAATTAAGCGCGTTTTAAAGTTGATATCGCTTTTGTTTATAACTTGCGCATTTATTCGAATTGTGAAACGAAACTTTGTAGACAGTCGCGGAGACACATTTTCTACTGAAGTACTAAGTTTCAGAAGTGCAGATCTGGTACTACCGGAGATGTGTCAAGTTTGTACCAAGTTTCAAAAGTGCAGCTCTTGTACTACCGGAGATGTGTCGCTACAAACTAAATACGCAAAACATCTACAAAATTTAGTGCGTTTTAAAGTTGATATCGCTTTTGTTTATAACTTCCACATTTATTCGAATTTTGAAACGAAACTTTGTAGACAGTCGCGGAGACACATTTTCTACTGAAGTACCAAGTTTCAGAAGTGCAGCTCTTGTACTGCCGGAGATATGTCGATACAAACTGAATACGCAAAACATCAACAAAATTTAGCGCGTTTTAAAGTTGATATTGCTTTTGTTTATAACTTCCACATTTATTCGAATTGTGCCACGAAACTTTGCAGACCATCGCGGAGAGGCATTTTCTACTGAAGTACCAAGTTTCAGAAGTGCAGCTCTTGTACTGCCAGAGATATGTCGATACAAACTGAATACGCAAAACATCAACAAAATTTAGCGCGTTTTAAAGTTGATATCGCTTTTGTTTATAACTTCCACATTTATTCTGATTGTGCCACGAAACTTTACAGTCCATCGCCGGGAGGCATTTTCTACTGAAGTACCAAGTTTGAGAAGTGCAGCTCTTGTACTGCCGGAGATATGTCGATACAAACTGAATACGCAAAACATCTACAAAATTTAGCGCGTTTTAAAGTTGATATCGCTTTTGTTTATAACTTCCACATTTATTCGAATTGTGAAACGAAACTTTGCAGACCATCGCGGAGAGGCATTTTCTACTGAAGTACCAAGTTTGAGAAGTGCAGCTCTTGTACTGCCGGAGATATGTCGATACAAACTGAATACGCAAAACATCAACAAAATTTAGCGCGTTTTAAAGTTGATATCGCTTTTGTTTATAACTTCCACATTTATTCGAATTGTGCCACGAAACTTTACAGACCATCGCCGGGAGGCATTTTCTACTGAAGTACCAAGTTTCAGAAGTGCAGCTCTTGTACTGCCGGAGATATGTCGATACAAACTGAATACGCAAAACATCAACAAAATTTAGCGCGTTTTAAAGTTGATATCGCTTTTGTTTATAACTTCCACATTTATTCGAATTGTGCCACGAACTTTTGCAGACCATCGCGGAGAGGCATTTTCTACTGAAGTACCAAGTTTCAGAAGTGCAGCTCTTGTACTGCCGGAGATATGTCGATACAAACTGAATACGCAAAACATCAACAAAATTTAGCGCGTTTTAAAGTTGATATCGCTTTTGTTTATAACTTCCACATTTATTCTGATTGTGCCACGAAACTTTACAGTCCATCGCGGAGAGGCATTTTCTACTGAAGTACCAAGTTTGAGAAGTGCAGCTCTTGTACTGCCGGAGATATGTCGATACAAACTGAATACGCAAAACATCTACAAAATTTAGCGCGTTTTAAAGTTAGTATCGCTTTTGTTTATAACTTCCACATTTATTCAAATTGTGCTACGACACTTTGTAGACATTCGCGGAGACACATTTTCTACTGAAGTACCAAGTTTGAGAAGTGCAGCTCTTGTACTACCGGAGATATGTCGATACAAACTAAATACGCAAAACATCTACAAAATTTAACGCGTTTAAAAGTTGATAGCGCTTTTGTTTATAACTTGCAGATTTATTCGAATTGTGCCACGACACTTTGCAGACCATCGCATAGAGGCATTTTCTACTGAAGTACCAAGTTTCAGAAGTGCAGCTCTTGTACTACCGGAGATATGTCGATACAAACTGAATACGCAAAACACTTACAAAATTTAGCGCGTTTAAAAGTTGATAGCGATTTTGTTTATAACTTTCAGATTTATTCGAATTGTGCCACGAAACTTTGCAGACCATCGCGGAGAGGCATTTTCTACTGAAGTACCAAGTTTCAGAAGTGCAGCTTTTGTACTGCCGGAGATATGTCGATACAAACTGAATACGCAAAACATCAACAAAATTTAGCGCGTTTTAAAGTTGATATCGCTTTTGTTTATAACTTCCACATTTATTCGAATTGTGCCACGACACTTTGCAGACCATCGCGGGGAGGCATTTTCAACTGAAGTACGAAGTTCGAGAAGTGCAGCTCTTGTACTACCGGAGATATGTCGATACAAACTGAATACGCAAAACATCAACAAAATTAAGCGCGTTTTAAAGTTGATATCGCTTTTGTTTATAACTTGCACATTTATTCGAATTGTGAAACGAAACTTTGTAGACAGTCGCGGAGACACATTTTCTACTGAAGTACTAAGTTTCAGAAGTGCAGATCTGGTACTACCGGAGATGTGTCAAGTTTGTACCAAGTTTCAAAAGTGCAGCTCTTGTACTACCGGAGATGTGTCGCTACAAACTAAATACGCAAAACATCTACAAAATTTAGTGCGTTTTAAAGTTGATATCGCTTTTGTTTATAACTTCCACATTTATTCGAATTTTGAAACGAAACTTTGTAGACAGTCGCGGAGACACATTTTCTACTGAAGTACCAAGTTTCAGAAGTGCAGCTCTTGTACTGCCGGAGATATGTCGATACAAACTGAATACGCAAAACATCAACAAAATTTAGCGCGTTTTAAAGTTGATATCGCTTTTGTTTATAACTTCCACATTTATTCGAATTGTGCCACGAAACTTTGCAGACCATCGCGGAGAGGCATTTTCTACTGAAGTACCAAGTTTCAGAAGTGCAGCTCTTGTACTGCCAGAGATATGTCGATACAAACTGAATACGCAAAACATCAACAAAATTTAGCGCGTTTTAAAGTTGATATCGCTTTTGTTTATAACTTCCACATTTATTCTGATTGTGCCACGAAACTTTACAGTCCATCGCCGGGAGGCATTTTCTACTGAAGTTCCAAGTTTGAGAAGTGCAGCTCTTGTACTGCCGGAGATATGTCGATACAAACTGAATACGCAAAACATCTACAAAATTTAGCGCGTTTTAAAGTTGATATCGCTTTTGTTTATAACTTCCACATTTATTCGAATTGTGAAACGAAACTTTGCAGACCATCGCGGAGAGGCATTTTCTACTGAAGTACCAAGTTTGAGAAGTGCAGCTCTTGTACTGCCGGAGATATGTCGATACAAACTGAATACGCAAAACATCAACAAAATTTAGCGCGTTTTAAAGTTGATATCGCTTTTGTTTATAACTTCCACATTTATTCGAATTGTGCCACGAAACTTTACAGACCATCGCCGGGAGGCATTTTCTACTGAAGTACCAAGTTTGAGAAGTGCAGCTCTTGTACTGCCGGAGATATGTCGATACAAACTGAATACGCAAAACATCTACAAAATTTAGCGCGTTTTAAAGTTGATATCGCTTTTGTTTATAACTTCCACATTTATTCGAATTGTGAAACGAAACTTTGTAGACAGTCGCGGAGACACATTTACTACTGAAGTACCAAGTTTCAGAAGTGCAGCTCTTGTACTACCGGAGATATGTCGATACAAACTGAATACGCAAAACATCTACAAAATTTAACGCGTTTAAAAGTTGATAGCGCTTTTGTTTATAACTTTACGTTTATTCGAATTGTGCCACGACACTTTGTAGACCACTGCATAGAGGCATTTTCTACTGAAGTACCAAGTTTCAGAAGTGCAGCTCTTGTACTACCGGAGATATGTCGATATAAACTGAATACGCAAAACACTTACAAAATTTAGCGCGTTTCAAAGTTGATAGCGATTTTGTTTATAACTTTCAGATTTATTCGAATTGTGCCACGAAACTTTGCAGACCATCGCGGAGAGGCATTTTCTACTGAAGTACCAAGTTTCAGAAGTGCAGCTCTTGTACTGCCGGAGATATGTCGATACAAACTGAATACGCAAAACATCAACAAAATTTAGCGCGTTTTAAAGTTGATATCGCTTTTGTTTATAACTTCCACATTTATTCTGATTGTGCCACAAAACTTTACAGTCCATCGCCGGGAGGCATTTTCTACTGAAGTACCAAGTTTGAGAAGTGCAGCTCTTGTACTGCCGGAGATATGTCGATACAAACTGAATACGCAAAACATCTACAAAATTTAGCGCGTTTTAAAGTTGATATCGCTTTTGTTTATAACTTCCACATTTATTCAAATTGTGCTACGAAACTTTGTAGACAGTCGCGGAGACACATTTTCTACTGAAGTACCAAGTTTCAGAAGTGCAGCTCTTGTACTACCGGAGATATGTCGATACAAACTGAATACGCAAAACATCTACAAAATTTAGCGCGTTTAAAAGTTGATAGCGCTTTTGTTTATAACTTTCAGATTTATTCGAATTGTGCCACAAAACTTTGCAGACCATCGCGGAGAGGCATTTTCTACTAAAGTACCAAGTTTCAGAAGTGCAGCTCTTGTACTGCCGGAGATATGTCGATACAAACTGAATACGCAAAACATCAACAAAATTTAGCGCGTTTTAAAGTTGATATCGCTTTTGTTTATAACCTCCACATTTATTCGAATTGTGCCACGAAACTTTGCAGACCATCGCGGAGAGGCATTTTCTACTGAAGTACCAAGTTTCAGAAGTGCAGCTCTTGTACTACCGGAGATATGTCGATACAAACTGAATACGCAAAACACTTACAAAATTTAGCGCGTTTCAAAGTTGATAGCGATTTTGTTTATAACTTTCAGATTTATTCGAATTGTGCCACGAAACTTTGCAGACCATCGCGGAGAGGCATTTTCTACTGAAGTACCAAGTTTCAGAAGTGCAGCTCTTGTACTGCCGGAGATATGTCGATACAAACTGAATACGCAAAACATCAACAAAATTTAGCGCGTTTTAAAGTTGATATCGCTTTTGTTTATAACTTCCACATTTATTCGAATTGTGCCACGAAACTTTACAGACCATCGCGGGGAGGCATTTTCAACTGAAGTACGAAGTTCGAGAAGTGCAGCTCTTGTACTACCGGAGATATGTCGATACAAACTGAATACGCAAAACATCAACAAAATTTAGCGCGTTTAAAAGTTGATATCGCTTTTGTTTATAACTTGCACATTTATTCGAATTGGTAAACGAAACTTTGTAGACAGTCGCGGAGACACATTTTCTACTGAAGTACCAAGTTTCAGAAGTGCAGCTCTTGTACTGCCGGAGATATGTCGATACAAACTGAATACGCAAAACATCAACAAAATTTAGCGCGTTTTAAAGTTGATATCGCTTTTGTTTATAACTTCCACATTTATTCTAATTGTGCTGCGAAACTTTGCAGACCGTCGCGGAGAGGCATTTTCTACTGAAGTACCAAGTTTCAAAAGTGCAGCTCTTGTACTGCCGGAGATGTGTCGATACAAACTAAATACGCAAAACATCAACAAAATTTAGCGCGTTTTAAAGTTGATATCGCTTTTGTTTATAACTTCCACATTTATTCGAATTGTGCCACGAAACTTTACAGAACATCGCGGGGAGGCATTTTCAACTGAAGTACGAAGTTCGAGAAGTGCAGCTCTTGTACTACCGGAGATATGTCGATACAAACTGAATACGCAAAACATCTACAAAATTTAGCGCGTTTAAAAGTTGATAGCGCTTTTGTTTATAACTTTCAGATTTATTCGAATTGTGCCACGACACTTTGCAGACCATCGCATAGAGGCATTTTCTACTGAAGTACCAAGTTTCAGAAGTGCAGCTCTTGTACTGCCGGTGATATGTCGATACAAACTGAATACGCAAAACATCAACAAAATTTAGCGCGTTTTAAAGTTGATATCGCTTTTGTTTATAACTTCCACATTTATTCGAATTGTGCCACGACACTTTGCAGACCATCGCATAGAGGCATTTTCTACTGAAGTACCAAGTTTCAGAAGTGCAGCTCTTGTACTACCGGAGATATGTCGATACAAACTGAATACGCAAAACACTTACAAAATTTAGCGCGTTTCAAAGTTTATAGCGAGTTTGTTTATAACTTTCAGATTTATTCGAATTGTGCCACGAAACTTTGCAGACCATCGCGGAGAGGCATTTTCTACGTAAGTACCAGGTTTCAGAAGTGCAGCTCTTGTACTGCCGGAGATATGTCGATACAAACTGAATACGCAAAACATCAACAAAATTTAGCGCGTTTTAAAGTTGATATCGCTTTTGTTTATAACTTCCACATTTATTCGAATTGTGCCACGTAACTTTACAGACCATCGCGGGGAGGCATTTTCAACTGAAGTACGAAGTTCGAGAAGTGCAGCTCTTGTACTACCGGAGATATGTCGATACAAACTGAATACGAAAAACATCAACAAAATTTAGCGCGTTTTAAAGTTGATATCGCTTTTGTTTATAACTTGCACATTTATTCGAATTGTGATACGAAACTTTGTAGACAGTCGCGGAGACACATTTTCTACTGAAGTACCAAGTTTCAGAAGTGCAGATCTGGTACTACCGGAGATGTGTCGATACAAACTGAATACGCAAAACATCTACAAAATTTAGTGCGTTTTAAAGTTGAAAGCGCTTTTGTTTATAACTTCCACATTTATTCTAATTGTGCTGCGAAACTTTGCAGACCGTCGCGGAGAGGCATTTTCTACTGAAGTACCAAGTTACAAAAGTGCAGCTCTTGTACTACCGGAGATGTGTCGATACAAACTAAATACGCAAAACATCTACAAAATTTAGTGCGTTTTAAAGTTGATATCGCTTTTGTTTATAACTTCCACATTTATTCGAATTTTGAAACGAAACTTTGTAGACAGTCGCGGAGACACATTTTCTACTGAAGTACCAAGTTTCAGAAGTGCAGCTCTTGTACTACCAGAGATGTGTCGATACAAACTTAATACGCAAAACATCTACAAAATTTAGTGCGTTTTAAAGTTGATATCGCTTTTGTTTATAACTTCCACATTTATTCGAATTGTGAAACGAAACTTTGTAGACAGTCGCGGAGACACATTTTCTACTGAAGTACCAAGTTTCAGAAGTGCAGCTCTTGTACTACCGGAGATATGTCGATACAAACTGAATACGCAAAACATCAACAAAATTTAGCGCGTTTTAAAGTTGATATCGCTTTTGTTTATAACTTCCACATTTATTCGAATTGTGACACGAAACTTTACAGACCATCGCCGGGAGGCATTTTCTACTGAAGTACCAAGTTTGAGAAGTGCAGCTCTTGTACTGCCGGAGATATGTCGATACAAACTGAATACGCAAAACATCAACAAAATTTAGCGCGTTTTAAAGTTGATATCGCTTTTGTTTATAACTTCCACATTTATTCGAATTGTGCCACGAAACTTTACAGACCATCGCCGGAAGGCATTTTCTACTGAAGTACCAAGTTTGAGAAGTGCAGCTCTTGTACTGCCGGAGATATGTCGATACAAACTGAATACGCAAAACATCTACAAAATTTAGCGCGTTTTAAAGTTGATATCGCTTTTGTTTATAACTTCCACATTTATTCGAATTGTGAAACGAAACTTTGTAGACAGTCGCGGAGACACATTTTCTACTGAAGTACCAAGTTTCAGAAGTGCAGCTCTTGTACTACTGGAGATATGTCGATACAAACTGAATACGCAAAACATCTACAAAATTTAACGCGTTTAAAAGTTGATAGCGCTTTTGTTTATAACTTCCACATTTATTCGAATTGTGCCACGACACTTTGCAGACCATCGCATAGAGGCATTTTCTACTGAAGTACCAAGTTTCAGAAGTGCAGCTCTTGTACTACCGGAGATATGTCGATACAAACTGAATACGCAAAACACTTACAAAATTTAGCGCGTTTCAAAGTTTATAGCGATTTTGTTTATAACTTTCAGATTTATTCGAATTGTGCCACGAAACTGTGCAGACCATCGCGGAGAGGCATTTTCTACTGAAGTACCAAGTTTCAGAAGTGCAGCTCTTGTACTGCCGGAGATATGTCGATACAAACTGAATACGCAAAACATTAACAAAATTTAGCGCGTTTTAAAGTTGATATCGCTTTTGTTTATAACTTCCACATTTATTCGAATTGTGCCACGAAACTTTACAGACCATCGCGGGGAGGCATTTTCAACTGAAGTACGAAGTTCGAGAAGTGCAGCTCTTGTACTACCGGAGATATGTCGATACAAACTGAATACGCAAAACATCAACAAAATTTAGCGCGTTTTAAAGTTGATATCGCTTTTGTTTATAACTTGCACATTTATTCGAATTGTGATACGAAACTTTGTAGACAGTCGCGGAGACACATTTTCTACTGAAGTACCAAGTTTCAGAAGTGCAGATCTGGTACTACCGGAGATGTGTCGATACAAACTGAATACGCAAAACATCTACAAAATTTAGTGCGTTTTAAAGTTGAAAGCGCTTTTGTTTATAACTTCCACATTTATTCTAATTGTGCTGCGAAACTTTGCAGACCGTCGCGGAGAGGCATTTTCTACTGAAGTACCAAGTTTCAAAAGTGCAGCTCTTGTACTACCGGAGATGTGTCGATACAAACTAAATACGCAAAACATCTACAAAATTTAGCGCGTTTTAAAGTTGATAGCGCTTTTGTTTATAACTTTACGTTTATTCGAATTGTGCCACGACACTTTGTAGACCACTGCATAGAGGCATTTTCTACTGAAGTACCAAGTTTCAGAAGTGCAGCTCTTGTACTACCGGAGATATGTCGATATAAACTGAATACGCAAAACACTTACAAAATTTAGCGCGTTTCAAAGTTGATAGCGATTTTGTTTATAACTTCCACATTTATTCTGATTGTGCCACGAAACTTTACAGTCCATCGCCGGGAGGCATTTTCTACTGAAGTACCAAGTTTGAGAAGTGCAGCTCTTGTACTGCCGGAGATATGTCGATACAAACTGAATACGCAAAACATCTACAAAATTTAGCGCGTTTTAAAGTTGATATCGCTTTTGTTTATAACTTCCACATTTATTCGAATTGTGAAACGAAACTTTGTAGACAGTCGCGGAGACACATTTTCTACTGAAGTACCAAGTTTCAGAAGTGCAGCTCTTGTACTACTCGAGATATGTCGATACAAACTGAATACGCAAAACATCTACAAAATTTAACGCGTTTAAAAGTTGATAGCGCTTTTGTTTATAACTTCCACATTTATTCGAATTGTGCCACGACACTTTGCAGACCATCGCATAGAGGCATTTTCTACTGAAGTACCAAGTTTCAGAAGTGCAGCTCTTGTACTACCGGAGATATGTCGATACAAACTGAATACGCAAAACACTTACAAAATTTAGCGCGTTTCAAAGTTTATAGCGATTTTGTTTATAACTTTCAGATTTATTCGAATTGTGCCACGAAACTTTGCAGACCATCGCGGAGAGGCATTTTCTACTGAAGTACCAAGTTTCAGAAGTGCAGCTCTTGTACTGCCGGAGATATGTCGATACAAACTGAATACGCAAAACATCAACAAAATTTAGCGCGTTTTAAAGTTGATATCGCTTTTGTTTATAACTTCCACATTTATTCGAATTGTGCCACGAAACTTTACAGACACTCGCGGGGAGGCATTTTCAACTGAAGTACCAAGTTTCAGAAGTGCAGATCTGGTACTACCGGAGATGTGTCGATACAAACTGAATACGCAAAACATCTACAAAATTTAGTGCGTTTTAAAGTTGATATCGCTTTTGTTTATAACTTCCACATTTATTCGAATTTTGAAACGAAACTTTGTAGACAGTCGCGGATACACATTTTCTACTGAAGTACCAAGTTTCAGAAGTGCAGCTCTTGTACTACCAGAGATGTGTCGATACAAACTTAATACGCAAAACATCTACAAAATTTAGTGCGTTTTAAAGTTGATATCGCTTTTGTTTATAACTTCCACATTTATTCGAATTGTGAAACGAACCTTTGTAGACAGTCGCGCAGACACATTTTCTACTGAAGTACAAAGTTTCAGAAGTGCAGCTCTTGTACTACCGGAGATATGTCGATACAAACTGAATACGCAAAACATCTACAAAATTTAGCGCGTTTAAAAGTTGATAGCGCTTTTGTTTATAACTTTCAGATTTATTCGAATTGTGCCACGACACTTTGCAGACCATCGCATAGAGGCATTTTCTACTGAAGTACCAAGTTTCAGAAGTGCAGCTCTTGTACTGCCGGAGATATGTCGATACAAACTGAATACGCAAAACATCAACAAAATTTAGCGCGTTTTAAAGTTGATATCGCTTTTGTTTATAACTTCCACATTTATTCGAATTGTACTACGAAACGTTACAGACCATCGCCGGGAGGCATTTTCTACTGAAGTACAAAGTTTGAGAAGTGCAGCTCTTGTACTGCCGGAGATATGTCGATACAAACTGAATACGCAAAACATCTACAAAATTAAGCGCGTTTTAAAGTTGATATCGCTTTTGTTTATAACTTCCACATTTATTCGAATTGTGAAACGAAACTTTGTAGACAGTCGCGGAGACACATTCTCTACTGAAGTACCAAGTTGCAGAAGTGCAGCTTTTGTACTACTGGAGATATGTCGATACAAACTGAATACGCAAAACATCTACAAAATTTAACGCGTTTAAAAGTTGATAGCGCTTTTGTTTATAACTTCCACATTTATTCGAATTGTGCCACGACACTTTGCAGACCATCGCATAGAGGCATTTTCTACTGAAGTACCAAGTTTCAGAAGTGCAGCTCTTGTACTACCGGAGATATGTCGATACAAACTAAATACGCAAAACACTTACAAAATTTAGCACGTTTCAAAGTTTATAGTGATTTTGTTTATAACTTTCAGATTTATTCGAATTGTGCCACGAAACTTTGCAGACCATCGCGGAGAGGCATTTTCTACTGAAGTACCAAGTTTCAGAAGTGCAGCTCTTGTACTGCCGGAGATATGTCGATACAAACTGAATACGCAAAACATCAACAAAATTTAGCGCGTTTTAAAGTTGATATCGCTTTTGTTTATAACTTCCACATTTATTCGAATTGTGCCACGAAACTTTACAGACCATCGCGGGGAGGCATTTTCAACTGAAGTACGAAGTTCGAGAAGTGCAGCTCTTGTACTACCGGAGATATGTCGATACAAACTGAATACGCAAAACATCAACAAAATTTAGCGCGTTTTAAAGTTGATATCGCTTTTGTTTATAACTTGCACATTTATTCGAATTGTGATACGAAACTTTGTAGACAGTCGCGGAGACACATTTTCTACTGAAGTACCAAGTTTCAGAAGTGCAGATCTGGTACTACCGGAGATGTGTCGATACAAACTGAATACGCTAAACATCTACAAAATTTAGTGCGTTTTAAAGTTGAAAGCGCTTTTGTTTATAACTTTCACATTTATTCTAATTGTGCTGCGAAACTTTGCAGACCGTCGCGGAGAGGCATTTTCAACTGAAGTACCAAGTTTCAAAAGTGCAGCTCTTGTACTACCGGAGATGTGTCGATACAAACTAAATACGCAAAACATCTACAAAATTTAGTGCGTTTTAAAGTTGATATCGCTTTTGTTTATAACTTCCACATTTATTCGAATTTTGAAACGAAACTTTGTAGACAGTCGCGGAGACACATTTTCTACTGAAGTACCAAGTTTCAGAAGTGAAGCTCTTGTACTACCAGAGATGTGTCGATACAAACTTAATACGCAAAACATCAACACAATTTAGCGCGTTTTAAAGTTGATATCGCTTTTGTTTATAACTTCCACATTTATTCGAATTGTGAAACGAAACTTTGTAGACAGTCGCGGAGACACATTTTCTACTGAAGTACAAAGTTTCAGAAGTGCAGCTCTTGTACTACCGGAGATATGTCGATACAAACTGAATACGCAAAACATCTACAAAATTTAGCGCGTTTAAAAGTTGATAGCGCTTTTGTTTATAACTTTCAGATTTATTCGAATTGGGCCACGACACGTTGCAGACCATCGCATAGAGGCATTTTCTACTGAAGTACCAAGTTTCAGAAGTGCAGCTCTTGTACTGCCGGAGATATGTCGATACAAACTGAATACGCAAAACATCAACAAAATTTAGCGTGTTTTAAAGTTGATATCGCTTTTGTTTATAACTTCCACATTTATTCGAATTGTACCACGAAACTTTACAGACCATCGCCGGGAGGCATTTTCTACTGAAGTACCAAGTTTGAGAAGTGCAGCTCTTGTACTGCCGGAGATATGTCGATACAAACTTAATACGCAAAACATCTACAAAATTTAGCGCGTTTTAAAGTTGATATCGCTTTTGTTTATAACTTCCACATTTATTCGAATTGTGAAACGAAACTTTGTAGACAGTCGCGGAGACACATTTTCTACTGAAGTACCAAGTTTCAGAAGTGCAGCTCTTGTACTACTGGAGATATGTCGATACAAACTGAATACGCCAAACATCTACAAAATTTAACGCGTTTAAAAGTTGATAGCGCTTTTGTTTATAACTTCCACATTTATTCGAATTGTGCCACGACACTTTGCAGACCATCGCATAGAGGCATTTTCTACTGAAGTACCAAGTTTCAGAAGTGCAGCTCTTGTACTACCGGAGATATGTCGATACAAACTAAATACGCAAAACACTTACAAAATTTAGCACGTTTCAAAGTTTATAGTGATTTTGTTTATAACTTTCAGATTTATTCGAATTGTGCCACGAAACTTTGCAGACCATCGCGGAGAGGCATTTTCTACTGAAGTACCAAGTTTCAGAAGTGCAGCTCTTGTACTGCCGGAGATATGTCGATACAAACTGAATACGCAAAACATCAACAAAATTTAGCGCGTTTTAAAGTTGATATCGCTTTTGTTTATAACTTCCACATTTATTCGAATTGTGCCACGAAACTTTACAGACCATCGCGGGGAGGCATTTTCAACTGAAGTACGAAGTTCGAGAAGTGCAGCTCTTGTACTACCGGAGATATGTCGATACAAACTGAATACGCAAAACATCAACAAAATTTAGCGCGTTTTAAAGTTGATATCGCTTTTGTTTATAACTTGCACATTTATTCGAATTGTGATACGAAACTTTGTAGACAGTCGCGGAGACACATTTTCTACTGAAGTACCAAGTTTCAGAAGTGCAGATCTGGTACTACCGGAGATGTGTCGATACAAACTGAATACGCTAAACATCTACAAAATTTAGTGCGTTTTAAAGTTGAAAGCGCTTTTGTTTATAACTTTCACATTTATTCTAATTGTGCTGCGAAACTTTGCAGACCGTCGCGGAGAGGCATTTTCAACTGAAGTACCAAGTTTCAAAAGTGCAGCTCTTGTACTACCGGAGATGTGTCGATACAAACTAAATACGCAAAACATCTACAAAATTTAGTGCGTTTTAAAGTTGATATCGCTTTTGTTTATAACTTCCACATTTATTCGAATTTTGAAACGAAACTTTGTAGACAGTCGCGGAGACACATTTTCTACTGAAGTACAAAGTTTCCGAAGTGCAGCTCTTATACTACCGGAGATATGTCGATACAAACTGAATACGCAAAACATCTACAAAATTTAGCGCGTTTAAAAGTTGATAGCGCTTTTGTTTATAACTTTCAGATTTATTCGAATTGGGCCACGACACTTTGCAGACCATCGCATAGAGGCATTTTCTACTGAAGTACCAAGTTTCAGAAGTGCAGCTCTTGTACTGCCGGAGATATGTCGATACAAACTGAATACGCAAAACATCAACAAAATTTAGCGTGTTTTAAAGTTGATATCGCTTTTGTTTATAACTTCCACATTTATTCGAATTGTACCACGAAACTTTACAGACCATCGCCGGGAGGCATTTTCTACTGAAGTACCAAGTTTGAGAAGTGCAGCTCTTGTACTGCCGGAGATATGTCGATACAAACTTAATACGCAAAACATCTACAAAATTTAGCGCGTTTTAAAGTTGATATCGCTTTTGTTTATAACTTCCACATTTATTCGAATTGTGAAACGAAACTTTGTAGACAGTCGCGGAGACACATTTTCTACTGAAGTACCAAGTTTCAGAAGTGCAGCTCTTGTACTACTGGAGATATGTCGATACAAACTGAATACGCCAAACATCTACAAAATTTAACGCGTTTAAAAGTTGATAGCGCTTTTGTTTATAACTTCCACATTTATTCGAATTGTGCCACGACACTTTGCAGACCATCGCATAGAGGCATTTTCTACTGAAGTACCAAGTTTCAGAAGTGCAGCTCTTGTACTACCGGAGATATGTCGATACAAACTGAATACGCAAAACACTTACTAAATTTAGCGCGTTTCAAAGTTTATAGCGATTTTGTTTATAACTTTCAGATTTATTCGAATTGTGCCACGAAACTTTGCAGACCATCGCGGAGAGGCATTTTCTACTGAAGTACCAAGTTTCAGAAGTGCAGCTCTTGTACTGCCGGAGATATGTCGATACAAACTGAATACGCAAAACATCAACAAAATTTAGCGCGTTTTAAAGTTGATATCGCTTTTGTTTATAACTTCCACATTTATTCGAATTGTGCCACGAAACTTTACAGACCATCGCGGGGAGGCATTTTCAACTGAAGTACGAAGTTCGAGAAGTGCAGCTCTTGTACTACCGGAGATATGTCGATACAAACTGAATACGCAAAACATCAACAAAATTTAGCGCGTTTTAAAGTTGATATCGCTTTTGTTTATAACTTGCACATTTATTCGAATTGTGATACGAAACTTTGTAGACAGTCGCGGAGACACATTTTCTACTGAAGTACCAAGTTTCAGAAGTGCAGATCTGGTACTACCGGAGATGTGTCGATACAAACTGAATACGCTAAACATCTACAAAATTTAGTGCGTTTTAAAGTTGAAAGCGCTTTTGTTTATAACTTCCACATTTATTCTAATTGTGCTGCGAAACTTTGCAGACCGTCGCGGAGAGGCATTTTCTACTGAAGTACCAAGTTTCAAAAGTGCAGCTCTTGTACTACCGGAGATGTGTCGATACAAACTAAATACGCAAAACATCTACAAAATTTAGTGCGTTTTTAAGTTGATATCGCTTTTGTTTATAACTTCCACATTTATTCGAATTTTGAAACGAAACTTTGTAGACAGTCGCGGAGACACATTTTCTACTGAAGTACCAAGTTTCAGAAGTGCAGCTCTTGTACTACCAGAGATGTGTCGATACAAACTTAATACGCAAAACATCAACACAATTTAGCGCGTTTTAAAGTTGATATCGCTTTTGTTTATAACTTCTACATTTATTCGAATTGTGAAACGAAACTTTGTAGACAGTCGCGGAGACACATTTTCTACTGAAGTACAAAGTTTCAGAAGTGCAGCTCTTGTACTACCGGAGATATGTCGATACAAACTGAATACGCAAAACATCTACAAAATTTAGCGCGTTTAAAAGTTGATAGCGCTTTTGTTTATAACTTTCAGATTTATTCGAATTGTGCCACGACACTTTGCAGACCATCGCATAGAGGCATTTTCTACTGAAGTACCAAGTTTCAGAAGTGCAGCTCTTGTACTGCCGGAGATATGTCGATACAAACTGAATACGCAAAACATCAACAAAATTTAGCGCGTTTTAAAGTTGATATCGCTTTTGTTTATAACTTCCACATTTATTCGAATTGTACCACGAAACTTTACAGACCATCGCCGGGAGGCATTTTCTACTGAAGTACCAAGTTTGAGAAGTGCAGCTCTTGTACTGCCGGAGATATGTCGATACAAACTGAATACGCAAAACATCTACAAAATTTAGCGCGTTTTAAAGTTGATATCGCTTTTGTTTATAACTTCCACATTTATTCGAATTGTGAAACGAAACTTTGTAGACAGTCGCGGAGACACATTTTCTACTGAAGTACCAAGTTTCAGAAGTGCAGCTCTTGTACTACTGGAGATATGTCGATACAAACTGAATACGCAAAACATCTACAAAATTTAACGCGTTTAAAAGTTGATAGCGCTTTTGTTTATAACTTCCACATTTATTCGAATTGTGCCACGACACTTTGCAGACCATCGCATAGAGGCATTTTCTACTGAAGTACCAAGTTTCAGAAGTGCAGCTCTTGTACTACCGGAGATATGTCGATACAAACTGAATACGCAAAACACTTACAAAATTTAGCGCGTTTCAAAGTTTATAGCGATTTTGTTTATAACTTTCAGATTTATTCGAATTGTGCCACGAAACTTTGCAGACCATCGCGGAGAGGCATTTTCTACTGAAGTACCAAGTTTCAGAAGTGCAGCTCTTGTACTGCCGGAGATATGTCGATACAAACTGAATACGCAAAACATCAACAAAATTTAGCGCGTTTTAAAGTTGATATCGCTTTTGTTTATAACTTCCACATTTATTTGAATTGTACCACGAAACTTTACAGACCATCGCCGGGAGGCATTTTCTACTGAAGTACCAAGTTTGAGAAGTGCAGCTCTTGTACTGCCGGAGATATGTCGATACAAACTGAATACGCAAAACATCTACAAAATTTAGCGCGTTTTAAAGTTGATATCGCTTTTGTTTATAACTTCCACATTTATTCGAATTGTGAAACGAAACTTTGTAGACAGTCGCGGAGACACATTTTCTACTGAAGTACCAAGTTTCAGAAGTGCAGCTCTTGTACTACTGGAGATATGTCGATATAAACTGAATACGCAAAACATCTACAAAATTTAACGCGTTTAAAAGTTGATAGCGCTTTTGTTTATAACTTCCACATTTATTCGAATTGTGCCACGACACTTTGCAGACCATCGCATAGAGGCATTTTCTACTGAAGTACCAAGTTTCAGAAGTGCAGCTCTTGTACTACCGGAGATATGTCGATACAAACTGAATACGCAAAACACTTACAAAATTTAGCGCGTTTCAAAGTTTATAGCGATTTTGTTTATAACTTTCAGATTTATTCGAATTGTGCCACGAAACTTTGCAGACCATCGCGGAGAGGCATTTTCTACTGAAGTACCAAGTTTCAGAAGTGCAGCTCTTGTACTGCCGGAGATATGTCGATACAAACTGAATACGCAAAACATCAAAAAAATTTAGCGCGTTTTAAAGTTGATATCGCTTTTGTTTATAACTTCCACATTTATTCGAATTGTGCCACGAAACTTTACAGACCATCGCGGGGAGGCATTTTCTACTGAAGTACGAAGTTCGAGAAGTGCAGCTATTGTACTACCGGAGATATGTCGATACAAACTGAATACGCAAAACATCAACAAAATTTAGCGCGTTTTTAAGTTGATATCGCTTTTGTTTATAACTTGCACAATTATTCGAATTGTGATACGAAACTTTGTAGACAGTCGCGGAGACACATTTTCTACTGAAGTACCAAGTTTCAGAAGTGCAGATCTGGTACTACCGGAGATGTGTCGATACAAACTGAATACGCAAAACATCTACAAAATTTAGTGCGTTTTAAAGTTGAAAGCGCTTTTGTTTATAACTTCCACATTTATTCTAATTGTGCTGCGAAACTTTGCAGACCGTCGCGGAGAGGCATTTTCTACTGAAGTACCAAGTTTCAAAAGTGCAGCTCTTGTACTACCGGAGATGTGTCGATACAAACTAAATACGCAAAACATCTACAAAATTTAGTGCGTTTTAAAGTTGATATCGCTTTTGTTTATAACTTCCACATTTATTCGAATTTTGAAACGAAACTTTGTAGAAAGTCGCGGAGACACATTTTCTACTGAAGTACCAAGTTTCAGAAGTGCAGCTCTTGTACTACCAGAGATGTGTCGATACAAACTTAATACGCAAAACATCTACAAAATTTAGTGCGTTTTAAAGTTGATATCGCTTTTGTTTATAACTTCCACATTTATTCGAATTGTGAAACGAAACTTTGTAGACAGTCGCGGAGACACATTTTCTACTGAAGTACAAAGTTTCAGAAGTGCAGCTCTTGTACTACCGGAGATATGTCGATACAAACTGAATACGCAAAACATCTACAAAATTTAGCGCGTTTAAAAGTTGATAGCGCTTTTGTTTATAACTTTCAGATTTATTCGAATTGTGCCACGACACTTTGCAGACCATCGCATAGAGGCATTTTCTACTGAAGTACCAAGTTTCAGAAGTGCAGCTCTTGTACTACCGGAGATATGTCAGTACAAACTGAATAAGCAAAACATCTACAAAATTTAGCGCGTTTAAAAGTTGATAGCGCTTTTGTTTATAACTTTCAGATTTATTCGAATTGTGCCACGAAACTTTGCAGACCATCACGGAGAGGCATTTTCTACTGAAGTACCAAGTTTCAGAAGTGCAGCTCTTGTACTGCCGGAGATATGTCGATACAAACTGAATACGCAAAACATCAACAAAATTTAGCGCGTTTTAAAGTTGATATCGCTTTTGTTTATAACTTCCACATTTATTCGAATTGTGCCACGAAACTTTGCAGACAATCGCGGAGACACATTTTCTACTGAAGTACCAAGTTTCAGAAGTGCAGCTCTTGTACTGCCGGAGATATGTCGATACAAACTGAATACGCAAAACATCAACAAAATTTAGCGCGTTTTAAAGTTGATATCGCTTTTGTTTATAACTTCCACATTTATTCGAATTGTGCCACGAAACTTTACAGACCATCGCCGGGAGGCATTTTCTACTGAAGTACCAAGTTTGAGAAGTGCAGCTCTTGTACTGCCGGAGATATGTCGATACCAACTGAATACGCAAAACATCTACAAAATTTAGCGCGTTTTAAAGTTGATATCGCTTTTGTTTATAACTTCCACATTTATTCGAATTGTGAAACGAAACTTTGTAGACAGTCGCGGAGACACATTTTCTACTGAAGTACCAAGTTTCAGAAGTGCAGCTCTTGTACTACCGGAGATATATCGATACAAACTGAATACGCAAAACATCTACAAAATTTAACGCGTTTAAAAGTTAATAGCGCTTTTGTTTATAACTTTCAGGTTTATTCGAATTGTGACACGACACTTTGCAGACCATCGCATAGAGGCATTTTCTACTGAAGTACCAAGTTTCAGAAGTGCAGCTCTTGTACTACCGGAGATATGTCGATACAAACTGAATACGCAAAAAACTTACAAAATTTAGCGCGTTTCAAAGTTGATAGCGATTTTGTTTATAACTTTCAGATTTATTCGAATTGTGCCACGAAACTTTGCAGACCATCGCGGAGAAGCATTTTCTACTGAAGTACCAAGTTTCAGAAGTGCAGCTCTTGTACTGCCGGAGATATGTCGATACAAACTGAATACGCAAAACATCAACAAAATTTAGCGCGTTTTAAAGTTGATATCGCTTTTGTTTATAACTTCCACATTTATTCGAATTGTGCCACGAAACTTTACAGACCATCGCGGGGAGGCATTTTCAACTGAAGTACGAAGATCGAGAAGTGCAGCTCTTGTACTACCGGAGATATGTCGATACAAACTGAATACGCAAAACATCAACAAAATTTAGCGCGTTTTAAAGTTGATATCGCTTTTGTTTATAACTTGCACATTTATTCGAATTGTGAAACGAAACTTTGTAGACAGTCGCGGAGACACATTTTCTACTGAAGTACCAAGTTTCAGAAGTGCAAATCTGGTACTACCGGAGATGTGTCGATACAAACTGAATACGCAAAACATCTACAAAATTTAGTGCGTTTTAAAGTTGAAAACGCTTTTGTTTATAACTTCCACATTTATTCTAATTGTGCTGCGAAACTTTTCAGACCGTCGCGGAGAGGCATTTTCTACTGAAGTACCAAGTTTCAAAAGTGCAGCTCTTGTACTACCGGAGATGTGTCGATACAAACTAAATACGCAAAACATCTACAAAATTTAGTGCGTTTTAAAGTTAATATCGCTTTTGTTTATAACTTCAACATTTATTCGAATTTTGAAACGAAACTTTGTAGACAGTCGCGGAGACACATTTTCTACTGAAGTAACAAGTTTCAGAAGTGCAGCTCTTGTACTGCCGGAGATATGTCGATACAAACTGAATACGCAAAACATCAACAAAATTTAGCGCGTTTTAAAGTTGATATCGCTTTTGTTTATAACTTCCACATTTATTCGAATTGTGCTACGAAACTTTGCAGACCATCGCGGAGAGGCATTTTCCACTGAAGTACCAAGTTTCAGAAGTGCAGCTCTTGTACTGCCGGAGATATGTCGATACAAACTGAATACGCAAAACATCAACAAAATTTAGCGCGTTTTAAAGTTGATATCGCTTTTGTTTATAACTTCCACATTTATTCGAATTGTGCCACGAAACTTTACAGACCATCGCCGGGAGGCATTTTCTACTGAAGTACCAAGTTTGAGAAGTGCAGCTCTTGTACTGCCGGAGATATGTCGATACAAACTGAATACGCAAAACATCTACAAAATTTAGCGCGTTTTAAAGTTGATATCGCTTTTGTTTATAACTTCCACATTTATTCGAATTGTGAAACGAAACTTTGTAGACAGTCGCGGAGACACATTTTCTACTGAAGTACCAAGTTTCAGAAGTGCAGCTCTTGTACTACCGGAGATATGTCGATACAAACTGAATACGCAAAACATCTACAAAATTTAGCGCGTTTTAAAGTTGATAGCGCTTTTGTTTATAACTTTCAGATTTATTCGAATTGTGCCACGAAACTTTGCAGACCATCGCGGAGAGGCATTTTCTACTGAAGTACCAAGTTTCAGAAGTGCAGCTCTTGTACTGCCGGAGATATGTCGATACAAACTGAATACGCAAAACATCAACAAAATTTAGCGCGTTTTAAAGTTGATATCGCTTTTGTTTATAACTTCCACATTTTTTCGAATTGTGCCACGAAACTTTGCAGACACTCGCGGAGAGGCATTTTCTTCTGAAGTACCAAGTTTCAGAAGTGCAGCTCTTGTACTGCCGGAGATATGTCGATACAAACTGAATACGCAAAACATCAACAAAATTTAGCGCGTTTTAAAGTTGATATCGCTTTTGTTTATAACTTCCACATTTATTCGAATTGTGCCACGAAACTTTACAGACAATCACCGGGAGGCATTTTCTACTGAAGTACCAAGTTTAAGAAGTGCAGCTCTTGTACTGCCGGAGATATGTCGATACAAACTAAATACGCAAAACATCTACAAAATTTAGCGCGTTTTAAAGTTGATATCGCTTTTGTTTATAACTTCCACATTTATTCGAATTGTGAAACGAAACTTTGTAGACAGTCGCGGAGACACATTTTCCACTGAAGTACCAAGTTTCAGAAGTGCAGCTCTTGTACTACCGGAGATATGTCGATACAAACTGAATACGCAAAACATCTACAAAATTTAACGCGTTTAAAAGTTGATAGCGCTTTTGTTTATAACTTTCAGATTTATTCGAATTGTGCCACGACACTTTGCAGACCATCGCATAGAAGCATTTTCTACTGAAGTACCAAGTTTCAGAAGTGCAGCTCTTGTACTACCGGAGATATGTCGATACAAACTGAATACGCAAAACACTTACAAAATTTAGCGCGTTTCAAAGTTGATAGCGATTTTGTTTTAACTTTCAGATTTATTCGAATTGTGCCACGAAACTTTGCAGACCATCGCGGAGAGGCATTTTCTACTGAAGTACCAAGTTTCAGAAGTGCAGCTCTTGTACTGCCGGAGATATGTCGATACAAACTGAATACGCAAAACATCAACAAAATTTAGCGCGTTTTAAAGTTAATATCGCTTTTGTTTATAACTTCCACATTTATTCGAATTGTGCCACGAAACTTTACAGACCATCGCGGGGAGGCATTTTCAACTGAAGTACGAAGTTCGAGAAGTGCAGCTCTTGTACTACCGGAGATATGTCGATACAAACTGAATACGCAAAACATCAACAAAATTTAGCGCGTTTTAAAGTTGATATCGCTTTTGTTTATAACTTGCACATTTATTCGAATTGTGAAACGAAACTTTGCAGACAGTCGCGGAGACACATTTTCTACTGAAGTACCAAGTTTCAGAAGTGCCGATCTGGTACTACCGGAGATGTGTCGATACAAACTGAATACGCAAAACATCAACAACATTTAGCGCGTTTTAAAGTTGATATCGCTTTTGTTTATAACTTCCACATTTATTCGAATTGTGCCACGAAACTTTACAGACCATCGCCGGGAGGAATTTTCTACTGAAGTACCAAGTTTGAGAAGTGCAGCTTTTGTACTGCCGGAGATATGTCGATACAAACTGAATACGCAAAACATCTACAAAATTTAGCGCGTTTTAAAGTTGATATCGCTTTTGTTTATAACTTCCACATTTATTCGAATTGTGAAACGAAACTTTGTAGACAGTCGTGGAGACACATTTTCTACTGAAGTACCAAGTTTCAGAAGTGCAGCTCTTGTACTACCGGAGATATGTCGATACAAACTGAATACGCAAAACATCTACAAAATTTAACGCGTTTAAAAGTTGATAGCGCTTTTGTTTATAACTTTCAGATTTATTCGAATTGTGCCACGACACTTTGCAGACCACCGCATAGAGGCATTTTCTACTGAAGTACCAAGTTTCAGAAGTGCAGCTCTTGTACTACCAGAGATATGTCGATACAAACTGAATACGCAAAAAACTTACAAAATTTAGCGCGTTTCAAAGTTGATAGCGATTTTGTTTATAACTTTCAGATTTATTCGAATTGTGCCACGAAACTTTGCAGACCATCGCGGAGAGGCATTTTCTACTGAAGTACCAAGTTTCAGAAGTGCAGCTCTTGTACTGCCGGAGATATGTCGATACAAACTGAATACGCAAAACATCAAAAAAATTTAGCGCGTTTTAAAGTTGATATCGCTTTTGTTTATAACTTCCACATTTATTCGAATTGTGCCACGAAACTTTACAGACCATCGCGGGGAGGCATTTTCAACTGAAGTACGAAGTTCGAGAAGTGCAGCTCTTGTACTACCGGAGATATGTCGATACAAACTGAATACGCAAAACATCAACAAAATTTAGCGCGTTTTAAAGTTGATATCGCTTTTGTTTATAACTTGCACATTTATTCGAATTGTGAAACGAAACTTTGTAGACAGTCGCGGAGACACATTTTCTACTGAAGTACCAAGTTTCAGAAGTGCAGATCTGGTACTACCGGAGATGTGTCGATACAAACTGAATACGCAAAACATCTACAAAATTTAGTGCGTTTTAAAGTTGAAAGCGCTTTTGTTTATAACTTCCACATTTATTCTAATTGTGCTGCGAAACTTTGCAGACCGTCGCGGAGAGGCATTTTCTACTGAAGTACCAAGTTTCAAAAGTGCAGCTCTTGTACAACCGCAGATGTGTCGATACAAACTAAATACGCAAAACATCTACAAAATTTAGTGCGTTTTATAGTTGATATCGCTTTTGTTTATAACTTCCACATTTATTCGAATTTTGAAACGAAACTTTGTAGACAGTCGCGGAGACACATTTTCTACTGAAGTACCAAGTTTCAGAAGTGCAGATCTGGTACTACCGGAGATGTGTCGATACAAACTGAATACGCAAAACATCTACAAAATTTCGCGCGTTTAAAAGTTGATAGCGCTTTTGTTTATAACTTTCAGATTTATTCGAATTGTGCCACGAAACTTTGCAGACCATCGCGGAGAGGCATTTTCTACTGAAGTACCAAGTTTCAGAAGTGCAGCTCTTGTACTGCCGGAGATATGTCGATACAAACTGAATACGCAAAACATCAACAAAATTTAGCGCGTTTTAAAGTTGATATCGCTTTTGTTTATAACTTCCACATTTATTCGAATTGTGCCACGAAACTTTGCAGACCATCGCGGAGACACATTTTCTACTGAAGTACCAAGTTTCAGAAGTGCAGCTCTTGTACTGCCGGAGATATGTCGATACAAACTGAATACGCAAAACATCAACAAAATTTAGCGCGTTTTAAAGTTGATATCGCTTTTGTTTATAACTTCCACATTTATTCGAATTGTGCCACGAAACTTTGCAGACCATCGCCGGGAGGCATTTTCTACTGAAGTACCAAGTTTGAGAAGTGCAGCTCTTGTACTGCCGGAGATATGTCGATACAAACTGAATACGCAAAACATCTACAAAATGTAGCGCGTTTTAAAGTTGATATCGCTTTTGTTTATAACTTCCACATTTATTCGAATTGTGAAACGAAACTTTGTAGACAGTCGCGGAGACACATTTTCTACTGAAGTACCAAGTTTCAGAAGTGCAGCTCTTGTACTACAGGAGATATATCGATACAAACTGAATACGCAAAACATCTACAAAATTTAACGCGTTTAAAAGTTAATAGCGCTTTTGTTTATAACTTTCAGATTTATTCGAATTGTGCCACGACACTTTGCAGACCATCGCATAGAGGCATTTTCTACTGAAGTACCAAGTTTCAGAAGTGCAGCTCTTGTACTACCGGAGATATGTCGATACAAACTGAATACGCAAAACACTTACAAAATTTAGCGCGTTTCAAAGTTGATAGCGATTTTGTTTATAACTTTCAGATTTATTCGAATTGTGCCACGAAACTTTGCAGACCATCGCGGAGAGGCATTTTCTACTGAAGTACCAAGTTTCAGAAGTGCAGCTCTTGTACTGCCGGAGATATGTCGATACAAACTGAATACGCAAAACATCAACAAAATTTAGCGCGTTTTAAAGTTGATATCGCTTTTGTTTATAACTTCCACATTTATTCGAATTGTGCCACGAAACTTTACAGACCATCGCGGGGAGGCATTTTCTAACTGAAGTACGAAGATGGAGAAGTGCAGCTCTTGTACTACTGGAGATATGTCGAAACAAACTGAATACGCAAAACATCAACAAAATTTAGCGCGTTTTAAAGTTGATATCGCTTTTGTTTATAACTTGCACATTTATTCGAATTGTGAAACGAAACTTTGTAGACAGTCGCGGAGACACATTTTCTACTGAAGTACCAAGTTTCAGAAGTGCAGCTCTTGTACTACCGGAGATATGTCGATACAAACTGAATACGCAAAACATCTACAAAATTTAACGCGTTTAAAAGTTGATAGCGCTTTTGTTTATAACTTTCAGATTTATTCGAATTGTGCCACGACACTTTGCAGACCATCGCATAGAGGCATTTTCTACTGAAGTACCAAGTTTCAGAAGTGCAGCTCTTGTACTACCGGAGATATGTCGATACAAACTGAATACGCAAAACACTTACAAAATTTAGCGCGTTTCAAAGTTGATAGCGATTTTGTTTATAACTTTCAGATTTATTCGAATTGTGCCACGAAACTTTGCAGACAATCGCGGAGAGGCATTTTCTACTGAAGTACCAAGTTTCAGAAGTGCAGCTCTTGTACTGCCGGAGATATGTCGATACAAACTGAATACGCAAAACATCAACAAAATTTAGCGCGTTTTAAAGTTAATATCGCTTTTGTTTATAACTTCCACATTTATTCGAATTGTGCCACGAAACTTTACAGACCATCGCGGGGAGGCATTTTCAACTGAAGTACGAAGTTCGAGAAGTGCAGCTCTTGTACTACCGGAGATATGTCGATACAAACTGAATACGCAAAACATCAACAAAATTTAGCGCGTTTTAAAGTTGATATCGCTTTTGTTTATAACTTGCACATTTATTCGAATTGTGAAACGAAACTTTGCAGACAGTCGCGGAAACACATTTTCTACTGAAGTACCAAGTTTCAGAAGTGCAAATCTGGTACTACCGGAGATGTGTCGATACCCACTGAATACGCAAAACATCAACAACATTTAGCGCGTTTTAAAGTTGATATCGCTTTTGTTTATAACTTCCACATTTATTCGAATTGTGCCACGAAACTTTACAGACCATCGCCGGTAGGCATTTTCTACTGAAGTACCAAGTTTGAGAAGTGCAGCTCTTGTACTGCCGGAGATATGTCGATACAAACTGAATACGCAAAACATCTACAAAATTTAGCGCGTTTTAAAGTTGATATCGCTTTTGTTTATAACTTCCACATTTATTCGAATTGTGAAACGAAACTTTGTAGACAGTCGCGGAGACACATTTTCTACTGAAGTACCAAGTTTCAGAAGTGCAGCTCTTGTACTACCGGAGATATGTCGATACAAACTGAATACGCAAAACATCTACAAAATTTAAGTCGTTTAAAAGTTGATAGCGCTTTTGTTTATAACTTTCAGATTTATTCGAATTGTGCCACGACACTTTGCAGACCATCGCATAGAGGCATTTTCTACTGAAGTACCAAGTTTCAGAAGTGCAGCTCTTGTACTACCGGAGATATGTCGATACAAACTGAATACGCAAAAAACTTACAAAATTTAGCGCGTTTCAAAGTTGATAGCGATTTTGTTTATAACTTTCAGATTTATTCGAATTGTGCCACGAAACTTTGCAGACCATCGCGGAGAGGCATTTTCTACTGAAGTACCAAGTTTCAGAAGTGCAGCTCTTGTACTGGCGGAGATATGTCGATACAAACTGAATACGCAAAACATCTACAAAATTTAGCGCGTTTTAAAGTTGATATCGCTTTTGTTTATAACTTCCACATTTATTCGAATTGTGCCACGAAACTTTACAGACCATCGCGGGGAGGCATTTTCAACTGAAGTACGAAGTTCGAGAAGTGCAGCTCTTGTACTACCGGAGATATGTCGATACAAACTGAATACGCAAAACATCAACAAAATTTAGCGCGTTTTAAAGTTGATATCGCTTTTGTTTATAACTTGCACATTTATTCGAATTGTGAAACGAAACTTTGTAGACAGTCGCGGAGACACATTTTCTACTGAAGTACCAAGTTTCAGAAGTGCAGATCTGGTACTACCGGAGATGTGTCGATACAAACTGAATACGCAAAACATCTACAAAATTTAGTGCGTTTTAAAGTTGAAAGCGCTTTTGTTTATAACTTCCACATTTATTCTAATTGTGCTGCGAAACTTTGCAGACCGTTGCGGAGAGGCATTTTCTACTGAAGTACCAAGTTTCTAAAAGTGCAGCTCTTGTACTACCGGAGATGTGTCGATACAAACTAAATACGCAAAACATCTACAAAATTTAGTGCGTTTTAAAGTTGATATCGCTTTTGTTTATAACTTCCACATTTATTCGAATTTTGAAACGAAACTTTGTAGACAGTCGCGGAGACACATTTTCTACTGAAGTACCAAGTTTCAGAAGTGCAGATCTGGTACTACCGGAGATGTGTCGATACAAACTGAATACGCAAAACATCTACAAAATTTAGCGCGTTTAAAAGTTGATAGCGCTTTTGTTTATAACTTTCAGATTTATTCGAATTGTGCCACGAAACTTTGCAGACCATCGCGGAGAGGCATTTTCTACTGAAGTACCAAGTTTCAGAAGTGCAGCTCTTGTACTGCCGGAGATATGTCGATACAAACTGAATACGCAAAACATCAACAAAATTTAGCGCGTTTTAAAGTTGATATCGCTTTTGTTTATAACTTCCACATTTATTCGAATTGTGCCACGAAACTTTGCAGACCATCGCGGAGACACATTTTCTACTGAAGTACCAAGTTTCAGAAGTGCAGCTCTTGTACTGCCGGAGATATGTCGATACAAACTGAATACGCAAAACATCAACAAAATTTAGCGCGTTTTAAAGTTGATATCGCTTTTGTTTATAACTTCCACATTTATTCGAATTGTGCCACTAAACTTTACAGACCATCGCCGGGAGGCATTTTCTACTGAAGTACTAAGTTTGAGAAGTGCAGCTCTTGTACTGCCGGAGATATGTCGATACAAACTGAATACGCAAAACATCTACAAAATTTAGCGCGTTTTAAAGTTGATATCGCTTTTGTTTATAACTTCCACATTTATTCGAATTGTGAAACGAAACTTTGTAGACAGTCGCGGAGACACATTTTCTACTGAAGTACCAAGTTTCAGAAGTGCAGCTCTTGTACTACCGGAGATATATCGATACAAACTGAATACGCAAAACATCTACAAAATTTAACGCGGTTAAAAGTTAATAGCGCTTTTGTTTATAACTTTCAGATTTATTCGAATTGTGCCACGACACTTTGCAGACCATCGCATAGAGGCATTTTCTACTGAAGTACCAAGTTTCAGAAGTGCAGCTCTTGTACTACCGGAGATATGTCGATACAAACTGAATACGCAAAACACTTACAAAATTTAGCGCGTTTCAAAGTTGATAGCGATTTTGTTTATAACTTTCAGATTTATTCGAATTGTGCCACGAAACTTTGCAGACCATCGCGGAGAGGCATTTTCTACTGAAGTACCAAGTTTCAGAAGTGCAGCTCTTGTACTGCCGGAGATATGTCGATACAAACTGAATACGCAAAACATCAACAAAATTTAGCGCGTTTTAAAGTTGATATCGCTTTTGTTTATAACTTCCACATTTATTCGAATTGTGCCACGAAACTTTACAGACCATCGCGGAGAGGCATTTTCTACTGAAGTACCAAGTTTGAGAAGTGCAGCTCTTGTACTGCCGGAGATATGTCGATACAAACTGAATACGCAAAACATCTACAAAATTTAGCGCGTTTTAAAGTTGATATCGCTTTTGTTTATAACTTCCACATTTATTCGAATTGTGAAACGAAACTTTGTAGACAGTCGCGGAGACACATTTTCTACTGAAGTACCAAGTTTCAGAAGTGCAGCTCTTGTACTACCGGAGATATGTCGATACAAACTTAATACGCAAAACATCTACAAAATTTAGCGCGTTTAAAAGTTGATAGCGCTTTTGTTTATAACTTTCAGATTTATTCGAATTGTGCCACGAAACTTTGCAGACCATCGCGGAGAGGCATTTTCTACTGAAGTACCAAGTTTCAGAAGTGCAGCTCTTGTACTGCCGGAGATATGTCGATACAAACTGAATACGCAAAACATCAACAAAATTTAGCGCGTTTTAAAGTTGATATCGCTTTTGTTTATAACTTCCACATTTATTCGACCTGTGCCACGAAACATTACAGACCATCACCGGGAGGCATTTTCTACTGAAGTACCAAGTTTCAGAAGTGCAGCTCTTGTACTGCCGGAGATATGTCGATACAAACTGAATACGCAAAACATCTACAAAATTTAGCGCGTTTTAAAGTTGATATCGCTTTTGTTTATAACTTCCACATTTATTCGAATTGTGAAACGAAACTTTGTAGACAGTCGCGGAGACACATTTTCTACTGAAGTACCAAGTTTCAGAAGTGCAGCTCTTGTACTACCGGAGATATATCGATACAAACTGACTACGCAAAAAATCTACAAAATTTAACGCGTTTAAAAGTTAATAGCGCTTTTGTTTATAACTTTCAGATTTATTCGAATTGTGCCACGACACTTTGCAGACCATCGCATAGAGGCATTTTCTACTGAAGTACCAAGTTTCAGAAGTGCAGCTCTTGTACTACCGGAGATATGTCGATACAAACTGAATACGCAAAACACTTACAAAATTTAGCGCGTTTCAAAGTTGATAGCGATTTTGTTTATAACTTTCAGATTTATTCGAATTGTGCCACGAAACTTTGCAGACCATCGCGGAGAGGCATTTTCTACTGAAGTACCAAGTTTCAGAAGTGCAGCTCTTGTACTGCCGGAGATATGTCGATACAAACTGAATACGCAAAACATCAACAAAATTTAGCGCGTTTTAAAGTTGATATCGCTTTTGTTTATAACTTCCACATTTATTCGAATTGTGCCACGAAACTTTACAGACCATCGCGGAGAGGCATTTTCTACTGAAGTACCAAGTTTGAGAAGTGCAGCTCTTGTACTGCCGGAGATATGTCGATACAAACTGAATACGCAAAACATCTACAAAATTTAGCGCGTTTTAAAGTTGATATCGCTTTTGTTTATAACTTCCACATTTATTCGAATTGTGAAACGAAACTTTGTAGACAGTCGCGGAGACACATTTTCTACTGAAGTACCAAGTTTCAGAAGTGCAGCTCTTGTACTACCGGAGATATGTCGATACAAACTGAATACGCAAAACATCTACAAAATTTAGCGCGTTTAAAAGTTGATAGCGCTTTTGTTTATAACTTTCAGATTTATTCGAATTGTGCCACGAAACTTTGCAGACCATCGCGGAGAGGCATTTTCTACTGAAGTACCTAGTTTCAGAAGTGCAGCTCTTGTACTGCCGGAGATATGTCGATACAAACTGAATACGCAAAACATCAACAAAATTTAGCGCGTTTTAAAGTTGATATCGCTTTTGTTTATAACTTCCACATTTATTCGACCTGTGCCACGAAACTTTACAGACCATCACCGGGAGGCATTTTCTACTGAAGTACCAAGTTTGAGAAGTGCAGCTCTTGTACTGCCGGAGATATGTCGATACAAACTAAATACGCAAAACATCTACAAAATTTAGCGCGTTTTAAAGTTGATATCGCTTTTGTTTATAACTTCCACATTTATTCGAATTGTGAAACGAAACTTTGTAGACAGTCGCGGAGACACATTTTCTACTGAAGTACCAAGTATCAGAAGTGCAGCTCTTGTACTACCGGAGATATGTCGATACAAACTGAATACGCAAAAAATCTACAAAATTTAACCGGTTTAAAAGTTGATAGCGCTTTTGTTTATAACTTTCAGATTTAATCGAATTGTGCCACGACACTTAGCAGACCATCGCATAGAGGCATTTTCTACTGAAGTACCAAGTTTCAGAAGTGCAGCTCTTGTACTACCGGAGATATGTCGATACAAACTGAATACGCAAAACACTTACAAAATTTAGCGCGTTTCAAAGTTGATAGCGATTTTGTTTATAACTTTCAGATTTATTCGAATTGTGCCACGAAACTTTGCAGACCATCGCGGAGAGGCATTTTCTACTGAAGTACCAAGTTTCAGAAGTGCAGCTCTTGTACTGCCGGAGATATGTCGATACAAACTGAATACGCAAAACATCAACAAAATTTAGCGCGTTTTAAAGTTGATATCGCTTTTGTTTATAACTTCCACATTTATTCGAATTGTGCCACGAAACTTTACAGACCATCGCGGGGAGGCATTTTCAACTAAAGTACGAAGTTCGAGAAGTGCAGCTCTTGTACTACCGGAGATATGTCGATACAAACTGAATACGCAAAAAATCAACAAAATTTAGCGCGTTTTAAAGTTGATATCGCTTTTGTTTATAACTTCCACATTTATTCGAATTGGGAAACGAAACTTTGTAGACAGTCGCGGAGACACATTTTCTACTGAAGTACCAAGTTTCAGAAGTGCAGCTCTTGTACTACCGGAGATATGTCGATACAAACTGAATACGCAAAACATCTACAAAATTTAACGCGTTTAAAAGTTGATAGCGCTTTTGTTTATAACTTTCAGATTTATTCGAATTGTGCCACGACACTTTGCAGACCATCGCATAGAGGCATTTTCTACTGAAGTACCAAGTTTCAGAAGTGCAGCTCTTGTACTACCGGAGATATGTCGATACAAACTGAATACGCAAAAAACTTACAAAATTTAGCGCGTTTCAAAGTTGATAGCGATTTTGTTTATAACTTTCAGATTTATTCGAATTGTGCCACGAAACTTTGCAGACCATCGCGGAGAGGCATTTTCTACTGAAGTACCAAGTTTCAGAAGTGCAGCTCTTGTACTGCCGGAGATATGTCGATACAAACTGAATACGCAAAACATCAACAAAATTTAGCGCGTTTTAAAGTTGATATCGCTTTTGTTTATAACTTCCACATTTATTCGAATTGTGCCACGAAACTTTACAGACCATCGCGGGGAGGCATTTACAACTGAAGTACGAAGTTCGAGAAGTGCAGCTCTTGTACTACCGGAGATATGTCGATACAAACTGAATACGCAAAACATCAACAATATTTAGCGCGTTTTAAAGTTGATATTGCTTATGTTTATAACTTGCACATTTATTCGAATTGTGAAACGAAACTTTGTAGACAGTCGCGAAGACACATTTTCTACTGAAGTACCAAGTTTCAGAAGTGCAGATATGGTACTACCGGAGATGTGTCGATACAAACTGAATACGCAAAACATCTACAAAATTTAGTGCGTTTTAAAGTTGAAAGCGCTTTTGTTTATAACTTCCACATTTATTCTAATTGTGCTGCGAAACTTTGCAGACCGTCGCGGAGAGGCATTTTCTACTGAAGTACCAAGTTTCAAAAGTGCAGCTCTTGTACTACCGGAGATGTGTCGATACAAACTAAATACGCAAAACATCTACAAAATTTAGTGCGTTTTAAAGTTGATATCGCTTTTGTTTATAACTTCCACATTTATTCGAATTTTGAAACGAAACTTTGTAGACAGTCGCGGAGACACATTTTCTACTGAAGTACCAAGTTTCAGAAGTGCAGCTCTTGTACTGCCGGAGATATGTCGATACAAACTGAATACGCAAAACATCAACAAAATTTAGCGCGTTTTAAAGTTGATATCGCTTTTGTTTATAACTTCCACATTTATTCGAATTGTGCCACGAAACTTTCCAGACCATCGCGGAGAGGCATTTTCTACTGAAGTACCAAGTTTCAGAAGTGCAGCTCTTGTACTACCGGAGATATGTCGATACAAACTGAATACGCAAAACATCAACAAAATTTAGCGCGTTTTAAAGTTGATATCGCTTTAGTTTATAACTTCCACATTTATTCGAATTGTGCCACGAAACTTTACAGACCATCACCGGGAGGCATTTTCTACTGAAGTACCAAGTTTGCGAAGTGCAGCTCTTGTACTGCCGGAGATATGTCGATACAAACTGAATACGCAAAACATCTACAAAATTTAGCGCGTTTTAAAGTTGATATCGCTTTTGTTTATAACTTCCACATTTATTCGAATTGTGAAACGAAACTTTGTAGACAGTCGCGGAGACACATTTTCTACTGAAGTACCAAGTTTCAGAAGTGCAGCTCTTGTACTACCGGAGATATGTCGATACAAACTGAATACGCAAAACATCTACAAAATTTAGCGCGTTTTAAAGTTGATAGCGCTTTTGTTTATAACTTTCAAATTTATTCGAATTGTGCCACGAAACTTTGCAGACAATCGCGGAGAGGCATTTTCTACTGAAGTACCAAGTTTCAGAAGTGCAGCTCTTGTACTGCCGGAGATATGTCGATACAAACTGAATACGCAAAACATCAACAAAATTTAGCGCGTTTTAAAGTTGATATCGCTTTTGTTTATAACTTCCACATTTATTCGAATTGTGCTACGAAACTTTGCAGACCATCGCGGAGAGGCATTTTCCACTGAAGTACCAAGTTTCAGAAGTTAAGCTCTTGTACTGCCGGAGATATGTCGATACAAACTGAATACGCAAAACATCAACAAAATTTAGCGCGTTTTAAAGTTGATATCGCTTTTGTTTATAACTTCCACATTTATTCGAATTGTGCCACGAAACTTTACAGACCATCGCGGAGAGGCATTTTCTACTGAAGTACCAAGTTTGAGAAGTGCAGCTCTTGTACTGCCGGAGATATGTCGATACAAACTGAATACGCAAAACATCTACAAAATTTAGCGCGTTTTAAAGTTGATATCGCTTTTGTTTATAACTTCCACATTTATTCGAATTGTGAAACGAAACTTTGTAGACAGTCGCGGAGACACATTTTCTACTGAAGTACCAAGTTTCAGAAGTGCAGCTCTTGTACTACCGGAGATATGTCGATACAAACTGAATACGCAAAACATCTACAAAATTTAGCGCGTTTAAAAGTTGATAGCGCTTTTGTTTATAACTTTCAGATTTATTCGAATTGTGCCACGAAACTTTGCAGACCATCGCGGAGAGGCATTTTCTACTGAAGTACCAAGTTTCAGAAGTGCAGCTCTTGTACTGCCGGAGATATGTCGATACAAACTGAATACGCAAAACATCAACAAAATTTAGCGCGTTTTAAAGTTGATATCGCTTTTGTTTATAACTTCCACATTTATTCGACCTGTGCCACGAAACTTTACAGACCATCACCGGGAGGCATTTTCTACTGAAGTACCAAGTTTGAGAAGTGCAGCTCTTGTACTGCCGGAGATATGTCGATACAAACTAAATACGCAAAACATCTACAAAATTTAGCGCGTTTTAAAGTTCATATCGCTTTTGTTTATAACTTCCACATTTATTCGAATTGTGAAACGAAACTTTGTAGACAGTCGCGGAGACACATTTTCTACTGAAGTACCAAGTATCAGAAGTGCAGCTCTTGTACCACCGGAGATATGTCGATACAAACTGAATACGCAAAAAATCTACAAAATTTAACCGGTTTAAAAGTTGATAGCGCTTTTGTTTATAACTTTCAGATTTATTCGAATTGTGCCACGACACTTAGCAGACCATCGCATAGAGGCATTTTCTACTGAAGTACCAAGTTTCAGAAGTGCAGCTCTTGTACTACCGGAGATATGTCGATACAAACTGAATACGCAAAACACTTACAAAATTTAGCGCGTTTCAAAGTTGATAGCGATTTTGTTTATAACTTTCAGATTTATTCGAATTGTGCCACGAAACTTTGCAGACCATCGCGGAGAGGCATTTTCTACTGAAGTACCAAGTTTCAGAAGTGCAGCTCTTGTACTGCCGGAGATATGTCGATACAAACTGAATACGCAAAACATCAACAAAATTTAGCGCGTTTTAAAGTTGATATCGCTTTTGTTTATAACTTCCACATTTATTCGAATTGTGCCACGAAACTTTACAGACCATCGCGGTGAGGCATTTTCAACTAAAGTACGAAGTTCGAGAAGTGCAGCTCTTGTACCACCGGAGATATGTCGATACAAACTGAATACGCAAAAAATCAACAAAATTTAGCGCGTTTTAAAGTTGATATCGCTTTTGTTTATAACTTCCACATTTATTCGAATTGGGAAACGAAACTTTGTAGACAGTCGCGGAGACACATTTTCTACTGAAGTACCAAGTTTCAGAAGTGCAGCTCTTGTACTACCGGAGATATGTCGATACAAACTGAATACGCAAAACATCTACAAAATTTAACGCGTTTAAAAGTTGATAGCGCTTTTGTTTATAACTTTCAGATTTATTCGAATTGTGCCACGACACTTTGCAGACCATCGCATAGAGGCATTTTCTACTGAAGTACCAAGTTTCAGAAGTGCAGCTCTTGTACTACCGGAGATATGTCGATACAAACTGAATACGCAAAAAACTTACAAAATTTAGCGCGTTTCAAAGTTGATAGCGATTTTGTTTATAACTTTCAGATTTATTCGAATTGTGCCACGAAACTTTGCAGACCATCGCGGAGAGGCATTTTCTACTGAAGTACTAAGTTTCAGAAGTGCAGCTCTTGTACTGCCGGAGATATGTCGATACAAACTGAATACGCAAAACATCAACAAAATTTAGCGCGTTTTAAAGTTGATATCGCTTTTGTTTATAACTTCCACATTTATTCGAATTGTGCCACGAAACTTTACAGACCATCGCGGGGAGGCATTTACAACTGAAGTACGAAGTTCGAGAAGTGCAGCTCTTGTACTACCGGAGATATGTCGATACAAACTGAATACGCAAAACATCAACAATATTTAGCGCGTTTTAAAGTTGATATCGCTTTTGTTTATAACTTGCACATTTATTCGAATTGTGAAACGAAACTTTGTAGACAGTCGCGGAGACACATTTTCTACTGAAGTACCAAGTTTCAGAAGTGCAGATATGGTACTACCGGAGATGTGTCGATACAAACTGAATACGCAAAACATCTACAAAATTTAGTGCGTTTTAAAGTTGAAAGCGCTTTTGTTTATAACTTCCACATTTATTCTAATTGTGCTGCGAAACTTTGCAGACCGTCGCGGAGAGGCATTTTCTACTGAAGTACCAAGTTTCAAAAGTGCAGCTCTTGTACTACCGGAGATGTGTCGATACAAACTAAATACGCAAAACATCTACAAAATTTAGTGCGTTTTAAAGTTGATATCGCTTTTGTTTATAACTTCCAGATTTATTCGAATTTTGAAACGAAACTTTGTAGACAGTCGCGGAGACACATTTTCTACTGAAGTACCAAGTTTCAGAAGTGCAGCTCTTGTACTGCCGGAGATATGTCGATACAAACTGAATACGCAAAACATCAACAAAATTTAGCGCGTTTTAAAGTTGATATCGCTTTTGTTTATAACTTCCACATTTATTCGAATTGTGCCACGAAACTTTCCAGACCATCGCGGAGAGACATTTTCTACTGAAGTACCAAGTTTCAGAAGTGCAGCTCTTGTACTGCCGCAGATATGTCGATACAAACTGAATACGCAAAACATCAACAAAATTTAGCGCGTTTTAAAGTTGATATCGCTTTTGTTTATAACTTCCACATTTATTCGAATTGTGCCACGAAACTTTACAGACCATCGCCGGGAGGCATTTTCTACTGAAGTACCAAGTTTGAGAAGTGCAGCTCTTGTACTGCCGGAGATATGTCGATACAAACTGAATACGCAAAACATCTACAAAATTTAGCGCGTTTTAAAGTTGATATCGCTTTTGTTTATAACTTCCACATTTATTCGAATTGTGAAACGAAACTTTGTAGACAGTCGCGGAGACACATTTTCTACTGAAGTACCAAGTTTCAGAAGTGCAGCTCTTGTACTACGGGAGATATGTCGATACAAACTGAATACGCAAAACATCTACAAAATTTAGCGCGTTTTAAAGTGGATAGCGCTTTTGTTTATAACTTTCAAATTTATTCGAATTGTGCCACGAAACTTTGCAGACAATCGCGGAGAGGCATTTTCTACTGAAGTACCAAGTTTCAGAAGTGCAGCTCTTGTACTGCCGGAGATATGTCGATACAAACTGAATACGCAAAACATCAACAAAATTTAGCGCGTTTTAAACTTGAAATCGCTTTTGTTTATAACTTCCACATTTATTCGAATTGTGCCACGAAACTTTACAGACCATCGCCGGGAGGCATTTTCTACTGAAGTACCAAGTTTGAGAAGTGCAGCTCTTGTACTGCCGGAGATATGTCGATACAAACTGAATACGCAAAACATCTACAAAATTTAGCGCGTTTTAAAGTTGATATCGCTTTTGTTTATAACTTCCACATTTATTCGACCTGTGCCACGAAACTTTACAGACCATCACCGGGAGGCATTTTCTACTGAAGTACCAAGTTTGAGAAGTGCAGCTCTTGTACTGCCGGAGATATGTCGATACAAACTAAATACGCAAAACATCTACAAAATTTAGCGCGTTTTAAAGTTCATATCGCTTTTGTTTATAACTTCCACATTTATTCGAATTGTGAAACGAAACTTTGTAGACAGTCGCGGAGACACATTTTTTACTGAAGTACCAAGTATCAGAAGTGCAGCTCTTGTACCACCGGAGATATGTCGATACAAACTGAATACGCAAAAAATCTACAAAATTTAACCGGTTTAAAAGTTGATAGCGCTTTTGTTTATAACTTTCAGATTTATTCGAATTGTGCCACGACACTTAGCAGACCATCGCATAGAGGCATTTTCTACTGAAGTACCAAGTTTCAGAAGTGCAGCTCTTGTACTACCGGAGATATGTCGATACAAACTGAATACGCAAAACACTTACAAAATTTAGCGCGTTTCAAAGTTGATAGCGATTTTGTTTATAACTTTCAGATTTATTCGAATTGTGCCACGAAACTTTGCAGACCATCGCGGAGAGGCATTTTCTACTGAAGTACCAAGTTTCAGAAGTGCAGCTCTTGTACTGCCGGAGATATGTCGATACAAACTGAATACGCAAAACATCAACAAAATTTAGCGCGTTTTAAAGTTGATATCGCTTTTGTTTATAACTTCCACATTTATTCGAATTGTGCCACGAAACTTTACAGACCATCGCGGTGAGGCATTTTCAACTAAAGTACGAAGTTCGAGAAGTGCAGCTCTTGTACTACCGGAGATATGTCGATACAAACTGAATACGCAAAAAATCAACAAAATTTAGCGCGTTTTAAAGTTGATATCGCTTTTGTTTATAACTTCCACATTTATTCGAATTGGGAAACGAAACTTTGTAGACAGTCGCGGAGACACATTTTCTACTGAAGTACCAAGTTTCAGAAGTGCAGCTCTTGTACTACCGGAGATATGTCGATACAAACTGAATACGCAAAACATCTACAAAATTTAACGCGTTTAAAAGTTGATAGCGCTTTTGTTTATAACTTTCAGATTTATTCGAATTGTGCCACGACACTTTGCAGACCATCGCATAGAGGCATTTTCTACTGAAGTACCAAGTTTCAGAAGTGCAGCTCTTGTACTACCGGAGATATGTCGATACAAACTGAATACGCAAAAAACTTACAAAATTTAGCGCGTTTCAAAGTTGATAGCGATTTTGTTTATAACTTTCAGATTTATTCGAATTGTGCCACGAAACTTTGCAGACCATCGCGGAGAGGCATTTTCTACTGAAGTACTAAGTTTCAGAAGTGCAGCTCTTGTACTGCCGGAGATATGTCGATACAAACTGAATACGCAAAACATCAACAAAATTTAGCGCGTTTTAAAGTTGATATCGCTTTTGTTTATAACTTCCACATTTATTCGAATTGTGCCACGAAACTTTACAGACCATCGCGGGGAGGCATTTACAACTGAAGTACGAAGTTCGAGAAGTGCAGCTCTTGTACTACCGGAGATATGTCGATACAAACTGAATACGCAAAACATCAACAATATTTAGCGCGTTTTAAAGTTGATATCGCTTTTGTTTATAACTTGCACATTTATTCGAATTGTGAAACGAAACTTTGTAGACAGTCGCGGAGACACATTTTCTACTGAAGTACCAAGTTTCAGAAGTGCAGATATGGTACTACCGGAGATGTGTCGATACAAACTGAATACGCAAAACATCTACAAAATTTAGTGCGTTTTAAAGTTGAAAGCGCTTTTGTTTATAACTTCCACACTTATTCTAATTGTGCTGCGAAACTTTGCAGACCGTCGCGGAGAGGCATTTTCTACTGAAGTACCAAGTTTCAAAAGTGCAGCTCTTGTACTACCGGAGATGTGTCGATACAAACTAAATACGCAAAACATCTACAAAATTTAGTACGTTTTAAAGTTGATATCGCTTTTGTTTATAACTTCCAGATTTATTCGAATTTTGAAACGAAACTTTGTAGACAGTCGCGGAGACACATTTTCTACTGAAGTACCAAGTTTCAGAAGTGCAGCTCTTGTACTGCCGGAGATATGTCGATACAAACTGAATACGCAAAACATCAACAAAATTTAGCGCGTTTTAAAGTTGATATCGCTTTTGTTTATAACTTCCACATTTATTCGAATTGTGCCACGAAACTTTCCAGACCATCGCGGAGAGACATTTTCTACTGAAGTACCAAGTTTCAGAAGTGCAGCTCTTGTACTGCCGCAGATATGTCGATACAAACTGAATACGCAAAACATCAACAAAATTTAGCGCGTTTTAAAGTTGATATCGCTTTTGTTTATAACTTCCACATTTATTCGAATTGTGCCACGAAACTTTACAGACCATCGCCGGGAGGCATTTTCTACTGAAGTACCAAGTTTGAGAAGTGCAGCTCTTGTACTGCCGGAGATATGTCGATACAAACTGAATACGCAAAACATCTACAAAATTTAGCGCGTTTTAAAGTTGATATCGCTTTTGTTTATAACTTCCACATTTATTCGAATTGTGAAACGAAACTTTGTAGACAGTCGCGGAGACACATTTTCTACTGAAGTACCAAGTTTCAGAAGTGCAGCTCTTGTACTACGGGAGATATGTCGATACAAACTGAATACGCAAAACATCTACAAAATTTAGCGCGTTTTAAAGTGGATAGCGCTTTTGTTTATAACTTTCAAATTTATTCGAATTGTGCCACGAAACTTTGCAGACAATCGCGGAGAGGCATTTTCTACTGAAGTACCAAGTTTCAGAAGTGCAGCTCTTGTACTGCCGGAGATATGTCGATACAAACTGAATACGCAAAACATCAACAAAATTTAGCGCGTTTTAAAGTTGATATCGCTTTTGTTTATAACTTCCACATTTATTCGAATTGTGCCACGAAACTTTGCAGACCATCGCGGAGAGGCATTTTCTACTGAAGTACCAAGTTTCAGAAGTGCAGCTCTTGTACTGCCGGAGATATGTCGATACAAACTGAATACGCAAAACATCAACAAAATTTAGCGCGTTTTAAAGTTGATATCGCTTTTGTTTATAACTTCCACATTTATTCGAATTGTGCCACGAAACTTTTCAGACAATCGCCGGGAGGCATTTTCTACTGAAGTACCAAGTTGGAGAAGTGCAGCTCTTGTACTGCCGGAGATATGTCGATACAAACTGAATACGCAAAACATCTACAAAATTTAGCGCGTTTTAAAGTTGATATCGCTTTTGTTTATAACTTCCACATTTATTCGAATTGTGAAACGAAACTTTGTAGACAGTCGCGGAGACACATTTTCTACTGAAGTACCCAGTTTCAGAAGTGCAGCTCTTGTACTACCGGAGATATGTCGATACAAACTGAATACGCAAAACATCTACAAAATTTAACGCGTTTAAAAGTTGATAGCGCTTTTGTTTATAACTTTCAGATTTATTCGAATTGTGCCACGACACTTTGCAGACCATCGCATAGAGGCATTTTCTACTGAAGTACCAAGTTTCAGAAGTGCAGCTCTTGTACTACCGGAGATATGTCGATACAAACTGAATACGCAAAAAACTTACAAAATTTAGCGCGTTTCAAAGTTGATAGCGATTTTGTTTATAACTTTCAGATTTATTCGAATTGTGCCACGAAACTTTGCCGACCATCGCGGAGAGGCATTTTCTACTGAAGTACCAAGTTTCAGAAGTGCAGCTCTTGTACTGCCGGAGATATGTCGATACAAACTGAATACGCAAAACATCAACAAAATTTAGCGCGTTTTAAAGTTGATATCGCTTTTGTTTATAACTTCCACATTTATTCGAATTGTGCCACGAAACTTTACAGACCATCGCGGGGAGGCATTTTCAACTGAAGTACGAAGTTCGAGAAGTGCAGCTCTTGTACTACCGGAGATATGTCGATACAAACTGAATACGCAAAACATCAACAAAATTTAGCGCGTTTTAAAGTTGATATCGCTTTTGTTTATAACTTGCACATTTATTCGAATTGTGAAACGAAACTTTGTAGACAGTCGCGGAGACACATTTTCTACTGAAGTACCAAGTTTCAGAAGTGCAGATCTGGTACTACCGGAGATGTGTCGATACAAACTGAATACGCAAAACATCTACAAAATTTAGTGCGTTTTAAAGTTGAAAGCGCTTTTGTTTATAACTTCCACATTTATTCTAATTGTGCTGCGAAACTTTGCAGACCGTCGCGGAGAGGCATTTTCTACTGAAGTACCAAGTTTCAAAAGTGCAGCTCTTGTACTACCGGAGATGTGTCGATACAAACTAAATACGCAAAACATCTACAAAATTTAGTGCGTTTTAAAGTTGATATCGCTTTTGTTTATAACTTCCACATTTATTCGAATTTTGAAACGAAACTTTGTAGACAGTCGCGGAGACACATTTTCTACTGAAGTACCAAGTTTCAGAAGTGCAGCTCTTGTACTGCCGGAGATATGCTGATACAAACTGAATACGCAAAACATCAACAAAATTTAGCGCGTTTTAAAGTTGATATCGCTTTTGTTTATAACTTCCACATTTATTCGAATTGTGCCACGAAACTTTGCAGACCATCGCGGAGAGGCATTTTCTACTGAAGTACCAAGTTTCAGAAGTGCAGCTCTTGTACTGCCGGAGATATGTCGATACAAACTGAATACGCAAAACATCAACAAAATTTAGCGCGTTTTAAACTTGAAATCGCTTTTGTTTATAACTTCCACATTTATTCGAATTGTGCCACGAAACTTTACAGACCATCGCCGGGAGGCATTTTCTACTGAAGTACCAAGTTTGAGAAGTGCAGCTCTTGTACTGCCGGAGATATGTCGATACAAACTGAATACGCAAAACATCTACAAAATTTAGCGCGTTTTAAAGTTGATATCGCTTTTGTTTATAACTTCCACATTTATTCGAATTGTGCCACGAAACTTTACAGACCATCACCGGGAGGCATTTTCTACTGAAGTACCAAGTTTGAGAAGTGCAGCTCTTGTACTGCCGGAGATATGTCGATACAAACTAAATACGCAAAACATCAACAAAATTTAGCGCGTTTTAAAGTTGATATCGCTTTTGTTTATAACTTGCACATTTATTCGAATTGTGAAACGAAACTTTGTAGACAGTCGCGGAGACACATTTTCTACTGAAGTACCAAGTTTCAGAAGTGCAGATCTGGTACTACCGGAGATGTGTCGATACAAACTGAATACGCAAAACATCTACAAAATTTAGTGCGTTTTAAAGTTGAAAGCGCTTTTGTTTATAACTTCCACATTTATTCGAATTTTGAAACGAAACTTTGTAGACAGTCGCGGAGACACATTTTCTACTGAAGTACCAAGTTTCAGAAGTGCAGCTCTTGTACTGCCGGAGATATGTCGATACAAACTGAATACGCAAAACATCAACAAAATTTAGCGCGTTTTAAAGTTGATATCGCTTTTGTTTATAACTTCCACATTTATTCGAATTGTGCCACGAAACTTTGCAGACCATCGCGGAGAGGCATTTTCTACTGAAGTACCAAGTTTCAGAAGTGCAGCTCTTGTACTGCCGGAGATATGTCGATACAAACTGAATACGCAAAACATCTACAAAATTTAGCGCGTTTTAAAGTTGATATTGCTTTTGTTTATAACTTCCACATTTATTCGAATTGTGCCACGAAACTTTACAGACCATCACCGGGAGGCATTTTCTACTGAAGTACCAAGTTTGAGAAGTGCAGCTCTTGTACTGCCGGAGATATGCTGATACAAACTAAATACGCAAAACATCTACAAAATTTAGCGCGTTTTAAAGTTGATATCGCTTTTGTTTATAACTTCCACATTTATTCGAATTGTGAAACGAAACTTTGTAGACAGTCGCGGAGACACATTTTCTACTGAAGTACCAAGTTTCAGAAGTGCAGCTCTTGTACTACCGGAGATATGTCGATACAAACTGAATACGCAAAACATCTACAAAATTTAACGCGTTTAAAAGTTGAGAGCGCTTTTGTTTATAACTTTCAGATTTATTCGAATTGTGCCACGAAACTTTGCAGACAATCGCATAGAGGCATTTTCTACTGAAGTACCAAGTTTCAGAAGTGCAGCTCTTGTACTACCGGAGATATGTCGATACAAACTGAATACGCAAAACACTTACAAAATTTAGCGCGTTTCAAAGTTGATAGCGATTTTGTTTATAACTTTCAGATTTATTCGAATTGTGCCACGAAACTTTGCAGACCATCGCGGAGAGGCATTTTCTACTGAAGTACCAAGTTTCAGATATGCAGCTCTTGTACTGCCGGAGATATGTCGATACAAACTGAATACGCAAAACATCAACAAAATTTAGCGCGTTTTAAAGTTGATATCGCTTTTGTTTATAACTTCCACATTTATTCGAATTGTGCCACGAAACTTTACAGACCATCGCGGGGAGGCATTTTCAACTGAAGTACGAAGTTCGAGAAGTGCAGCTCTTGTACTACCGGAGATATGTCGATACAAACTGAATACGCAAAACATCAACAAAATTTAGCGCGTTTTAAAGTTGATATCGCTTTTGTTTATAACTTGCACATTTATTCGAATTGTGAAACGAAACTTTGCAGACAGTCGCGGAGACACATTTTCTACTGAAGTACCAAGTTTCAGAAGTGCAGATCTGGTACTACCGGAGATGTGTCGATACAAACTGAATACGCAAAACATCAACAACATTTAGCGCGTTTTAAAGTTGATATCGCTTTTGTTTATAACTTCCACATTTATTCGAATTGTGCCACGAAACTTTGCAGACCATCGCCGGGATGCATTTTCTACTGAAGTACCAAGTTTGAGAAGTGCAGCTCTTGTACTGCCGGAGATATGTCGATACAAACTGAATACGCAAAACATCTACAAAATTTAGCGCGTTTTAAAGTTGATATCGCTTTTGTTTATAACTTCCACATTTATTCGAATTGTGAAACGAAACTTTGTAGACAGTCGCGGAGACACATTTTCTACTGAAGTACCAAGTTTCAGAAGTGCAGATCTGGTACTACCGGAGATGTGTCGATACAAACTGAATACGCAAAACATCTACAAAATTTAGTGCGTTTTAAAGTTGAAAGCGCTTTTGTTTATAACTTCCACATTTATTCGAATTTTGAAACGAAACTTTGTAGACAGTCGCGGAGACACATTTTCTACTGAAGTACCAAGTTTCAGAAGTGCAGCTCTTGTACTGCCGGAGATATGTCGATACAAACTGAATACGCAAAACATCAACAAAATTTAGCGCGTTTTAAAGTTGATATCGCTTTTGTTTATAACTTCCACATTTATTCGAATTGTGCCACGAAACTTTGCAGACCATCGCGGAGAGGCATTTTCTACTGAAGTACCAAGTTTCAGAAGTGCAGCTCTTGTACTGCCGGAGATATGTCGATACAAACTGAATACGCAAAACATCTACAAAATTTAGCGCGTTTTAAAGTTGATATCGCTTTTGTTTATAACTTCCACATTTATTCGAATTGTGCCACGAAACTTTACAGACCATCACCGGGAGGCATTTTCTACTGAAGTACCAAGTTTGAGAAGTGCAGCTCTTGTACTGCCGGAGATATGCTGATACAAACTAAATACGCAAAACATCTACAAAATTTAGCGCGTTTTAAAGTTGATATCGCTTTTGTTTATAACTTCCACATTTATTCGAATTGTGAAACGAAACTTTGTAGACAGTCGCGGAGACACATTTTCTACTGAAGTACCAAGTTTCAGAAGTGCAGCTCTTGTACTACCGGAGATATGTCGATACAAACTGAATACGCAAAACATCTACAAAATTTAACGCGTTTAAAAGTTGATAGCGCTTTTGTTTATAACTTTCAGATTTATTCGAATTGTGCCACAACACTTTGCAGACCATCGCATAGAGGCATTTTCTACTGAAGTACCAAGTTTCAGAAGTGCAGCTCTTGTACTACCGGAGATATGTCGATACAAACTGAATACGCAAAACACTTACAAAATTTAGCGCGTTTCAAAGTTGATAGCGATTTTGTTTATAACTTTCAAATTTATTCGAATTGAGCCACGAAACTTTGCAGACCATCGCGGAGAGGCATTTTCTACTGAAGTACCAAGTTTCAGATATGCAGCTCTTGTACTGCCGGAGATATGTCGATACAAACTGAATACGCAAAACATCAAAAAAATTTAGCGCGTTTTAAAGTTGATATCGCTTTTGTTTATAACTTCCACATTTATTCGAATTGTGCCACGAAACTTTACAGACCATCGCGGGGAGGCATTTTCAACTGAAGTACGAAGTTCGAGAAGTGCAGCTCTTGTACTACCGGAGATATGTCGATACAAACTGAATACGCAAAACATCAACAAAATTTAGCGCGTTTTAAAGTTGATATCGCTTTTGTTTATAACTTGCACATTTATTCGAATTGTGAAACGAAACTTTGCAGACAGTCGCGGAGACACATTTTCTACTGAAGTACCAAGTTTCAGAAGTGCAGATCTGGTACTACCGGAGATGTGTCGATACAAACTGAATACGCAAAACATCATCAACATTTAGCGCGTTTTAAAGTTGATATCGCTTTTGTTTATAACTTCCACATTTATTCGAATTGTGCCACGAAACTTTACAGACTATCGCCGGGAGGCATTTTCTACTGAAGTACCAAGTTTGGGAAGTGCAGCTCTTGTACTGCCGGAGATATGTCGATACAAACTGAATACGCAAAACATCTACAAAATTTAGCGCGGTTTAAAGTTGATATCGCTTTTGTTTATAACTTCCACATTTATTCGAATTGTGAAACGAAACTTTGTAGACAGTCGCGGAGACACATTTTCTAATGAAGTACCAAGTTTCAGAAGTGCAGCTCTTGTACTACCGGAGATATGTCGATACAAACTGAATACGCAAAACATCTACAAAATTTAACGCGTTTAAAAGTTGATAGCGCTTTTGTTTATAACTTTCAGATTTATTCGAATTGTGCCACGACACTTTGCAGACCATCGCATAGAGGCATTTTCTACTGAAGTACCAAGTTTCAGAAGTGCAGCTCTTGTACTACCGGAGATATGTCGATACAAACTGAATACGCAAAAAACTTACAAAATTTAGCGCGTTTCAAAGTTGATAGCGATTTTGTTTATAACTTTCAGATTTATTCGAATTGTGCCACGAAACTTTGCCGACCATCGCGGAGAGGCATTTTCTACTGAAGTACCAAGTTTCAGAAGTGCAGCTCTTGTACTGCCGGAGATATGTCGATACAAACTGAATACGCAAAACATCAACAAAATTTAGCGCGTTTTAAAGTTGATATCGCTTTTGTTTATAACTTCCACATTTATTCGAATTGTGCCACGAAACTTTACAGACCATCGCGGGGAGGCATTTTCTACTGAAGTACGAAGTTCGAGAAGTGCAGCTCTTGTACTGCCGGAGATATGTCGATACAAACTGAATACGCAAAACATCAACAAAATTTAGCGCGTTTTAAAGTTGATATCGCTTTTGTTTATAACTTGCACATTTATTCGAATTGTGAAACGAAACTTTGTAGACAGTCGCGGAGACACATTTTCTACTGAAGTACCAAGTTTCAGAAGTGCAGATCTGGTACTACCGGAGATGTGTCGATACAAACTGAATACGCAAAACATCTACAAAATTTAGTGCGTTTTAAAGTTGAAAGCGCTTTTGTTTATAACTTCCACATTTATTCTACGTGTGCTGCGAAACTTTGCAGACCGTCGCGGAGAGGCATTTTCTACTGAAGTAACAAGTTTCAAAAGTGCAGCTCTTGTACTACCGGAGATGTGTCGATACAAACTAAATACGCAAAACATCTACAAAATTTAGTGCGTTTTAAAGTTGATATCGCTTTTGTTTATAACTTCCACATTTATTCGAATTTTGAAACGAAACTTTGTAGACAGTCGCGGAGACACATTTTCTACTGAAGTACCAAGTTTCAGAAGTGCAGCTCTTGTACTGCCGGAGATATGTCGATAGAAACTGAATACGCAAAACATCAACAAAATTTAGCGCGTTTTAAAGTTGATATCGCTTTTGTTTATAACTTCCACATTTATTCGAATTGTGCCACGAAACTTTGCAGACCATCGCGGAGAGGCATTTTCTACTGAAGTACCAAGTTTCAGAAGTGCAGCTCTTGTACTGCCGGAGATATGTCGATACAAACTGAATACGCAAAACATCAACAAAATTTAGCGCGTTTTAAACTTGATATCGCTTTTGTTTATAACTTCCACATTTATTCGAATTGTGCCACGAAACTTTACAGACCATCGCCGGGAGGCATTTTCTACTGAAGTACCAAGTTTGAGAAGTGCAGCTCTTGTACTGCCGGAGATATGTCGATACAAACTAAATACGCAAAACATCTACAAAATTTAGCGCGTTTTAAAGTTGATATCGCTTTTGTTTATAACTTCCACATTTATTCGAATTGTGCCACGAAACTTTACAGACCATCACCGGGAGGCATTTTCTACTGAAGTACCAAGTTTGAGAAGTGCAGCTCTTGTACTGCCGGAGATATGTCGATACAAACTAAATACGCAAAACATCTACAAAATTTAGCGCGTTTTAAAGTTGATATCGCTTTTGTTTATAACTTCCACATTTATTCGAATTGTGAAACGAAACTTTGTAGACAGTCGCGGAGACACATTTTCTACTGAAGTACCAAGTTTCAGAAGTGCAGCTCTTGTACTACCGGAGATATGTCGATACAAACTGAATACGCAAAACATCTACAAAATTTAACGCGTTTAAAAGTTGATAGCGCTTTTGTTTATAACTTTCAGATTTATTCGAATTGTGCCACGACACTTTGCAGACCATCGCATAGAGGCATTTTCTACTGAAGTACCAAGTTTCAGAAGTGCAGCTCTTGTACTACCGGAGATATGTCGATACAAACTGAATACGCAAAACACTTACAAAATTTAGCGCGTTTCAAAGTTGATAGCGATTTTGTTTATAACTTTCAGATTTATTCGAATTGTGCCACGAAACTTTGCAGACCATCGCGGAGAGGCATTTTCTACTGAAGTACCAAGTTTTAGATATGCAGCTCTTGTACTGCCGGAGATATGTCGATACAAACTGAATACGCAAAACATCAAAAAAATTTAGCGCGTTTTAAAGTTGATATCGCTTTTGTTTATAACTTCCACATTTATTCGAATTGTGCCACGAAACTTTACAGACCCTCGCGGGGAGGCATTTTCAACTGAAGTACGAAGTTCGAGAAGTGCAGCTCTTGTACTACCGGAGATATGTCGATACAAACTGAATACGCAAAACATCAACAAAATTTAGCGCGTTTTAAAGTTGATATCGCTTTTGTTTATAACTTGCACATTTATTCGAATTGTGAAACGAAACTTTGCAGACAGTCGCGGAGACACATTTTCTACTGAAGTACCAAGTTTCAGAAGTGCAGATCTGGTACTACCGGAGATGTGTCGATACAAACTGAATACGCAAAACATCATCAACATTTAGCGCGTTTTAAAGTTGATATCGCTTTTGTTTATAACTTCCACATTTATTCGAATTGTGCCACGAAACTTTACAGACTATCGCCGGGAGGCATTTACTACTGAAGTACCAAGTTTGGGTAGTGCAGCTCTTGTACTGCCGGAGATATGTCGATACAAACTGAATACGCAAAACATCTACAAAATTTAGCGCGGTTTAAAGTTGATATCGCTTTTGTTTATAACTTCCACATTTATTCGAATTGTGAAACGAAACTTTGTAGACAGTCGCGGAGACACATTTTCTAATGAAGTACCAAGTTTCAGAAGTGCAGCTCTTGTACTACCGGAGATATGTCGATACAAACTGAATACGCAAAACATCTACAAAATTTAACGCGTTTAAAAGTTGATAGCGCTTTTGTTTATAACTTTCAGATTTATTCGAATTGTGCCACGACACTTTGCAGACCATCGCATAGAGGCATTTTCTACTGAAGTACCAAGTTTCAGAAGTGCAGCTCTTGTACTACCGGAGATATGTCGATACAAACTGAATACGCAAAAAACTTACAAAATTTAGCGCGTTTCAAAGTTGATAGCGATTTTGTTTATAACTTTCAGATTTATTCGAATTGTGCCACGAAACTTTGCCGACCATCGCGGAGAGGCATTTTCTACTGAAGTACCAAGTTTCAGAAGTGCAGCTCTTGTACTGCCGGAGATATGTCGATACAAACTGAATACGCAAAACATCAACAAAATTTAGCGCGTTTTAAAGTTGATATCGCTTTTGTTTATAACTTCCACATTTATTCGAATCGTGCCACGAAACTTTACACACCATCGCGGGGAGGCATTTTCAACTGAAGTACGAAGTTCGAGAAGTGCAGCTCTTGTACTGCCGGAGATATGTCGATACAAACTGAATACGCAAAACATCAACAAAATTTAGCGCGTTTTAAAGTTGATATCGCTTTTGTTTATAACTTGCACATTTATTCGAATTGTGAAACGAAACTTTGTAGACAGTCGCGGAGACACATTTTCTACTGAAGTACCAAGTTTCAGAAGTGCAGATCTGGTACTACCGGAGATGTGTCGATACAAACTGAATACGCAAAACATCTACAAAATTTAGTGCGTTTTAAAGTTGAAAGCGCTTTTGTTTATAACTTCCACATTTATTCTACGTGTGCTGCGAAACTTTGCAGACCGTCGCGGAGAGGCATTTTCTACTGAAGTAACAAGTTTCAAAAGTGCAGCTCTTGTACTACCGGAGATGTGTCGATACAAACTAAATACGCAAAACATCTACAAAATTTAGTGCGTTTTAAAGTTGATATCGCTTTTGTTTATAACTTCCACATTTATTCGAATTTTGAAACGAAACTTTGTAGACAGTCGCGGAGACACATTTTCTACTGAAGTACCAAGTTTCAGAAGTGCAGCTCTTGTACTGCCGGAGATATGTCGATAGAAACTGAATACGCAAAACATCAACAAAATTTAGCGCGTTTTAAAGTTGATATCGCTTTTGTTTATAACTTCCACATTTATTCGAATTGTGCCACGAAACTTTGCAGACCATCGCGGAGAGGCATTTTCTACTGAAGTACCAAGTTTCAGAAGTGCAGCTCTTGTACTGCCGGAGATATGTCGATACAAACTGAATACGCAAAACATCAACAAAATTTAGCGCGTTTTAAACTTGATATCGCTTTTGTTTATAACTTCCACATTTATTCGAATTGTGCCACGAAACTTTACAGACCATCGCCGGGAGGCATTTTCTACTGAAGTACCAAGTTTGAGAAGTGCAGCTCTTGTACTGCCGGAGATATGTCGATACAAACTAAATACGCAAAACATCTACAAAATTTAGCGCGTTTTAAAGTTGATATCGCTTTTGTTTATAACTTCCACATTTATTCGAATTGTGCCACGAAACTTTACAGACCATCACCGGGAGGCATTTTCTACTGAAGTACCAAGTTTGAGAAGTGCAGCTCTTGTACTGCCGGAGATATGTCGATACAAACTGAATACGCAAAACATCTACAAAATTTAGCGCGTTTTAAAGTTGATATCGCTTTTGTTTATAACTTCCACATTTATTCGAATTGTGAAACGAAACTTTGTAGACAGTCGCGGAGACACATTTTCTACTGAAGTACCAAGTTTCAGAAGTGCAGCTCTTGTACTACCGGAGATATGTCGATACAAACTGAATACGCAAAACATCTACAAAATTTAACGCGTTTAAAAGTTGATAGCGCTTTTGTTTATAACTTTCAGATTTATTCGAATTGTGCCACGACACTTTGCAGACCATCGCATAGAGGCATTTTCTACTGAAGTACCAAGTTTCAGAAGTGCAGCTCTTGTACTGCCGGAGATATGTCGATACAAACTGAATACGCAAAACATCAACAAAATTTAGCGCGTTTTAAAGTTGATATCGCTTTTGTTTATAACTTCCACATTTATTCGAATTGTGCCACGAAACTTTACAGACCATCGCGGGGAGGCATTTTCAACTGAAGTACGAAGTTCGAGAAGTGCAGCTCTTGTACTACCGGAGATATGTCGATACAAACTGAATACGCAAAACATCAACAAAATTTAGCGCGTTTAAAAGTTGATATCGCTTTTGTTTATAACTTGCACATTTATTCGAATTGTGAAACGAAACTTTGTAGACAGTCGCGGAGACACATTTTCTACTGAAGTACCAAGTTTCAGAAGTGCAGATCTGGTACTACCGGAGATGTGTCGATACAAACTGAATACGCAAAACATCTACAAAATTTAGTGCGTTTTAAAGTTGAAAGCGCTTTTGTTTATAACTTTCAGATTTATTCGAATTGTGCCACGACACTTTGCAGACCATCGCATAGAGGCATTTTCTACTGAAGTACCAAGTTTCAGAAGTGCAGCTCTTGTACTACCGGAGATATGTCGATACAAACTGAATACGCAAAACACTTACAAAATTTAGCGCGTTTCAAAGTTGATAGCGATTTTGTTTATAACTTTCAGATTTATTCGAATTGTGCCACGAAACTTTGCAGACCATCGCGGAGAGGCATTTTCTACTGAAGTACCAAGTTTCAGAAGTGCAGCTCTTGTACTGCCGGAGATATGTCGATACAAACTGAATACGCAAAACATCAACAAAATTTAGCGCGTTTTAAAGTTGATATCGCTTTTGTTTATAACTTCCACATTTATTCGAATTGTGCCACGAAACTTTACAGACCATCGCGGGGAGGCATTTTCAACTGAAGTACGAAGTTCGAGAAGTGCAGCTCTTGTACTACCGGAGATATGTCGATACAAACTGAATACGCAAAACATCAACAAAATTCAGCGCGTTTTAAAGTTGATATCGCTTTTGTTTATAACTTGCACATTTATTCGAATTGTGAAACGAAACTTTGCAGACAGTCGCGGAGACACATTTTCTACTGAAGTACCAAGTTTCAGAAGTGCAGATCTGGTACTACCGGAGATGTGTCGATACAAACTGAATACGCAAAACATCAACAACATTTAGCGCGTTTTAAAGTTGATATCGCTTTTGTTTATAACTTCCACATTTATTCGAATTGTGCCACGAAACTTTTCAGACCATCGCCGGGAGGCATTTTCTACTGAAGTACCAAGTTTGAGAAGTGCAGCTCTTGTACTGCCGGAGATATGTCGATACAAACTGAATACGCAAAACATCTACAAAATTTAGCGCGTTTTAAAGTTGATATCGCTTTTGTTTATAACTTCCACATTTATTCGAATTGTGAAACGAAACTTTGTAGACAGTCGCGGAGACACATTTTCTACTGAAGTACCAAGTTTCAGAAGTGCAGCTCTTGTACTACCTGAGATATGTCGATACAAACTGAATACGCAAAACATCTACAAAATTTAACGCGTTTAAAAGTTGATAGCGCTTTTGTTTATAACTTTCAGATTTATTCGAATTGTGCCACGAAACTTTGCAGACCATCGCATAGAGGCATTTTCTACTGAAGTACCAAGTTTCAGAAGTGCAGCTCTTGTACTACCGGAGATATGTCGATACAAACTGAATACGCAAAAAACTTACAAAATTTAGCGCGTTTCAAAGTTGATAGCGATTTTGTTTATAACTTTCAGATTTATTCGAATTGTGCCACGAAACTTTGCCGACCATCGCGGAGAGGCATTTTCTACTGAAGTACCAAGTTTCAGAAGTGCAGCTCTTGTACTGCCGGAGATATGTCGATACAAACTGAATACGCAAAACATCAACAAAATTTAGCGCGTTTTAAAGTTGATATCGCTTTTGTTTATAACTTCCACATTTATTCGAATTGTGCCACGAAACTTTACAGACCATCGCGGGGAGGCATTTTCAACTGAAGTACGAAGTTCGAGAAGTGCAGCTCTGGTACTACCGGAGATTTGTCGATACAAACTGAATACGCAAAACATCAACAAAATTTAGCGCGTTTTAAAGTTGATATCGCTTTTGTTTATAACTTGCACATTTATTCGAATTGTGAAACGAAACTTTGTAGACAGTCGCGGAGACACATTTTCTACTGAAGTACCAAGTTTCAGAAGTGCAGCTCTTGTACTGCCGGAGATATGTCGATACAAACTGAATACGCAAAACATCAACAAAATTTAGCGCGTTTTAAAGTTGATATCGCTTTTGTTTATAACTTCTACATTTATTCCAATTGTGCAACGAAACTTTGCACAGATTAGCGGAGTCACATTTTCTACTGAAGTACCAAGTTTAAGAAGTACAGCTCTTGTACTGCCGGAGATATGTCGATACAAACTGAATACGCAAAACATCAACAAAATTTAGTGCGTTTTAAAGTTGAAAGCGCTTTTGTTTATAACTTCCACATTTATTCTAATTGTGCTGCGAAACTTTGCAGACCGTCGCGGAGAGGCATTTTCTACTGAAGTACCAAGTTTCAAAAGTGCAGCTCTTGTACTACCGGAGATGTGTCGATACAAACTAAATACGCAAAACATCTACAAAATTTAGTGCGTTTTAAAGTTGATATCGCTTTTGTGTATAACTTCCACATTTATTCGCATTTTGAAACAAAACTTTGTAGACAGTCGCGGAGACACATTTTCTACTGAAGTACCAAGTTTCAGAAGTGCAGCTCTTGTACTGCCGGAGATATGCTGATACAAACTGAATACGCAAAACATCAACAAAATTTAGCGCGTTTTAAAGTTGATATCGCTTTTGTTTATAACTTCCACATTTATTCGAATTGTGCCACGAAACTTTGCAGACCATCGCGGAGAGGCATTTTCTACTGAAGTACCAAGTTTCAGAAGTGCAGCTCTTGTACTGCCGGAGATATGTCGATACAAACTGAATACGCAAAACATCAACAAAATTTAGCGCGTTTTAAACTTGATATCGCTTTTGTTTATAACTTCCACATTTATTCGAATTGTGCCACGAAACTTTACAGACCATCGCCGGGAGGCCTTTTCTACTGAAGTACCTAGTTTGAGAAGTGCAGCTCTTGTACTGCCGGAGATATGTCGATACAAACTGAATACGCAAAACATCTACAAAATTTAGCGCGTTTTAAAGTTGATATCGCTTTTGTTTATAACTTCCACATTTATTCGAATTGTGCCACGAAACTTTACAGACCATCACCGGGAGGCATTTTCTACTGAAGTACCAAGTTAGAGAAGTGCAGCTCTTGTACAGCCGGAGATATGTCGATACAAACTAAATACGCAAAACATCTACAAAATTTAGCGCGTTTTAAAGTTGATATCGCTTTTGTTTATAACTTCCACATTTATTCGAATTGTGAAACGAAACTTTGTAGACAGTCGCGGAGACACATTTTCTACTGAAGTACCAAGTTTCAGAAGTGCAGCTCTTGTACTACCGGAGATATGTCGATACAAACTGAATACGCAAAACATCTACAAAATTTAACGCGTTTAAAAGTTGATAGCGCTTTTGTTTATAACTTTCAGATTTATTCGAATTGTGCCACGACACTTTGCAGACCATCGCATAGAGGCATTTTCTACTGAAGTACCAAGTTTCAGAAGTGCAGCTCTTGTACTGCCGGAGATATGTCGATACAAACTGAATACGCAAAACATCAACAAAATTTAGCGCGTTTTAAAGTTGATATCGCTTTTGTTTATAACTTCCACATTTATTCGAATTGTGCCACGAAACATTACAGACCATCGCGGGGAGGCATTTTCTACTGAAGTACGAAGTTCGAGAAGTGCAGCTCTTGTACTACCGGAGATATGTCGATACAAACTGAATACGCAAAACATCAACAAAATTTAGCGCGTTTTAAAGTTGATATCGCTTTTGTTTATAACTTGCACATTTATTCGAATTGTGAAACGAAACTTTGTAGACAGTCGCGGAGACACATTTTCTACTGAAGTACCAAGTTTCAGAAGTGCAGATCTGGTACTACCGGAGATGTGTCGATACAAACTGAATACGCAAAACATCTACAAAATTTAGTGCGTTTTAAAGTTGAAAGCGCTTTTGTTTATAACTTCCACATTTATTCGAATTTTGAAACGAAACTTTGTAGACAGTCGCGGAGACACATTTTCTACTGAAGTACCAAGTTTCAGAAGTGCAGCTCTCGTACTGCCGGAGATATGTCGATACAAACTGAATACGCAAAACATCAACAAAATTTAGCGCGTTTTAAAGTTGATATCGCTTTTGTTTATAACTTCCACATTTATTCGAATTGTGCCACGAAACTTTGCAGACCATCGCGGAGAGGCATTTTCTACTGAAGTACCAAGTTTCAGAAGTGCAGCTCTTGTACTGCCGGAGATATGTCGATACAAACTGAATACGCAAAACATCTACAAAATTTAGCGCGTTTTAAAGTTGATATCGCTTTTGTTTATAACTTCCACATTTATTCGAATTGTGCCACGAAACTTTACAGACCATCACCGGGAGGCATTTTCTACTGAAGTACCAAGTTTGAGAAGTGCAGCTCTTGTACTGCCGGAGATATGCTGATACAAACTAAATACGCAAAACATCTACAAAATTTAGCGCGTTTTAAAGTTGATATCGCTTTTGTTTATAACTTCCACATTTATTCGAATTGTGCCACGAAACTTTGTAGACAGTCGCGGAGACACATTTTCTACTGAAGTACCAAGTTTCAGAAGTGCAGCTCTTGTACTACCGGAGATATGTCGATACAAACTGAATACGCAAAACATCTACAAAATTTAACGCGTTTAAAAGTTGATAGCGCTTTTGTTTATAACTTTCAGATTTATTCGAATTGTGCCACGACACTTTGCAGACCATCGCATAGAGGCATTTTCTACTGAAGTACCAAGTTTCAGAAGTGCAGCTCTTGTACTACCGGAGATATGTCGATACAAACTGAATACGCAAAACACTTACAAAATTTAGCGCGTTTCAAAGTTGATAGCGATTTTGTTTATAACTTTCAGATTTATTCGAATTGTGCCACGAAACTTTGCAGACCATCGCGGAGAGGCATTTTCTACTGAAGTACCAAGTTTCAGATATGCAGCTCTTGAACTGCCGGAGATATGTCGATACAAACTGAATACGCAAAACATCAACAAAATTTAGCGCGTTTTAAAGTTGATATCGCTTTTGTTTATAACTTCCACATTTATTCGAATTGTGCCACGAAACTTTACAGACCATCGCGGGGAGGCATTTTCAACTGAAGTACGAAGTTCGAGAAGTGCAGCTCTTGTACTACCGGAGATATGTCGATACAAACTGAATACGCAAAACATCAACAAAATTTAGCGCGTTTTAAAGTTGATATCGCTTTTGTTTATAACTTGCACATTTATTCGAATTGTTAAACGAAACTTTGCAGACAGTCGCGGAGACACATTTTCTACTGAAGTACCAAGTTTCAGAAGTGCAGATCTGGTACTACCGGAGATGTGTCGATACAAACTGAATACGCAAAACATCAACAACATTTAGCGCGTTTTAAAGTTGATATCGCTTTTGTTTATAACTTCCACATTTATTCGAATTGTGCCACGAAACTTTACAGACCATCGCCGGGAGGCAGTTTCTACTGAAGTAGCAAGTTTGAGAAGTGCAGCTCTTGTACTGCCGGAGATATGTCGATACAAACTGAATACGCAAAACATCTACAAAATTTAGCGCGTTTTAAAGTTGATATCGCTTTTGTTTATAACTTCCACATTTATTCGAATTGTGAAACGAAACTTTGTAGACAGTCGCAGAGACACATGTTCTAATGAAGTACCAAGTTTCAGAAGTGCAGCTCTTGTACTACCGGAGATATGTCGATACAAACTGAATACGCAAAACATCTACAAAATTTAACGCGTTTAAAAGTTGATAGCGCTTTTGTTTATAACTTTCAGATTTATTCGAATTGTGCCACGACACTTTGCAGACCATCGCATAGAGGCATTTTCTACTGAAGTACCAAGTTTCAGAAGTGCAGCTTTTGTACTACCGGAGATATGTCGATACAAACTGAATACGCAAAAAACTTACAAAATTTAGCGCGTTTCAAAGTTGATAGCGATTTTGTTTATAACTTTCAGATTTATTCGAATTGTGCCACGAAACTTTGCCGACCATCGCGGAGAGGCATTTTCTACTGAAGTACCAAGTTTCAGAAGTGCAGCTCTTGTACTGCCGGAGATATGTCGATACAAACTGAATACGCAAAACATCAACAAAATTTAGCGCGTTTTAAAGTTGATATCGCTTTTGTTTATAACTTCCACATTTATTCGAATTGTGCCACGAAACTTTACAGACCATCGCGGGGAGGCATTTTCAACTGAAGTACGAAGTTCGAGAAGTGCAGCTCTTATACTACCGGAGATATGTCGATACAAACTGAATACGCAAAACATCAACAAAATTTAGCGCGTTTTAAAGTTGATATCGCTTTTGTTTATAACTTGCACATTTATTCGAATTGTGAAACGAAACTTTGTAGACAGTCGCGGAGACACATTTTCTACTGAAGTACCAAGTTTCAGAAGTGCAGATCTGGTACTACCGGAGATGTGTCGATACAAACTGAATACGCAAAACATCTACAAAATTTAGTGCGTTTTAAAGTTGAAAGCGCTTTTGTTTATAACTTCCACATTTATTCTAATTGTGCTGCGAAACTTTGCAGACCGTCGCGGAGAGGCATTTTCTACTGAATACCAAGTTTCAAAAGTGCAGCTCTTGTACTACCGGAGATGTGTCGATACAAACTAAATACGCAAAACATCAACAAAATTTAGTGCGTTTTAAAGTTGATATCGCTTTTGTTTATAACTTCCACATTTATTCGAATTTTGAAACGAAACTTTGTAGACAGTCGCGGAGACACATTTTCTACTGAAGTACCAAGTTTCAGAAGTGCAGCTCTTGTACTGCCGGAGATATGTCGATAGAAACTGAATACGCAAAACATCAACAAAATTTAGCGCGTTTTAAAGTTGATATCGCTTTTGTTTATAACTTCCACATTTATTCGAATTGTGCCACGAAACTTTGCAGACCATCGCGGAGAGTCATTTTCTACTGAAGTACCAAGTTTCAGAAGTGCAGCTCTTGTACTGCCGGAGATATGTCGATACAAACTGAATACGCAAAACATCAACAAAATTTAGCGCGTTTTAAACTTGATACCGCTTTTGTTTATAACTTCCACATTTATTCGAATTGTGCCACGAAACTTTACAGACCGTCGCGGAGACGCATTTTCTACTGAAGTACCAAGTTTGAGAAGTGCAGCTCTTGTACTGCCGGAGATATGTCGATACAAACTGAATACGCAAAACATCTACAAAATTTAGCGCGTTTTAAAGTTGATATCGCTTTTGTTTATAACTTCCACATTTATTCGAATTGTGAAACGAAACTTTGTAGACAGTCGCGGGGACACATTTTCTACTGAAGTACCAAGTTTCAGAAGTGCAGCATTTGTACTACCGGAGATATGTCGATACAAACTGAATACGCAAAACATCTACAAAATTTAACGCGTTTAAAAGTTGATAGCGATTTTGTTTATAACTTTCAGATTTATTCGAATTGTGCCACGACACTTTGCAGACCATCGCATAGAGGCATTTTCTACTGAAGTACCAAGTTTCAGAAGTGCAGCTCTTGTACTACCGGAGATATGTCGATACAAACTGAATACGCAAAACACTTACAAAATTTAGCGCGTTTTAAAGTTGATATCGCTTTTGTTTATAACTTGCACATTTATTCGAATTGTGAAACGAAACTTTGTAGACAGTCGCGGAGACACATTTTCTACTGAAGTACCAAGTTTCAGAAGTGCAGATCTGCTACTACCGGAGATATGTCGATACAAACTGAATACGCAAAACATCAACAAAATTTAGCGCGTTTTAAAGTTGATAACGCTTTTGTTTATAACTTGCACATTTATTCGAATTGTGCAACGAAACTTTACAGACCATCGCCGGGAGGCATTTACTACTGAAGTACCAAGTTTGAGAAGTGCAGCTCTTGTACTGCCGGAGATATGTCGATACAAACTGAATACGCAAAACATCTACAAAATTTAGCGCGTTTTAAAGTTGATATCGCTTTTGTTTATAACTTCCACATTTATTCGAATTGTGAAACGAAACTTTGTAGACAGTCGCGGAGACACATTTTCTACTGAAGTACCAAGTTTCAGAAGTGCAGCTCTTGTACTACCGGAGATATGTCGATACAAACTGAATACGCAAAACATCTACAAAATTTAGCGCGTTTCAAAGTTGATAGCGCTTTTGTTTATAACTTTCAGATTTATTCGAATTGTGCCACGACACTTTGCAGACCATCGCATAGAGGCATTTTCTACTGAAGTACCAAGTTTCAGAAGTGCAGCTCTTGTACTACCGGAGATATGTCGATACAAACTGAATACGCAAAAAACTTACAAAATTTAGCGCGTTTCAAAGTTGATAGCGATTTTGTTTATAACTTTCAGATTTATTCGAATTGTGCCACGAAACTTTGCCGACCATCGCGGAGAGGCATTTTCTACTGAAGTACCAAGTTTCAGAAGTGCAGCTCTTGTACTGCCGGAGATATGTCGATACAAACTGAATACGCAAAACATCAACAAAATTTAGCGCGTTTTAAAGTTGATATCGCTTTTGTTTATAACTTCCACATTTATTCGAATTGTGCCACGAAACTTTACAGACCATCGCGGGGAGGCATTTTCAACTGAAGTACGAAGTTCGAGAAGTGCAGCTCTTATACTACCGGAGATATGTCGATACAAACTGAATACGCAAAACATCAACAAAATTTAGCGCGTTTTAAAGTTGATATCGCTTTTGTTTATAACTTGCACATTTATTCGAATTGTGAAACGAAACTTTGTAGACAGTCGCGGAGACACATTTTCTACTGAAGTACCAAGTTTCAGAAGTGCAGATCTGGTACTACCGGAGATGTGTCGATACAAACTGAATACGCAAAACATCTACAAAATTTAGTGCGTTTTAAAGTTGAAAGCGCTTTTGTTTATAACTTCCACATTTATTCTAATTGTGCTGCGAAACTTTGCAGACCGTCGCGGAGAGGCATTTTCTACTGAATACCAAGTTTCAAAAGTGCAGCTCTTGTACTACCGGAGATGTGTCGATACAAACTAAATACGCAAAACATCAACAAAATTTAGTGCGTTTTAAAGTTGATATCGCTTTTGTTTATAACTTCCACATTTATTCGAATTTTGAAACGAAACTTTGTAGACAGTCGCGGAGACACATTTTCTACTGAAGTACCAAGTTTCAGAAGTGCAGCTCTTGTACTGCCGGAGATATGTCGATAGAAACTGAATACGCAAAACATCAACAAAATTTAGCGCGTTTTAAAGTTGATATCGCTTTTGTTTATAACTTCCACATTTATTCGAATTGTGCCACAAAACTTTGCAGACCATCGCGGAGAGTCATTTTCTACTGAAGTACCAAGTTTCAGAAGTGCAGCTCTTGTACTGCCGGAGATATGTCGATACAAACTGAATACGCAAAACATCAACAAAATTTAGCGCGTTTTAAACTTGATACCGCTTTTGTTTATAACTTCCACATTTATTCGAATTGTGCCACGAAACTTTACAGACCGTCGCGGAGACGCATTTTCTACTGAAGTACCAAGTTTGAGAAGTGCAGCTCTTGTACTGCCGGAGATATGTCGATACAAACTGAATACGCAAAACATCTACAAAATTTAGCGCGTTTTAAAGTTGATATCGCTTTTGTTTATAACTTCCACATTTATTCGAATTGTGAAACGAAACTTTGTAGACAGTCGCGGGGACACATTTTCTACTGAAGTACCAAGTTTCAGAAGTGCAGCTCTTGTACTACCGGAGATATGTCGATACAAACTGAATACGCAAAACATCTACAAAATTAAACGCGTTTAAAAGTTGATAGCGATTTTGTTTATAACTTTCAGATTTATTCGAATTGTGCCACGACACTTTGCAGACCATCGCATAGAGGCATTTTCTACTGAAGTACCAAGTTTCAGAAGTGCAGCTCTTGTACTACCGGAGATATGTCGATACAAACTGAATACGCAAAACACTTACAAAATTTAGCGCGTTTTAAAGTTGATATCGCTTTTGTTTATAACTTGCACATTTATTCGAATTGTGAAACGAAACTTTGTAGACAGTCGCGGAGACACATTTTCTACTGAAGTACCAAGTTTCAGAAGTGCAGATCTGCTACTACCGGAGATATGTCGATACAAACTGAATACGCAAAACATCAACAAAATTTAGCGCGTTTTAAAGTTGATATCGCTTTTGTTTATAACTTGCACATTTATTCGAATTGTGCAACGAAACTTTACAGACCATCGCCGGGAGGCATTTACTACTGAAGTACCAAGTTTGAGAAGTGCAGCTCTTGTACTGCCGGAGATATGTCGATACAAACTGAATACGCAAAACATCTACAAAATTTAGCGCGTTTTAAAGTTGATATCGCTTTTGTTTATAACTTCCACATTTATTCGAATTGTGAAACGAAACTTTGTAGACAGTCGCGGAGACACATTTTCTACTGAAGTACCAAGTTTCAGAAGTGCAGCTCTTGTACTACCGGAGATATGTCGATACAAACTGAATACGCAAAACATCTACAAAATTTAGCGCGTTTCAAAGTTGATAGCGCTTTTGTTTATAACTTTCAGATTTATTCGAATTGTGCCACGAAACTTTGCAGACCATCGCGGATAGGCCTTTTCTACTGAAGTACCAATTTTCAGAAGTGCAGCTCTTGTACTGCCGGAGATATGTCGATACAAACTGAATACGCAAAACATCAACAAAATTTAGCGCGTATTAAAGTTGATATCGCTTTTGTTTATAACTTTTACATTTATTCGAATTGTGCCACGAAACCTTGCAGACCATCGCGGAGAGGCATTTTCTACTGAAGTACCAAGTTTCAGAAGTGCAGCTCTTGTACTGCCGGAGATATGTCGATACAAACTGAATACGCAAAACATCAACAAAATTTAGCGCGTTTTAAAGTTGATATCGCTTTTGTGTATAACTTCCACATTTATTCGAATTGTGCCACGAAACTTTACAGACTCTCACCGGGAGGCATTTTCTACTGAAGTACCAAGTTTGAGAAGTGCAGCTCTTGTACTGCCGGAGATATGTCGATACAAACTGAATACGAAAAACATCTACAAAATTTAGCGCGTTTTAAAGTTGATATCGCTTTTGTTTATAACTTTCAGATTTATTCGAATTGTGCAACGAAACTTTGTAGACAGTCGCGGAGACACATTTTCTACTGAAGTACCAAGTTTCAGAAGTGCAGCTCTTGTACTACCGGAGATATGTCAATACAAACTGAATACGCAAAACATCTACAAAATTTAACGCGTTTAAAAGTTGATAGCGCTTTTGTTTATAACTTTCAGATTTATTCGAATTGTGCCACGACACTTTGCAGACCATCGCATAGAGGCATTTTCTACTGAAGTACCAAGTTTGAGAAGTGCAGCTCTTGTACTACCGGAGATATATCGATACAAACTGAATACGCAAAACACTTACAAAATTTAGCGCGTTTCAAAGTTGATAGCGATTTTGTTTATAACTTCCACATTATTCGAATTGTGAAACGAAACTTTGTAGACAGTCGCGGAGACACATTTTCTACTGAAGTACCAAGTTTCAGAAGTGCAGCTCTTGTACTACCGGAGATATGTCGATACAAACTGAATACGCAAAACATCTACAAAATTTAGCGCGTTTAAAAGTTGATAGCGCTTTTGTTTATAACTTTCAGATTTATTCGAATTGTGCCACGAAACTTTGCAGACAATCGCGGAGATGCATTTTCTACTGAAGTACCAAGTTTCAGAACTGCAGCTCTTGTACTGCCGGAGATATGTCGATACAAACTGAATACGCAAAACATCAACAAAATTTAGCGCGTTTAAAAGTTGATATCGCTTTTGTTTATAACTTCCACATTTATTCGAATTGTGCCACCAAACTTTGCAGACCATCGCGGAGAGGCATTTTCTACTGAAGTACCAAGTTTCAGAAGTGCAGCTCTTGTACTGCCGGAGATATGTCGATACAAACTGAATACGCAAAACATCAACAAAATTTAGCGCGTTTTAAAGTTGATATCGCTTTTGTTTATAACTTCCACATTTATTCGAATTGTGCCACGAAACTTTACAGACCATCACCGGGAGGCATTTTCTACTGAAGTACCAAGTTTCAGAAGTGCAGCTCTTGTACTGCCGGAGATATGTCGATACAAACTGAATACGCAAAACATCTACAAAATTTAGCGCGTTTTAAAGTTGATATCGCTTTTGTTTATAACTTTCAGATTTATTCGAATTGTGAAACGAAACTTTGTAGACAGTCGCGGAGACACATTTTCTACTGAAGTACCAAGTTTCAGAAGTGCAGCTCTTGTACTGCCGGAGATATGTCGATACAAACTGAATACGCAAAACATCAACAAAATTTAGCGCGTTTTAAAGTTGATATCGCTTTTGTTTATAACTTCCACATTTATTCGAATTGTGCCACGAAACTTTACAGACCATCGCGGGGAGGCATTTTCTACTGAAGTACGAAGTTCGAGAAGTGCAGCTCTTGTACTACCGGAGATATGTCGATACAAACTGAATACGCAAAACATCAACAAAATTTAGCGCGTTTTAAAGTTGATATCGCTTTTGTTTATAACTTGCACATTTATTCGAATTGTGAAACGAAACTTTGTAGACAGTCGCGGAGACACATTTTCTACTGAAGTACCAAGTTTCAGAAGTGCAGATCTGGTACTACCAGAGATGTGTCGATACAAACTGAATACGCAAAACATCTACAAAATTTAGTGCGTTGTAAAGTTGATATCGCTTTTGTTTATAACTTCCACATTTATTCTAATTGGGCTGCCAAACTTTGCAGACCGTCGCGAAGAGGCATTTTCTACTGAAGTACCAAGTTTCAAAAGTGCAGCTCTTGTACTACCGGAGATGTGTCGATACAAACTAAATACGCAAAACATCTACAAAATTTAGTGCGTTTTAAAGTTGATATCGCTTTTGTTTATAACTTCCACATTTATTCGAATTTTGAAACGAAACTTTGTAGACAGTCGCGGAGACACATTTTCCACTGAAGTATCAAGTTTCAGAAGTGCAGCTCTTGTACAACCGGAGATGTGTCGATACAAACTTAATACGCAAAACATCAACAAAATTTAGCGCGTTTTAAAGTTGATATCGCTTTTGTTTATAACTTCCACATTTATTCGAATTGTGCCACGAAACTTTACAGACTCTCACCGGGAGGCATTTTCTACTGAAGTACCAAGTTTGAGAAGTGCAGCTCTTGTACTGCCGGAGATATGTCGATACAAACTGAATACGAAAAACATCTACAAAATTTAGCGCGTTTTAAAGTTGATATCGCTTTTGTTTATAACTTTCAGATTTATTCGAATTGTGCAACGAAACTTTGTAGACAGTCGCGGAGACACATTTTCTACTGAAGTACCAAGTTTCAGAAGTGCAGCTCTTGTACTACCGGAGATATGTCAATACAAACTGAATACGCAAAACATCTACAAAATTTAACGCGTTTAAAAGTTGATAGCGCTTTTGTTTATAACTTTCAGATTTATTCGAATTGTGCCACGACACTTTGCAGACCATCGCATAGAGGCATTTTCTACTGAAGTACCAAGTTTGAGAAGTGCAGCTCTTGTACTACCGGAGATATATCGATACAAACTGAATACGCAAAACACTTACAAAATTTAGCGCGTTTCAAAGTTGATAGCGATTTTGTTTATAACTTCCACATTATTCGAATTGTGAAACGAAACTTTGTAGACAGTCGCGGAGACACATTTTCTACTGAAGTACCAAGTTTCAGAAGTGCAGCTCTTGTACTACCGGAGATATGTCGATACAAACTGAATACGCAAAACATCTACAAAATTTAGCGCGTTTAAAAGTTGATAGCGCTTTTGTTTATAACTTTCAGATTTATTCGAATTGTGCCACGAAACTTTGCAGACAATCGCGGAGATGCATTTTCTACTGAAGTACCAAGTTTCAGAAGTGCAGCTCTTGTACTGCCGGAGATATGTCGATACAAACTGAATACGCAAAACATCAACAAAATTTAGCGCGTTTTAAAGTTGATATCGCTTTTGTTTATAACTTCCACATTTATTCGAATTGTGCCACGAAACTTTGCAGACCATCGCGGAGAGGCATTTTCTACTGAAGTACCAAGTTTCAGAAGTGCAGCTCTTGTACTGCCGGAGATATGTCGATACAAACTGAATACGCAAAACATCAACAAAATTTAGCGCGTTTTAAAGTTGATATCGCTTTTGTTTATAACTTCCACATTTATTCGAATTGTGCCACGAAACTTTACAGACCATCACCGGGAGGCATTTTCTACTGAAGTACCAAGTTTCAGAAGTGCAGCTCTTGTACTGCCGGAGATATGTCGATACAAACTGAATACGCAAAACATCTACAAAATTTAGCGCGTTTTAAAGTTGATATCGCTTTTGTTTATAACTTTCAGATTTATTCGAATTGTGAAACGAAACTTTGTAGACAGTCGCGGAGACACATTTTCTACTGAAGTACCAAGTTTCAGAAGTGCAGCTCTTGTACTGCCGGAGATATGTCGATACAAACTGAATACGCAAAACATCAACAAAATTTAGCGCGTTTTAAAGTTGATATCGCTTTTGTTTATAACTTCCACATTTATTCGAATTGTGCCACGAAACTTTACAGACCATCGCGGGGAGGCATTTTCTACTGAAGTACGAAGTTCGAGAAGTGCAGCTCTTGTACTACCGGAGATATGTCGATACAAACTGAATACGCAAAACATCAACAAAATTTAGCGCGTTTTAAAGTTGATATCGCTTTTGTTTATAACTTGCACATTTATTCGAATTGTGAAACGAAACTTTGTAGACAGTCGCGGAGACACATTTTCTACTGAAGTACCAAGTTTCAGAAGTGCAGATCTGGTACTACCAGAGATGTGTGTATACAAACTGAATACGCAAAACATCTACAAAATTTAGTGCGTTGTAAAGTTGATATCGCTTTTGTTTATAACTTCCACATTTATTCTAATTGTGCTGCCAAACTTTGCAGACAATCGCGAAGAGGCATTTTCTACTGAAGTACCAAGTTTCAAAAGTGCAGCTCTTGTACTACCGGAGATGTGTCGATACAAACTAAATACGCAAAACATCTACAAAATTTAGTGCGTTTTAAAGTTGATATCGCTTTTGTTTATAACTTCCACATTTATTCGAATTTTGAAACGAAACTTTGTAGACAGTCGCGGAGACACATTTTCCACTGAAGTATCAAGTTTCAGAAGTGCAGCGCTTGTACAACCGGAGATGTGTCGATACAAACTTAATACGCAAAACATCTACAAAATTTAGTGCGTTTTAAAGTTGATATCGCTTTTGTTTATAACTTCCACATTTATTCGAATTGTGAAACGAAACTTTGTAGACAGTCGCGGAGACACATTTTCTACTGAAGTACCAAGTTTCAGAAGTGCAGCTCTTGTACTACCGGAGATATGTCGATACAAACTGAATACGCAAAACATCTACAAAATTTAGCGCGTTTAAAAGTTGATAGCGCTTTTGTTTATAACTTTCAGATTTATTCGAATTGTGCCACGACACTTTGCAGACCATCGCATAGAGGCATTTTCAACTGAAGTACGAAGTTTCAGAAGTGCAGCTCTTGTACTACCGGAGATATGTCAGTACAAACTGAATACGCAAAACATCTACAAAATTTAGCGCGTTTAAAAGTTGATAGCGCTTTTGTTTATAACTTTCAGATTTATTCGAATTTTGAAACGAAACTTTGCAGACCATCGCGGAGAGGCATTCTCTACTGAAGTACCAAGTTTCAGAAGTGCAGCTCTTGTACTGCCGGAGATATGTCGATACAAACTGAATACGCAAAACATCAACAAAATTTAGCGCGTTTTAAAGTTGATATCGCTTTTGTTTATAACTTCCACATTTATTCGAATTGTGCCACGAAACTTTGCAGACCATTGCGGAGACACATTTCCTACTGAAGTACCAAGTTTGAGAAGTGCAGCTCTTGTACTGCCGGAGATATGTCGATACAAACTGAATACGCAAAACATCAACAAAATTTAGCGCGTTTAAAAGTTGATATCGCTTTTGTTTTTAACTTCCACATTTATTCGAATTGGTCCAAGAAACTTTACAGACCATCGCCGGGACGCATTTTCTACTGAAGTACCAAGTTTGAGAAGTGCAGCTCTTGTACTGCCGGAGATATGTCGATACAAACTGAATACGCAAAACATCTACAAAATTTAGCGCGTTTTAAAGTTGATATCGCTTTTGTTTATAACCTCAACATTTATTCGAATTGTGAAACGAAACTTTGTAGACAGTCGCGGAGACACATTTTCTACTGAAGTACCAAGTTTCAGAAGTGCAGCTCTTGTACTACCGGAGATATGTCGATACAAACTGAATACGCAAAACATCTACAAAATTTAGCGCGTTTTAAAGTTGATAGCGCTTTTGTTTATAACTTTCAGATTTATTCGAATTGTGCCACGAAACTTTGCAGACCATCGCGGAGAGGCATTTACTACTGAAGTACCAAGTTCCAGAAGTGCAGCTCTTGTACTGCCGGAGATATGTCGATACAAACTGAATACGCAAAACATCAACAAAATTTAGCGCGTTTTAAAGTTGATATCGCTTTTGTTCATAACTTCCACATTTATTCGAATTGTGCCACGAAACTTTACAGACCATCGCGGGGAGGCATTTTCAACTGAAGTACGAAGGTCGAGAAGTGCAGCTCTTGTACTACCGGAGATATGTCGATACAAACTGAATACGCAACACATCCACAAAATTTAGCGCCTTTTAAAGTTGATATCGCTTTTGTTTATAACTTGCACATTTATTCGAATTGTGAAACGAAACTTTGTAGACAGTCGCGGAGACACATTTTCTACTGAAGTACCAAGTTTCAGAAGTGCAGATCTGGTACTACCGGAGATGTGTCGATACAAACTGAATACGCAAAACATCTACAAAATTTAGTGCGTTTTAAAGTTGAAAGCGCTTTTGTTTATAACTTCCACATTTATTCTAATTGTGCTGCGAAACTTTGCAGACCGTCGCGGAGAGGCATTTTCTACTGAAGTACCAAGTTTCAGAAGTGCAGCTTTTGTACTACCGGAGATCTGTCGATACAAACTAAATACGCAAAACATCTTCAAAATTTAGTGCGTTTTAAAGTTGATATCGCTTTTGTTTATAACTTCCACATTTATTCTAATTGTGCCACGAAACTTTGCAGACCATCGCGGAGAGGCATTTTCTACTGAAGTATTAAGTTTCAGAAGTGCAGCTTTTGTACTGCCGGAGATATGTCGATACAAACTGAATACGCAAAACATCAACAAAATTTAGCGCGTTTTAAAGTTGATATAGCTTTTGTTTATAACTTGCACATTTATTCGAATTGTGCCACGAAACTTTACAGACCATCGCAAGGAGGCATTTTCTACTGAAGTACCAAGTTTCAGAAGAGCAGCTCTTGTACTACCGGAGATATGTCGATACAAACTGAATACGCAAAACATCAACAAAATTTAGCGCGTTTTAAAGTTGATAGCGCTTTTGTTTATAACTTCCACATTTATTCGAATTGTGAAACGAACCTTTGTAGACAGTCGTGGTGACAAATGTTCTACTGAAGTACCAAGTTTCAGAAGTGCAGCTCTTGTACTACCGGACATGTGTCGATACAAACTGAATACGCAAAACATCTACAAAATTTAGCGGGTTTTAAAGTTGATATCGCTTTTGTTTATAACTTCCACATTTATTCGAATTGTGAAACGAAACTTTCTAGACAGTCGCGGAGACACATTTTCTACTGAAGTACCAAGTTTCAGAAGTGCAGCTCTTGTACTACCGGAGATATGTCGATACAAACTGAATACGCAAAACATCTACAAAATTAAGCGCGTTTGAAAGTTGATAGGACTTTTGTTTATAACTTTCAGATTTATTCGAATTGTGCCACGAAACTTTGCAGACCATCGCGGAGAGGCATTTTCTACTGAAGTACCAAGTTTCAGAAGTGCAGCTCTTGTACTGCCGGAGATATGTCGATACAAACTGAATACGCAAAACTTCAACAAAATTTAGCGCGTTTTAAAGTTGATATCGCTTTTGTTTATAACTTCCACATTTATTCGAATTGTGCCACGAAACTTTACAGACCATCGCGGGGAGGCATTTTCAACTGAAGTACCCAGTTCGAGAAGTGCAGCTCTTGTACTACCGGAGATATGTCTATAAAAACTGAATACGCAAAACATCAACAAAATTTAGCGCGTTGTAAAGTTGATATCGCTTTTGTTTATAACTTGCACATTTATTCGAATTGTGAAACGAAACTTTGTAGACAGTCGCGGAGACACATTTTCTACTGAAGTACCAAGTTTCAGAAGTGCAGATCTGGTACTACCGGAGATGTGTCGATACAAACTGAATACGCAAAACATCTACAAAATTTAGTGCGAATTAAAGTTTAAAGCGCTTTTGTTTATAACTTCCACATTTATTCTAATTGTGCTGCGAAACTTTGCAGACTATCGCATAGAGGCATTTTCTACTGAAGTACTAAGTTTCAGAAGTGCAGCTCTTGTACTGCCGGAGATATGTCGATACAAACTAAATACGCAAAACATCTACAAAATTTAGTGCGTTTTAAAGTTGATAGCGCTTTTGTTTATAACTTCCACATTTATTCGAATTGTAAAACGAAACTTTGTAGACAGTCGCGGAGACACATTTTCTACTGAAGTACCAAGTTTCAGAAGTGCAGCTCTTGTACTGCCGGAGATATGTCGATACAAACTGAATACGCAAAACATCAACAAAATTTAGCGCGTTTTAAAGTTGATATCGCTTTTGTTTATAACTTCCACATTTATTCGAATTGTGCCACGAAACTTTGCAGACCATCGCGGAGAGGCATTTTCTACTGAAGTACCAAGTTTCAGAAGTGCAGCTCTTGTACTGCCGGAGATATGTCGATACAAACTGAATACGCAAAACATCAACAAAATTTAGCGCGTTTTAAAGTTGATATCGCTTTTATTTATAACTTCAACATTTATTCGAATTCTGCCACGAAACTTTACAGACCATCGCCGGGAGGCATTTTCTACTGAAGTACCAAGTTTGAGCAGTGCAGCCTTGGTACTGCCGGAGATATGTCGATACAAACTGAATACGCAAAACATCAACAAAATTTAGCGCGTTTTAAAGTTGATATCGCTTTTGTTTATAACTTCCACATTTATTCGAATTGTGAAACGAAACTTTGCAGACAGTCGCGGAGACACATTTTCTACTGAAGTACCAAGTTTCAGAAGTGCAGATCTGGTACTACCGGAGATGTGTCGATACAAACTGAATACGCAAAACATCAACAAAATTTAGCGCGTTTTAAAGTTGATATAGCTTTTGTTTATAACTTGCACATTTATTAAAATTGTGCCACGAAACTTTACAGACCATACCCGGGAGGCATTTGCTACTGAAGTACCAAATTTCAGAAGTGCAGCTCTTGTACTGCCGGAGATATGTCGATACAAACTGAATACGCAAAACATCAACAAAATTTAGCGCGTTTTAAAGTTGATATAGCTTTTGTTTATAACTTGCACATTTATTAAAATTGTGCCACGAAACTTTACAGACCATCGCCGGGAGGCATTTTCTACTGAAGTACCAAGTTTCAAAAGTGCAGCTCTTGTACTACCGGAGATGTGTCGATACAAACTAAATACGCAAAACATCAACAAAATTTAGTGCGTTTTAAAGTTGATATCGCTTTTGTTTATAACTTCCACATTTATTCGAATTTTGAAACGAAACTTTGTAGACAGTCGCGGAGACACATTTTCTACTGAAGTACCAAGTTTCAGAAGTGCAGCTCTTGTACTGCCGGAGATATGTCGATAGAAACTGAATACGCAAAACATCAACAAAATTTAGCGCGTTTTAAAGTTGATATCGCTTTTGTTTATAACTTCCACATTTATTCGAATTGTGCCACGAAACTTTGCAGACCATCGCGGAGAGTCATTTTCTACTGAAGTACCAAGTTTCAGAAGTGCAGCTCTTGTACTGCCGGAGATATGTCGATACAAACTGAATACGCAAAACATCAACAAAATTTAGCGCGTTTTAAACTTGATACCGCTTTTGTTTATAACTTCCACATTTATTCGAATTGTGCCACGAAACTTTACAGACCGTCGCGGAGACGCATTTTCTACTGAAGTACCAAGTTTGAGAAGTGCAGCTCTTGTACTGCCGGAGATATGTCGATACAAACTGAATACGCAAAACATCTACAAAATTTAGCGCGTTTTAAAGTTGATATCGCTTTTGTTTATAACTTCCACATTTATTCGAATTGTGAAACGAAACTTTGTAGACAGTCGCGGGGACACATTTTCTACTGAAGTACCAAGTTTCAGAAGTGCAGCTCTTGTACTACCGGAGATATGTCGATACAAACTGAATACGCAAAACATCTACAAAATTTAACGCGTTTAAAAGTTGATAGCGCTTTTGTTTATAACTTTCAGATTTATTCGAATTGTGCCACGACACTTTGCAGACCATCGCATAGAGGCATTTTCTACTGAAGTACCAAGTTTCAGAAGTGCAGCTCTTGTACTACCGGAGATATGTCGATACAAACTGAATACGCAAAACATCAACAAAATTTAGCGCGTTTCAAAGTTGATAGCGATTTTGTTTATAACTTTCAGATTTATTCGAATTGTGCCACGAAACTTTGCCGACCATCGCGGAGAGGCATTTTCTACTGAAGTACCAAGTTTCAGAAGTGCAGCTCTTGTACTGCCGGAGATATGTCGATACAAACTGAATACGCAAAACATCAACAAAATTTAGCGCGTTTTAAAGTTGATATCGCTTTTGTTTATTACTTCCACATTTATTCGAATTGTGCCACGAAACTTTACAGACCATCGCGGGGAGGCATTTTCAACTGAAGTACGAAGGTCGAGAAGTGCAGCTCTTGTACTACCGGAGATATGTCGATACAAACTGAATACGCAAAACATCAACAAAATTTAGCGCGTTTAAAAGTTGATATCGCTTTTGTTTATAACTTGCACATTTATTCGAATTGTGAAACGAAACTTTGTAGACAATCGCGGAGACACATTTTCTACTGAAGTACCAAGTTTCAGAAGTGCAGATCTGGTACTACCGGAGATGTGTCGATACAAACTGAATACGCAAAACATCTACAAAATTTAGTGCGTTTTAAAGTTGAAAGCGCTTTTGTTTATAACTTCCACATTTATTCTAATTGTGCTGCGAAACTTTGCAGACCGTCGCGGAGAGGCATTTTCTACTGAAGTACCAAGTTTCAAAAGTGCAGCTCTTGTACTACCGGAGATGTGTCGATACAAACTAAATACGCAAAACATCTACAAAATTTAGTGCGTTTTAAAGTTGATATCGCTTTTGTTTATAACTTCCACATTTATTCGAATTTTGAAACGAAACTTTGTAGACAGTCGCGGAGACACATTTTCTACTGAAGTACCAAGTTTCAGAAGTGCAGCTCTTGTACTGCCGGAGATATGTCGATACAAACTGAATACGCAAAACATCAACAAAATTTAGCGCGTTTTAAACTTGATATCGCTTTTGTTTATAACTTCCACATTTATTCGAATTGTGCCACGAAACTTTACAGACCATCGCCGGGAGGCATTTTCTACTGAAGTACCAAGTTTGAGAAGTGCAGCTCTTGTACTGCCGGAGATATGTCGATACAAACTGAATACGCAAAACATCTACAAAATTTAGCGCGTTTTAAAGTTGATATCGCTTTTGTTTATAACTTCCACATTTTTTCGAATTGTGCCACGAAACTTTACAGACCATCACCGGGAGGCATTTTCTACTGAAGTACCAAGTTTGAGAAGTGCAGCTCTTGTACTGCCGGAGATATGTCGATACAAACTAAATACGCAAAACATCTACAAAATTTAGCGCGTTTTAAAGTTGATATCGCTTTTGTTTATAACTTCCACATTTATTCGAATTGTGAAACGAAACTTTGTAGACAGTCGCGGAGACACATTTTCTACTGAAGTACCAAGTTTCAGAAGTGCAGCTCTTGTACTACCGGAGATATGTCGATACAAACTGAATACGCAAAACATCTACAAAATTTAACGCGTTGAAAAGTTGATAGCGCTTTTGTTTATAACTTTCAGAGTTATTCGAATTGTGCCACGACACTTTGCAGACAATCGCATAGAGGCATTTTCTACTGAAGTACCAAGTTTCAAAAGTGCAGCTCTTGTACTACCGGAGATATGTCGATACAAACTGAATACGCAAAAAACTTACAAAATTTAGCGCGTTTCAAAGTTGATAGCGATTTTGTTTATAACTTTCAGATTTATTCGAATTGTGCCACGAAACTTTGCCGACCATCGCGGAGAGGCATTTTCTACTGAAGTACCAAGTTTCAGAAGTGCAGCTCTTGTACTGCCGGAGATATGTCGATACAAACTGAATACGCAAAACATCAACAAAATTTAGCGCGTTTTAAAGTTGATATCGCTTTTGTTTATAACTTCCACATTTATTCGAATTGTGCCACGAAACTTTACAGACCATCGCGGGGAGGCATTTTCAACTGAAGTACGAAGTTCGAGAAGTGCAGCTCTTGTACTACCGGAGATATGTCGATACAAACCGAATACGCAAAACATCAACAAAATTTAGCGCGTTTTAAAGTTGATATCGCTTTTGTTTATAACTTGCACATTTATTCGAATTGTGAAACGAAACTTTGTAGACAGTCGCGGAGACACATTTTCTACTGAAGTACCAAGTTTCAGAAGTGCAGATCTGGTACTACCGGAGATGTGTCGATACAAACTGAATACGCAAAACATCTACAAAATTTAGTGCGTTTTAAAGTTGAAAGCGCTTTTGTTTATAACTTCCACATTTATTCTAATTGTGCTGCGAAACTTTGCAGACCGTCGCGGAGAGGCATTTTCTACTGAAGTACCAAGTTTCAGAAGTGCAGCTCTTGTACTACCGGAGATGTGTCGATACAAACTAAATACGCAAAACATCTACAAAATTTAGTGCGTTTTAAAGTTGATATCGCTTTTGTTTATAACTTCCACATTTATTCGAATTTTGAAACGAAACTTTGTAGACAGTCGCGGAGACACATTTTCTACTGAAGTACCAAGTTTCAGAAGTGCAGCTCTTGTACTGCCGGAGATATGTCGATAGAAACTGAATACGCAAAACATCAACAAAATTTAGCGCGTTTTAAAGTTGATATCGCTTTTGTTTATAACTTCCACATTTATTCGAATTGTGCCACGAAACTTTGCAGACCATCGCGGAGAGTCATTTTCTACTGAAGTACCAAGTTTCAGAAGTGCAGCTCTTGTACTGCCGGAGATATGTCGATACAAACTGAATACGCAAAACATCAACAAAATTTAGCGCGTTTTAAACTTGATACCGCTTTTGTTTATAACTTCCACATTTATTCGAATTGTGCCACGAAACTTTACAGACCGTCGCGGAGACGAATTTTCTACTGAAGTACCAAGTTTGAGAAGTGCAGCTCTTGTACTGCCGGAGATATGTCGATACAAACTGAATACGCAAAACATCTACAAAATTTAGCGCGTTTTAAAGTTGATATCGCTTTTGTTTATAACTTCCACATTTATTCGAATTGTGAAACGAAACTTTGTAGACAGTCGCGGGGACACATTTTCTACTGAAGTACCAAGTTTCAGAAGTGCAGCTCTTGTACTACCGGAGATATGTCGATACAAACTGAATACGCAAAACATCTACAAAATTTAACGCGTTTAAAACTTGATAGCGCTAATGTTTATAACTTTCAGATTTATTCGAATTGTGCCACGACACTTTGCAGACCATCGCATAGAGGCATTTTCTACTGAAGTACCAAGTTTCAGAAGTGCAGCTCTTGTACTACCGGAGATATGTCGATACAAACTGAACACGCAAAACATCAACAAAATTTAGCGCGTTTCAAAGTTGATAGCGATTTTGTTTATAACTTTCAGATTTATTCGAATTGTGCCACGAAACTTTGCCGACCATCGCGGAGAGGCATTTTCTACTGAAGTACCAAGTTTCAGAAGTGCAGCTCTTGTACTGCCGGAGATATGTCGATACAAACTGAATACGAAAAACATCAACAAAATTTAGCGCGTTTTAAAGTTGATATCGCTTTTGTTTATTACTTCCACATTTATTCGAATTGTGCCACGAAACTTTACAGACCATCGCGGGGAGGCATTTTCAACTGAAGTACGAAGGTCGAGAAGTGCAGCTCTTGTACTACCGGAGATATGTCGATACAAACTAAATACGCAAAACATCAACAAAATTTAGCGCGTTTAAAAGTTGATATCGCTTTTGTTTATAACTTGCACATTTATTCGAATTGTGAAACGAAACTTTGTAGACAATCGCGGAGACACATTTTCTACTGAAGTACCAAGTTTCAGAAGTGCAGATCTGGTACTACCGGAGATGTGTCGATACAAACTGAATACGCAAAACATCTACAAAATTTAGTGCGTTTTAAAGTTGAAAGCGCTTTTGTTTATAACTTCCACATTTATTCTAATTGTGCTGCGAAACTTTGCAGACCGTCGCGGAGAGGCATTTTCTACTGAAGTACCAAGTTTCAAAAGTGCAGCTCTTGTACTACCGGAGATGTGTCGATACAAACTAAATACGCAAAACATCTACAAAATTTAGTGCGTTTTAAAGTTGATATCGCTTTTGTTTATAACTTCCACATTTATTCGAATTTTGAAACGAAACTTTGTAGACAGTCGCGGAGACACATTTTCTACTGAAGTACCAAGTTTCAGAAGTGCAGCTCTTGTACTGCCGGAGATATGTCGATACAAACTGAATACGCAAAACATCAACAAAATTTAGCGCGTTTTAACCTTGATATCGCTTTTGTTTATAACTTCCACATTTATTCGAATTGTGCCACGAAACTTTACAGACCATCGCCGGGAGGCATTTTCTACTGAAGTACCAAGTTTGAGAAGTGCAGCTCTTGTACTGCCGGAGATATGTCGATACAAACTGAATACGCAAAACATCTACAAAATTTAGCGCGTTTTAAAGTTGATATCGCTTTTGTTTATAACTTCCACATTTATTCGAATTGTGCCACGAAACTTTACAGACCATCACCGGGAGGCATTTTCTACTGAAGTACCAAGTTTGAGAAGTGCAGCTCTTGTACTGCCGGAGATATGTCGATACAAACTAAATACGCAAAACATCTACAAAATTTAGCGCGTTTTAAAGTTGATATCGCTTTTGTTTATAACTTCCACATTTATTCGAATTGTGAAACGAAACTTTGTAGACAGTCGCGGAGACACATTTTCTACTGAAGTACCAAGTTTCAGAAGTGCAGCTCTTGTACTACCGGAGATATGTCGATACAAACTGAATACGCAAAACATCTACAAAATTTAACGCGTTGAAAAGTTGATAGCGCTTTTGTTTATAACTTTCAGAGTTATTCGAATTGTGCCACGACACTTTGCAGACAATCGCATAGAGGCATTTTCTACTGAAGTACCAAGTTTCAAAAGTGCAGCTCTTGTACTACCGGAGATATGTCGATACAAACTGAATACGCAAAAAACTTACAAAATTTAGCGCGTTTCAAAGTTGATAGCGATTTTGTTTATAACTTTCAGATTTATTCGAATTGTGCCACGAAACTTTGCCGACCATCGCGGAGAGGCATTTTCTACTGAAGTACCAAGTTTCAGAAGTGCAGCTCTTGTACTGCCGGAGATATGTCGATACAAACTGAATACGCAAAACATCAACAAAATTTAGCGCGTTTTAAAGTTGATATCGCTTTTGTTTATAACTTCCACATTTATTCGAATTGTGCCACGAAACTTTACAGACCATCGCGGGGAGGCATTTTCAACTGAAGTACGAAGTTCGAGAAGTGCAGCTCTTGTACTACCGGAGATATGTCGATACAAACCGAATACGCAAAACATCAACAAAATTTAGCGCGTTTTAAAGTTGATATCGCTTTTGTTTATAACTTGCACATTTATTCGAATTGTGAAACGAAACTTTGTAGACAGTCGCGGAGACACATTTTCTACTGAAGTACCAAGTTTCAGAAGTGCAGATCTGGTACTACCGGAGATGTGTCGATACAAACTGAATACGCAAAACATCTACAAAATTTAGTGCGTTTTAAAGTTGAAAGCGCTTTTGTTTATAACTTCCACATTTATTCTAATTGTGCTGCGAAACTTTGCAGACCGTCGCGGAGAGGCATTTTCTACTGAAGTACCAAGTTTCAGAAGTGCAGCTCTTGTACTACCGGAGATGTGTCGATACAAACTAAATACGCAAAACATCTACAAAATTTAGTGCGTTTTAAAGTTGATATCGCTTTTGTTTATAACTTCCACATTTATTCGAATTTTGAAACGAAACTTTGTAGACAGTCGCGGAGACACATTTTCTACTGAAGTACCAAGTTTCAGAAGTGCAGCTCTTGTACTGCCGGAGATATGTCGATAGAAACTGAATACGCAAAACATCAACAAAATTTAGCGCGTTTTAAAGTTGATATCGCTTTTGTTTATAACTTCCACATTTATTCGAATTGTGCCACGAAACTTTGCAGACCATCGCGGAGAGTCATTTTCTACTGAAGTACCAAGTTTCAGAAGTGCAGTTCTTGTACTGCCGGAGATATGTCGATACAAACTGAATACGCAAAACATCAACAAAATTTAGCGCGTTTTAAACTTGATATCGCTTTTGTTTATAACTTCCACATTTATTCGAATTGTGCCACGAAACTTTACAGACCATCACCGGGAGGCATTTTCTACTGAAGTACCAAGTTTGAGAAGTGCAGCTCTTGTACTGCCGGAGATATGTCGATACAAACTGAATACGCAAAACATCTACAAAATTTAGCGCGTTTTAAAGTTGATATCGCTTTTGTTTATAACTTCCACATTTATTCGAATTGTGAAACGAAACTTTGTAGACAGTCGCGGAGACACATTTTCTACTGAAGTACCAAGTTTCAGAAGTGCAGCTCTTGTACTACCGGAGATATGTCGATACAAACTGAATACGCAAAACATCTACAAAATTTAACGCGTTTAAAAGTTGATAGCGCTTTTGTTTATAACTTTCAGAGTTATTCGAATTGTGCCACGACACTTTGCAGACCATCGCATAGAGGCATTTTCTACTGAAGTACCAAGTTTCAGAAGTGCAGCTCTTGTACTACCGGAGATATGTCGATACAAACTGAATACGCAAAACACTTACAAAATTTAGCGCGTTTCAAAGTTGATAGCGATTTTGTTTATAACTTTCAGATTTATTCGAATTGTGCCACGTAACTTTGCAGACCATTGCGGAGAGGCATTTTCAACTGAAGTACCAAGTTTCAGAAGTGCAGCTCTTGTACTGCCGGAGATATGTCGATACAAACTGAATACGCAAAACATCAACAAAATTTAGCGCGTTTTAAAGTTGATATCGCTTTTGTTTAAAACTTCCACATTTATTCGAATTGTGCCACGAAACTTTGCAGACCATCGCGGAGAGGCATTTTCTACTGAAGTACCATGTTTGAGAAGTGCAGCTCTTGTACTGTCGGAGATATGTCGATACAAACTAAATACGCAAAACATCTACAAAATTTAGCGCGTTTTAAAGTTGATATCGCTTTTGTTTATAACTTCCACATTTATTCGAATTGTGAAACGAAACTTTGCAGACAGTCGCGGAGACACATTTTCTACTGAAGTACCAAGTTTCAGAAGTGCAGATCTGGTACTACCGGAGATGTGTCGATACAAACTGAATACGCAAAACATCAACAACATTTAGCGCGTTTTAAAGTTGATATCGCTTTTGTTTATAACTTCCACATTTATTCGAATTGTGCCACGAAACTTTACAGACCATCGCCGGGAGGCATTTTCTACTGAAGTACCAAGTTTGAGAAGTGCAGCTCTTGTACTGCCGGAGATATGTCGATACAAACTGAATACGCAAAACATCTACAAAATTTAGCGCGTTTCAAAGTTGATATCGCTTTTGTTTATAACTTCCACATTTATTCGAATTGTGCCACGAAACTTTGCAGACCATCGCGGAGAGGCATTTTCTACCGAAGTACCAAGTTTGAGAAGTGCAGCTCTTGTACTGCCGGAGATATGTCGATACAAACTAAATACGCAAAACATCTACAAAATTTAGCGCGTTTTAAAGTTGATATCGCTTTTGTTTATAACTTCCACATTTATTCGAATTGTGAAACGAAACTTTGTAGACAGTCGCGAAGACACATTTTCTACTGAAGTACCAAGTTTCAGAAGTGCAGCTCTTGTACTACCGGAGATATGTCGATACAAACTGAATACGCAAAACATCTACAAAATTTAACGCGTTTAAAAGTTGATATCGCTTTTGTTTATAACTTGCAGATTTATTCGAATTGTGCCACGACACTTTGCAGACCATCGCATAGAGGCATTTTCTACTGAAGTACCAAGTTTCAGAAGTGCAGCTCTTGTACTACCGGAGATATGTCGATACAAACTGAATACGCAAAACACTTACAAAATTTAGCGCGTTTCAAAGTTGATAGCGATTTTGTTTATAACTTTCAGATTTATTCGAATTGTGCCACGAAACTTTGCAGACCATCGCGGAGAGGCATTTTCTACTGAAGTACCAAGTTTCAGAAGTGCAGCTCTTGTACTGCCGGAGATATGTCGATACAAACTGAATACGCAAAACATCAACAAAATTTAGCGCGTTTTAAAGTTGATATCGCTTTTGTTTATAACTTCCACATTTATTCGAATTGTGCCACGAAACTTTACAGACCATCGCGGGGAGGCATTTTCAACTGAACTACGAAGTTCGAGAAGTGCAGCTCTTGTACTACCGGAGATATGTCGATACAAACTGAATACGCAAAACATCAACAAAATTTAGCGCGTTTTAAAGTTGATATCGCTTTTGTTTATAACTTGCACATTTATTCGAATTGTGAAACGAAACTTTGCAGACAGTCGCGGAGACACATTTTCTACTGAAGTACTAAGTTTCAGAAGTGCAGATCTGGTACTACCGGAGATGTGTCGATACAAACTGAATACTCAAAACATCAACAACATTTAGCGCGTTTAAAAGTTGATACCGCTTTTGTTTATAACTTCCACATTTATTCGAATTGTGCCAGGAAACTTTACAGACCATCGCCTGGAGGCATTTCCTACTGAAGTACCAAGTTTGAGAAGTGCAGCTCTTGTACTGCCGGAGATATGTCGATACAAACTAAATACGCAAAACATCTACAAAATTTAGCGCGTTTTAAAGTTGATATCGCTTTTGTTTATAACTTCCACATTTATTCGAATTGTGAAACGAAACTTTGTAGACATTCGCGGAGACACATTTTCTACTGAAGTACCAAGTTTCAGAAGTGCAGCTCTTGTACTACCGGAGATATGTCGATACAAACTGAATACGCAAAACATCTACAAAATTTAACGCGTTTAAAAGTTGATAGCGCTTTTGTTTATAACTTCCACATTTATTCGAATTGTGCCACGAAACTTTACAGACCATCGCGGGGAGGCATTTTCAACTGAAGTACGAAGTTCGAGAAGTGCAGCTCTTGTACTGCCGGAGATATGTCGATACAAACTGAATACGCAAAACATCAACAAAATTTAGCGCGTTTTAAAGTTGATATCGCTTTTGTTTATAACTTGCACATTTATTCGAATTGTGAAACGAAACTTTGTAGACAGTCGCGGAGACACATTTTCTACTGAAGTACCAAGTTTCAGAAGTGCAGATCTGGTACTACCGGAGATGTGTCGATACAAACTGAATACGCAAAACATCAACAAAATTTAGTGCGTTTTAAAGTTGAAAGCGCTTTTGTTTATAACTTCCACATTTATTCGAATTGTGCCACGAAACTTTGCAGACCATCGCGGAGAGGCATTTTCTACTGAAGTACCAAGTTTCAGAAGTGCAGCTCTTGTACTGCCGGAGATATGTCGATACAAACTGAATACGCAAAACATCAACAAAATTTAGCGCGTTTTAAAGTTGATATCGCTTTTGTTTATAACTTCCACATTTATTCGAATTGTGCCACGAAACTTTACAGACCATCGCCGGGAGGCATTTTCTACTGAAGTACCAAGTTTGAGAAGTGCAGCTCTTGTACTGCCGGAGATATGTCGATACAAACTGAATACGCAAAACATCTACAAATTTTAGCGCGTTTTAAAGTTGATATCGCTTTTGTTTATAACTTCCACATTTATTCGAATTGTGAAACGAAACTTTGTAGACAGTCGCGGAGACACATTTTCTACTGAAGTACCAAGTTTCAGAAGTGCAGCTCTTGTACTACCGGAGATATGTCGATACAAACTGAATACGCAAAACATCTACAAAATTTAGCGCGTTTTAAAGTTGATAGCGCTTTTGTTTATAACTTTCAGATTTATTCGAATTGTGCCACGAAACTTTGCAGACCATCGCGGAGAGGCATTCTCTACTGAAGTACCAAGTTTCAGAAGTGCAGCTCTTGTACTGCCGGAGATATGTCGATACAAACTGAATACGCAAAACATCAACACAATTAAGCGCGTTTTAAAGTTGATATCGCTTTTGTTTATAACTTCCACATTTATTCGAATTGTGCCACGAAACTTTGCAGACCATCGCGGAGAGGCATTTTCTACTGAAGTACCAAGTTTCAGAAGTGCAGCTCTTGTACTGCCGGAGATATGTCGATACAAACTGAATACGCAAAACATCAACAAAATTTAGCGCGTTTTAAAGTTGATATCGCTTTTGTTTATAACTTCCACATTTATTCGAATTGTGCCACGAAACTGTACAGACCCTCACCGGGAGGCATTTCCTACTGAAGTACCAAGTTTGAGAAGTGCAGCTCTTGTACTGCCGGAGATATGTCGATACAAACTGAATACGCAAAACATCTACAAAATTTAGCGCGTTTTAAAGTTGATATCGCTTTTGTTTATAACTTTCAGATTTATTCGAATTGTGAAACGAAACTTTGTAGACAGTCGCGGAGACACATTTTCTACTGAAGTACCAAGTTTCAGAAGTGCAGCTCTTGTACTACCGGAGATATGTCGATACAAACTGAATACGCAAAACATCTACAAAATTTAACGCGTTTAAAAGTTGATAGCGATTTTGTTTATAACTTTCAGATTTATTCGAATTGTGCCACGACACTTTGCAGACCATCGCATAGAGGCATTTTCTACTGAAGTACCAAGTTTCAGAAGTGCAGCTCTTGTACTACCGGAGATATGTCGATACAAACTGAATACGCAAAACACTTACAAAATTTAGCGCGTTTTAAAGTTGATATCGCTTTTGTTTATAACTTGCACATTTATTCGAATTGTGAAACGAAACTTTGTAGACAGTCGCGGAGACACATTTTCTACTGAAGTACCAAGTTTCAGAAGTGCAGATCTGCTACTACCGGAGATATGTCGATACAAACTGAATACGCAAAACATCAACAAAATTTAGCGCGTTTTAAAGTTGATATCGCTTTTGTTTATAACTTGCACATTTATTCGAATTGTGCAACGAAACTTTACAGACCATCGCCGGGAGGCATTTACTACTGAAGTACCAAGTTTGAGAAGTGCAGCTCTTGTACTGCCGGAGATATGTCGATACAAACTGAATACGCAAAACATCTACAAAATTTAGCGCGTTTTAAAGTTGATATCGCTTTTGTTTATAACTTCCACATTTATTCGAATTGTGAAACGAAACTTTGTAGACAGTCGCGGAGACACATTTTCTACTGAAGTACCAAGTTTCAGAAGTGCAGCTCTTGTACTACCGGAGATATGTCGATACAAACTGAATACGCAAAACATCTACAAAATTTAGCGCGTTTAAAAGTTGATAGCGCTTTTGTTTATAACTTTCAGATTTATTCGAATTGTGCCACGAAACTTTGCAGACCATCGCGGATAGGCCTTTTCTACTGAAGTACCAAGTTTCAGAAGTGCAGCTCTTGTACTGCCGGAGATATGTCGATACAAACTGAATACGCAAAACATCAACAAAATTTAGCGCGTATTAAAGTTGATATCGCTTTTGTTTATAACTTTTACATTTATTCGAATTGTGCCACGAAACCTTGCAGACCATCGCGGAGAGGCATTTTCTACTGAAGTACCAAGTTTGAGAAGTGCAGCTCTTGTACTGCCGGAGATATGTCGATACAAACTGAATACGCAAAACATCAACAAAATTTAGCGCGTTTTAAAGTTGATATCGCTTTTGTTTATAACTTCCACATTTATTCGAATTGTGCCACGAAACTTTACAGACTCTCACCGGGAGGCATTTTCTACTGAAGTACCAAGTTTGAGAAGTGCAGCTCTTGTACTGCCGGAGATATGTCGATACAAACTGAATACGAAAAACATCTACAAAATTTAGCGCGTTTTAAAGTTGATATCGCTTTTGTTTATAACTTTCAGATTTATTCGAATTGTGCAACGAAACTTTGTAGACAGTCGCGGAGACACATTTTCTACTGAAGTACCAAGTTTCAGAAGTGCAGCTCTTGTACTACCGGAGATATGTCAATACAAACTGAATACGCAAAACATCTACAAAATTTAACGCGTTTAAAAGTTGATAGCGCTTTTGTTTATAACTTTCAGATTTATTCGAATTGTGCCACGACACTTTGCAGACCATCGCATAGAGGCATTTTCTACTGAAGTACCAAGTTTGAGAAGTGCAGCTCTTGTACTACCGGAGATATATCGATACAAACTGAATACGCAAAACACTTACAAAATTTAGCGCGTTTCAAAGTTGATAGCGATTTTGTTTATAACTTCCACATTATTCGAATTGTGAAACGAAACTTTGTAGACAGTCGCGGAGACACATTTTCTACTGAAGTACCAAGTTTCAGAAGTGCAGCTCTTGTACTACCGGAGATATGTCGATACAAACTGAATACGCAAAACATCTACAAAATTTAGCGCGTTTAAAAGTTGATAGCGCTTTTGTTTATAACTTTCAGATTTATTCGAATTGTGCCACGAAACTTTGCAGACAATCGCGGAGATGCATTTTCTACTGAAGTACCAAGTTTCAGAACTGCAGCTCTTGTACTGCCGGAGATATGTCGATACAAACTGAATACGCAAAACATCAACAAAATTTAGCGCGTTTTAAAGTTGATATCGCTTTTGTTTATAACTTCCACATTTATTCGAATTGTGCCACGAAACTTTGCAGACCATCGCGGAGAGGCATTTTCTACTGAAGTACCAAGTTTCAGAAGTGCAGCTCTTGTACTGCCGGAGATATGTCGATACAAACTGAATACGCAAAACATCAACAAAATTTAGCGCGTTTTAAAGTTGATATCGCTTTTGTTTATAACTTCCACATTTATTCGAATTGTGCCACGAAACTTTACAGACCATCACCGGGAGGCATTTTCTACTGAAGTACCAAGTTTCAGAAGTGCAGCTCTTGTACTGCCGGAGATATGTCGATACAAACTGAATACGCAAAACATCTACAAAATTTAGCGCGTTTTAAAGTTGATATCGCTTTTGTTTATAACTTTCAGATTTATTCGAATTGTGAAACGAAACTTTGTAGACAGTCGCGGAGACACATTTTCTACTGAAGTACCAAGTTTCAGAAGTGCAGCTCTTGTACTGCCGGAGATATGTCGATACAAACTGAATACGCAAAACATCAACAAAATTTAGCGCGTTTTAAAGTTGATATCGCTTTTGTTTATAACTTCCACATTTATTCGAATTGTGCCACTAAACTTTACAGACCATCGCGGGGAGGCATTTTCTACTGAAGTACGAAGTTCGAGAAGTGCAGCTCTTGTACTACCGGAGATATGTCGATACAAACTGAATACGCAAAACATCAACAAAATTTAGCGCGTTTTAAAGTTGATATCGCTTTTGTTTATAACTTGCACATTTTTCGAATTGTGAAACGAAACTTTGTAGACAGTCGCGGAGACACATTTTCTACTGAAGTACCAAGTTTCAGAAGTGCAGATCTGGTACTACCAGAGATGTGTCGATACAAACTGAATACGCAAAACATCTACAAAATTTAGTGCGTTGTAAAGTTGATATCGCTTTTGTTTATAACTTCCACATTTATTCTAATTGTGCTGCGAAACTTTGCAGACCGTCGCGAAGAGGCATTTTCTACTGAAGTACCAAGTTTCAGAAGTGCAGCTCTTGTACTACCGGAGATGTGTCGATACAAACTAAATACGCAAAACATCTACAAAATTTAGTGCGTTTTAAAGTTGATATCGCTTTTGTTTATAACTTCCACATTTATTCGAATTTTGAAACGAAACTTTGTAGACAGTCGCGGAGACACATTTTCCACTGAAGTATCAAGTTTCAGAAGTGCAGCTCTTGTACAACCGGAGATGTGTCGATACAAACTTAATACGCAAAACATCAACAAAATTTAGCGCGTTTTAAAGTTGATATCGCGTTTGTTTATAACTTCCACATTTATTCGAATTGTGCCACGAAACTTTACAGACTCTCACCGGGAGGCATTTTCTACTGAAGTACCAAGTTTGAGAAGTGCAGCTCTTGTACTGCCGGAGATATGTCGATACAAACTGAATACGAAAAACATCTACAAAATTTAGCGCGTTTTAAAGTTGATATCGCTTTTGTTTATAACTTTCAGATTTATTCGAATTGTGCCACGAAACTTTGTAGACAGTCGCGGAGACACATTTTCTACTGAAGTACCAAGTTTCAGAAGTGCAGCTCTTGTACTACCGGAGATATGTCAATACAAACTGAATACGCAAAACATCTACAAAATTTAACGCGTTTAAAAGTTGATAGCGCTTTTGTTTATAACTTTCAGATTTATTCGAATTGTGCCACGACACTTTGCAGACCATCGCATAGAGGCATTTTCTACTGAAGTACCAAGTTTGAGAAGTGCAGCTCTTGTACTACCGGAGATATATCGATACAAACTGAATACGCAAAACACTTACAAAATTTAGCGCGTTTCAAAGTTGATAGCGATTTTGTTTATAACTTCCACATTATTCGAATTGTGAAACGAAACTTTGTAGACAGTCGCGGAGACACATTTTCTACTGAAGTACCAAGTTTCAGAAGTGCAGCTCTTGTACTACCGGAGATATGTCGATACAAACTGAATACGCAAAACATCTACAAAATTTAGCGCGTTTAAAAGTTGATAGCGCTTTTGTTTATAACTTTCAGATTTATTCGAATTGTGCCACGAAACTTTGCAGACAATCGCGGAGATGCATTTTCTACTGAAGTACCAAGTTTCAGAACTGCAGCTCTTGTACTGCCGGAGATATGTCGATACAAACTGAATACGCAAAACATCAACACAATTTAGCGCGTTTTAAAGTTGATATCGCTTTTGTTTATAACTTCCACATTTATTCGAATTGTGCCACGAAACTTTGCAGACCATCGCGGAGAGGCATTTTCCACTGAAGTACCAAGTTTCAGAAGTGCAGCTCTTGTACTGCCGGAGATATGTCGATACAAACTGAATACGCAAAACATCAACAAAATTTAGCGCGTTTTAAAGTTGATATCGCTTTTGTTTATAACTTCCACATTTATTCGAATTGTGCCACGAAACTTTACAGACCATCACCGGGAGGCATTTTCTACTGAAGTACCAAGTTCCAGAAGTGCAGCTCTTGTACTGCCGGAGATATGTCGATACAAACTGAATACGCAAAACATCTACAAAATTTAGCGCGTTTTAAAGTTGATATCGCTTTTGTTTATAACTTTCAGATTTATTCGAATTGTGAAACGAAACTTTGTAGACAGTCGCGGAGACACATTTTCTACTGAAGTACCAAGTTTCAGAAGTGCAGCTCTTGTACTGCCGGAGATATGTCGATACAAACTGAATACGCAAAACATCAACAAAATTTAGCGCGTTTTAAAGTTGATATCGCTTTTGTTTATAACTTCCACATTTATTCGAATTGTGCCACGAAACTTTACAGACCATCGCAGGGAGGCATTTTCTACTGAAGTACGAAGTTCGAGAAGTGCAGCTCTTGTACTACCGGAGATATGTCGATACAAACTGAATACGCAAAACATCAACAAAATTTAGCGCGTTTTAAAGTTGATATCGCTTTTGTTTATAACTTGCACATTTATTCGAATTGTGAAACGAAACTTTGTAGACAGTCGCGGAGACACATTTTCTACTGAAGTACCAAGTTTCAGAAGTGCAGATCTGGTACTACCAGAGATGTGTCGATACAAACTGAATACGCAAAACATCTACAAAATTTAGTGCGTTTTAAAGTTGATATCGCTTTTGTTTATAACTTCCACATTTATTCGAATTTTGAAACGAAACTTTGTAGACAGTCGCGGAGACACATTTTCCACTGAAGTATCAAGTTTCAGAAGTTCAGCGCTTGTACAACCGGAGATGTGTCGATACAAACTTAATACGCAAAACATCTACAAAATTTAGTGCGTTTTAAAGTTGATATCGCTTTTGTTTATAACTTCCACATTTATTCGAATTGTGAAACGAAACTTTGTAGACAGTCGCGGAGACACATTTTCTACTGAAGTACCAAGTTTCAGAAGTGCAGCTCTTGTACTACCGGAGATATGTCGATACAAACTGAATACGCAAAACATCTACAAAATTTAGCGCGTTTAAAAGTTGATAGCGCTTTTGTTTATAACTTTCAGATTTATTCGAATTGTGCCACGACACTTTGCAGACCATCGCATAGAGGCATTTTCTACTGAAGTACGAAGTTTCAGAAGTGCAGCTCTTGTACTACCGGAGATATGTCAGTACAAACTGAATACGCAAAACATCTACAAAATTTAGCGCGTTTAAAAGTTGATAGCGCTTTTGTTTATAACTTTCAGATTTATTGGAATTTTGAAACGAAACTTTGCAGACCATCGCGGAGAGGCATTCTCTACTGAAGTACCAAGTTTCAGAAGTGCAGCTCTTGTACTGCCGGAGATATGTCGATACAAACTGAATACGCAAAACATCAACAAAATTTAGCGCGTTTTAAAGTTGATATCGCTTTTGTTTATAACTTCCACATTTATTCGAATTGTGCCACGAAACTTTGCAGACCATTGCGGAGACACATTTTCTACTGAAGTACCAAGTTTGAGAAGTGCAGCTCTTGTACTGCCGGAGATATGTCGATACAAACTGAATACGCAAAACATCAACAAAATTTAGCGCGTTTTAAAGTTGATATCGCTTTTGTTTTTAACTTCCACATTTATTCGAATTGTGCCAAGAAACTTTACAGACCATCGCCGGGACGCATTTTCTACTGAAGTACCAAGTTTGAGAAGTGCAGCTCTTGTACTGCCGGAGATATGTCGATACAAACTGAATACGCAAAACTTCTACAAAATTTAGCGCGTTTTAAAGTTGATATCGCTTTTGTTTATAACCTCAACATTTATTCGAATTGTGAAACGAAACTTTGTAGACAGTCGCGGAGACACATTTTCTACTGAAGTACCAAGTTTCAGAAGTGCAGCTCTTGTACTACCGGAGATATGTCGATACAAACTGAATACGCAAAACATCTACAAAATTTAGCGCGTTTAAAAGTTGATAGCGCTTTTGTTTATAACTTTCAGATTTATTCGAATTGTGCCACGAAACTTTGCAGACCATCGCGGAGAGGCATTTACTACTGAAGTACCAAGTTCCAGAAGTGCAGCTCTTGTACTGCCGGAGATATGTCGATACAAACTGAATACGCAAAACATCAACAAAATTTAGCGCGTTTTAAAGTTGATATCGCTTTTGTTTATAACTTCCACATTTATTCGAATTGTGCCACGAAACTTTACAGACCATCGCGGGGAGGAATTTTCAACTGAAGTACGAAGGTCGAGAAGTGCAGCTCTTGTACTACCGGAGATATGTCGATACAAACTGAATACGCAACACATCCACAAAATTTAGCGCCTTTTAAAGTTGATATCGCTTTTGTTTATAACTTGCACATTTATTCGAATTGTGAAACGAAACTTTGTAGACAGTCGCGGAGACACATTTCCTACTGAAGTACCAAGTTTCAGAAGTGCAGATCTGGTACTACCGGAGATGTGTCGATACAAACTGAATACGCAAAACATCTACAAAATTTAGTGCGTTTTAAAGTTGAAAGCGCTTTTGTTTATAACTTCCACATTTATTCTAATTGTGCTGCGAAACTTTGCAGACCGTCGCGGAGAGGCATTTTCTACTGAAGTACCAAGTTTCAGAAGTGCAGCTTTTGTACTACCGGAGATGTGTCGATACAAACTAAATACGCAAAACATCTTCAAAATTTAGTGCGTTTTAAAGTTGATATCGCTTTTGTTTATAACTTCCACATTTATTCGAATTGTGAAACGAAACTTTGTAGACTGTCGCGGAGACACATTTTCTACTGAAGTACCAAGTTTCAGAAGTGCAGCTCTTGTACTGCCGGAGATATGTCGATACAAACTGAATACGCAAAAAATCAACAAAATTTAGCGCGTTTTAAAGTTGATATCGCTTTTGTTTATAACTTCCACATTTATTCGAATTGTGCCACGAAACTTTGCAGACAATCGCGGAGAGGCATTTTCTACTGAAGTATTAAGTTTCAGAAGTGCAGCTTTTGTACTGCCGGAGATATGTCGATACAAACTGAATACGCAAAACATCAACAAAATTTAGCGCGTTTTAAAGTTGATATAGCTTTTGTTTATAACTTGCACATTTATTCGAATTGTGCCACGAAACTTTACAGACCATCGCAAGGAGGCATTTTCTACTGAAGTACCAAGTTTCAGACGAGCAGCTCTTGTACTACCGGAGATATGTCGATACAAACTGAATACGAAAAACATCAACAAAATTTAGCGCGTTTTAAAGTTGATAGCGCTTTTGTTTATAACTTCCACATTTATTCGAATTGTGAAACGAACCTTTGTAGACAGTCGTGGTGACAAATGTTCTACTGAAGTACCAAGTTTCAGAAGTGCAGCTCTTGTACTACCGGACATGTGTCGATACAAACTGAATACGCAAAACATCTACAAAATTTAGCGGGTTTTAAAGTTGATATCGCTTTTGTTTATAACTTCCACATTTATTCGAATTGTGAAACGAAACTTTCTAGACAGTCGCGGAGACACATTTTCTACTGAAGTACCAAGTTTCAGAAGTGCAGCTCTTGTACTACCGGAGATATGTCGATACAAACTGAATACGCAAAACATCTACAAAATTAAGCGCGTTTGAAAGTTGATAGGACTTTTGTTTATAACTTTCAGATTTATTCGAATTGTGCCACGAAACTTTGCAGACCATCGCGGAGAGGCATTTTCTACTGAAGTACCAAGTTTCAGAAGTGCAGCTCTTGTACTGCCGGAGATATGTCGATACAAACTGAATACGCAAAACTTCAACAAAATTTAGCGCGTTTTAAAGTTGATATCGCTTTTGTTTATAACTTCCACATTTATTCGAATTGTGCCACGAAACTTTACAGACCCTCGCGGGGAGGCATTTTCAACTGAAGTACCCAGTTCGAGAAGTGCAGCTCTTGTACTACCGGAGATATGTCTATAAAAACTGAATACGCAAAACATCAACAAAATTTAGCGCGTTGTAAAGTTGATATCGCTTTTGTTTATAACTTGCACATTTATTCGAATTGTGAAACGAAACTTTGTAGACAGTCGCGGAGACACATTTTCTACTGAAGTACCAAGTTTCAGAAGTGCAGATCTGGTACTACCGGAGATGTGTCGATACAAACTGAATACGCAAAACATCTACAAAATTTAGTGCGAATTAAAGTTTAAAGCGCTTTTGTTTATAACTTCCACATTTATTCTAATTGTGCTGCGAAACTTTGCAGACTATCGCATAGAGGCATTTTCTACTGAAGTACTAAGTTTCAGAAGTGCAGCTCTTGTACTGCCGGAGATATGTCGATACAAACTAAATACGCAAAACATCTACAAAATTTAGTGCGTTTTAAAGTTGATAGCGCTTTTGTTTATAACTTCCACATTTATTCGAATTGTAAAACGAAACTTTGTAGACAGTCGCGGAGACACATTTTCTACTGAAGTACCAAGTTTCAGAAGTGCAGCTCTTGTACTGCCGGAGATATGTCGATACAAACTGAATACGCAAAACATCAACAAAATTTAGCGCGTTTTAAAGTTGATATCGCTTTTGTTTATAACTTCCACATTTATTCGAATTGTGCCACGAAACTTTGCAGACCATCGCGGAGAGGCATTTTCTACTGAAGTACCAAGTTTCAGAATTTCAGCTCTTGTACTGCCGGAGATATGTCGATACAAACTGAATACGCAAAACATCAACAAAATTTAGCGCGTTTTAAAGTTGATATCGCTTTTATTTATAACTTCAACATTTATTCGAATTCTGCCACGAAACTTTACAGACCATCGCCGGGAGGCATTTTCTACTGAAGTACCAAGTTTGAGCAGTGCAGCCTTGGTACTGCCGGAGATATGTCGATACAAACTGAATACGCAAAACATCAACAAAATTTAGCGCGTTTTAAAGTTGATATCGCTTTTGTTTATAACTTCCACATTTATTCGAATTGTGCCACGAAACTTTGCAGACCATCGCGGAGAGGCATTTTCTACTGAAGTACCAAATTTCAGAAGTGCAGCTCTTGTACTGCCGGAGATATTTCGATACAAACTGAATACGCAAAACATCAACAAAATTTAGCGCGTTTTAAAGTTGATATAGCTTTTGTTTATAACTTGCACATTTATTAAAATTGTGCCACGAAACTTTACAGACCATCGCCGGGAGGCATTTTCTACTGAAGTACCAAGTTTCAGAAGAGCAGCTCTTGTACTACCGGAGATATGTCGATACAAACTGAATACGCAAAACATCAACAAAATTTAGCGCGTTTTAAAGTTGATAGCGCTTTTGTTTATAACTTCCACATTTATTTGAATTGTGAAACAGACCTTTGTAGACAGTCGCGGAGACAAATGTTCTACTGAAGTACCAAGTTTCAGAAGTGCAGCTCTTGTACTGCCGGAGATATGTCGATACAAACTGCATACGCAAAACATCAACAAAATTTAGGGCGTTTTAAAGTTGATATCGCTTTTGTTTATAACTTCCACATTTATTCGAATTGTGCCACGAAACTTTGCAGACCATCGCGGAGACACATTTTCTACTGAAGTACCAAGTTTCAGAAGTGCAGCTCTTGTACTGCCGGAGATATGTCGATACAAACTGAATACGCAAAACATCAACAAAATTTAGCGCGTTTTAAAGTTGATATCGCTTTTGTTTATAACTTCCACATTTATTCGAATTGTGCCACGAAACTTTACAGACCATCGCCGGGAGGCATTTACAACTGAAGTACCAAGTTTCAGAAGTGCAGCTCTTGTACTGCCGGAGATATGTCGATACAAACTGAATACGCAAAACATCAACAAAATTTAGCGGGTTTTAAAGTTGATATCGCTTTTGTTTATAACTTCCACATTTATTCGAATTGTGAAACGAAACTTTGTAGACAGTCGCGGAGACACATTTTCTACTGAAGTACCTAGTTTCAGAAGTGCAGCTCTTGTACTACCGGAGATATGTCGATACAAACTGAATACGCAAAACATCTACAAAATTTAGCGCGTTTAAAAGTTGATAGCGCTTTTGTTTATAACTTTCAGATTTATTCGAATTGTGCCACGACACTTTGCAGACCATCGCATAGAGGCATTTTCTACTGAAGTACCAAGTTTCAGAAGTGCAGCTCTTGTACTACCGGAGATATGTCGATACAAACTGAATACGCAAAACATCTACAAAATTTAGCGCGTTTAAAAGTTGATAGCGCTTTTGTTTATAACTTTCAGATTTATTCGAATTGTGCCACGAAACTTTGCAGACCATCGCGGAGACGCATTTTCTACTGAAGTACCAAGTTTCAGAAGTGCAGCTCTTGTACTACCGGAGATATGTCGATACAAACTGAATACGCAAAACATCAACAAAATTAAGCGCGTTTTAAAGTTGATATCGCTTTTGTTTATAACTTGCACATTTATTCGAATTGTGCCACGAAACTTTACAGACCATCGCGGGGAGGCATTTACAACTGAAGTACCAAGTTCGAGAAGTGCAGCTCTTGTACTACCGGAGATATGTCGATACAAACTGAATACGCAAAACATCAACAAAATTTAGCGCGTTTAAAAGTTGATAGCGCTTTTGTTTATAACTTTCAGATTTATTCGAATTGTGCCACGACACTTTGCAGACCATCGCATAGAGGCATTTCCTACTGAAGTACCAAGTTTCAGAAGTGCAGCTCTTGTACTACCGGAGATATGTCGATACAAACTGAATACGCAAAAAATCAACAAAATTTAGCGCGTTTTAAAGTTGATATCGCTTTTGTTTATAACTTGCACATTTATCCGAATTGTGAAACGAAACTTTACAGACCATCGCAAGGAGGCATTTTCTACTGAAGTACCAAGTTTCAGAAAAGCAGCTCTTGTACTACCGGAGATATGTCGATACAAACTGAATACGCAAAACATCAACAAAATTTAGCGCGTTTTAAAGTTGATAGCGCTTTTGTTTATAACTTCCACATTTATTCGAATTGTGAAACGAACCTTTGTAGACAGTCGCGGTGACAAATGTTCTACTGAAGTACCAAGTTTCAGAAGTGCAGCTCTTGTACTACCGGAGATATGTCGATACAAACTGAATACGCAAAACATCAACAAAATTTAGGGCGTTTTAAAGTTGATATCGCTTTTGTTTATAACTTCCACATTTATTCGAATTGTGCCACGAAACTTTGCAGACCATCGCGGAGACACATTTTCTACTGAAGTACCAAGTTTCAGAAGTGCAGCTCTTGTACTGCCGGAGATATGTCGATACAAACTGAATACGCAAAACATCAACAAAATTTAGCGCGTTTTAAAGTTGATATCGCTTTTGTTTATAACTTCCACATTTATTCGAAGTGTGCCACGAAACTTTACAGACCATCGCCGGGAGGCATTTACTACTGAAGTACCAAGTTTCAGAAGTGCAGCTCTTGTACTGCCGGAGATATGTCGATACAAACTGAATACGCAAAACATCAACAAAATTTAGCGGGTTTTAAAGTTGATATCGCTTTTGTTTATAACTTCCACATTTATTCGAATTGTGAAACGAAACTTTGTAGACAGTCGCGGAGACACATTTTCTACTGAAGTACCTAGTTTCAGAAGTGCAGCTCTTGTACTACCAAAGATATGTCGATACAAACTGAATACGCAAAACATCTACAAAATTTAGCGCGTTTAAAAGTTGATAGCGCTTTTGTTTATAACTTTCAGATTTATTCGAATTGTGCCACGACACTTTGCAGACCATCGCATAGAGGCATTTTCTACTGAAGTACCAAGTTTCAGAAGTGCAGCTCTTGTACTACCGGAGATATGTCGATACAAACTGAATACGCAAAACATCTACAAAATTTAGCGCGTTTAAAAGTTGATAGCGCTTTTGTTTATAACTTTCAGATTTATTCGAATTGTGCCACGAAACTTTGCAGACCATCGCGGAGACGCATTTTCTACTGAAGTACCAAGTTTCAGAAGTGCAGCTCTTGTACTACCGGAGATATGTCGATACAAACTGAATACGCAAAACATCAACAAAATTAAGCGCGTTTTAAAGTTGATATCGCTTTTGTTTATAACTTGCACATTTATTCGAATTGTGCCACGAAACTTTACAGACCATCGCGGGGAGGCATTTACAACTGAAGTACCAAGTTCGAGAAGTGCAGCTCTTGTACTACCGGAGATATGTCGATACAAACTGAATACGCAAAACATCAACAAAATTTAGCGCGTTTAAAAGTTGATAGCGCTTTTGTTTATAACTTTCAGATTTATTCGAATTGTGCCACGACACTTTGCAGACCATCGCATAGAGGCATTTTCTACTGAAGTACCAAGTTTCAGAAGTGCAGCTCTTGTACTACCGGAGATATGTCGATACAAACTGAATACGCAAAAAATCAACAAAATTTAGCGCGTTTTAAAGTTGATATCGCTTTTGTTTATAACTTCCACATTTATTCGAATTGTGCAACGAAACTTTGCAGACCATCGCGGAGAGGCATTTTCTACTGAAGTATTAAGTTTCAGAAGTGCAGCTTTTGTACTGCCGGAGATATGTCGATACAAACTGAATACGCAAAACATCAACAAAATTTAGCGCGTTTTAAAGTTGATATAGCTTTTGTTTATAACTTGCACATTTATTCGAATTGTGCCACGAAACTTTACAGACCATCGCAAGGAGGCATTTTCTACTGAAGTACCAAGTTTCAGAAAAGCAGCTCTTGTACTACCGGAGATATGTCGATACAAACTGAATACGCAAAACATCAACAAAATTTAGCGCGTTTTAAAGTTGATAGCGCTTTTGTTTATAACTTCCACATTTATTCGAATTGTGAAACGAACCTTTGTAGACAGTCGCGGTGACAAATGTTCTACTGAAGTACCAAGTTTCAGAAGTGCAGCTCTTGTACTACCGGACATGTGTCGATACAAACTGAGTACGCAAAAGATCTACAAAATTTAGCGGGTTTTAAAGTTGATATCGCTTTTGTTTATAACTTCCACATTTATTCGAATTGTGAAACGAAACTTTCTATGCAGTCGCGGAGACACATTTTCTACTGAAGTACCAAGTTTCAGAAGTGCAGCTCTTGTACTACCGGAGATATGTCGATACAAACTGAATACGCAAAACATCTACAAAATTTAGCGCGTTTAAAAGTTGATAGCGCTTTTGTTTATAACTTTCAGATTTATTCGAATTGTGCCACGACACTTTGCAGACCATCGCATAGAGGCATTTTCTACTGAAGTACCAAGTTTCAGAAGTGCAGCTCTTGTACTACCGGAGATATGTTGATACAAACTGAATACGCAAAACATCTACAAAATTTAGCGCGTTTAAAAGTTGATAGCGCTTTTGTTTATAACTTTCAGATTTATTCGAATTGTGCCACGAAACTTTGCAGACCATCGCGGAGAGGCATTTTCTACTGAAGTACCAAGTTTCAGAAGTGCAGCTCTTGTACTGCCGGAGATATGTCGATACAAACTGAATACGCAAAACATCAACAAAATTTAGCGCGTTTTAAAGTTGATATCGCTTTTGTTTATAACTTCCACATTTATTCGAATTGTGCCACGAAACTTTACAGACCATCGCGGGAAGGCATTTTCAACTGAAGTACCCAGTTCGAGAAGTGCTGCTCTTGTACTACCGGAGATATGTCTATACAAACTGAATACGCAAAACATCAACAAAATTTAGCGCGTTTTAAAGTTGATATCGCTTTTGTTTATAACTTCCACATTTATTCGAATTGTGCCACGAAACTTTGCAGACCATCGCGGAGAGGCATTTTCTACTGAAGTACCAAATTTCAGAAGTGCAGCTCTTGTACTGCCGGAGATATGTCGATACAAACTGAATACGCAAAACATCAACAAAATTTAGCGCGTTTTAAAGTTGATATAGCTTTTGTTTATAACTTGCACATTTATTCGAATTGTGCCACGAAACTTTGCAGACCATCGCGGAGAGGCATTTTCTACTGAAGTACCAAGTTTCAGAAGAGCAGCTCTTGTATTACCGGAGATATGTCGATACAAACTGAATACGCAAAACATCAACAAAATTTAGCGCGTTTTAAAGTTGATAGCGCTTTTGTTTATAACTTCCACATTTATTCGAATTGTGAAACAGACCTTTGTAGACAGTCGCGGAGACAAATGTTCTACTGAAGTACCAAGTTTCAGAAGTGCAGCTCTTGTACTGCCGGAGATATGTCGATACAAACTGAATACGCAAAACATCAACAAAATTTAGGGCGTTTTAAAGTTGATAGCGCTTTTGTTTATAACTTCCACATTTATTCGAATTGTGAAACGAACCTTTGTAGACAGTCGCGGTGACAAATGTTCTACTGAAGTACCAAGTTTCAGAAGTGCAGCTCTTGTACTACCGGAGATATGTCGATACAAACTGAATACGCAAAACATCAACAAAATTTAGGGCGTTTTAAAGTTGATATCGCTTTTGTTTATAACTTCCACATTTATTCGAATTGTGCCACGAAACTTTGCAGACCATCGCGGAGACACATTTTCTACTGAAGTACCAAGTTTCAGAAGTGCAGCTCTTGTACTGCCGGAGATATGTCGATACAAACTGAATACGCAAAACATCAACAAAATTTAGCGCGTTTTAAAGTTGATATCGCTTTTGTTTATAACTTCCACATTTATTCGAAGTGTGCCACGAAACTTTACAGACCATCGCCGGGAGGCATTTACTACTGAAGTACCAAGTTTCAGAAGTGCAGCTCTTGTACTGCCGGAGATATGTCGATACAAACTGAATACGCAAAACATCAACAAAATTTAGCGGGTTTTAAAGTTGATATCGCTTTTGTTTATAACTTCCACATTTATTCGAATTGTGAAACGAAACTTTGTAGACAGTCGCGGAGACACATTTTCTACTGAAGTACCTAGTTTCAGAAGTGCAGCTCTTGTACTACCAAAGATATGTCGATACAAACTGAATACGCAAAACATCTACAAAATTTAGCGCGTTTAAAAGTTGATAGCGCTTTTGTTTATAACTTTCAGATTTATTCGAATTGTGCCACGACACTTTGCAGACCATCGCATAGAGGCATTTTCTACTGAAGTACCAAGTTTCAGAAGTGCAGCTCTTGTACTACCGGAGATATGTCGATACAAACTGAATACGCAAAACATCTACAAAATTTAGCGCGTTTAAAAGTTGATAGCGCTTTTGTTTATAACTTTCAGATTTATTCGAATTGTGCCACGAAACTTTGCAGACCATCGCGGAGACGCATTTTCTACTGAAGTACCAAGTTTCAGAAGTGCAGCTCTTGTACTACCGGAGATATGTCGATACAAACTGAATACGCAAAACATCAACAAAATTAAGCGCGTTTTAAAGTTGATATCGCTTTTGTTTATAACTTGCACATTTATTCGAATTGTGCCACGAAACTTTACAGACCATCGCGGGGAGGCATTTACAACTGAAGTACCAAGTTCGAGAAGTGCAGCTCTTGTACTACCGGAGATATGTCGATACAAACTGAATACGCAAAACATCAACAAAATTTAGCGCGTTTAAAAGTTGATAGCGCTTTTGTTTATAACTTTCAGATTTATTCGAATTGTGCCACGACACTTTGCAGACCATCGCATAGAGGCATTTTCTACTGAAGTACCAAGTTTCAGAAGTGCAGCTCTTGTACTACCGGAGATATGTCGATACAAACTGAATACGCAAAAAATCAACAAAATTTAGCGCGTTTTAAAGTTGATATCGCTTTTGTTTATAACTTCCACATTTATTCGAATTGTGCAACGAAACTTTGCAGACCATCGCGGAGAGGCATTTTCTACTGAAGTATTAAGTTTCAGAAGTGCAGCTTTTGTACTGCCGGAGATATGTCGATACAAACTGAATACGCAAAACATCAACAAAATTTAGCGCGTTTTAAAGTTGATATAGCTTTTGTTTATAACTTGCACATTTATTCGAATTGTGCCACGAAACTTTACAGACCATCGCAAGGAGGCATTTTCTACTGAAGTACCAAGTTTCAGAAAAGCAGCTCTTGTACTACCGGAGATATGTCGATACAAACTGAATACGCAAAACATCAACAAAATTTAGCGCGTTTTAAAGTTGATAGCGCTTTTGTTTATAACTTCCACATTTATTCGAATTGTGAAACGAACCTTTGTAGACAGTCGCGGTGACAAATGTTCTACTGAAGTACCAAGTTTCAGAAGTGCAGCTCTTGTACTACCGGACATGTGTCGATACAAACTGAGTACGCAAAAGATCTACAAAATTTAGCGGGTTTTAAAGTTGATATCGCTTTTGTTTATAACTTCCACATTTATTCGAATTGTGAAACGAAACTTTCTATGCAGTCGCGGAGACACATTTTCTACTGAAGTACCAAGTTTCAGAAGTGCAGCTCTTGTACTACCGGAGATATGTCGATACAAACTGAATACGCAAAACATCTACAAAATTTAGCGCGTTTAAAAGTTGATAGCGCTTTTGTTTATAACTTTCAGATTTATTCGAATTGTGCCACGACACTTTGCAGACCATCGCATAGAGGCATTTTCTACTGAAGTACCAAGTTTCAGAAGTGCAGCTCTTGTACTACCGGAGATATGTTGATACAAACTGAATACGCAAAACATCTACAAAATTTAGCGCGTTTAAAAGTTGATAGCGCTTTTGTTTATAACTTTCAGATTTATTCGAATTGTGCCACGAAACTTTGCAGACCATCGCGGAGAGGCATTTTCTACTGAAGTACCAAGTTTCAGAAGTGCAGCTCTTGTACTGCCGGAGATATGTCGATACAAACTGAATACGCAAAACATCAACAAAATTTAGCGCGTTTTAAAGTTGATATCGCTTTTGTTTATAACTTCCACATTTATTCGAATTGTGCCACGAAACTTTACAGACCATCGCGGGAAGGCATTTTCAACTGAAGTACCCAGTTCGAGAAGTGCTGCTCTTGTACTACCGGAGATATGTCTATACAAACTGAATACGCAAAACATCAACAAAATTTAGCGCGTTTTAAAGTTGATATCGCTTTTGTTTATAACTTCCACATTTATTCGAATTGTGCCACGAAACTTTGCAGACCATCGCGGAGAGGCATTTTCTACTGAAGTACCAAATTTCAGAAGTGCAGCTCTTGTACTGCCGGAGATATGTCGATACAAACTGAATACGCAAAACATCAACAAAATTTAGCGCGTTTTAAAGTTGATATAGCTTTTGTTTATAACTTGCACATTTATTCGAATTGTGCCACGAAACTTTGCAGACCATCGCGGAGAGGCATTTTCTACTGAAGTACCAAGTTTCAGAAGAGCAGCTCTTGTATTACCGGAGATATGTCGATACAAACTGAATACGCAAAACATCAACAAAATTTAGCGCGTTTTAAAGTTGATAGCGCTTTTGTTTATAACTTCCACATTTATTCGAATTGTGAAACAGACCTTTGTAGACAGTCGCGGAGACAAATGTTCTACTGAAGTACCAAGTTTCAGAAGTGCAGCTCTTGTACTGCCGGAGATATGTCGATACAAACTGAATACGCAAAACATCAACAAAATTTAGGGCGTTTTAAAGTTGATATCGCTTTTGTTTATAACTTCCACATTTATTCGAATTGTGCCACGAAACTTTGCAGACCATCGCGGAGACACATTTTCTACTGAAGTACCAAGTTTCAGAAGTGCAGCTCTTGTACTGCCGGAGATATGTCGATACAAACTGAATACGCAAAACATCAACAAAATTTAGCGCGTTTTAAAGTTGATATCGCTTTTGTTTATAACTTCCACATTTATTCGAATTGTGCCACGAAACTTTACAGACCATCGCCGGGAGGCATTTACTACTGAAGATCCAAGTTTCAGAAGTGCAGCTCTTGTACTGCCGGAGATATGTCGATACAAACTGAATGCGCAAAACATCAACAAAATTTAGCGGGTTTTAAAGTTGATATCGCTTTTGTTTATAACTTCCACATTTATTCGAATTGTGAAACGAAACTTTGTAGACAGTCGCGGAGACACATTTTCTACTGAAGTACCTAGTTTCAGAAGTGCAGCTCTTGTACTACCGGAGATATGTCGATACAAACTGAATACGCAAAACATCTACAAAATTTAGCGCGTTTAAAAGTTGATAGCGCTTTTGTTTATAACTTTCAGATTTATTCGAATTGTGCCAAGACACTTTGCAGACCATCGCATAGAGGCATCTTCTACTGAAGTACCAAGTTTCAGAAGTGCAGCTCTTGTACTACCGGAGATATGTCGATACAAACTGAATACGCAAAACATCTACAAAATTTAGCGCGTTTAAAAGTTGATAGCGCTTTTGTTTATAACTTTCAGATTTATTCGAATTGTGCCACGAAACTTTGCAGACCATCGCGGAGACGCATTTTCTACTGAGGTACCAAGTTTCAGAAGTGCAGCTCTTGTACTACCGGAGATATGTCGATACAAACTGAATACGCAAAACATCAACAAAATTAAGCGCGTTTTAAAGTTGATATCGCTTTTGTTTATAACTTCCACATTTATTCGAATTGTGCCACGAAACTTTACAGACCATCGCGGGGAGGCATTTACAACTGAAGTACCAAGTTCGAGAAGTGCAGCTCTTGTACTACAGGAGATATGTCGATACAAACTGAATACGCAAAACATCAACAAAATTTAGCGCGTTTACAAGTTGATAGCGCTTTTGTTAATAACTTTCAGATTTATTCGAATTGTGCCACGACACTTTGCAGACCATCGCATAGAGGCATTTTCTACTGAAGTACCAAGTTTCAGAAGTGCAGCTCTTGTACTACCGGAGATATGTGGGTACAAACTGAATACGCAAAAAATCAACAAAATTTAGCGCGTTTTAAAGTTGATATCGCTTTTGTTTATAACTTCCACATTTATTCGAATTCTGCAACGAAACTTTGCAGACCATCGCGGAGAGGCATTTTCTACTGAAGTATTAAGTTTCAGAAGTGCAGCTCTTGTACTGCCGGAGATATGTCGATACAAACTGAATACGCAAAACATCAACAAAATTTAGCGCGTTTTAAAGTTGATATAGCTTTTGTTTATAACTTGCACATTTATTCGAATTGTGCCACGAAACTTTACAGACCATCGCAAGGAGGCATTTTCTACTGAAGTACCAAGTTTCAGAAAAGCAGCTCTTGTACTACCGGAGATATGTCAATACAAACTGAATACGCAAAACATCAACAAAATTTAGCGCGTTTTAAAGTTGATAGCGCTTTTGTTTATAACTTCCACATTTATTCGAATTGTGAAACGAACCTTTGTAGACAGTCGCGGTGACAAATGTTCTACTGAAGTACCAAGTTTCAGAAGTGCAGCTCTTGTACTACCGGACATGTGTCGATACAAACTGAATACGCAAACATCTACAAAATTTAGCGGGTTTTAAAGTTGATATCGCTTTTGTTTAAACTTCCACATTTATTCGAATTGTGAAACGAAACTTTCTAGACAGTCGCGGAGACACATTTTCTACTGAAGTACCAAGTTTCAGAAGTGCAGCTCTTGTACTACCGGAGATATGTCGATACAAACTGAATACGCAAAACATCTACAAAATTTAGCGCGTTTAAAAGTTGATAGCGCTTTTGTTTATAACTTTCAGATTTATTCGAATTGTGCCACGACACTTTGCAGACGCTCGCATAGAGGCATTTTCTACTGAAGTACCAAGTTTCAGAAGTGCAGCTCTTGTACTACCGGAGATATGTTGATACAAACTGAATACGCAAAACATCTACAAAATTTAGCGCGTTTAAAAGTTGATAGCGCTTTTGTTTATAACTTTCAGATTTATTCGAATTGTGCCACGAAACTTTGCAGACCATCGCGGAGAGGCATTTTCTACTGAAGTACCAAGTTTCAGAAGTGCAGCTCTTGTACTGCCGGAGATATGTCGATACAAACTGAATACGCAAAACATCAACAAAATTTAGCGCGTTTTAAAGTTGATATCGCTTTTGTTTATAACTTCCACATTTATTCGAATTGTGCCACGAAACTTTACAGACCATCGCGGGGAGGCATTTTCAACTGAAGTACCCAGTTCGAGAAGTGCTGCTCTTGTACTACCGGAGATATGTCTATACAAACTGAATACGCAAAACATCAACAAAATTTAGCGCGTTTTAAAGTTGATATCGCTTTTGTTTATAACTTGCACATTTATTCGAATTGTGAAACGAAACTTTGTAGACAGTCGCGGAGACACATTTTCTACTGAAGTACAAAGTTTCAGAAGTGCAGATCTGGTACTACCGGAGATGTGTCGATACAAACTGAATACGCAAAACATCTACAAAATTTAGTGCGAATTAAAGTTTAAAGCGCTTTTGTTTATAACTTCCACATTTATTCTAATTGTGCTGCGAAACTTTGCAGACTATCGCATAGAGGCATTTTCTACTGAAGTACCAAGTTTCAGAAGTGCAGCTCTTGTACTGCCGGAGATATGTCGATACAAACTAAATACGCAAAACATCTACAAAATTTAGTGCGTTTTAAAGTTGATAGCGCTTTTGTTTATAACTTCCACATTTATTCGAATTGTAAAACGAAACTTTGTAGACAGTCGCGGAGACACATTTTCTACTGAAGTACCAAGTTTCAGAAGTGCAGCACTTGTACTGCCGGAGATTTGTCGATACAAACTGAATACGCAAAACATCAACAAAATTTAGGGCGTTTTAAAGTTGATATAGCTTTTGTTTATAACTTGCACATTTATTCAAATTGTGCCACGAAACTTTACAGACCATCGCAAGGAGGCATTTTCTACTGAAGTACCAAGTTTCAGAAGAGCAGCTCTTGTACTACCGGAGATATGTCGATACAAACTGAATACGCAAAAAATCAACAAAATTTAGCGCGTTTTAAAGTTGATATCGCTTTTGTTTATAACTTCCACATTTATTCGAATTGTGCCACGAAACTTTGCAGACCATCGCGGAGACACATTTTCTACTGAAGTACCAAGTTTCAGAAGTGCAGCTTTGTACTGCCGGAGATATGTCGATACAAACTGAATACGCAAAACATCAACAAAATTTAGCGCGTTTTAAAGTTGATATCGGTTTTGTTTATAACTTCAACACTTATTCGAATTCTGCCACGAAACTTTACAGACCATCGCCGGGAGGCATTTTCTACTGAAGTACCAAGTTTGAGAAGTGCAGCCTTTGTACTGCCGGAGATATGTCGATACAAACTGAATAGGCAAAACATCAACAAAATTTAGCGCGTTTTAAAGTTGATATCGCTTTTGTTTATAACTTCCACATTTATTTGAATTGTGCCACGAAACTTTGCAGACCATCGCGGACAGGCATTTTCTACTGAAGAACCAAATTTCAGAAGTGCAGCTCTTGTACTGCCGGAGATATGTCGATACAAACTGAATACGCAAAACATCTACAAAATTTAGCGCGTTTTAAAGTTGATATAGCTTTTGTTTATAACTTGCACATTTATTCGAATTGTGCCACGAAACTTTACAGACCATCGCCGGGAGGCATTTTCTACTGAAGTACCAAGTTTCAGAAGAGCAGCTCTTGTACTACCGGAGATATGTCGATACAAACTGAATACGAAAAACATCAACAAAATTTAGCGCGTTTTAAAGTTGATAGCGCTTTTGTTTATAACTTCCACATTTATTCGAATTGTGAAACAGACCTTTGTAGACAGTCGCGGAGACAAATGTTCTACTGAAGTACCAAGTTTCAGAAGTGCAGCTCTTGTACTGCCGGAGATATGTCGATACAAACTGAATACGCAAAACATCAACAAAATTTAGGGCGTTTTAAAGTTGATATCGCTTTTGTTTATAACTTCCACATTTATTCGAATTGTGCCACGAAACTTTGCAGACAATCGCGGAGACACATTTTCTACTGAAGTACCAAGTTTCAGAAGTGCAGCTCTTGTACTGCCGGAGATATGTCGATACAAACTGAATACGCAAAACATCAACAAAATTTAGCGCGTTTTAAAGTTGATATCGCTTTTGTTTATAACTTCCACATTTATTCGAATTGTACCACGAAACTTTACAGACCATCGCCGGGAGGCATTTACTACTGAAGTACCAAGTTTCACTAGCGCAGCTCTTGTACTGCCGGAGATATGTCGATACAAACTGAATACGCAAAACATCAACAAAATTTAGCGGGTTTTAAAGTTGATATCGCTTTTGTTTATAACTTCCACATTTATTCGAATTGTGAAACGAAACTTTGTAGACAGTCGCGGAGACACATTTTCTACTGAAGTACTTAGTTTCAGAAGTGCAGCTCTTGTACTACCGGAGATATGTCGATACAAACTGAATACGCAAAACATCTACAAAATTTAGCGCGTTTAAAAGTTGATAGCGCTTTTGTTTATAACTTTCAGATTTATTCGAATTGTGCCACGACACTTTGCAGACCATCGCATAGAGGCATTTTCTACTGAAGTACCAAGTTTCAGAAGTGCAGCTCTTGTACTACCGGAGATATGTCGATACAAACTGAATACGCAAAACATCTACAAAATTTAGCGCGTTTAAAAGTTGATAGCGCTTTTGTTTATAACTTTCAGATTTATTCGAATTGTGCCACGAAACTTTGCAGACCATCGCGGAGAGGCATTTTCTACTGAAGTACCAAGTTTCAGAAGTGCAGCTCTTGTACTGCCGGAGATATGTCGATACAAACTGAATACGCAAAACATCAACAAAATTAAGCGCGTTTTAAAGTTGATATCGCTTTTGTTTATAACTTCCACATTTATTCGAATTGTGCCAGGAAACTTAACAGACCATCGCGGGGAGGCATTTACAACTGAAGTACCAAGTTCGAGAAGTGCAGCTCTTGTACTACCGGAGATATGTCGATACAAACTGAATACGCAAAACATCAACAAAATTTAGCGCGTTTAAAAGTTGATAGCGCTTTTGTTTATAACTTTCAGATTTATTCGAATTGTGCCACGACACTTTGCAGACCATCGCATAGAGGCATTTTCTACTGAAGTACCAAGTTTCAGAAGTGCAGCTCTTGTACTACCGGAGATATGTCGATACAAACTGAATACGCAAAACATCTACAAAATTTAGCGCGTTTAAAAGTTGATAGCGCTTTTGTTTATAACTTTCAGATTTATTCGAATTGTGCCACGAAACTTTGCAGACCATCGCGGAGAGGCATTTTCTACTGAAGTACCACGTTTCAGAAGTGCAGCTATTGTACTGCCGGAGATATGTCGATACAAACTGAATACGCAAATCATCAACAAAATTTAGCGCGTTTTAAAGTTGATATCGCTTTTGTTTATAACTTCCACATTTATTCGAATTGTGCCACGAAACTTTACAGACCATCGCCGGGAGGCATTTTGCTACTGAAGTACAAAATTTCAGAAGTGCAGCTCTTGTACTACCGGAGATATGTCGATACAAACTGAATACGCAAAACATCAACAAAATTTAGCGCGTTTTAAAGTTGATAGCGCTTTTGTTTATAACTTCCACATTTATTCGAATTGTGAAACAGACCTTTGTAGACAGTCGCGGAGACAAATGTTCTACTGAAGTACCAAGTTTCAGAAGTGCAGCTCTTGTACTCCCGGAGATATGTCGATACAAACTGAATACGCAAAACATCAACAAAATTTAGGGCGTTTTAAAGTTGATATCGCTTTTGTTTATAACTTCCACATTTATTCGAATTGTGCCACGAAACTTTGCAGACCATCGCGGAGACACATTTTCTACTGAAGTACCAAGTGTGAGAAGTGCAGCTCTTGTACTGCCGGAGATATGTCGATACAAACTGAATACGCAAAACATCAACAAAATTTAGCGCGTTTTAAAGTTGATATCGCTTTTGTTTATAACTTCAACATTTATTCGAATTGTGCCACGAAACTTTACAGACCATCGCCGGGAAGCATTTTCTACTGAAGTACCAAGTTTCAGAAGTGCAGCTCTTGTACTGCCGGAGATATGTCGATACAAACTGAATACGCAAAACATCAACAAAATTTAGCGGGTTTTAAAGTTGATATCGCTTTTGTTTATAACTTCCACATTTATTCGAATTGTGAAACGACACTTTGCAGACAGTCGCGGAGACACATTTTCTACTGAAGTACCAAGTTTCAGAAGTGCAGCTCTTGTACTACCGGAGATATGTCGATACAAACTGAATACGCAAAACATCTACAAAATTTAGCGCGTTTAAAAGTTGATAGCGCTTTTGTTTATAACTTTCAGATTTATTCGAATTGTGCCACGACACTTTGCAGACCATCGCATGGAGGCATTTTCTACTGAAGTACCAAGTTTCAGAAGTGCAGCTCTTGTACTACCGGAGATATGTCGATACAAACTGAATACGCAAAACATCTACAAAATTTAGCGCGTTTAAAAGTTGATAGCGCTTTTGTTTATAACTTTCAGATTTATTTGAATTGTGCCACGAAACTTTGCAGACACCCGCGGAGAGGCATTTTCTACTGAAGTACCAAGTTTCAGAAGTGCAGCTCTTGTACTACCGGAGATATGTCGATACAAACTGAATACGCAAAACATCTACAAAATTTAGCGCGTTTAAAAGTTGATAGCGCTTTTGTTTATAACTTTCAGATTTATTCGAATTGTGCCACGAAACTTTGCAGACCATCGCGGAGAGGCATTCTCTACTGAAGTACCAAGTTTCAGAAGTGCAGCTCTTGTACTGCCGGAGATATGTCGATACAAACTGAATACGCAAAACATCAACAAAATTAAGCGCGTTTTAAAGTTGATATCGCTTTTGTTTATAACTTCCACATTTATTCTAATTGTGCCACGAAACTTTACAGACCATCGCGGGGAGGCATTTACAACTGAAGTACCAAGTTCGAGAAGTGCAGCTCTTGTACTACCGGAGATATGTCGATACAAACTGAATACGCAAAACATCAACAAAATTTAGCGCGTTTTAAAGTTGATATCGCTTTTGTTTATAACTTGCACATTTATTCGAATTGTGAAACGAAACTTTGTAGACAGTCGCGGAGACACATTTTCTACTGAAGTACAAAGTTTCAGAAGTGCAGATCTGGTACTACCGGAGATGTGTCGATACAAACTGAATACGCAAAACATCTACAAAATTTAGTGCGAATTAAAGTTTAAAGCGCTTTTGTTTATAACTTCCACATTTATTCTAATTGTGCTGCGAAACTTTGCAGACTATCGCATAGAGGCATTTTCTACTGAAGTACCAAGTTTCAGAAGTGCAGCTCTTGTACTGCCGGAGATATGTCGATACAAACTAAATACGCAAAACATCTACAAAATTTAGTGCGTTTTAAAGTTGATAGCGCTTTTGTTTATAACTTCCACATTTATTCGAATTGTAAAACGAAACTTTGTAGACAGTCGCGGAGACACATTTTCTACTGAAGTACCAAGTTTCAGAAGTGCAGCACTTGTACTGCCGGAGATTTGTCGATACAAACTGAATACGCAAAACATCAACAAAATTTAGGGCGTTTTAAAGTTGATATAGCTTTTGTTTATAACTTGCACATTTATTCAAATTGTGCCACGAAACTTTACAGACCATCGCAAGGAGGCATTTTCTACTGAAGTACCAAGTTTCAGAAGAGCAGCTCTTGTACTACCGGAGATATGTCGATACAAACTGAATACGCAAAAAATCAACAAAATTTAGCGCGTTTTAAAGTTGATATCGCTTTTGTTTATAACTTCCACATTTATTCGAATTGTGCCACGAAACTTTGCAGACCATCGCGGAGACACATTTTCTACTGAAGTACCAAGTTTCAGAAGTGCAGCTTTGTACTGCCGGAGATATGTCGATACAAACTGAATACGCAAAACATCAACAAAATTTAGCGCGTTTTAAAGTTGATATCGGTTTTGTTTATAACTTCAACACTTATTCGAATTCTGCCACGAAACTTTACAGACCATCGCCGGGAGGCATTTTCTACTGAAGTACCAAGTTTGAGAAGTGCAGCCTTTGTACTGCCGGAGATATGTCGATACAAACTGAATACGCAAAACATCAACAAAATTTAGCGCGTTTTAAAGTTGATATCGCTTTTGTTTATAACTTCCACATTTATTTGAATTGTGCCACGAAACTTTGCAGACCATCGCGGACAGGCATTTTCTACTGAAGAACCAAATTTCAGAAGTGCAGCTCTTGTACTGCCGGAGATATGTCGATACAAACTGAATACGCAAAACATCTACAAAATTTAGCGCGTTTTAAAGTTGATAGCGCTTTTGTTTATAACTTCCACATTTATTCGAATTGTAAAACGAAACTTTGTAGACAGTCGCGGAGACACATTTTCTACTGAAGTACCAAGTTTCAGAAGTGCAGCACTTGTACTGCCGGAGATTTGTCGATACAAACTGAATACGCAAAACATCAACAAAATTTAGGGCGTTTTAAAGTTGATATAGCTTTTGTTTATAACTTGCACATTTATTCAAATTGTGCCACGAAACTTTACAGACCATCGCAAGGAGGCATTTTCTACTGAAGTACCAAGTTTCAGAAGAGCAGCTCTTGTACTACCGGAGATATGTCGATACAAACTGAATACGCAAAAAATCAACAAAATTTAGCGCGTTTTAAAGTTGATATCGCTTTTGTTTATAACTTCCACATTTATTCGAATTGTGCCACGAAACTTTGCAGACCATCGCGGAGACACATTTTCTACTGAAGTACCAAGTTTCAGAAGTGCAGCTTTGTACTGCCGGAGATATGTCGATACAAACTGAATACGCAAAACATCAACAAAATTTAGCGCGTTTTAAAGTTGATATCGGTTTTGTTTATAACTTCAACACTTATTCGAATTCTGCCACGAAACTTTACAGACCATCGCCGGGAGGCATTTTCTACTGAAGTACCAAGTTTGAGAAGTGCAGCCTTTGTACTGCCGGAGATATGTCGATACAAACTGAATAGGCAAAACATCAACAAAATTTAGCGCGTTTTAAAGTTGATATCGCTTTTGTTTATAACTTCCACATTTATTTGAATTGTGCCACGAAACTTTGCAGACCATCGCGGACAGGCATTTTCTACTGAAGAACCAAATTTCAGAAGTGCAGCTCTTGTACTGCCGGAGATATGTCGATACAAACTGAATACGCAAAACATCTACAAAATTTAGCGCGTTTTAAAGTTGATATAGCTTTTGTTTATAACTTGCACATTTATTCGAATTGTGCCACGAAACTTTACAGACCATCGCCGGGAGGCATTTTCTACTGAAGTACCAAGTTTCAGAAGAGCAGCTCTTGTACTACCGGAGATATGTCGATACAAACTGAATACGAAAAACATCAACAAAATTTAGCGCGTTTTAAAGTTGATAGCGCTTTTGTTTATAACTTCCACATTTATTCGAATTGTGAAACAGACCTTTGTAGACAGTCGCGGAGACAAATGTTCTACTGAAGTACCAAGTTTCAGAAGTGCAGCTCTTGTACTGCCGGAGATATGTCGATACAAACTGAATACGCAAAACATCAACAAAATTTAGGGCGTTTTAAAGTTGATATCGCTTTTGTTTATAACTTCCACATTTATTCGAATTGTGCCACGAAACTTTGCAGACAATCGCGGAGACACATTTTCTACTGAAGTACCAAGTTTCAGAAGTGCAGCTCTTGTACTGCCGGAGATATGTCGATACAAACTGAATACGCAAAACATCAACAAAATTTAGCGCGTTTTAAAGTTGATATCGCTTTTGTTTATAACTTCCACATTTATTCGAATTGTACCACGAAACTTTACAGACCATCGCCGGGAGGCATTTACTACTGAAGTACCAAGTTTCACTAGCGCAGCTCTTGTACTGCCGGAGATATGTCGATACAAACTGAATACGCAAAACATCAACAAAATTTAGCGGGTTTTAAAGTTGATATCGCTTTTGTTTATAACTTCCACATTTATTCGAATTGTGAAACGAAACTTTGTAGACAGTCGCGGAGACACATTTTCTACTGAAGTACTTAGTTTCAGAAGTGCAGCTCTTGTACTACCGGAGATATGTCGATACAAACTGAATACGCAAAACATCTACAAAATTTAGCGCGTTTAAAAGTTGATAGCGCTTTTGTTTATAACTTTCAGATTTATTCGAATTGTGCCACGACACTTTGCAGACCATCGCATAGAGGCATTTTCTACTGAAGTACCAAGTTTCAGAAGTGCAGCTCTTGTACTACCGGAGATATGTCGATACAAACTGAATACGCAAAACATCTACAAAATTTAGCGCGTTTAAAAGTTGATAGCGCTTTTGTTTATAACTTTCAGATTTATTCGAATTGTGCCACGAAACTTTGCAGACCATCGCGGAGAGGCATTTTCTACTGAAGTACCAAGTTTCAGAAGTGCAGCTCTTGTACTGCCGGAGATATGTCGATACAAACTGAATACGCAAAACATCAACAAAATTAAGCGCGTTTTAAAGTTGATATCGCTTTTGTTTATAACTTCCACATTTATTCGAATTGTGCCAGGAAACTTAACAGACCATCGCGGGGAGGCATTTACAACTGAAGTACCAAGTTCGAGAAGTGCAGCTCTTGTACTACCGGAGATATGTCGATACAAACTGAATACGCAAAACATCAACAAAATTTAGCGCGTTTAAAAGTTGATAGCGCTTTTGTTTATAACTTTCAGATTTATTCGAATTGTGCCACGACACTTTGCAGACCATCGCATAGAGGCATTTTCTACTGAAGTACCAAGTTTCAGAAGTGCAGCTCTTGTACTACCGGAGATATGTCGATACAAACTGAATACGCAAAACATCTACAAAATTTAGCGCGTTTAAAAGTTGATAGCGCTTTTGTTTATAACTTTCAGATTTATTCGAATTGTGCCACGAAACTTTGCAGACCATCGCGGAGAGGCATTTTCTACTGAAGTACCACGTTTCAGAAGTGCAGCTATTGTACTGCCGGAGATATGTCGATACAAACTGAATACGCAAATCATCAACAAAATTTAGCGCGTTTTAAAGTTGATATCGCTTTTGTTTATAACTTCCACATTTATTCGAATTGTGCCACGAAACTTTACAGACCATCGCCGGGAGGCATTTTGCTACTGAAGTACAAAATTTCAGAAGTGCAGCTCTTGTACTACCGGAGATATGTCGATACAAACTGAATACGCAAAACATCAACAAAATTTAGCGCGTTTTAAAGTTGATAGCGCTTTTGTTTATAACTTCCACATTTATTCGAATTGTGAAACAGACCTTTGTAGACAGTCGCGGAGACAAATGTTCTACTGAAGTACCAAGTTTCAGAAGTGCAGCTCTTGTACTCCCGGAGATATGTCGATACAAACTGAATACGCAAAACATCAACAAAATTTAGGGCGTTTTAAAGTTGATATCGCTTTTGTTTATAACTTCCACATTTATTCGAATTGTGCCACGAAACTTTGCAGACCATCGCGGAGACACATTTTCTACTGAAGTACCAAGTGTGAGAAGTGCAGCTCTTGTACTGCCGGAGATATGTCGATACAAACTGAATACGCAAAACATCAACAAAATTTAGCGCGTTTTAAAGTTGATATCGCTTTTGTTTATAACTTCAACATTTATTCGAATTGTGCCACGAAACTTTACAGACCATCGCCGGGAAGCATTTTCTACTGAAGTACCAAGTTTCAGAAGTGCAGCTCTTGTACTGCCGGAGATATGTCGATACAAACTGAATACGCAAAACATCAACAAAATTTAGCGGGTTTTAAAGTTGATATCGCTTTTGTTTATAACTTCCACATTTATTCGAATTGTGAAACGACACTTTGCAGACAGTCGCGGAGACACATTTTCTACTGAAGTACCAAGTTTCAGAAGTGCAGCTCTTGTACTACCGGAGATATGTCGATACAAACTGAATACGCAAAACATCTACAAAATTTAGCGCGTTTAAAAGTTGATAGCGCTTTTGTTTATAACTTTCAGATTTATTCGAATTGTGCCACGACACTTTGCAGACCATCGCATGGAGGCATTTTCTACTGAAGTACCAAGTTTCAGAAGTGCAGCTCTTGTACTACCGGAGATATGTCGATACAAACTGAATACGCAAAACATCTACAAAATTTAGCGCGTTTAAAAGTTGATAGCGCTTTTGTTTATAACTTTCAGATTTATTTGAATTGTGCCACGAAACTTTGCAGACACCCGCGGAGAGGCATTTTCTACTGAAGTACCAAGTTTCAGAAGTGCAGCTCTTGTACTACCGGAGATATGTCGATACAAACTGAATACGCAAAACATCTACAAAATTTAGCGCGTTTAAAAGTTGATAGCGCTTTTGTTTATAACTTTCAGATTTATTCGAATTGTGCCACGAAACTTTGCAGACCATCGCGGAGAGGCATTCTCTACTGAAGTACCAAGTTTCAGAAGTGCAGCTCTTGTACTGCCGGAGATATGTCGATACAAACTGAATACGCAAAACATCAACAAAATTAAGCGCGTTTTAAAGTTGATATCGCTTTTGTTTATAACTTCCACATTTATTCTAATTGTGCCACGAAACTTTACAGACCATCGCGGGGAGGCATTTACAACTGAAGTACCAAGTTCGAGAAGTGCAGCTCTTGTACTACCGGAGATATGTCGATACAAACTGAATACGCAAAACATCAACAAAATTTAGCGCGTTTTAAAGTTGATATCGCTTTTGTTTATAACTTGCACATTTATTCGAATTGTGAAACGAAACTTTGTAGACAGTCGCGGAGACACATTTTCTACTGAAGTACAAAGTTTCAGAAGTGCAGATCTGGTACTACCGGAGATGTGTCGATACAAACTGAATACGCAAAACATCTACAAAATTTAGTGCGAATTAAAGTTTAAAGCGCTTTTGTTTATAACTTCCACATTTATTCTAATTGTGCTGCGAAACTTTGCAGACTATCGCATAGAGGCATTTTCTACTGAAGTACCAAGTTTCAGAAGTGCAGCTCTTGTACTGCCGGAGATATGTCGATACAAACTAAATACGCAAAACATCTACAAAATTTAGTGCGTTTTAAAGTTGATAGCGCTTTTGTTTATAACTTCCACATTTATTCGAATTGTAAAACGAAACTTTGTAGACAGTCGCGGAGACACATTTTCTACTGAAGTACCAAGTTTCAGAAGTGCAGCACTTGTACTGCCGGAGATTTGTCGATACAAACTGAATACGCAAAACATCAACAAAATTTAGGGCGTTTTAAAGTTGATATAGCTTTTGTTTATAACTTGCACATTTATTCAAATTGTGCCACGAAACTTTACAGACCATCGCAAGGAGGCATTTTCTACTGAAGTACCAAGTTTCAGAAGAGCAGCTCTTGTACTACCGGAGATATGTCGATACAAACTGAATACGCAAAAAATCAACAAAATTTAGCGCGTTTTAAAGTTGATATCGCTTTTGTTTATAACTTCCACATTTATTCGAATTGTGCCACGAAACTTTGCAGACCATCGCGGAGACACATTTTCTACTGAAGTACCAAGTTTCAGAAGTGCAGCTTTGTACTGCCGGAGATATGTCGATACAAACTGAATACGCAAAACATCAACAAAATTTAGCGCGTTTTAAAGTTGATATCGGTTTTGTTTATAACTTCAACACTTATTCGAATTCTGCCACGAAACTTTACAGACCATCGCCGGGAGGCATTTTCTACTGAAGTACCAAGTTTGAGAAGTGCAGCCTTTGTACTGCCGGAGATATGTCGATACAAACTGAATACGCAAAACATCAACAAAATTTAGCGCGTTTTAAAGTTGATATCGCTTTTGTTTATAACTTCCACATTTATTTGAATTGTGCCACGAAACTTTGCAGACCATCGCGGACAGGCATTTTCTACTGAAGAACCAAATTTCAGAAGTGCAGCTCTTGTACTGCCGGAGATATGTCGATACAAACTGAATACGCAAAACATCTACAAAATTTAGCGCGTTTTAAAGTTGATATAGCTTTTGTTTATAACTTGCACATTTATTCGAATTGTGCCACGAAACTTTACAGACCATCGCCGGGAGGCATTTTCTACTGAAGTACCAAGTTTCAGAAGAGCAGCTCTTGTACTACCGGAGATATGTCGATACAAACTGAATACGAAAAACATCAACAAAATTTAGCGCGTTTTAAAGTTGATAGCGCTTTTGTTTATAACTTCCACATTTATTCGAATTGTGAAACAGACCTTTGTAGACAGTCGCGGAGACAAATGTTCTACTGAAGTACCAAGTTTCAGAAGTGCAGCTCTTGTACTGCCGGAGATATGTCGATACAAACTGAATACGCAAAACATCAACAAAATTTAGGGCGTTTTAAAGTTGATATCGCTTTTGTTTATAACTTCCACATTTATTCGAATTGTGCCACGAAACTTTGCAGACAATCGCGGAGACACATTTTCTACTGAAGTACCAAGTTTCAGAAGTGCAGCTCTTGTACTGCCGGAGATATGTCGATACAAACTGAATACGCAAAACATCAACAAAATTTAGCGCGTTTTAAAGTTGATATCGCTTTTGTTTATAACTTCCACATTTATTCGAATTGTACCACGAAACTTTACAGACCATCGCCGGGAGGCATTTACTACTGAAGTACCAAGTTTCACTAGCGCAGCTCTTGTACTGCCGGAGATATGTCGATACAAACTGAATACGCAAAACATCAACAAAATTTAGCGGGTTTTAAAGTTGATATCGCTTTTGTTTATAACTTCCACATTTATTCGAATTGTGAAACGAAACTTTGTAGACAGTCGCGGAGACACATTTTCTACTGAAGTACTTAGTTTCAGAAGTGCAGCTCTTGTACTACCGGAGATATGTCGATACAAACTGAATACGCAAAACATCTACAAAATTTAGCGCGTTTAAAAGTTGATAGCGCTTTTGTTTATAACTTTCAGATTTATTCGAATTGTGCCACGACACTTTGCAGACCATCGCATAGAGGCATTTTCTACTGAAGTACCAAGTTTCAGAAGTGCAGCTCTTGTACTACCGGAGATATGTCGATACAAACTGAATACGCAAAACATCTACAAAATTTAGCGCGTTTAAAAGTTGATAGCGCTTTTGTTTATAACTTTCAGATTTATTCGAATTGTGCCACGAAACTTTGCAGACCATCGCGGAGAGGCATTTTCTACTGAAGTACCAAGTTTCAGAAGTGCAGCTCTTGTACTGCCGGAGATATGTCGATACAAACTGAATACGCAAAACATCAACAAAATTAAGCGCGTTTTAAAGTTGATATCGCTTTTGTTTATAACTTCCACATTTATTCGAATTGTGCCAGGAAACTTAACAGACCATCGCGGGGAGGCATTTACAACTGAAGTACCAAGTTCGAGAAGTGCAGCTCTTGTACTACCGGAGATATGTCGATACAAACTGAATACGCAAAACATCAACAAAATTTAGCGCGTTTAAAAGTTGATAGCGCTTTTGTTTATAACTTTCAGATTTATTCGAATTGTGCCACGACACTTTGCAGACCATCGCATAGAGGCATTTTCTACTGAAGTACCAAGTTTCAGAAGTGCAGCTCTTGTACTACCGGAGATATGTCGATACAAACTGAATACGCAAAACATCTACAAAATTTAGCGCGTTTAAAAGTTGATAGCGCTTTTGTTTATAACTTTCAGATTTATTCGAATTGTGCCACGAAACTTTGCAGACCATCGCGGAGAGGCATTTTCTACTGAAGTACCACGTTTCAGAAGTGCAGCTATTGTACTGCCGGAGATATGTCGATACAAACTGAATACGCAAATCATCAACAAAATTTAGCGCGTTTTAAAGTTGATATCGCTTTTGTTTATAACTTCCACATTTATTCGAATTGTGCCACGAAACTTTACAGACCATCGCCGGGAGGCATTTTGCTACTGAAGTACAAAATTTCAGAAGTGCAGCTCTTGTACTACCGGAGATATGTCGATACAAACTGAATACGCAAAACATCAACAAAATTTAGCGCGTTTTAAAGTTGATAGCGCTTTTGTTTATAACTTCCACATTTATTCGAATTGTGAAACAGACCTTTGTAGACAGTCGCGGAGACAAATGTTCTACTGAAGTACCAAGTTTCAGAAGTGCAGCTCTTGTACTCCCGGAGATATGTCGATACAAACTGAATACGCAAAACATCAACAAAATTTAGGGCGTTTTAAAGTTGATATCGCTTTTGTTTATAACTTCCACATTTATTCGAATTGTGCCACGAAACTTTGCAGACCATCGCGGAGACACATTTTCTACTGAAGTACCAAGTGTGAGAAGTGCAGCTCTTGTACTGCCGGAGATATGTCGATACAAACTGAATACGCAAAACATCAACAAAATTTAGCGCGTTTTAAAGTTGATATCGCTTTTGTTTATAACTTCAACATTTATTCGAATTGTGCCACGAAACTTTACAGACCATCGCCGGGAAGCATTTTCTACTGAAGTACCAAGTTTCAGAAGTGCAGCTCTTGTACTGCCGGAGATATGTCGATACAAACTGAATACGCAAAACATCAACAAAATTTAGCGGGTTTTAAAGTTGATATCGCTTTTGTTTATAACTTCCACATTTATTCGAATTGTGAAACGACACTTTGCAGACAGTCGCGGAGACACATTTTCTACTGAAGTACCAAGTTTCAGAAGTGCAGCTCTTGTACTACCGGAGATATGTCGATACAAACTGAATACGCAAAACATCTACAAAATTTAGCGCGTTTAAAAGTTGATAGCGCTTTTGTTTATAACTTTCAGATTTATTCGAATTGTGCCACGACACTTTGCAGACCATCGCATGGAGGCATTTTCTACTGAAGTACCAAGTTTCAGAAGTGCAGCTCTTGTACTACCGGAGATATGTCGATACAAACTGAATACGCAAAACATCTACAAAATTTAGCGCGTTTAAAAGTTGATAGCGCTTTTGTTTATAACTTTCAGATTTATTTGAATTGTGCCACGAAACTTTGCAGACACCCGCGGAGAGGCATTTTCTACTGAAGTACCAAGTTTCAGAAGTGCAGCTCTTGTACTACCGGAGATATGTCGATACAAACTGAATACGCAAAACATCTACAAAATTTAGCGCGTTTAAAAGTTGATAGCGCTTTTGTTTATAACTTTCAGATTTATTCGAATTGTGCCACGAAACTTTGCAGACCATCGCGGAGAGGCATTCTCTACTGAAGTACCAAGTTTCAGAAGTGCAGCTCTTGTACTGCCGGAGATATGTCGATACAAACTGAATACGCAAAACATCAACAAAATTAAGCGCGTTTTAAAGTTGATATCGCTTTTGTTTATAACTTCCACATTTATTCTAATTGTGCCACGAAACTTTACAGACCATCGCGGGGAGGCATTTACAACTGAAGTACCAAGTTCGAGAAGTGCAGCTCTTGTACTACCGGAGATATGTCGATACAAACTGAATACGCAAAACATCAACAAAATTTAGCGCGTTTAAAAGTTGATAGCGCTTTTGTTTATAACTTTCAGATTTATTCGAATTGTGCCACGACACTTTGCAGATTATCGCATAGAGGCATTTTCTACTGAAGTACCAAGTTTCAGAAGTGCAGCTCTTGTACTACCGGAGATATGTCGATACAAACTGAATACGCAAAACATCTACAAAATTTAGCGCGTTTAAAAGTTGATAGCGCTTTTGTTTATAACTTTCAGATTTATTCGAATTGTGCCACGAAACTTTGCAGACCATCGCGGAGAGGCATTTTCTACTGAAGTACCAAGTTTCAGAAGTGTAGCTCTTGTACTGCCGGAGATATGTCAATACAAACTGAATACGCAAAACATCAACAAAATTTAGCGCGTTTTAAAGTTGATATCGCTTTTGTTTATAACTTCCACATTTATTCGAATTGTGCCACGAAACTTTGAAGACCATCGCGGAGAGGCATTTTCTACTGAAGTACCAAATTTCAGAAGTGCAGCTCTTGTACTGCCGGAGATATGTCGATACAAACTGAATACGCAAAACATCAACAAAATTTAGCGCGTTTTAAAGTTGATATAGCTTTTGTTTATAACTTGCACATTTATTACAATTGTGCCACGAAACTTTACAGACCATCGCCGGGAGGCATTTTCTACTGAAGTACCAAGTTTCAGAAGAGCAGCTCTTGTACTACCGGAGATATGTCGATACAAACTGAATACGCAAAACATCAACAAAATTTAGCGCGTTTTAATGTTGATAGCGCTTTTGTTTATAACTTCCACATTTATTCGAATTGTGAAACAGACCTTTGTAGACAGTCGCGGAGACACATTTTCTACTGAAGTACCAAGTTTCAGAAGTGCAGCTCTTGTACTGCCGGAGATATGTCGATACAAACTGAATACGCAAAACATCAACAAAATTTAGGGCGTTTTAAAGTTGATATCGCTTTTGTTTATAACTTCCACATTTATTCGAATTGTGCCACGAAACTTTGCAGACCATCGCGGAGACACATTTTCTACTGAAGTACCAAGTCTCAGAAGTGCAGCTCTTGTACTGCCGGAAATATGTCGATACAAACTGAATACGCAAAACATCAACAAAATTTAGCGCGTTTTAACGTTGATATCGCTTTTGTTTATAACTTCCACATTTATTCGAATTGTGCCACGAAACTTTACAGACCATCGCCGGGAGGCATTTTCTACTGAAGTACCAAGTTTCAGAAGTGCAGCTCTTGTACTGCCGGAGATATGTCGATACAAACTGAATACGCAAAACATCAACAAAATTTAGCGGGTTTTAAAGTTGATATCGCTTTTGTTTATAACTTTCACATTTATTCGAATTGTGAAACGACACTTTGCAGACAGTCGCGGAGACACATGTTCTACTGAAGTACCAAGTTTCAGAAGTGCAGCTCTTGTACTACCGGAGATATGTCGATACAAACTGAATACGCAAACCATCTACAAAATTTAGCGCGTTTAAAAGTTGATAGCGCTTTTGTTTATAACTTTCAGATTTATTCGAATTGTACCACGACACTTTGCAGACCATCGCATAGAGGCATTTTCTACTGAAGTACCAAGTTTCAGAAGTGCAGCTCTTGTACTACCGGAGATATGTCGATACAAACTGAATACGCAAAACATCTACAAAATTTAGCGCGTTTAAAAGTTGATAGCGCTTTTGTTTATAACTTTCAGATTTATTCGAATTGTGCCACGAAACTTTGCAGACCATCGCGGAGAGGCATTTTCTACTGAAGTACCACGTTTCAGAAGTGCAGCTATTGTACTGCCGGAGATATGTCGATACAAACTGAATACGCAAATCATCAACAAAATTTAGCGCGTTTTAAAGTTGATATCGCTTTTGTTTATAACTTCCACATTTATTCGAATTGTGCCACGAAACTTTACAGACCATCGCCGGGATGCATTTTGCTACTGAAGTACAAAGTTTGAGAAGTGCAGCTATTGTACTGCCGGAGATATGTCTATACAAACTGAATACGCAAAACATCAACAAAATTTAGCGCGTTTTAAAGTTGATATCGCTTTTGTTTATAACTTCCACATTTATTCGAATTGTGAAACGAAACTTTGTAGACAGTCGCGGAGACACATTTTCTACTGAAGTACCAAGTTTCAGAAGTGCAGCTCTTGTACTACCGGAGATATGTCGATACAAACTGAATACGCGAAACATCTACAAAATTTAGCGCGTTTAAAAGTTGATAGCGCTTTTGTTTATAACTTTCAGATTTATTCGAATTGTGCCACGACACTTTGTATACCATCGCATAGAGGCATTTTCTACTGAAGTACCAAGTTTCAGAAGTGCAGCTCTTGTAATACCGGAGATATGTCGATACAAACTGAATACGCAAAACATCTACAAAATTTAGCGCGTTTAAAAGTTGATAGCGCTTTTGTTTATAACTTTCAGATTTATTCGAATTGTGCCACGAAACTTAGCAGACCATCGCGGAGAGGCATTTTCTACTGAAGTATCAAGTTTCAGAAGTGCAGCTCTTGTACTGCCGGAGATATGTCGATACAAACTGAATACGCAAAACATCAACAAAATTTAGCGTGTTTTAAAGTTGATAGCGCTTTTGTTTATAACTTCCACATTTATTCGAATTGTGAAACGAACCTTTGTAGACAGTCGCGGAGACACATTTTCTACTGAAGTACCAAGTTTCAGAAGTGCAGCCTTTGTACTACCGGAGATGTGTCGATACAAACTGAATACGCAAAACATCTACAAAATGTAGTGCGTTTTAAAGTTGATATCGCTTTTGTTTTTAACTTCCACATTTATTCGAATTGTAGAACGAAACTTTGTAGACAGTCGCGGAGACACATTTTCTACTGAAGTACCAAGTTTCAGAAGTGCAGCTCTTGTACTACCGGAGATATGTCGATACAAACTGAATACGCAAAACATCTACAAAATTTAGCGCGTTTAAAAGTTGATATCGCTTTTGTTTATAACTTCCACATTTATTCGAATTGTGCCATGACACATTGCAGACCATCGCATAGAGGCATTTTCTACTGAAGTACCAAGTTTCAGAAGTGCAGCTCTTGTACTACCGGAGATATGTCGATACAAACTGAATACGCAAAACATCTACAAAATTTAGCGCGTTTAAAAGTTGATAGCGCTTTTGTTTATAACTTTCAGATTTATTCGAATTGTGCCACGAAACTTTGCAGACCATCGCGGAGAGCCATTTTCTACTGAAGTACCAAGTTTCAGAAGTGCAGCTCTTGTACTGCCGGAGATATGTCGATACAAACTGAATACGCAAAACATCTACAAAATTTAGTGCGTTTTAAAGTTGAAAGCGCTTTTGTTTATAACTTCCACATTTATTCTAATTGTGCTGCGAAACTTTGCAGACCGTCGCGTGGAGGCATTTTCTACTGAAGTACCAAGTTTCAGACCTGCAGCTCTTGTACTGCCGGAGATATGTCGATACAAACTGAATACGCAAAACATCAACAAAATTTAGCGCGTTTTAAAGTTGATACCGCTTTTGTTTATAACTTCCACATTTATTCGAATTCTGCTACGAAACTTTACAGACCATCGCCGGGAGGGATTTTCTACTGAAGTACAAAGTTTGAGAAGTGCAGCTCTTGTACTGCCGGAGATATGTCGATACAAACTGAATACGCAAAACATCAACAAAATTTAGCGCGTTTTAAAGTTGATATCGCTTTTGTTTATAACTTCCACATTTATTCGAATTGTGAAACGAAACTTTGTAGACAGTCGCGGAAGCACATTTTCTACTGAAGTACCAAGTTTCAGAAGTTGAGCTCTTTTACTGCCGGAGATATGTCGATACCAACTGAATACGCAAAACATCAACAAAATTTAGCGTGTTTTAAAGTTGATAGCGCTTTTGTTTATAACTTCCACATTTATTCGAATTGTGAAACGAACCTTTGTAGACAGTCGCGGAGACACATTTTCTACTGAAGTACCAAGTTTCAGAAGTGCAGCCTTTGTACTACCGGAGATGTGTCGATACAAACTGAATACGCAAAACATCTACAAAATGTAGTGCGTTTTAAAGTTGATATCGCTTTTGTTTATAACTTCCACATTTATTCGAATTGTGAAACGAAACTTTACAGATCATCGCAAGGATGCATTTTCTACTGAAGTACCAAGTTTCAGAAGTGCAGCTCTTGTACTACCGGAGATATGTCGATACAAACTGAATACGCAAAACATCTACAAAATTTAGCGCGTTTAAAAGTTGATAGCGCTTTTGTTTATAACTTTCAGATTTATTCGAATTGTGCCATGAAACTTTGCAGACCATCGCGGAGAGGCATTTTCTACTGAAGTACCAAGTTTCAGAAGTGCAGCTCTTGTACTGCCGGAGATATGTCGATACAAACTGAATACGCAAAACATCTACAAAATTTAGTGCGTTTTAAAGTTGAAAGCGCTTTTGTTTATAACTTCCACATTTATTCTAATTGTGCTGCGAAACTTTGCAGACCGTCGCATGGAGGCATTTTCTACTGAAGTACCAAGTTTCAGAAGTGCAGCTCTTGTACTGCCGGAGATATGTCGATACAAACTGAATACGCAAAACATCAACAAAATTTAGCGCGTTTTAAAGTTGATATAGCTTTTGTTTATAACTTGCACATTTATTCGAATTGTGCCACGAAACTTTACAGACCATCGCAGGTAGGCATTTTCTACTGAAGTACCAAGTTTCAGAAGAGCAGCTCTTGTACTACCGGAGATATGTCGATACAAACTGAATACGCAAAACATCAACAAAATTTAGCGCGTTTTAAAGTTGATATCGCTTTTGTTTATAACTTCCACATTTATTCGAATTGTGCCACGAAACTTTGCAGACCATCGCGGAGACACATTTTCTACTGATGTACCAAGTTTCAGAAGTGCAGCCCTTTACTGCCGGAGATATGTCGATACAAACTGAATACGCAAAACATCAACAAAATTTAGCGCGTTTTAAAGTTGATATCGCTTTTGTTTATAACTTCCACATTTATTCGATGTCTGCTACGAAACTTTACAGACCATCGCCGGGAGGGATTTTCTACTGAAGTACCAAGTTTCAGAAGTGCAGCTCTTGTACTGCCGGAGATATGTCGATACAAACTGAATACGCAAAACATCAACAAAATTTAGCGCGTTTTAAAGTTGATATCGCTTTTGTTTATAACTTCCACATTTATTCGAATTGTGAAACGAAACTTTGTAGACAGTCGCGGAAGCACATTTTCTACTGAAGTACCAAGTTTCAGAAGTGCAGCTCTTGTACTGCCGGAGATATGTCGATACAAACTGAATACGCAAAACATCAACAAAATTGAGCGTGTTTTAAAGTTGATAGCGCTTTTGTTTATAACTTCCACATTTATTCGAATTGTGAAACGAACCTTTGTAGACAGTCGCGGAGACACATTTTCTACTGAAGTACCAAGTTTCAGAAGTGCAGCCTTTGTACTACCGGAGATGTGTCGATACAAACTGAATACGCAAAACATCTACAAAATGTAGTGCGTTTTAAAGTTGATATCGCTTTTGTTTATAACTTCCACATTTATTCGAATTGTGAAACGAAACTTTGTAGACAGTCGCAGAGACACATTCTCTACTGAAGTACCAAGTCTCAGAAGTGCAGCTCTTGTACTACCGGAGATATGTCGATACAAACTGAATACGCAAAACATCTACAAAATTTAGCGCGTTTAAAAGTTGATAGCGCTTTTGTTTATAACTTTCAGATTTATTCGAATTGTGCCACGACACTTTGCAGACCATCGCATAGAGGCATTTTCTACTGAAGTACCAAGTTTCAGAAGTGCAGCTCTTGTACTACCGGAGATATGTCGATACAAACTGAATACGCAAAACATCTACAAAATTTAGCGCGTTTAAAAGTTGATAGCGCTTTTGTTTATAACTTTCAGATTTATTCGAATTGTGCCACGACACTTTGCAGACCATCGCATAGAGTCATTTTCTACTGAAGTACCAAGTTTCAGAAGTGCAGCTCTTGTACTACCGGAGATATGTCGATACAAACTGAATACGCAAAACATCAACAAAATTTAGCGCGTTTTAAAGTTGATATCGCTTTTGTTTATAACTTCCACATTTATTCGAATTGTGCCACGAAACTTTGCAGACCATCGCGGAGACACATTTTCTACTGACGTACCAAGTTTCAGAAGTGCAACTCTTGTACTGCCGGAGATATGTCGATACAAACTGAATACGCAAAACATCAACAAAATTTAGCGCGTTTTAAAGTTGATAGCGCTTTTGTTTATAGCTTCCACATTTATTCGAATTGTGCCACGAAACTTTACAGACCATCGCCGGGAGGCATTTTGCTACTGAAGTACCAAGTTTGAGAAGTGCAACTCTTGTACTGCCGGAGATATGTCGATACAAACTGAATACGCAAAACATCTACAAAATTTAGCGGGTTTTAAAGTTGATATCGCTTTTGTTTATAACTTCCACATTTATTCGAATTGTGAAACGAAACTTTGTAGACAGTCGCGGAGACACATTTTCTACTGAAGTACCTAGTTTCAGAAGTGCAGCTCTTGTACTACCGGAGATCCGTCGATCCAAACTTAATACGCAAAACATCTACAAAATTTAGCGCGTTTAAAAGTTGATAGCGCTTTTGTTTATAACTTTCAGATTTATTCGAATTGTGCCACGAAACTTTGCAGACCATCGCGGAGAGGCATTTTCTACTGAAGTACCAAGTTTCAGAAGTGCAGCTCTTGTACTGCCGGAGATATGTCGATACAAACTGAATACGCAAAACATCAACAAAATTAAGCGCGTTTTAAAGTTGATATCGCTTTTGTTTATAACTTCCACATTTATTCGAATTGTGCCACGAAACTTTACAGACCATCGCGGGGAGGCATTTACAACTGAAGTACCAAGTTCGAGAAGTGCAGCTCTTGTACTACCGGAGATATGTCGATACAAACTGAATACGCAAAACATCAACAAAATTTAGCGCGTTTAAAAGTTGATAGCGCTTTTGTTTATAACTTTCAGATTTATTCGAATTGTGCCACGACACTTTGCAGATTATCGCATAGAGGCATTTTCTACTGAAGTACCAAGTTTCAGAAGTGCAGCTCTTGTACTACCGGAGATATGTCGATACAAACTGAATACGCAAAACATCTACAAAATTTAGCGCGTTTAAAAGTTGATAGCGCTTTTGTTTATAACTTTCAGATTTATTCGAATTGTGCCACGAAACTTTGCAGACCATCGCGGAGAGGCATTTTCTACTGAAGTACCAAGTTTCAGAAGTGTAGCTCTTGTACTGCCGGAGATATGTCAATACAAACTGAATACGCAAAACATCAACAAAATTTAGCGCGTTTTAAAGTTGATATCGCTTTTGTTTATAACTTCCACATTTATTCGAATTGTGCCACGAAACTTTGAAGACCATCGCGTAGACACATTTTCTACTGAAGTACCAAATTTCAGAAGTGCAGCTCTTGTACTGCCGGAGATATGTCGATACAAACTGAATACGCAAAACATCAACAAAATTTAGCGCGTTTTAAAGTTGATATAGCTTTTGTTTATAACTTGCACATTTATTCGAATTGTGCCACGAAACTTTACAGACCATCGCCGGGAGGCATTTTCTACTGAAGTACCGAGTTTCAGAAGAGCAGCTCTTGTACTACCGGAGATATGTCGATACAAACTGAATACGCAAAACATCAACAAAATTTAGCGCGTTTTAATGTTGATAGCGCTTTTGTTTATAACTTCCACATTTATTCGAATTGTGAAACAGACCTTTGTAGACAGTCGCGGAGACAAATGTTCTACTGAAGTACCAAGTTTCAGAAGTGCAGCTCTTGTACTGCCGGAGATATGTCGATACAAACTGAATACGCAAAACATCAACAAAATTTAAGGCGTTTTAAAGTTGATATCGCTTTTGTTTATAACTTCCACATTTATTCGAATTGTGCCACGAAACTTTGCAGACCATCGCGGAGACACATTTTCTACTGAAGTACCAAGTTTCAGAAGTGCAGCTCTTGTACTGCCGGAGATATGTCGATACAAACTGAATACGCAAAACATCAACAAAATTTAGCGCGTTTTAAAGTTGATATCGCTTTTGTTTATAACTTCCACATTTATTCGAATTGTGCCACAAAACTTTACAGACCATCGCCGGGAGGCATTTTCTACTGAAGTACCAAGTTTCAGAAGTGCAGCTCTTGTACTGCCGGAGATATGTCGATACAAACTGAATACGCAAAACATCAACAAAATTTAGCGGGTTTTAAAGTTGATATCGCTTTTGTTTATAACTTTCACATTTATTCGAATTGCTAAACGACACTTTGCAGACAGTCGCGGAGACACATTTTCTACTGAAGTACCAAGTTTCAGAAGTGCAGCTCTTGTACTACCGGAGATATGTCGATACAAACTGAATACGCAAACCATCTACAAAATTTAGCGCGTTTAAAAGTTGATAGCGCTTTTGTTTATAACTTTCAGATTTATTCGAATTGTACCACGACACTTTGCAGACCATCGGATAGAGGCATTTTCTACTGAAGTACCAAGTTTCAGAAGTGCAGCTCTTGTACTACCGGAGATATGTCGATACAAACTGAATACGCAAAACATCTACAAAATTTAGCGCGTTTAAAAGTTGATAGCGCTTTTGTTTATAACTTTCAGATTTATTCGAATTGTGCCACGAAACTTTGCAGACCATCGCGGAGAGGCATTTTCTACTGAAGTACCAAGTTTCAGAAGTGCAGCTATTGTACTGCCGGAGATATGTCGATACAAACTGAATACGCAAATCATCAACAAAATTTAGCGCGTTTTAAAGTTGATATCGCTTTTGTTTATAACTTCCACATTTATTCGAATTGTGCCACGAAACTTTACAGACCATCGCCGGGAGGCATTTTGCTACTGAAGTACCAAGTTTGAGTAGTGCAGCTATTGTACTGCCGGAGATATGTCTATACAAACTGAATACGCAAAACATCAACAAAATTTAGCGCGTTTTAAAGTTGATATCGCTTTTGTTTATAACTTCCACATTTATTCGAATTGTGAAACGAAACTTTGTAGACAGTCGCGGAGACACATTTTCTACTGAAGTACCAAGTTTCAGAAGTGCAGCTCTTGTACTACCGGAGATATGTCGATACAAACTGAATACGCGAAACATCTACAAAATTTAGCGCGTTTAAAAGTTGATAGCGCTTTTGTTTATAACTTTCAGATTTATTCGAATTGTGCCACGACACTTGGTATACCATCGCATAGAGGCATTTTCTACTGAAGTACCAAGTTTCAGAAGTGCAGCTCTTGTACTACCGGAGATATGTCGATACAAACTGAATACGCAAAACATCTACAAAATTTAGCGCGTTTAAAAGTTGATAGCGCTTTTGTTTATAACTTTCAGATTTATTCGAATTGTGCCACGAAACTTAGCAGACCATCGCGGAGAGGCATTTTCTACTGAAGTACCAAGTTTCAGAAGTGCAGCTCTTGTACTGCCGGAGATATGTCGATACAAACTGAATACGCAAAACATCAACAAAATTTAGCGTGTTTTAAAGTTGATAGCGCTTTTGTTTATAACTTCCACATTTATTCGAATTGTGAAACGAACCTTTGTAGACAGTCGCGGAGACACATTTTCTACTGGAGTACCAAGTTTCAGAAGTGCAGCCTTTGTACTACCGGAGATGTGTCGATACAAACTGAATACGCAAAACATCTACAAAATGTAGTGCGTTTTAAAGTTGATATCGCTTTTGTTTTTAACTTCCACATTTATTCGAATTGTAGAACGAAACTTTGTAGACAGTCGCGGAGACACATTTTCTACTGAAGTACCAAGTTTCAGAAGTGCAGCTCTTGTACTACCGGAAATGTGTCGATACAAACTGAATACGCAAAACATCTACAAAATTTAGCGCGTTTAAAAGTTGATAGCGCTTTTGTTTATAACTTTCAGATTTATTCGAATTGTGCCATGACACATTGCAGACCATCGCATGGAGGCATTTTCTACTGAAGTACCAAGTTTCAGAAGTGCAGCTCTTGTACTACCGGAGATATGTCGATACAAACTGAATACGCAAAACATCTACAAAATTTAGCGCGTTTAAAAGTTGATAGCGCTTTTGTTTATAACTTTCAGATTTATTCGAATTGTGCCACGAAACTTTGCAGACCATCGCGGAGAGGCATTTTCTACTGAAGTACCAAGTTTCAGAAGTGCAGCTTTTGTACTGCCGGAGATATGTCGATACAAACTGAATACGCAAAACATCTACAAAATTTAGTGCGTTTTAAAGTTGAAAGCGCTTTTGTTTATAACTTCCACATTTATTCTAATTGTGCTGCGAAACTTTGCAGACCGTCGCGTGGAGGCATTTTCTACTGAAGTACCAAGTTTCAGAAGTGCAGCTCTTGTACTGCCGGAGATATGTCGATACAAACTGAATACGCAAAACATCAACAAAATTTAGCGCGTTTTAAAGTTGATATAGCTTTTGTTTATAACTTGCACATTTATTCGAATTGTGCCACGAAACTTTACAGACCATCGCAAGGAGGCATTTTCTACTGAAGTACCAAGTTTCAGAAGAGCAGCTCTTGTACTACCGGAGATATGTCGATACAAACTAAATACGCAAAACATCAACAAAATTTAGCGCGTTTTAAAGTTGATATCGCTTTTGTTTATAACTTCCACATTTATTCGAATTGTGCCACGAAACTTAGCAGACCATCGCGGAGACACATTTTCTACTGAAGTACCAAGTTTCAGAAGTGCAGCCCTTTACTGCCGGAGATATGTCGATACAAACTGAATACGCAAAACATCAACAAAATTTAGCGCGTTTTAAAGTTGATATCGCTTTTGTTTATAACTTCGACATTTATTCGAATTCTGCTACGAAACTTTACTCCCATCGCCGGGAGGCATTTTCTACTGAAGTACCAAGTTTGAGAAGTGCAGCTCTTGTACTGCCGGAGATATGTCGATACAAACTGAATACGCAAAACATCAACAAAATTTAGCGCGTTTTAAAGTTGATATCGCTTTTTTTTATAACTTCCACATTTATTCGAATTGTGAAACGAAACTTTGTAGACAGTCGCGGAAGCACATTTTCTACTGAAGTACCAAGTTTCAGAAGTGCAGCTCTTTTACTGCCGGAGATATGTCGATACAAACTGAATACGCAAAACATCAACAAAATTTAGCGTGTTTTAAAGTTGATAGCGCTTTTGTTTATAACTTCCACATTTATTCGAATTGTGAAACGAACCTTTGTAGACAGTCGCGGAGACACATTTTCTACTGAAGTACCAAGTTTCAGAAGTGCAGCCTTTGTACTACCGGAGATGTGTCGATACAAACTGAATACGCAAAACATCTACAAAATGTAGTGCGTTTTAAAGTTGATATCGCTTTTGTTTATAACTTCCACATTTATTCGAATTGTGCACCGAAACTTTGCAGACCATCGCGGAGACACATTTTCTACTGAAGTACCAAGTTTCAGAAGTGCAGCCCTTTACTGCCGGAGATATGTCGATACAAACTGAATACGCAAAACATCAACAAAATTTAGCGGGTTTTAAAGTTGATATCGCTTTTGTTTATAACTTCCACATTTATTCGAATTGTGAAACGACACTTTGCAGACAGTCGCGGAGACACATTTCCTACTGAAGTACCAAGTTTCAGAAGTGCAGCTCTTGTACTACTGGAGATATGTCGATACAAACTGAATACGCAAAACATCTACAAAATTTAGCGCGTTTAAAAGTTGATAGCGATTTTGTTTATAACTTTCAGATTTATTCGAATTGTGCCACGACACTTTGCAGATCATCGCATAGAGGCATTTTGTACTGAAGTACCAAGTTTCAGAAGTGCAGCTCTTGTACTACCGGAGATATGTCGATACAAACTGAATACGCAAAACATCTACAAAATTTAGCGCGTTTAAAGGTTGATAGCGCTTTTGTTTATAACTTTCAGATTTATTCGAATTGTGCCACGAAACTTTGCAGACCATCGCGGAGAGGCATTTTCTACTGAAGTCCCAAGTTTCAGAAGTGCAGCTCTTGTACTGCCGGAGATATGTCGATACAAACTGAATACGCAAAACATCTACAAAATTTAGTGCGTTTTAAAGTTGAAAGCGCTTTTGTTTATAACTTCCACATTTATTCTAATTGTGCTGCGAAACTTTGCAGACCGTCGCGTGGAGGCATTTTCTACTGAAGTACCAAGTTTCAGAAGTGCAGCTCTTGTACTGCCGGAGATATGTCGATACAAACTGAATACGCAAAACATCAACAAAATTTAGCGCGTTTTAAAGTTGATATAGCTTTTGTTTATAACTTGCACATTTATTCGAATTGTGCCACAAAACTTTACAGACCATCGCAAGGAGGCATTTTCTACTGAAGTACCAAGTTTCAGAAGAGCAGCTCTTGTACTACCGGAGATATGTCGATACAAACTGAATACGCAAAACATCAACAAAATTTAGCGCGTTTTAAAGTTGATATCGCTTTTGTTTATAACTTCCACATTTATTCGAATTGTGCCACGAAACTTTGCAGACCATCGCGGAGACACATTTTCTACTGAAGTACCAAGTTTCAGAAGTGCAGCCCTTTACTGCCGGAGATATGTCGATACAAACTGAATACGCAAAACATCTACAAAATTTAGTGCGTTTTAAAGTTGAAAGCGCTTTTGTTTATAACTTCCACATTTATTCTAATTGTGCTGCGAAACTTTGCAGACCGTCGCGTGGAGGCATTTTCTACTGAAGTACCAAGTTTCAGAAGTGCAGCTCTTGTACTGCCGGAGATATGTCGATACAAACTGAATACGCAAAACATCAACAAAATTTAGCGCGTTTTAAAGTTGATATAGCTTTTGTTTATAACTTGCACATTGTAATATCCAATCGTACATTTGGAAATGACAACAGTTGTCTCCCTTACACCATAACAATAGTAATGTGTAATTATCCCCCTTTGTTCTTTCTGATTGTATATATAAACAACACCGGACACGTCAGCATTCTCTTGATCGACCGGGCGAACTAGAAGTAACACGTTGTTGATTGTTGTCCTTGCTTTGACCTCTGTTTCTCATTTGCTTCGTATCACTTCTTGCTTTCAGCGTATAACCAGAACACAACACTGGCGACGAGAATTCAAACGAAAAAACTCACAGTAATCGAACACACGAGCTAACGTTTAATTAAAAAAAAAAAAAAAAAAGTCCAATTCTTTTTTTAATTACAAAAAAAAAAAAAATGTCTTACAACGGAATACCCAATTTTCCAAGTTTTAGCGTCCACGAAAATCCGAGTACTAACGCAAATCGGTGGCAAAAGTGGTTGGAGAAACTTGAGAATGTGTTCGTGGCTTTAGACATTCAAGAAGACCGTAGAAAAAAAGCGTGTTTGCTGCACCTTGCAGGTGACGAAGTTTTTGATATTTTCCACAATTTCACGGATATTCAAAAAGGCGTTGATGCAACCGTCGAAACGGATCACACGACACCAAACACATACGAAGTAGCAAAGAACTCACTGACCGACTATTTCACACCGCAAAGAAATATGTCTTATGAGATCTTCAAATTTCGACGCGCATCGCAAAATGCTGACGAAAATCTAGACTCATTTCATGTGAGACTGAGGACACTAGCGTCCACGTGTGACTTCATGGATACAGATCGGGAGATACTCGCACAGATCGTCCAAGGCTGTTCATCCTCTAAGGTCAGACGAAGGGCACTTCGAGACAACTCCACGCTCAAACAAGTGCTAGACGAGGCCAGAGCAATTGAATTAGCTCGCACACGAGCCGCAGACATTGAACGGGAAGAGGTGGTTAATGCCCTGTCGTCACATAACAATAAACGAGACAGCAGGCAATACACACGCAGAGAGAAAGAAAGAAAAAATACCGACGAAAAACGCAACTACGGACACACACAAGGCAGTAATCGCCAGTTTACTCCGAGGACCCAGCCACGTGGCAAAGACGCTGGACGTGTCTGCCACTACTGTGGATACTCAGCAACACATGTGAAGTGTCCAGCGAAGGGTCAAGAATGTCGAAATTGCCGGAAAAAGAACCACTTTGCAAAAGTATGTAATTCAAAACCGGTAAGACAAATTTCTTACTCATATCGAAATGATATAGAATCCCTTTCGACGTCGAGTGATGAGTCTGTCTACACAATAAAAACTCCCACGTCGACAAAAGCACCCACAGCCACCATCCTCGTTAATGACTCCCCAGTGACCTTCGTTTTGGATACCGGTGCCAGTGTTAATATAATGTCTGGACGCACGTACGACGGTCTCCAGTACAGGCCGAAAATACACAACACTGCCACACAGATATTTGCATATCGGTCCAGAAAAGCCATGCCAGTCCGTGGATTCATCAATACCCCCATTGAATTTAAAGGAAAACGCTGCAAAGCAAAAATGTTCGTCATCAACGATGAAAACCCCTTGTTCGGGCACGATTTACAAAATCTACTCGGTGCCCACTCTGCTGAAGCACTGGATATGATATCCTTTAATTTTACGTTCAATGTGGCAACATCTATCCCAGATGAATTCCCCTCATTATTCGACGGAAAGATGGGAAAGATTTCTGGACCCACTGTTAAGCTACACATCGATACTTCGATCCCACCGGTGACACAGAGACAACGAAGAATACCCTTTCACGTGAGGAAGGATGTCGAGTCGGAATTAAAACGCCTCAAGGAGATGGACGTAATTGAGGATGTTACTGGACCTACCCCCTGGGTAAGTCCCGTGGTGATAGTCCCCAAAAAACCGAGTAGCGTGCGAATCTGCATAGATATGCGAAAAGCAAACGAAGCTATACAAAGGGTCAAACATCCCATGCCGACCGTGGATGACTTGTTTGCAGATTTAAACCACTCAAAGGTGTTCAGCAAGCTGGACATGTCGAGCGCGTACCACCAATTAGAGCTGGGGGAGTCCAGCAGATACATCACCACGTTCACCACACATGCTGGACTATTCCGATACAAGAGACTGTTGTTTGGAGTAAATGCAGCCTCTGAAATATTTCAAAAGGCCATTGCGGATCTTTTGAGGGGCATTCCAGGAGTCAAAAACCTCTCAGACGACATTATCGTCTATGGACGTGACCAAGCCTCACATGATGCCAGTTTGAGGTCCACGCTGGAACGACTACAGAATGCCGGGGCCAGGCTAAACAGGAAAAAGTGCCTTTTCTCGGTGAAACAAATAACTTTTTTTGGACATACCTTCAGCGAAAAAGGGGTGTCACCAGACCCAGACAAAATAGCAGCAATTACAAACTGCAAATCGCCCACCAACGTTGGAGAAGTGCGCTCATTCCTGGGCATGGTCTAATATGTGGCCAGGTTCATCCCGCACTATGCCACTGTCACCGAGCCACTCCGACAACTCACAAGAAAAGACAGAGAATGGAGGTGGTCAGAGACAGAAGAGAGGGCAGTGATAAAATTAAAAAAGGCCCTGACTGGAGCTGGAGTTATGGTCTACTTCGATCAGAACAAGGAGACAAACATACTGGTAGACGCGAGCCCCGTTGGACTAGGGGCAATGCTTACACAAGACGGAAAGGTCTTGTGTTATGCCAGCCGTGCTCTCACAGATGTGGAACAGCGATACTCGCAGACGGAGAGAGAAATGCTAGCCGTTGTATACGCTGCTGAGCATTTTCATCTTTACTTGTATGGGTCAAGGTTCACCATCACCACTGACCACAAACCACTTCTCGTATTGTAAAAAGTCTCAAACCAGCTACATCCAGAATCGAACGATGGCGCCTACGCCTCATGCAATATGAGTATAGCTTGGTATACCGGCCGGGAAAAGATGACCAGAACCCCGCCGACTACCTCAGTCGACATCCTCACCACAAACCCGAGAGGGACAATTCAGCTGAGGCGTATATAAGATACGTGGCTCACCATGCCATACCTAAGTCGATCACCCTCGAAGAGATGAAGCTAGCCACGGGAAAAGACCCCTTGCTACAGAAAGTGATGATAACACTTTCAGATGGAAAATGGAACGACCCGCAGTTATCCTGTCTCGCACATGTCAAAGATGAACTATCTGCATATGATGGTCTCATCCTTCGAGGTCACCGCCTGGTGGTCCCGTCCACCCTGCAGAAGAGAGCCGTAGACATAGCCCACCACACACACCAGGGCGTTGTTAAGACGAAGCAGCTAATGAGGGAAAAGGTCTGGTTCCATGGAATTGACAAGCTGGTGGAGGAGACAGTGCGCAACTGCATCCCTTGTCAAGCTACCAACTCAACATCATCACGCCGTGAGCCCATACGCACCACACCACTCCCTGCTGCCCCATGGACTGAAATCTCCCTGGACTTCGCAGGTCCTTTCCCTTCTGGAGACTATGTACTGGTCGTCATCGACGACTACAGTAGGTTCCCAGAAGTAGAGATACTCCCCTCGACATCAGCAAAAGTGGTCATTCCCCGCCTTGACGCAATCTTTGCCAGACAAGGATACCCCGATATTGTCAAGACTGACAATGGTCCCCCTTCCAAGGGCAAGAATTCAAGGATTTTGCCACTCAAGCAGGATTCCGCCACAGAAGAGTTACCCCTGCGTGGCCAGAGGCGAATGGAGAGGTCGAACGGTTTATGAGAACACTAAACAAGTATGTTCGCGCCTCCACTGTGGAGGGTCTGAACTGGAAAACCCAACTAGTCCATTTTCTAAGGCAATACAGGGCCACCCCCCACAGTACAACCAAAACTTCTCCATTCGAAGCCCTCACTGGAAGGAAGATGAAAATCGGCATACCTGCTGTTCTGAAAGAACCCATGTCAAAGCCGATTCACACTCACATAGCGGAGAATGATGCACGAGGGAAGAGGAAAATGAAGATCTATGCCGACACAAAAAGAAAGACAAAGGCCTCTCCTCTTTGCCTAGGTGACAAAGTACTTGTCAAGCAGAAACGTCTCAACAAGCTATCCCCACCATTCGACCCGAATCAACTGACGATTATCGGCACCAAGGATAGCATGGTGACAGCACAAAGAGATGACTACCAAGTTACCCGGAATTCCTCTCACTTTAAGCGGATAAGTCCAGATAATCTTCCCAGAGAAAACATAGAATCAGACTCTGAAGATGAGTTATACTCATACCCACAACAGGAAAACTCTGACTCCAGACACGAAGGCCAGACGCATTTACCGCCCATACCAAAACATAATCCACCAGTGGTAAGACGTAATCCAACACGGAAACGACTCCCGCCGATACGCTTTGAGGACTATATCAGATAGTTAGATGAGTGAGTAAAGTCTCTATTTCTGTCTTGGAAATTCCGTCAGCTCCCCTGAAGAAGAAACAGATTCTGATTCTGAAGAATCGAAAGACGATTCCCTCCCCCCATCCTGCAGACGACGTAAGTAGTTTGCAATTGTGTATTTAAAAAGAAAAAAAAAGGACAGAAAAGAAAACGATTCCTCCTTGACTGAGACAATTGTTAATCGGTGAAACATACCTTGACTGAACTCCTTTCCCTTACCATACGTAAGTACGCGTACATTTAATTGAGAAAGAGAGAGGTGTAATATCCAATCGTACATTTGGAAATGACAACAGTTGTCTCCCTTACACCATAACAATAGTAATGTGTAATTATCCCCCTTTGTTCTTTCTGATTGTATATATAAACAACACCGGACACGTCAGCATTCTCTTGATCGACCGGGCGAACTAGAAGTAACACGTTGTTGATTGTTGTCCTTGCTTTGACCTCTGTTTCTCATTTGCTTCGTATCACTTCTTGCTTTCAGCGTATAACCAGAACACAACACACATTTATTCGAATTGTGCCACGAAACTTTACAGACCATCGCAAGGAGGCATTTTCTACTGAAGTACCAAGTTTCAGAAGAGCAGCTCTTGTACTACCGGAGATATGTCGATACAAACTAAATACGCAAAACATCAACAAAATTTAGCGCGTTTAAAAGTTGATAGCGCTTTTGTTTATAACTTCCAGATTTATTCGAATTGTGCCACGAAACTTAGCAGACAATCGCGGAGACACATTTTCTACTGAAGTACCAAGTTTCAGAAGTGCAGCCCTTTACTGCCGGAGATATGTCGATACAAACTGAATACGCAAAACATCAACAAAATTTAGCGCTTTTTAAAGTTGATATCGCTTTTGTTTATAACTTCCACATTTATTCGGATTGTGAAACGAAACTTTGTAGACAGTCGCGGGGACACATTTTCTACTGAAGTACCGAGTTTCAGAAGTGCAGCTCTTGTACTACCGGAGATATGTCGATACAAACTGAATACGCGAAACATCTACAAAATTTAGCGCGTTTAAAAGTTGATAGCGCTTTTGTTTATAACTTTCAGATTTATTCGAATTGTGCCACGACACTTTGTATACCATCGCATAGAGGCATTTTCTACTGAAGTACCAAGTTTCAGAAGTGCAGCTCTTGTACTACCGGAGATATGTCGATACAAACTGAATACGCAAAACATCTACAAAATTTAGCGCGTTTAAAAGTTGATAGCGCTTTTGTTTATAACTTTCAGATTTATTCGAATTGTGCCACGAAACTTTGCAGACCATCGCGGAGAGGCATTTTCTACTGAAGTACCAAGTTTCAGAAGTGCAGCTCTTGTACTGCCGGAGATATGTCGATACAAACTGTATACGCAAAACATCAACAAAATTTAGCGTGTTTTAAAGTTGATAGCGCTTTTGTTTATAACTTCCACATTTATTCGAATTGTGAAACGAACCTTTGTAGACAGTCGCGGAGACACATTTTCTACTGAAGTACCAAGTTTCAGAAGTGCAGCCTTTGTACTACCGGAGATGTGTCGATACAAACTGAATACGCAAAACATCTACAAAATGTAGTGCGTTTTAAAGTTGATAGCGCTTTTGTTTATAACTTTCAGATTTATTCGAATTGTGCCACGAAACTTTGCAGACCATCGCGGAGAGGCATTTTCTACTGAAGTACCAAGTTTCAGAAGTGCAGCTCTTGTACTGCCGGCGATATGTCGATACAAACTGAATACGCAAAACATCAACAAAATTTAGCGCGTTTTAAAGTTGATATCGCTTTTGTTTATAACTTCCACATTTATTCGAATTGTGCCACGAAACTTTGCAGACCATCGCGGAGACACATTTTCTACTGAAGTACCAAGTTTCAGAAGTGCAGCTCTTGTACTGCCGGAGATATGTCGATACAAACTGAATACGCAAAACATCAACAAAATTTAGCGCGTTTTAAAGTTGATAGCGCTTTTGTTTATAGCTTCCACATTTATTCGAATTGTGCCACAAAACTTTACAGACCCTCGCCGGGAGGCATTTTGCTACTGAAGTACCAAGTTTGAGAAGTGCAGCTCTTGTACTGCCGGAGATATGTCGATACAAACTGAATACGCAAAACATCAACAAAATTTAGCGCGTTTTAAAGTTGATATCGCTTTTGTTTATAACTTCCACATTTATTCGGATTGTGAAACGAAACTTTGTAGACAGTCGCGGGGACACATTTTCTACTGAAGTACCGAGTTTCAGAAGTGCAGCTCTTGTACTACCGGAGATATGTCGATACAAACTGAATACGCGAAACATCTACAAAATTTAGCGCGTTTAAAAGTTGATAGCGCTTTTGTTTATAACTTTCAGATTTATTCGAATTGTGCCACGACACTTTGTATACCATCGCATAGAGGCATTTTCTACTGAAGTACCAAGTTTCAGAAGTGCAGCTCTTGTACTACCGGAGATATGTCGATACAAACTGAATACGCAAAACATCTACAAAATTTAGCGCGTTTAAAAGTTGATAGCGCTTTTGTTTATAACTTTCAGATTTATTCGAATTGTGCCACGAAACTTTGCAGACCATCGCGGAGAGGCATTTTCTACTGAAGTACCAAGTTTCAGAAGTGCAGCTCTTGTACTGCCGGAGATATGTCGATACAAACTGTATACGCAAAACATCAACAAAATTTAGCGTGTTTTAAAGTTGATAGCGCTTTTGTTTATAACTTCCACATTTATTCGAATTGTGAAACGAACCTTTGTAGACAGTCGCGGAGACACATTTTCTACTGAAGTACCAAGTTTCAGAAGTGCAGCCTTTGTACTACCGGAGATGTGTCGATACAAACTGAATACGCAAAACATCTACAAAATGTAGTGCGTTTTAAAGTTGATATCGCTTTTGTTTTTAACTTCCACATTTATTCGAATTGTGAAACGAAACTTTGTAGACAGTCGCGGAGACACATTTTCTACTGAAGTACCAAGTTTCAGAAGTGCAGCTCTTGTACTACCGGAGATATGTCGATACAAACTGAATACGCAAAACATCTACAAAATTTAGCGCGTTTTAAGGTTGATAGCGCTTTTGTTTATAACTTCCACATTTATTCGAATTGTGCCACGAAACTTTGCAGACCATCGCGGAGAGGCATTTTCTACTGAAGTACCAAGTTTCAGAAGTGCAGCTCTTGTACTGCCGGAGATATGTCGATACAAACTGAATACGCAAAACATCTACAAAATTTAGTGCGTTTTAAAGTTGAAAGCGCTTTTGTTTATAACTTCCACATTTATTCTAATTGTGCTGCGAAACTTTGCAGACCATCGCGGAGAGGCATTTTCTACTGAAGTACCAAGTTTCAGAAGTGCAGCTCTTGTACTGCCGGAGATATGTCGATACAAACTGAATACGCAAAACATCTACAAAATTTAGTGCGTTTTAAAGTTGAAAGCGCTTTTGTTTATAACTTCCACATTTATTCTAATTGTGCTGCGAAACTTTGCAGACCGTCGCGGAGAGGCATTTTCTACTGAAGTACCAAGTTTCAGAAGTGCAGCTCTTGTACTACCGGAGATGTGTCGATACAAACTGAATTCGCAAAACATCTACAAAATTTAGTGCGTTTTAAAGTTGATAGCGCTTTTGTTTATAACTTTCAGATTTATTCGAATTGTGCCACGAAACTTTGCAGACCATCGCGGAGAGGCATTGTCCACTGAAGTACCAAGTTTCAGAAGTGCAGCTCTTGTACTGCCAGAGATATGTCGATACAAACTGAATACGCAAATCATCTACAAAATTTAGTGCGTTTTAAAGTTGAAAGCGCTTTTGTTTATAACTTCCACATTTATCCTAATTGTGCTGCGAAACTTTGCAGACCGTCGCGGAGAGGCATTTTCTACTGAAGTACCATGTTTCAGAAGTGCAGCTCTTGTACTGCAGGAGATATGTCGATACAAACTGAATACGCAAAACATCAACAAAATTTAGCGCGTTTTAAAGTTGATAGAGCTTTTGTTTATAACTTGCACATTTATTCGAATTGTGCCACGAAACTTTACAGATCATCACAAGGAGGCATATTCTACTGAAGTACCAAGTTTCAGAAGAGCAGCTCTTGTACTACCGGAGATATGTCGATACAAACTGAATACGCAAAACATCAACAAAATTTAGCGCGTTTTAAAGTTGATATCGCTTTTGTTTATAACTTCCACATTTATTCGAATTGTGCCACGAAACTTTGCAGACCATCGCGGAGACACATTTTCTACTGAAGTACCAAGTTTCAGAAGTGCAGCCCTTTACTGCCGGAGATATGTCGATACAAACTGAATACGCAAAACATCAACAAAATTTAGCGCGTTTTAAAGTTGATATCGCTTTTGTTTATAACTTCCACATTTATTCAAATTCTGCCACGAAACTTTACAGACCATCGCCGGAAGGCATTTTCTACTGAAGTACCAAGTTTGAGAAGTTCAGCTCTTGTACTGCCGGAGATATGTCGATACAAACTGAATACGCAAAACATCAACAAAATTTAGCGCGTTTTAAAGTTGATATCGCTTTTGTTTATAACTTCCACATTTATTCGAATTGTGAAACGAAACTTTGTAGACAGTCGCGGAGACACATTTTCTACTGAAGTACCAAGTTTCAGAAGTGCAGCTCTTGTACTACCGGAGATATGTCGATACAAACTGAATACGCAAAACATCTACAAAATGTAGTGCGTTTTAAAGTTGATATCGCTTTTGTTTTTAACTTCCACATTTATTCGAATTGTGAAACGAAACTTTGTAGACAGTCGCGGAGACACATTTTCTACTGAAGTACCAAGTTTCAGAAGTGCAGCTCTTGTACTACCGGAGATATGTCGATACAAACTGAATACGCAAAACATCTACAAAATTTAGCGCGTTTCAAAGTTGATAGCGCTTTTGTTTATAACTTTCAGATTTATTCGAATTGTGCCACGACACATTGCAGACCATCGCATAGAGGCATTTTCTACTGAAGTACCAAGTTTCAGAAGTGCAGCTCTTGTACTACCGGAGATATGTCGATACAAACTGAATACGCAAAACATCTACAAAATTTAGCGCGTTTAAAAGTTGATAGCGCTTTTGTTTATAACTTTCAGATTTATTCGAATTGTGCCACGAAACTTTGCAGACCATCGCGGAGAGGCATTTTCTACTGAAGTACCAAGTTTCAGAAGTGCAGCCTTTGTACTACCGGAGATGTGTCGATACAAACTGAATACGCAAAACATCTACAAAATGTAGTGCGTTTTAAAGTTGATATCGCTTTTGTTTTTAACTTCCACATTTATTCGAATTGTGAAACGAAACTTTGTAGACAGTCGCGGAGACACATTTTCTACTGAAGTACCAAGTTTCAGAAGTGCAGCTCTTGTACTGCCGGAGATATGTCGATACAAACTGAATACGCAAAACATCAACAAAATTTAGCGCGTTTTAAAGTTGATATATCTTTTGTTTATAACTTGCACATTTATTCGAATTGTGCCACGAAACTTTACAGACCATCGCAAGGAGGCATTTTCTACTGAAGTACCAAGTTTCAGAAGAGCAGCTCTTGTACTACCGGAGATATGTCGATACAAACTGAATACGCAAAACATCAACAAAATTTAGCGCGTTTTAAAGTTGATATCGCTTTTGTTTATAACTTCCACATTTATTCGAATTGTGAAACGAAACTTTGTAGACAGTCGCGGAGACACATTTTCTACTAAAGTACCAAGTTTCAGAAGTGCAGCTCTTGTACTGCCGGAGATATGTCGATACAAACTGAATACGCAAAACATCAACAAAATTTAGCGTGTTTTAAAGTTGATAGCGCTTTTGTTTATAACTTCCACATTTATTCGAATTGTGAAACGAACCTTTGTAGACAGTCGCGGAGACACATTTTCTACTGAAGTACCAAGTTTCAGAAGTGCAGCCTTTGTACTACCGGAGATGTGTCGATACAAACTGAATACGCAAAACATCTACAAAATGTAGTGCGTTTTAAAGTTGATATCGCTTTTGTTTATAACTTCCACATTTATTCGAATTGTGAAACGAAACTTTGTAGACAGTCGCGGAGACACATTTTCTACTGAAGTACCAAGTTTCAGAAGTGCAGCTCTTGTACTACCGGAGATATGTCGATACAAACTGAATACGCAAAACATCTACAAAATTTAGCGCTTTTAAAAGTTGATAGCGCTTTTGTTTATAACTTTCAGATTTATTCGAATTGTGCCACGAAACTTTGCAGACCATCGCGGAGAGGCATTGTACACTAAAGTACCAAGTTTCAGAAGTGCAGCTCTTGTACTGCCAGAGATATGTCGATACAAACTGAATACGCAAAACATCTACAAAATTTAGTGCGTTTTAAAGTTGAAAGCGCTTTTGTTTATAACTTCCACATTTATTCGAATTGTGCTGCGAAACTTTGCAGACCGTCGCGGAGAGGCATTTTCTACCGAAGTACCAAGTTTCAGAAGTGCAGCTCTTGTACTGCAGGAGATATGTCGATACAAACTGAATACGCAAAACAGTAACAAAATTTAGCGCGTTTTAAAGTTGATAGAGCTTTTGTTTATAACTTGCACATTTATTCGAATTGTGCCACGAAACTTTACAGATCATCGCAAGGAGGCATTTTCTACTGAAGTACCAAGTTTCAGAAGAGCAGCCTTTGTACTACCGGAGATATGTCGATACAAACTGAATACGCAAAACATCAACAAAATTTAGCGCGTTTTAAAGTTGATATCGCTTTTGTTTATAACTTCCACATTTATTCGAATTGTGAAACGAAACTTTGTAGACAGTCGCGGAGACACATTTTCTACTGAAGTACCAAGTTTCAGAAGTGCAGCTCTTGTACTGCCAGAGATATGTCGATACAAACTGAATACGCAAAACATCAACAAAATTTAGCGTGTTTTAAAGTTGATAGCGCTTTTGTTTATAACTTCCACATTTATTCGAATTGTGAAACGAACCTTTGTAGACAGTCGCGGAGACACATTTTCTACTGAAGTACCAAGTTTCAGAAGTGCAGCCTTTGTACTACCGGAGATGTGTGGATACAAACTGAATACGCGAAACATCTACAAAATGTAGTGCGTTTTAAAGTTGATATCGCTTTTGTTTATAACTTCCACATTTATTCGAATTGTGAAACGAAACTTTGTAGACAGTCGCGGAGACACATTTTCTACTGAAGTACCAAGTTTCAGAAGTGCAGCTCTTGTACTACCGGAGATATGTCGATACAAACTGAATACGCAAAACATCTACAAAATTTAGCGCTTTTAAAAGTTGATAGCGCTTTTGTTTATAACTTTCAGATTTATTCGAATTGTGAAACGAAACTTTGTAGACAGTCGCGGAGACACATTTTCTACTGAAGTACCAAGTTTCAGAAGTGCAGCTCTTGTACTACCGGAGATATGTCGATACAAACTGAATACGCAAAACATCTACAAAATTTAGCGCTTTTAAAAGTTGATATATCTTTTGTTTATAACTTGCACATTTATTCGAATTGTGCCACGAAACTTTACAGACCATCGCAAGGAGGCATTTTCTACTGAAGTACCAAGTTTCAGAAGAGCAGCTCTTGTACTACCGGAGATATGTCGATACAAACTGAATACGCAAAACATCAACAAAATTTAGCGCGTTTTAAAGTTGATATCGCTTTTGTTTATAACTTCCACATTTATTCGAATTGTGAAACGAAACTGTGTAGACAGTCGCGGAGACACATTTTCTACTGAAGTACCAAGTTTCAGAAGTGCAGCTCTTGTACTGCCGGAGATATGTCGATACAAACTGAATACGCAAAACATCAACAAAATTAAGCGCGTTTTAAAGTTGATATCGCTTTTGTTTATAACTTCCACATTTATTCAAATTCTGCCACGAAACTTTACAGACCATCGCCGGGAGGCATTTTCTACTGAAGTACCAAGTTTGAGAAGTTCAGCTCTTGTACTGCCGGAGATATGTCGATACAAACTGAATACGCAAAACATCTACAAAATTTAGTGCGTTTTAAAGTTGAACGCGCTTTTGTTTATAACTTCCACATTTATTCTAATTGTGCTGCGAAACTTTGCAGACCGTCGCGGAGAGGCATTTTCTACTGAAGTACCAAGTTTCAGAAGTGCAGCTCTTGTACTGCCGGAGATATGTCGATACAAACTGAATACGCAAAACATCAACAAAATTTAGCGCGTTTTAAAGTTGATATCGCTTTTGTTTATAACTTCCACATTTATTCGAATTGTGAAACGAAACTTTGTAGACAGTCGCGGAGACACATTTTCTACTGAAGTACCAAGTTTCAGAAGTGCAGCTCTTGTACTACCGGAGATATGTCGATACAAACTGAATACGCAAAACATCTACAAAATTTAGCGCTTTTAAAAGTTGATAGCGCTTTTGTTTATAACTTTCAGATTTATTCGAATTGTGCCACGAAACTTTGCAGACCATCGCGGAGAGGCATTGTACACTAAAGTACCAAGTTTCAGAAGTGCAGCTCTTGTACTGCCAGAGATATGTCGATACAAACTGAATACGCAAAACATCTACAAAATTTAGTGCGTTTTAAAGTTGAAAGCGCTTTTGTTTATAACTTCCACATTTATTCGAATTGTGCTGCGAAACTTTGCAGACCGTCGCGGAGAGGCATTTTCTACCGAAGTACCAAGTTTCAGAAGTGCAGCTCTTGTACTGCAGGAGATATGTCGATACAAACTGAATACGCAAAACAGTAACAAAATTTAGCGCGTTTTAAAGTTGATAGAGCTTTTGTTTATAACTTGCACATTTATTCGAATTGTGCCACGAAACTTTACAGATCATCGCAAGGAGGCATTTTCTACTGAAGTACCAAGTTTCAGAAGAGCAGCCTTTGTACTACCGGAGATATGTCGATACAAACTGAATACGCAAAACATCAACAAAATTTAGCGCGTTTTAAAGTTGATATCGCTTTTGTTTATAACTTCCACATTTATTCGAATTGTGAAACGAAACTTTGTAGACAGTCGCGGAGACACATTTTCTACTGAAGTACCAAGTTTCAGAAGTGCAGCTCTTGTACTGCCAGAGATATGTCGATACAAACTGAATACGCAAAACATCAACAAAATTTAGCGTGTTTTAAAGTTGATAGCGCTTTTGTTTATAACTTCCACATTTATTCGAATTGTGAAACGAACCTTTGTAGACAGTCGCGGAGACACATTTTCTACTGAAGTACCAAGTTTCAGAAGTGCAGCCTTTGTACTACCGGAGATGTGTGGATACAAACTGAATACGCGAAACATCTACAAAATGTAGTGCGTTTTAAAGTTGATATCGCTTTTGTTTATAACTTCCACATTTATTCGAATTGTGAAACGAAACTTTGTAGACAGTCGCGGAGACACATTTTCTACTGAAGTACCAAGTTTCAGAAGTGCAGCTCTTGTACTACCGGAGATATGTCGATACAAACTGAATACGCAAAACATCTACAAAATTTAGCGCTTTTAAAAGTTGATAGCGCTTTTGTTTATAACTTTCAGATTTATTCGAATTGTGAAACGAAACTTTGTAGACAGTCGCGGAGACACATTTTCTACTGAAGTACCAAGTTTCAGAAGTGCAGCTCTTGTACTACCGGAGATATGTCGATACAAACTGAATACGCAAAACATCTACAAAATTTAGCGCTTTTAAAAGTTGATATATCTTTTGTTTATAACTTGCACATTTATTCGAATTGTGCCACGAAACTTTACAGACCATCGCAAGGAGGCATTTTCTACTGAAGTACCAAGTTTCAGAAGAGCAGCTCTTGTACTACCGGAGATATGTCGATACAAACTGAATACGCAAAACATCAACAAAATTTAGCGCGTTTTAAAGTTGATATCGCTTTTGTTTATAACTTCCACATTTATTCGAATTGTGAAACGAAACTGTGTAGACAGTCGCGGAGACACATTTTCTACTGAAGTACCAAGTTTCAGAAGTGCAGCTCTTGTACTGCCGGAGATATGTCGATACAAACTGAATACGCAAAACATCAACAAAATTAAGCGCGTTTTAAAGTTGATATCGCTTTTGTTTATAACTTCCACATTTATTCAAATTCTGCCACGAAACTTTACAGACCATCGCCGGGAGGCATTTTCTACTGAAGTACCAAGTTTGAGAAGTTCAGCTCTTGTACTGCCGGAGATATGTCGATACAAACTGAATACGCAAAACATCTACAAAATTTAGTGCGTTTTAAAGTTGAACGCGCTTTTGTTTATAACTTCCACATTTATTCTAATTGTGCTGCGAAACTTTGCAGACCGTCGCGGAGAGGCATTTTCTACTGAAGTACCAAGTTTCAGAAGTGCAGCTCTTGTACTGCCGGAGATATGTCGATACAAACTGAATACGCAAAACATCAACAAAATTTAGCGCGTTTTAAAGTTGATATCGCTTTTGTTTATAACTTCCACATTTATTCGAATTGTGAAACGAAACTTTGTAGACAGTCGCGGAGACACATTTTCTACTGAAGTACCAAGTTTCAGAAGTGCAGCCATTGTACTGCCGGAGATATGTCGATACAAACTGAATACGCAAAACATCAACAAAATTTAGCGTGTTTTCAAGTTGATAGCGCTTTTGTTTATAACTTCCACATTTATTCGAATTGTGAAACGAACCTTTGTAGACAGTCGCGGAGACACATTTTCTACTGAAGTACCAAGTTTCAGAAGTGCAGCCTTTGTACTACCGGAGATGTGTCGATACAAACTGAATACGCAAAACATCTACAAATTGTAGTGCGTTTTAAAGTTGATATCGCTTTTGTTTATAACTTCCACATTTATTCGAATTGTGAAACGAAACTTTGTAGACAGTCGCGGAGACACATTTTCTACTGAAGTACCAAGTTTCAGAAGTGCAGCTCTTGTACTACCGGAGATATGTCGATACAAACTGAATACGCAAAACATCAACAAAATTTAGCGCTTTTAAAAGTTGATAGCGCTTTTGTTTATAACTTTCAGATTTATTCGAATTGTGCCACGAAACTTTGCAGACCATTGCGGCTAGGCATTGTCCACTGAAGTACCAAGTTTCAGAAGTGCAGCTCTTGTACTGCCAGAGATATGTCGATACAAACTGAATACGCAAAACATCTACAAAATTTAGTGCGTTTTAAAGTTGAAAGCGCTTTTGTTTATAACTTCCACATTTATTCTAATTGTGCTGCGAAACTTTGCAGACCGTCGCGGAGAGGCATTTTCTACTGAAGTACCAAGTTTCAGAAGAGCAGCTCTTGTACTACCGGAGATATGTCGATACAAACTGAATACGCAAAACATCAACTAAATTTAGCGCGTTTTAAAGTTGATATCGCTTTTGTTTATAACTTCCACATTTATTCTAATTGTGCTGCGAAACTTTGCAGACCATCGCGGAGACACATTTTCTACTGAAGTACCAAGTTTCAGAAGTGCAGCCCTTTACTGCCGGAGATATGTCGATACAAACTGAATACGCAAAACATCAACAAAATTTAGCGCGTTTTAAAGTTGATATCGCTTTTGTTTATAACTTCCACATTTATTCAAATTCTGCCACGAAACTTTACAGACCATCGCCGGGAGGCATTTTCTACTGAAGTACCAAGTTTGAGAAGTTCAGCTCTTGTACTGCCGGAGATATGTCGATACAAACTGAATACGCAAAACATCAACAAAATTTAGCGCGTTTTAAAGTTGATATCGCTTTTGTTTATAACTTCCACATTTATTCGAATTGTGAAACGAAACTTTGTAGACAGTCGCGGAGACACATTTTCTACTGAAGTACCAAGTTTCAGAAGTGCAGCTCTTGTACTACCGGAGATATGTCGATACAAACTGAATACGCAAAACATCTACAAAATGTAGTGCGTTTTAAAGTTGATATCGCTTTTGTTTTTAACTTCCACATTTATTCGAATTGTGAAACGAAACTTTGTAGACAGTCGCGGAGACACATTTTCTACTGAAGTACCAAGTTTCAGAAGTGCAGCTCTTGTACTACCGGAGATATGTCGATACAAACTGAATACGCAAAACATCTACAAAATTTAGCGCGTTTAAAAGTTGATAGCGCTTTTGTTTATAACTTTCAGATTTATTCGAATTGTGCCACGACACATTGCAGACCATCGCATAGAGGCATTTTCTACTGAAGTACCAAGTTTCAGAAGTGCAGCTCTTGTACTACCGGAGATATGTCGATACAAACTGAATACGCAAAACATCTACAAAATTTAGCGCGTTTAAAAGTTGATAGCGCTTTTGTTTATAACTTTCAGATTTAATCGAATTGTGCCACGAAACTTTGCAGACCATCGCGGAGAGGCATTTTCTACTGAAGTACCAAGTTTCAGAAGTGCAGCTCTTGTACTGCCGGAGATATGTCGATACAAACTGAATACGCAAAACATCTACAAAATTTAGTGCGTTTTAAAGTTGAAAGCGCTTTTGTTTATAACTTCCACATTTATTCTAATTGTGCTGCGAAACTTTGCAGACCGTCGCGGAGAGGCATTTACTACTGAAGTACCAAGTTTCAGAAGTGCAGCTCTTGTACTGCCGGAGATATGTCGATACAAACTGAATACGCAAAACATCAACAAAATTTAGCGCGTTTTAAAGTTGATATATCTTTTGTTTATAACTTGCACATTTATTCGAATTGTGCCACGAAACTTTACAGACCATCGCAAGAGGGCATCTTCTACTGAAGTACCAAGTTTCAGAAGAGCAGCTCTTGTACTCATGGAGATATGTCGATACAAACTGAATACGCAAAACATCAACAAAATTTAGCGCGTTTTAAAGTTGATATCGCTTTTGTTTATAACTTCCACATTTATTCGAATTGTGAAACGAAACTTTGTAGACAGTCGCGGAGACACATTTTCTACTGAAGTACCAAGTTTCAGAAGTGCAGCTCTTGTACTGCCGGAGATATGTCGATACAAACTGAATACGCAAAACATCAACAAAATTTAGCGTGTTTTAAAGTTGATAGCGCTTTTGTTTATAACTTCCACATTTATTCGAATTGTGAAACGAACCTTTGTTAACAGTCGCGGAGACACATTTTCTACTGAAGTACCAAGTTTCAGAAGTGCAGCCTTTGTACTACCGGAGATGTGTCGATACAAACTGAATACGCAAAACATCTACAAAATGTAGTGCGTTTTAAAGTTGATATCGCTTTTGTTTATAACTTTCACATTTATTCGGATTGTGAAACGAAACTTTGTAGACAGTCGCGGAGACACATTTTCTACTGAAGTACCAAGTTTCAGAAGTGCAGCTCTTGTACTACCGGAGATATGTCGATACAAACTGAATACGCAAAACATCTACAAAATTTAGCGCTTTTAAAAGTTGATAGCGCTTTTGTTTATAACTTTCAGATTTATTCGAATTGTGCCACGAAACTTTGCAGACCATCGCGGAGAGGCATTGTCCACTGAAGTACCAAGTTTCAGAAGTGCAGCTCTTGTACTGCCAGAGATATGTCGATACAAACTGAATACGCAAAACATCAACAAAATTTAGCGCGTTTTAAAGTTGATAGAGCTTTTGTTTATAACTTCCACATTTATTCTAATTGTGCTGCGAAACTTTGCAGATCGTCGCGGAGAGGCATTTTCTACTGAAGTACCAAGTTTCAGAAGTGCAGCTCTTGTACTGCAGGAGATATGTCGATACAAACTGAATACGCAAAACATCAACAAAATTTAGCGCGTTTTAAAGTTGATATCGCTTTTGTTTATAACTTCCACATTTATTCGAATTGTGCCACGAAACTTTGCAGACCATCGCGGAGACACATTTTCTACTGAAGTACCAAGTTTCAGAAGTGCAGCCCTTTACTGCCGGAGATATGTCGATACAAACTGAATACGCAAAACATCAACAAAATTTAGCGCGTTTTAAAGTTGATATCGCTTTTGTTTATAACTTCCACATTTATTCAAATTCTGCCACGAAACTTTAAAGACCATCGCCGGGAGGCATTTTCTACTGAAGTACCAAGTTTGAGAAGTGCAGCTCTTGTACTGCCGGAGATATGTCGATAAAAACTGAATACGCAAAACATCAACAAAATTTAGCGCGTTTTAAAGTTGATATCGCTTTTGTTTATAACGTCCACATTTATTCGAATTGTGAAACGAAACTTTGTAGACAGTCGCGGAGACACATTTTCTACTGAAGTACCAAGTTTCAGAAGTGCAGCTCTTGTACTACCGGAGATATGTCGATACAAACTGAATACGCAAAACATCTACAAAATTTAGCGCGTTTAAAAGTTGATAGCGCTTTTGTTTATAACTTTCAGATTTATTCGAATTGTGCCACGAAACTTTGCAGACCATCGCCGAGAGGCATTCTCTACTGAAGTACCACGTTTCAGAAGTGCAGCTCTTGTACTGCCGGAGATATGTCGATACAAACTGAATACGCAAAACATCAACTAAATTTAGCGCGTTTTAAAGTTGATATCGCTTTTGTTTATAACTTCCACATTTATTCGAATTGTGCCACGAAACTTTACAGACCATCGCGGGGAGGCATTTTCAACTGACGTACCAAGATCGAGAAGTGCAGCTCTTGTACTACCGGAGATATGTCGATACAAACTGAATACGCAAAACATCAACAAAATTTAGCGCGTTTTAAAGTTGATATCGCTTTTGTTTATAACTTGCACATTTATTCGAATTGTGAAACGAAACTTTGTAGACAGTCGCGGAGACACATTTTCTACTGAAGTACCAAGTTTCAGAAGTGCAGATCTGGTACTACCGGAGATGTGTCGATACAAACTGAATACGCAAAACATCTACAAAATATAGTGCGTTTTAAAGTTGATATCGCTTTTGTTTATAACTTCCACATTTATTCGAATTGTGAAACGAAACTTTGTAGACAGTCGCGGAGACACATTTTCTACTGAAGTACCAAGTTTCAGAAGTGCAGCTCTTGTACTACCAGAGATATGTCGATACAAACTGAATACGCAAAACATCTACAAAATTTAGCGCGTTTAAAAGTTGAAAGCGCATTTGTTTATAACTTCCACATTTATTCTAATTGTGCTGCGAAACTTTGCAGACCGTCGCGGAGAGGCATTTTCTACTGAAGTACCAAGTTTCAGAAGTGCAGCTCTTTTACTGCCGGAGATATGTCGATACAAACTGAATACGCAAAACATCAACAAAATTTAGCGCGTTTTAAAGTTGATATAGCTTTTGTTTATAACTTGCACATTTATTCGAATTGTGCCACGAAACTTTACAGACCATCGCAAGGAGGCATTTTCTACTGAAGTACCAAGTTTCAGAAGTGCAGCCCTTTACTGCCGGAGATATGTCGATACAAACTGAATACGCAAAACATCAACAAAATTTAGCGCGTTTTAAAGTTGATATCGCTTTTGTTTATAACTTCCACATTTATTCGAATTGTTCCACGAAACTTTGCAGACCATCGCAGAGACACATTTACTACTGAAGTACCAAGTTTCAGAAGTGCAGCCCTTTACTGCCGGAGATATGTCGATACAAACTCAATACGCAAAACATCAACAAAATTTAGCGCGTTTTAAAGTTGATATCGCTTTTGCTTATAACTTCCACATTTATTCGAATTCTGCCCCGAAACTTTACAGACCATCGCCGGGAGGCATTTTCTACTGAAGTACCAAGTTTGAGAAGTGCAGCTCTTGTACTGCCGGAGATATGTCGATACAAACTGAATACGCAAAACCTCAACAAAATTTAGCGCGTTTTAAAGTTGATAGCGCTTTTGTTTATAACTTCCACATTTATTCGAATTGTGAAACGAACTTTTGTAGACAGTCGCGGAGACACATTTTCTACTAGAGTACCAAGTTTCAGAAGTGCAGCCTTTGTACTACCGGAGATGTGTCGATACAAACTGAATACGCAAAACATCTACAAAATGTAGTGCGTTTTAAAGTTGATATCGCTTTTGTTTATAACTTCCACATTTATTCGAATTGTGAAACGAAACTTTGTAGACAGTCGCGGAGACACATTTTCTACTGAAGTACCAAGTTTCAGAAGTGCAGCTAGTGTACTACCGGAGATATGTCGATACAAACTGAATACGCAAAACATCTACAAAATTTAGCGCGTTTAAAAGTTGATAGCGCTTTTGTTTATAACTTTCAGATTTATTCGAATTGTGCCACGAAACTTTGCAGACCATCGCGGAGAGGCATTTTCCACTGAAGTACCAAGTTTCAGAAGTGCAGCTCTTGTACTGCCGGAGATATGTCGATACAAACTGAATACGCAAAACATCTACAAAATTTAGTGCGTTTTAAAGTTGAAAGCGCTTTTGTTTATAACTTCCACATTTATTCTAATTGTGCTGCGAAACTTTGCAGACCGTCGCGGAGACACATTTTCTACTGAAGTACCAAGTTTCAGAAGTGCAGCTCTTGTACTGCCGGAGATATGTCGATACAAACTGAATACGCAAAACATCAACAAAATTTAGCGCGTTTTAAAGTTGATATAGCTTTTTTTTATAACTAGCACATTTATTCGAATTGTGCCACGAAACTTTACAGATCATAGCAAGGAGGCATTTTCTACTGAAGTACCAAGTTTCAGAAGAGCAGCTCTTGTACTACCGGAGATATGTCGATACAAACTGAATACGCAAAACATCAACAAAATTTAGCGCGTTTTAAAGTTGATATCGCTTTTGTTTATAACTTCCACATTTATTCGAATTGTGCCACGAAACTTTGCAGACCATCGCGGAGACACATTTTCGACTGAAGTACCAAGTTTCAGAAGTGCAGCCCTTTACTGCCGGAGATATGTCGATACAAACTCAATACGCAAAACATCAACAAAATTTAGCACTTTAAAAAGTTGATAGCGCTTTTGTTTATAACTTTCAGATTTATTCGAATTGTGCCACGAAACTTTACAGACCATCGCCGGGAGGCATTTTCTACTGAAGTACCAAGTTTGAGAAGTGCAGCTCTTGTACTGCCGGAGATATGTCGATACAAACTGAATACGCAAAACATCAACAAAATTTAGCGCGTTTTAAAGTTGATATCGCTTTTGTTTATAACTTCCACATTTATTCCAATTGTGAAACGAAACTTTGTAGACAGTCGCGGAGACAACTTTTCTACTGAAGTACCAAGTTTCAGAAGTGCAGCTCTTGTACTGCCGGAGATATGTCGATACAAACTAAATACGCAAAACATCAACAAAATTTAGCGTGTTTTAAAGTAGATAGCGCTTTTGTTTATAACTTCCACATTTATTCGAATTGTGAAACGAACTTTTGTAGACAGTCGCGGAGACACATTTTCTACTAGAGTACCAAGTTTCAGAAGTGCAGCCTTTGTACTACCGGAGATGTGTCGATACAAACTGAATACGCAAAACATCTACAAAATGTAGTGCGTTTTAAAGTTGATATCGCTTTTGTTTATAACTTCCACATTTATTCGAATTGTGAAACGAAACTTTGTAGACAGTCGCGGAGACACATTTTCTACTGAAGTACCAAGTTTCAGAAGTGCAGCTCTTGTACTACCGGAGATATGTCGATACAAACTGAATACGCAAAACATCTACAAAATTTAGCGCGTTTAAAAGTTGATAGCGCTTTTGTTTATAACTTTCAGATTTATTCAAATTGTGCCACGAAACTTTGCAGACCATCGCGGAGAGGCATTTTTCACTGAAGTACCAAGTTTCAGAAGTGCAGCTCTTGTACTGCCGGAGATATGTCGATACAAACTGAATACGCAAAACATTTACAAAATTTAGTGCGTTTTAAAGTTGAAAGCGCTTTTGTTTATAACTTCCACATTTATTCGAATTGTGCTGCGAAACTTTGCAGACCGTCGCGGAGAGGCATTTTCTACTGAAGTACCAAGTTTCAGAAGTGCAGCTGTTGTACTACCGGAGATGTGTCGATACAAACTAAATACGCAAAACATCTACAAAATTTAGTGCGTTTTTAAGTTGATATCGCTTTTGTTTATAACTTCCACATTTATTCGAATTGTAGAAACGAAACTTTGTAGACAGTCGCGGAGACACATTTTCTACTGAAGTACCAAGTTTCAGAAGTGCCACTCTTGTACTGCCGGAGATATGTCGATACAAACTGAATACGCAAAACATCAACAAAACTTAGCGCGTTTTAAAGTTGATATCGCTGTTGTTTATAACTTCCACATTTATTCGAATTGTGCCACGAAACTGTGCAGACCATCGCGGAGAGGCATTTTCTACTGAAGTACCAAGTTTCAGAAGTGCAGCTCTTGTACCGCCGGAGATATGTCGATACAAACTGAATACGCAAAACATCAACAAAATTTAGCGCGTTTTAAAGTTGATATAGCTTTTGTTTATAACTTCCACATTTATTCGAATTGTGAAACGAAACTTTGTAGACAGTCGCGGAGACACATTTTCTACTGAAGTACCAAGTTTCAGAAGTGCAGCTAGTGTACTACCGGAGATATGTCGATACAAACTGAATACGCAAAACATCTACAAAATTTAGCGCGTTTAAAAGTTGATAGCGCTTTTGTTTATAACTTTCAGATTTATTCGAATTGTGCCACGAAACTTTGCAGACCATCGCGGAGAGGCATTTTCCACTGAAGTACCAAGTTTCAGAAGTGCAGCTCTTGTACTGCCGGAGATATGTCGATACAAACTGAATACGCAAAACATCTACAAAATTTAGTGCGTTTTAAAGTTGAAAGCGCTTTTGTTTATAACTTCCACATTTATTCTAATTGTGCTGCGAAACTTTGCAGACCGTCGCGGAGACACATTTTCTACTGAAGTACCAAGTTTCAGAAGTGCAGCTCTTGTACTGCCGGAGATATGTCGATACAAACTGAATACGCAAAACATCAACAAAATTTAGCGCGTTTTAAAGTTGATATAGCTTTTTTTTATAACTAGCACATTTATTCGAATTGTGCCACGAAACTTTACAGATCATCGCAAGGAGGCATTTTCTACTGAAGTACCAAGTTTCAGAAGAGCAGCTCTTGTACTACCGGAGATATGTCGATACAAACTGAATACGCAAAACATCAACAAAATTTAGCGCGTTTTAAAGTTGATATCGCTTTTGTTTATAACTTCCACATTTATTCGAATTGTGCCACGAAACTTTGCAGACCATCGCGGAGACACATTTTCGACTGAAGTACCAAGTTTCAGAAGTGCAGCCCTTTACTGCCGGAGATATGTCGATACAAACTCAATACGCAAAACATCAACAAAATTTAGCACTTTTAAAAGTTGATAGCGCTTTTGTTTATAACTTTCAGATTTATTCGAATTGTGCCACGAAACTTTACAGACCATCGCCGGGAGGCATTTTCTACTGAAGTACCAAGTTTGAGAAGTGCAGCTCTTGTACTGCCGGAGATATGTCGATACAAACTGAATACGCAAAACATCAACAAAATTTAGCGCGTTTTAAAGTTGATATCGCTTTTGTTTATAACTTCCACATTTATTCGAATTGTGAAACGAAACTTTGTAGACAGTCGCGGAGACAACTTTTCTACTGAAGTACCAAGTTTCAGAAGTGCAGCTCTTGTACTGCCGGAGATATGTCGATACAAACTAAATACGCAAAACATCAACAAAATTTAGCGCGTTTTAAAGTAGATAGCGCTTTTGTTTATAACTTCCACATTTATTCGAATTGTGAAACGAACTTTTGTAGACAGTCGCGGAGACACATTTTCTACTGAAGTACCAAGTTTCAGAAGTGCAGCCTTTGTACTACCGGAGATGTGTCGATACAAACTGAATACGCAAAACATCTACAAAATGTAGTGCGTTTTAAAGTTGATATCGCTTTTGTTTATAACTTCCACATTTATTCGAATTGTGAAACGAAACTTTGTAGACAGTCGCGGAGACACATTTTCTACTGAAGTACCAAGTTTCAGAAGTGCAGCTCTTGTACTACCGGAGATATGTCGATACAAACTGAATACGCAAAACATCTACAAAATTTAGCGCGTTTAAAAGTTGATAGCGCTTTTGTTTATAACTTTCAGATTTATTCGAATTGTGCCACGAAACTTTGCAGACCATCGCGGAGAGGCATTTTTCACTGGAGTACCAAGTTTCAGAAGTGCAGCTCTTGTACTGCCGGAGATATGTCGATACAAACTGAATACGCAAAACATCTACAAAATTTAGTGCGTTTTAAAGTTGAAAGCGCTTTTGTTTATAACTTCCACATTTATTCTAATTGTGCTGCGAAACTTTGCAGACCGTCGCGGAGACACATTTTCTACTGAAGTACCAAGTTTCAGAAGTGCAGCTCTTGTACTGCCGGAGATATGTCGATACAAACTGAATACGCAAAACATCAACAAAATTTAGCGCGTTTTAAAGTTGATATAGCTTTTGTTTATAACTTGCACATTTATTCGAATTGTGCCACGAAACTTTACAGATCATCGCAAGGAGGCATTTTCTACTGAAGTACCAAGTTTCAGAAGAGCAGCTCTTGTACTACCGGAGATATGTCGATACAAACTGAATACGCAAAACATCAACAAAATTTAGCGCGTTTTAAAGTTGATATCGCTTTTGTTTATAACTTCCACATTTATTCGAATTGTGCCACGAAACTTTGCAGACCATCGCGGAGATAAATTTTCTACTGAAGTACCAAGTTTCAGAAGTGCAGCCCTTTACTGCCGGAGATATGTCGATACAAACTGAATACGCAAAACATCAACAAAATTTAGCGCGTTTTAAAGTTGATATCGCTTTTGTTTATAACTTCCAGATTTATTCGAATTGTGCCACGAAACTTTGCAGACCATCGCGGAGAGGCATTTTCTACTGAAGTACCAAGTTTCAGAAGTGCAGCTCTTGTACTGCCGGAGATATGTCGATACAAACTGAATACGCAAAACATCAACAAAATTTAGCGTGTTTTAAAGTTGATAGCGCTTTTGTTTATAACTTCCACATTTATTCGAATTGTGAAACGAACCTTTGTAGACAGTCGCGGAGACACATTTTCTACTGAAGTACCAAGTTTCAGAAGTGCAGCCTTTGTACTACCGGAGATGTGTCGATACAAACTGAATACGCAAAACATCTACAAAATGTAGTGCGTTTTAAAGTTGATATCGCTTTTGTTTATAACTTCCACATTTATTCGAATTGTGAAACGAAACTTTGTAGACAGTCGCGGAGACACATTTTCTACTGAAGTACCAAGTTTCAGAAGTGCAGCTCTTGTACTACCGGAGATATGTCGATACAAACTGAATACGCAATACATCTACAAAATTTAGCGCGTTTAAAAGTTGATAGCGCTTTTGTTTATAACTTTCAGATTTATTCGAATTGTGCCACGACACATTGCAGACCATCGCATAGAGGCATTTTCTACTGAAGTACCAAGTTTCAGAAGTGCAGCTCTTGTACTACCGGAGATATGTCGATACAAACTGAATACGCAAAACATCAACAAAATTTAGCGCGTTTTAAAGTTGATATCGCTTTTGTTTATAACTTCCACATTTATTCGAATTGTGCCACGAAACTTTGCAGACCATCGCGGAGACACATTTTCTACTGAAGTACCAAGTTTCAGAAGTGCAGCCATTTACTGCCGGAGATATGTCGATACAAACTGAATACGCAAAACATCAACAAAATTTAGCGCGTTTTAAAGTTGATATCGCTTTTGTTTATAACTTCCACATTTATTCTAATTCTGCCACGAAACTTTACAGACCATCGCCGGGAGGCATTTTCTACTGAAGTACCAAGTTTCAGAAGTGCAGCTCCGGTACTACCGGAGATGTGTCGATACAAACTAAATACGCAAAACATCTACAAAATTTAGTGCGTTTTAAAGTTGATATCGCTTTTGTTTATAACTTCCACATTTATTCGAATTGTGAAACGAAACTTTGTAGACAGTCGCGGAGACACATTTCCTACTGAAGTACCAAGTTTCAGAAGTGCAGCTCTTGTACTACCGGAGATATGTCGATACAAACTGAATACGCAAAACATCTACAAAATTTAGCGCGTTTAAAAGTTGATAGCGCTTTTGTTTATAACTTTCAGATTTATTCGAATTGTGCCACGAAACTTTGAAGACCGTCGAGGAGAGGCATTTTCTACTGAAGTACCAAGTTTCAGAAGTGCAGCTCTTGTACTGCCGGAGATATGTCGATACAAACTGAATACGCAAAACATCAACTAAATTTAGCGCGTTTTAAAGTTGATATCGCTTTTGTTTATAACTTCCACATTTATTCTAATTGTGCTGCGAAACTTTGCAGACCGTCGCGGAGAGGCATTTTCTACTGAAGTACCAAGTTTCAGAAGTGCAGCTCTTGTACTGCCGGAGATGTGTCGATACAAACTAAATACGCAAAACATCTACAAAATTTAGTGCGTTTTAAAGTTGATAACGCTTTTGTTTATAACTTCCACATTTATTCGAATTGTGAAACGAAACTTTGTAGACAGTCGCGGAGACACATTTTCTACTGAAGTACCAAGTTTCAGAAGTGCAGCTCTTGTACTGCCGGAGATATGTCGATACAAACTGAATACGCAAAACATCAACAAAATTTAGCGCGTTTTGAAGTTGATATCGCTTTTGTTTATAACTTCCACATTTATTCGAATTGTGCCACGAAACTTTGCAGACAATCGCGGAGAGGCGTTTTCTACTGAAGTACCAAGTTTCAGAAGTGCAGCTCTTTTACTGCCGGAGATATGTCGATACAAACTGAATACGCAAAACATCTACAAAATTTAGCGCGTTTTAAAGTTGATATAGCTTTTGTTTATAACTTGCACATTTATTCGTATTGTGCCACGAAACTTTACAGACCATCGCAAGGATGCATTGTCTACTGAAGTACCAAGTTTCAGAAGAGCAGCTCTTGTACTACCGGAGATATCTCGATACAAACTGAATACGCAAAACATCAACAAAATATAGCGCGTTTTAAAGTTGATAGCGCTTTTGTTTATAACTTCCACATTTATTCGAATTGTGAAACGAACCTTTGTAGACAGTCGCGAGGACACATTTTCTACTGAAGTACCAAGTTTCAGAAGTGCAGCCTTTGTATTACCGGAGATGTGTCGATACAAACTGAATACGCAAAACATCTACAAAATTTAGTGCGTTTTAAAGTTGATATCGCTTTTGTTTATAACTTCAACATTTATTCGAATTGTGAAACGAAACTTTGTAGACAGTCGCGGAGACACATTTTCTACTGAAGTACCAAGTTTCAGAAGTGCAGCCTTTGTACTACCGGAGATATGTCGATACAAACTGAATACGCAAAACATCTACAAAATTTAGCGCGTTTAAAAGTTGATAGCGCTTTTGTTTATAACTTTCAGATTTATTCGAATTGTGCCACGACACTTTGCAGACCATCGCATAGAGGCATTTTCTACTGTAGTACCAAGTTTCAGAAGTGCAGCTCTTGTACTACCGGAGATATGTCGATACAAACTGAATACGCAAAACATCTACAAAATTTAGCGCGTTTAAAAGTTGATAGCGCTTTTGTTTATAACTTTCAGATTTATTCGAATTGTGCCACGAAACTTTGCAGACCATCGCGGATAGGCATTTTCTACTGAAGTACCAAGTTTCAGAAGTGCAGCTCTTGTACTGCCGGAGATATGTCGATACAAACTGAATACGCAAATCATCTACAAAATTTAGTGCGTTTTAAAGTTGAAAGCGCTTTTGTTTATAACTTCCACATTTATTCTAATTGTGCTGCGAAACTTTGCAGACCGTCGCGGAGAGGCATTTTCTACTGAAGTACCAAGTTTCAGAAGTGCAGCTCTTGTACTACCGGAGATCTTTCGATACAAACTAAATACGCAAAACATCTACAAAATTTAGTGCGTTTTAAAGTTGATATCGCTTTTGTTTATAACTTCCACATTTATTCGAATTGTGAAACGAAACTTTGTAGACAGTCGCGGAGACACATTTTCTACTGAAGTACAAAGTTTCAGAAGTGCAGCTCTTTTACTGCCGGAGATATGTCGATACAAACTGAATACGCAAAACATCAACAAAATTTAGCGCGTTTTAAAGTTGATATCGCTTTGGTTTATAACTTCCACATTTATTCGAATTGTGCCACGAAACTTTGCAGACAATCGCGGAGAGGCGTTTTCTACTGAAGTACCAAGTTTCAGAAGTGCAGCTCTTTTACTGCCGGAGATATGTCGATACAAACTGAATACGCAAAACATCAACAAAATTTAGCGCGTTTTAAAGTTGATATAGCTTTTGTTTATAACTTGCACATTTGTTCGTATTGTGCCACGAAACTTTACAGACCATCGCAAGGAGGCATTTTCTACTGAAGTACCAAGTTTCAGAAGAGCAGCTCTTGTACTACCGGAGATATGTCGATACAAACTGAATACGCAAAACATCAACAAAATATAGCGCGTTTTAAAGTTGATAGCGCTTTTGTTTATAACTTCCACATTTATTCGAATTGTGAAACGAACCTTTGTAGACAGTCGCGAGGACACATTTTCTACTGAAGTACTAAGTTTCAGAAGTGCAGCCTTTGTATTACCGGAGATGTGTCGATACAAACTGAATACGCAAAACATCTACAAAATTTAGTGCGTTTTAAAGTTGATATCGCTTTTGTTTATAACTTCAACATTTATTCGAATTGTGAAACGAAACTTTGTAGACAGTCGCGGAGACACATTTTCTACTGAAGTACCAAGTTTCAGAAGTGCAGCCTTTGTACTACCGGAGATATGTCGATACAAACTGAATACGCAAAACATCTACAAAATTTAGCGCGTTTAAAAGTTGATAGCGCTTTTGTTTATAACTTTCGAGATTTATTCGAATTGTGCCACGACACTTTGCAGACCATCGCATAGAGGCATTTTCTACTGAAGTACCAAGTTTCAGAAGTGCAGCTCTTGTACTACCGGAGATGTGTCGATACAAACTGAATACGCAAAACATCTACAAAATTTAGCGCGTTTAAAAGTTGATAGCGCTTTTGTTTATAACTTTCAGATTTATTCGAATTGTGCCACGAAACTTTGCAGACCATCGCGGATAGGCATTTTCTACTGAAGTACCAAGTTTCAGAAGTGCAGCTCTTGTACTGCCGGAGATATGTCGATACAAACTAAATACGCAAAACATCTACAAAATTTAGTGCGTTTTAAAGTTGAAAGCGCTTTTGTTTATAACTTCCACATTTATTCTAATTGTGCTGCGAAACTTTGCAGACCGTCGCGGAGAGGCATTTTCTACTGAAGTACCAAGTTTCAGAAGTGCAGCTCCGGTACTACCGGAGATCTGTCGATACAAACTAAATACGCAAAACATCTACAAAATTTAGTGCGTTTTAAAGTTGATATCGCTTTTGTTTATAACTTCCACATTTATTCGAATTGTGAAACGAAACTTTGTAGACAGTCGCGGAGACACATTTTCTACTGAAGTACCAAGTTTCAGAAGTGCAGCTCTTTACTGCCGGAGATATGTCGATACAAACTGAATACGCAAAACATCAACAAAATTTAGCGCGTTTTAAAGTTGATATCGCTTTTGTTTATAACTTCCACATTTATTCTAATTCTGCCACGAAACTTTACAGACCATCGCCGGGAGGCATTTTCTACTGAAGTACCAAGTTTCAGAAGTGCAGCTCCGGTACTACCGGAGATGTGTCGATACAAACTAAATACGCAAAACATCTACAAAATTTAGTGCGTTTTAAAGTTGATATCGCTTTTGTTTATAACTTCCACATTTATTCGAATTGTGAAACGAAACTTTGTAGACAGTCGCGGAGACACATTTTCTACTGAAGTACCAAGTTTCAGAAGTGCAGCTCTTGTACTACCGGAGATATGTCGATACAAACTGAATACGCAAAACATCTACAAAATTTAGCGCGTTAAAAAGTTGATAGCGCTTTTGTTTATAACTTTCAGATTTATTCGAATTGTGCCACGAAACTTTGCAGACCGTCGCGGAGAGGCATTTTCTACTGAAGTACCAAGTTTCAGAAGTGCAGCTCTTGTACTGCCGGAGATATGTCGATACAAACTGAATACGCAAAACATCAACTAAATTTAGCGCGTTTTAAAGTTGATATCGCTTTTGTTTATAACTTCCACATTTATTCTAATTGTGCTGCGAAACTTTGCAGACCGTCGCGGAGAGGCATTTTCTACTGAAGTACCAAGTTTCAGAAGTGCAGCTCTGGTACTACCGGAGATGTGTCGATACAAACTAAATACGCAAAACATCTACAAAATTTAGTGCGTTTTAAAGTTGATATCGCTTTTGTTTATAACTTCCACATTTATTCGAATTGTGAAACGAAACTTTGTAGACAGTCGCGGAGACACATTTTCTACTGAAGTACCAAGTTTCAGAAGTGCAGCTCTTGTACTGCCGGAGATATGTCGATACAAACTGAATACGCAAAACATCAACAAAATTTAGCGCGTTTTAAAGTTGATATCGCTTTTGTTTATAACTTCCACATTTATTCGAATTGTGCCACGAAACTTTGCAGACAATCGCGGAGAGGCGTTTTCTACTGAAGTACCAAGTTTCAGAAGTGCAGCTCTTTTACTGCCGGAGATATGTCGTTACAAACTGAATACGCAAAACATCAACAAAATTTAGCGCGTTTTAAAGTTGATATAGCTTTTGTTTATAACTTGCACATTTATTCGTATTGTGCCACGAAACTTTACAGACCATCGCGAGGAGGCATTGTCTACTGAAGTACCAAGTTTCAGAAGAGCAGCTCTTGTACTACCGGAGACATGTCGATACAAACTGAATACGCAAAACATCAACAAAATATAGCGCGTTTTAAAGTTGATAGCGCTTTTGTTTATAACTTCCACATTTATTCGAATTGTGAAACGAACCTTTGTAGACAGTCGCGAGGACACATTTTCTACTGAAGTACCAAGTTTCAGAAGTGCAACCTTTGTATTACCGGAGATGTGTCGATACAAACTGAATACGCAAAACATCTACAAAATTTAGTGCGTTTTAAAGTTGATATCGCTTTTGTTTATAACTTCAACATTTATTCGAATTGTGAAACGAAACTTTGTAGACAGTCGCGGAGACACATTTTCTACTGAAGTACCAAGTTTCAGAAGTGCAGCCTTTGTACTACCGGAGATATGTCGATACAAACTGAATACGCAAAACCTCTACAAAATTTAGCGCGTTATAAAGTTGATAGCGCTTTTGTTTATAACTTTCAGATTTATTCGAATTGTGCCACGACACTTTGCAGACCATCGCATAGAGGCATTTTCTACTGAAGTACCAAGTTTCAGAAGTGCAGCTCTTGTACTACCGGAGATATGTCGATACAAACTGAATACGCAAAACATCTACAAAATTTAGCGCGTTTAAAAGTTGATAGCGCTTTTGTTTATAACTTTCAGATTTATTCGAATTGTGCCACGAAACTTTGCAGACCATCGCGGATAGGCATTTTCTACTGAAGTACCAAGTTTCAGAAGTGCAGCTCTTGTACTGCCGGAGATATGTCGATACAAACTGAATACGCAAAACATCTACAAAATTTAGTGCGTTTTAAAGTTGAAAGCGCTTTTGTTTATAACTTCAACATTTATTCTAATTGTGCTGCGAAACTTTGCAGACCGTCGCGGAGAGGCATTTTCTACTGAAGTACCAAGTTTCAGAAGTGCAGCTCCGGTACTACCGGAGATCTGTCGATACAAACTAAATACGCAAAACATCTACAAAATTTAGTGCGTTTTAAAGTTGATATCGCTTTTGTTTATAACTTCCACATTTATTCGAATTGTGAAACGAAACTTTGTAGACAGTCGCGGAGACACATTTTCTACTGAAGTACCAAGTTTCAGAAGTGCAGCTCTTGTACTGCCGGAGATATGTCGATACAAACTGAATACGCAAAACATCAACAAAATTTAGCGCGTTTTAAAGTTGATATCGCTTTTGTTTATAACTTCCACATTTATTAGAATTGTGCCACGAAACTTTGCAGACCATCGCGGAGAGGCATTTTCTACTGAAGTACCAAGTTTCAGAAGTGCAGCTCTTTTACTGCCGGAGATATGTCGATACAAACTGAATACGCAAAACATCAACAAAATTTAGCGCGTTTTAAAGTTGATATCGCTTTTGTTTATAACTTGCACATTTATTCGAATTGTGCCACGAAACTTTACAGACACTCGCAAGGAGGCATTTTCTACTGAAGTACCAAGTTTCAGAAGAGCAGCTCTTGTACTACCGGAGATATGTCGATACAAACTGAATACGCAAAACATCAACAAAATTTAGCGCGTTTTAAAGTTGATAGCGCTTTTGTTTATAACTTCCACATTTATTCGAATTGTGAAACGAACGTTTGTAGACAGTCGCGGAGACAAATGTTCTACTGAAGTACCAAGTTTCAGAAGTGCAGCTATTGTACTGCCGGAGATATGTCGATACAAACTGAATACGCAAAACATCAACAAAATTTAGCGCGTTTTAAAGTTGATATCGCTTTTGTTTATAACTTCCACATTTATTCGAATTGTGCCACGAAACTTTGCAGACAATCGCGGAGAGGCGTTTTCTACTGAAGTACCAAGTTTCAGAAGTGCAGCTCTTTTACTGCCGGAGATATGTCGATACAAACTGAATACGCAAAACATCAACAAAATTTAGCGCGTTTTAAAGTTGATATAGCTTTTGTTTATAACTTGCACATTTATTCGTATTGTGCCACGAAACTTTACAGACCATCGCAAGGAGGCATTGTCTACTGAAGTACCAAGTTTCAGAAGAGCAGCTCTTGTACTACCGGAGATATGTCGATACAAACTGAATACGCAAAACATCAACAAAATATAGCGCGTTTTAAAGTTGATAGCGCTTTTGTTTATAACTTCCACATTTATTCGAATTGTGAAACGAACCTTTGTAGACAGTCGCGAGGACACATTTTCTACTGAAGTACCAAGTTTCAGAAGTGCAGCCTTTGTATCACCGGAGATGTGTCGATACAAACTGAATACGCAAAACATCTACAAAATTTAGTGCGTTTTAAAGTTGATATCGCTTTTGTTTATAACTTCAACATTTATTCGAATTGTGAAACGAAACTTTGTAGACAGTCGCGGAGACACATTTTCTACTGAAGTACCAAGTTTCAGAAGTGCAGCTCTTGTACTACCGGAGATATGTCGATACAAACTGAATACGCAAAACATCTACAAAATTTAGCGCGTTTAAAAGTTGATAGCGCTTTTGTTTATAACTTTCAGATTTATTCGAATTGTGCCACGACACTTTGCAGACCATCGCATAGAGGCATTTCTACTGAAGTACCAAGTTTCAGAAGTGCAGCTCTTGTACTACCGGAGATGTGTCGATACAAACTGAATACGCAAACATCTACAAAATTTAGCGCGTTTAAAAGTTGATAGCGCTTTTGTTTATAACTTTCAGATTTATTCGAATTGTGCCACGAAACTTTGCAGACCATCGCGGATAGGCATTTCCTACTGAAGTACCAAGTTTCAGAAGTGCAGCTCTTGTACTGCCGGAGATATGTCGATACAAACTAAATACGCAAAACATCTACAAAATTTAGTGCGTTTTAAAGTTGAAAGCGCTTTTGTTTATAACTTCCACATTTATTCTAATTGTGCTGCGAAACTTTGCAGACCGTCGCGGAGAGGCATTTTCTACTGAAGTACCAAGTTTCAGAAGTGCAGCTCCGGTACTACCGGAGATCTGTCGATACAAACTAAATACGCAAAACATCTACAAAATTTAGTGCGTTTTAAATTGATATCGCTTTTGTTTATAACTTCCACATTTATTCGAATTGTGAAACGAAACTTTGTAGACAGTCGCGGAGACACATTTTCTACTGAAGTACCAAGTTTCAGAAGTTCAGCTCTTGTAATGCCGGAGATATGTCGATACAAACTGAATACGCAAAACATCAACAAAATTTAGCGCGTTTTAAAGTTGATATCGCTTTTGTTTATAACTTCCACATTTATTCGAATTGTGCCACGAAACTTTACAGACCATCGCAAGGAGGCATTTTCTACTGAAGTACCAAGTTTCAGAAGAGCAGCTCTTGTACTACCGGAGATATGTCGATACAAACTGAATACGCAAAACATCAACAAAATTTAGCGCGTTTTAAAGTTGATAGCGCTTTTGTTTATAACTTCCACATTTATTCGAATTGTGAAACGAACGTTTGTAGACAGTCGCGGAGACACATTTTCTACTGAAGTACCAAGTTTCAGAAGTGCAGCTCTTGTACTGCCGGAGATATGTCGATACAAACTAAATACGCAAAACATCTACAAAATTTAGTGCGTTTTAAAGTTGAAAGCGCTTTTGTTTATAACTTCCACATTTATTCTAATTGTGCTGCGAAACTTTGCAGACCGTCGCGGAGAGGCATTTTCTACTGAAGTACCAAGTTTCAGTAGTGCAGCTCCGGTACTACCGGAGATCTGTCGATACAAACTAAATACGCAAAACATCTACAAAATTTAGTGCGTTTTAAAGTTGATATCGCTTTTGTTTATAACTTCCACATTTATTCGAATTGTGAAACGAAACTTTGTAGACAGTCGCGGAGACACATTTTCTACTGAAGTACCAAGTTTCAGAAGTGCAGCCCTTTACTGCCGGAGATATGTCGATACAAACTGAATACGCAAAACATCAACAAAATTTAGCGCGTTTTAAAGTTGATATCGCTTTTGTTTATAACTTCCACATTTATTCTAATTCTGCCACGAAACTTTACAGACCATCGCCGGGAGGCATTTTCTACTGAAGTACCAAGTTTCAGAAGTGCAGCTCCGGTACTACCGGAGATGTGTCGATACAAACTAAATACGCAAAACATCTACAAAATTTAGTGCGTTTTAAAGTTGATATCGCTTTTGTTTATAACTTCCACATTTATTCGAATTGTGAAACGAAACTTTGTAGACAGTCGCGGAGACACATTTTCTACTGAAGTACCAAGTTTCAGAAGTGCAGCTCTTGTACTACCGGAGATATGTCGATACAAACTGAATACGCAAAACATCTACAAAATTTAGCGCGTTAAAAAGTTGATAGCGCTTTTGTTTATAACTTTCAGATTTATTCGAATTGTGCCACGAAACTTTGCAGACCGTCGCGGAGAGGCATTTTCTACTGAAGTACCAAGTTTCAGAAGTGCAGCTCCGGTACTACCGGAGATGTGTCGATACAAACTAAATACGCAAAACATCTACAAAATTTAGTGCGTTTTAAAGTTGATATCGCTTTTGTTTATAACTTCCACATTTATTCGAATTGTGAAACGAAACTTTGTAGACAGTCGCGGAGACACATTTTCTACTGAAGTACCAAGTTTCAGAAGTGCAGCTCTTGTACTGCCGGAGATATGTCGATACAAACTGAATACGCAAAACATCAACAAAATTTAGCGCGTTTTAAAGTTGATATCGCTTTTGTTTATAACTTCCACATTTATTCGAATTGTGCCACGAAACTTTGCAGACAATCGCGGAGAGGCGTTTTCTACTGAAGTACCAAGTTTCAGAAGTGCAGCTCTTTTACTGCCGGAGATATGTCGTTACAAACTGAATACGCAAAACATCAACAAAATTTAGCGCGTTTTAAAGTTGATATAGCTTTTGTTTATAACTTGCACATTTATTCGTATTGTGCCACGAAACTTTACAGACCATCGCGAGGACGCATTGTCTACTGAAGTACCAAGTTTCAGAAGAGCAGCTCTTGTACTACCGGAGATATGTCGATACAAACTGAATACGCAAAACATCAACAAAATATAGCGCGTTTTAAAGTGAATATCGCTTTTGTTTATAACTTCCACATTTATTCGAATTGTGAAACGAACCTTTGTAGACAGTCGCGAGGACACATTTTCTACTGAAGTACCAAGTTTCAGAAGTGCAGCCTTTGTATTACCGGAGATGTGTCGATACAAACTGAATACGCAAAACATCTACAAAATTTAGTGCGTTTTAAAGTTGATATCGCTTTTGTTTATAACTTCAACATTTATTCGAATTGTGAAACGAAACTTTGTAGACAGTCGCGGAGACACATTTTCTACTGAAGTACCAAGTTTCAGAAGTGCAGCCTTTGTACTACCGGAGATATGTCGATACAAACTGAATACGCAAAACCTCTACAAAATTTAGCGCGTTTAAAAGTTGATAGCGCTTTTGTTTATAACTTTCAGATTTATTCGAATTGTGCCACGACACTTTGCAGACCATCGCATAGAGGCATTTTCTACTGAAGTACCAAGTTTCAGAAGTGCAGCTCTTGTACTACCGGAGATATGTCGATACAAACTGAATACGCAAAACATCTACAAAATTTAGCGCGTTTAAAAGTTGATAGCGCTTTTGTTTATAACTTTCAGATTTATTCGAATTGTGCCACGAAACTTTGCAGACCATCGCGGATAGGCATTTTCTACTGAAGTACCAAGTTTCAGAAGTGCAGCTCTTGTACTGCCGGAGATATGTCGATACAAACTGAATACGCAAAACATCTACAAAATTTAGTGCGTTTTAAAGTTGAAAGCGCTTTTGTTTATAACTTCCACATTTATTCTAATTGTGCTGCGAAACTTTGCAGACCGTCGCGGAGAGGCATTTTCTACTGAAGTACCAAGTTTCAGAAGTGCAGCTCCGGTACTACCGGAGATCGGTCGATACAAACTAAATACGCAAAACATCTACAAAATTTAGTGCGTTTTAAAGTTAATATCGCTTTTGTTTATAACTTCCACATTTATTCGAATTGTGAAACGAAACTTTGTAGACAGTCGCGGAGACACATTTTCTACTGAAGTACCAAGTTTCAGAAGTGCAGCTCTTGTACTGCCGGAGATATGTCGATACAAACTGAATACGCAAAACATCAACAAAATTTAGCGCGTTTTAAAGTTGATATCGCTTTTGTTTATAACTTCCACATTTATTAGAATTGTGCCACGAAACTTTGCAGACCATCGCGGAGAGGCATTTTCTACTGAAGTACCAAGTTTCAGAAGTGCAGCTCTTTTACTGCCGGAGATATGTCGATACAAACTGAATACGCAAAACATCAACAAAATTTAGCGCGTTTTAAAGTTGATATCGCTTTTGTTTATAACTTGCACATTTATTCGAATTGTGCCACGAAACTTTACAGACCATCGCAAGGAGGCATTTTCTACTGAAGTACCAAGTTTCAGAAGAGCAGCTCTTGTACTACCGGAGATATGTCGATACAAACTGAATACGCAAAACATCAACAAAATTTAGCGCGTTTTAAAGTTGATAGCGCTTTTGTTTGTAACTTCCACATTTATTCGAATTGTGAAACGAACGTTTGTAGACAGTCGCGGAGACAAATGTTCTACTGAAGTACCAAGTTTCAGAAGTGCAGCTCTTGTACTGCCGGAGATATGTCGATACAAACTGAATACGCAAAACATCAACAAAATTTAGCGCGTTTTAAAGTTGATATCGCTTTTGTTTATAACTTCCACATTTATTCGAATTGTGCCACGAAACTTTGCAGACAATCGCGGAGAGGCGTTTTCTACTGAAGTACCAAGTTTCAGAAGTGCAGCTCTTTTACTGCCGGAGATATGTCGATACAAACTGAATACGCAAAACATCAACAAAATTTAGCGCGTTTTAAAGTTGATATAGCTTTTGTTTATAACTTTCAGATTTATTCGAATTGTGCCACGAAACTTTGCAGACCATCGCGGATAGGCATTTTCTACTGAAGTACCAAGTTTCAGAAGTGCAGCTCTTGTACTGCCGGAGATATGTCGATACAAACTGAATACGCAAAACATCTACAAAATTTAGTGCGTTTTAAAGTTGAAAGCGCTTTTGTTTATAACTTCCACATTTATTCTAATTGTGCTGCGAAACTTTGCAGACCGTCGCGGAGAGGCATTTTCTACTGAAGTACCAAGTTTCAGAAGTGCAGCTCCGGTACTACCGGAGATCGGTCGATACAAACTAAATACGCAAAACATCTACAAAATTTAGTGCGTTTTAAAGTTGATAACGCTTTTGTTTATAACTTCCACATTTATTCGAATTGTGAAACGAAACTTTGTAGACAGTCGCGGAGACACATTTTCTACTGAAGTACCAAGTTTCAGAAGTGCAGCTCTTGTACTGCCGGAGATATGTCGATACAAACTGAATACGCAAAACATCAACAAAATTTAGCGCGTTTTAAAGTTGATATCGCTTTTGTTTATAACTTCCACATTTATTAGAATTGTGCCACGAAACTTTGCAGACCATCGCGGAGAGGCATTTTCTACTGAAGTACCAAGTTTCAGAAGTGCAGCTCTTTTACTGCCGGAGATATGTCGATACAAACTGAATACGCAAAACATCAACAAAATTTAGCGCGTTTTAAAGTTGATATCGCTTTTGTTTATAACTTGCACATTTATTCGAATTGTGCCACGAAACTTTACAGACCATCGCAAGGAGGCATTTTCTACTGAAGTACCAAGTTTCAGAAGAGCAGCTCTTGTACTACCGGAGATATGTCGATACAAACTGAATACGCAAAACATCAACAAAATTTAGCGCGTTTTAAAGTTGATAGCGCTTTTGTTTGTAACTTCCACATTTATTCGAATTGTGAAACGAACGTTTGTAGACAGTCGCGGAGACAAATGTTCTACTGAAGTACCAAGTTTCAGAAGTGCAGCTCTTGTACTGCCGGAGATATGTCGATACAAACTGAATACGCAAAACATCAACAAAATTTAGCGCGTTTTAAAGTTGATATCGCTTTTGTTTATAACTTCCACATTTATTCGAATTGTGCCACGAAACTTTGCAGACAATCGCGGAGAGGCGTTTTCTACTGAAGTACCAAGTTTCAGAAGTGCAGCTCTTTTACTGCCGGAGATATGTCGATACAAACTGAATACGCAAAACATCAACAAAATTTAGCGCGTTTTAAAGTTGATATAGCTTTTGTTTATAACTTGCACATTTATTCGTATTGTGCCACGAAACTTTACAGACCATCGCAAGGAGGCATTGTCTACTGAAGTACCAAGTTTCAGAAGAGCAGCTCTTGTACTACCGGAGATATGTCGATACAAACTGAATACGCAAAACATCAACAAAATATAGCGCGTTTTAAAGTTGATAGCGCTTTTGTTTATAACTTCCACATTTATTCGAATTGTGAAACGAACCTTTGTAGACAGTCGCGAGGACACATTTTCTACTGAAGTACCAAGTTTCAGAAGTGCAGCCTTTGTATCACCGGAGATGTGTCGATACAAACTGAATACGCAAAACATCTACAAAATTTAGTGCGTTTTAAAGTTGATATCGCTTTTGTTTATAACTTCAACATTTATTCGAATTGTGAAACGAAACTTTGTAGACAGTCGCGGAGACACATTTTCTACTGAAGTACCAAGTTTCAGAAGTGCAGCCTTTGTACTACCGGAGATATGTCGATACAAACTGAATACGCAAAACATCTACAAAATTTAGCGCGTTTAAAAGTTGATAGCGCTTTTGTTTATAACTTTCAGATTTATTCGAATTGTGCCACGACACTTTGCAGACCATCGCATAGAGGCATTTCTACTGAAGTACCAAGTTTCAGAAGTGCAGCTCTTGTACTACCGGAGATGTGTCGATACAAACTGAATACGCAAACATCTACAAAATTTAGCGCGTTTAAAATTTGATAGCGCTTTTGTTTATAACTTTCAGATTTATTCGAATTGTGCCACGAATCTTTGCAGACCATCGCGGATAGGCATTTCCTTCTGAAGTACCAAGTTTCAGAAGTGCAGCTCTTGTACTGCCGGAGATATGTCGATACAAACTAAATACGCAAAACATCTACAAAATTTAGTGCGTTTTAAAGTTGAAAGCGCTTTTGTTTATAACTTCCACATTTATTCTAATTGTGCTGCGAAACTTTGCAGACCGTCGCGGAGAGGCATTTTCTACTGAAGTACCAAGTTTCAGAAGTGCAGCTCCGGTACTACCGGAGATCTGTCGATACAAACTAAATACGCAAAACATCTACAAAATTTAGTGCGTTTTAAAGTTGATATCGCTTTTGTTTATAACTTCCACATTTATTCGAATTGTGAAACGAAACTTTGTAGACAGTCGCGGAGACACATTTTCTACTGAAGTACCAAGTTTCAGAAGTGCAGCTCTTGTACTGCCGGAGATATGTCGATACAAACTGAATACGCAAAACATCAACAAAATTTAGCGCGTTTTAAAGTTGATATCGCTTTTGTTTATAACTTCCACATTTATTCGAATTGTGCCACGAAACTTTGCAGACCATCGCGGAGAGGCATTTTCTACTGAAGTACCAAGTTTCAGAAGTGCAGCTCTTTTACTGCCGGAGATATGTCGATACAAACTGAATACGCAAAACATTAACAAAATTTAGCGCGTTTTAAAGTTGATATCGCTTTTGTTTATAACTTGCACATTTATTCGAATTGTGCCACGAAACTTTACAGACCATCGCAAGGAGGCATTTTCTACTGAAGTACCAAGTTTCAGAAGAGCAGCTCTTGTACTACCGGAGATATGTCGATACAAACTGAATACGCAAAACATCAACAAAATTTAGCGCGTTTTAAAGTTGATAGTGCTTTTGTTTATAACTTCCACATTTATTCGAATTGTGAAACGAACGTTTGTAGACAGTCGCGGAGACACATTTTCTACTGAAGTACCAAGTTTCAGAAGTGCAGCTCTTGTACTGCCGGAGATATGTCGATACAAACTAAATACGCAAAACATCTACAAAATTTAGTGCGTTTTAAAGTTGAAAGCGCTTTTGTTTATAACTTCCACATTTATTCTAATTGTGCTGCGAAACTTTGCAGACCGTCGCGGAGAGGCATTTTCTACTGAAGTACCAAGTTTCAGTAGTGCAGCTCCGGTACTACCGGAGATCTGTCGATACAAACTAAATACGCAAAACATCTACAAAATTTAGTGCGTTTTAAAGTTGATATCGCTTTTGTTTATAACTTCCACATTTATTCGAATTGTGAAACGAAACTTTGTAGACAGTCGCGGAGACACATTTTCTACTGAAGTACCAAGTTTCAGAAGTGCAGCCCTTTACTGCCGGAGATATGTCGATACAAACTGAATACGCAAAACATCAACAAAATTTAGCGCGTTTTAAAGTTGATATCGCTTTTGTTTATAACTTCCACATTTATTCTAATTCTGCCACGAAACTTTACAGACCATCGCCGGGAGGCATTTTCTACTGAAGTACCAAGTTTCAGAAGTCCAGCTCCGGTACTACCGGAGATGTGTCGATACAAACTAAATACGCAAAACATCTACAAAATTTAGTGCGTTTTAAAGTTGATATCGCTTTTGTTTATAACTTCCACATTTATTCGAATTGTGAAACGAAACTTTGTAGACAGTCGCGGGGACACATTTTCTACTGAAGTACCAAGTTTCAGAAGTGCAGCTCTTGTACTACCGGAGATATGTCGATACAAACTGAATACGCAAAACATCTACAAAATTTAGCGCGTTAAAAAGTTGATAGCGCTTTTGTTTATAACTTTCAGATTTATTAAAATTGTGCCACGAAACTTTGCAGACCGTCGCGGAGAGGCATTTTCTACTGAAGTACCAAGTTTCAGAAGTGCAGCTTCGGTACTACCGGAGATGTGTCGATACAAACTAAATACGCAAAACATCTACAAAATTTAGTGCGTTTTAAAGTTGATATCGCTTTTGTTTATAACTTCCACATTTATTCGAATTGTGAAACGAAACTTTGTAGACAGTCGCGGAGACACATTTTCCACTGAAGTACCAAGTTTCAGAAGTGCAGCTCTTGTACTGCCGGAGATATGTCGATACAAACTGAATACGCAAAACATCAACAAAATTTAGCGCGTTTTAAAGTTGATATCGCTTTTGTTTATAACTTCCACATTTATTCGAATTGTGCCACGAAACTTTGCAGACAATCGCGGAGAGGCGTTTTCTACTGAAGTACCAAGTTTCAGAAGTGCAGCTCTTTTACTGCCGGAGATATGTCGTTACAAACTGAATACGCAAAACATCAACAAAATTTAGCGCGTTTTAAAGTTGATATAGCTTTTGTTTATAACTTGCACATTTATTCGTATTGTGCCACGAAACTTTACAGACCATCGCGAGGAGGCATTGTCTACTGAAGTACCAAGTTTCAGAAGAGCAGCTCTTGTACTACCGGAGATATGTCGATACAAACTGAATACGCAAAACATCAACAAAATATAGCGCGTTTTAAAGTGAATATCGCTTTTGTTTATAACTTCCACATTTATTCGAATTGTGAAACGAACCTTTGTAGACAGTCGCGAGGACACATTTTCTACTGAAGTACCAAGTTTCAGAAGTGCAGCCTTTGTATTACCGGAGATGTGTCGATACAAACTGAATACGCAAAACATCTACAAAATTTAGTGCGTTTTAAAGTTGATATCGCTTTTGTTTATAACTTCAACATTTATTCGAATTGTGAAACGAAACTTTGTAGACAGTCGCGGAGACACATTTTCTACTGAAGTACCAAGTTTCAGAAGTGCAGCCTTTGTACTACCGGAGATATGTCGATACAAACTGAATACGCAAAACCTCTACAAAATTTAGCGCGTTTAAAAGTTGATAGCGCTTTTGTTTATAACTTTCAGATTTATTCGAATTGTGCCACGACACTTTGCAGACCATCGCATAGAGGCATTTTCTACTGAAGTACCAAGTTTCAGAAGAGCAGCTCTTGTACTACCGGAGATATGTCGATACAAACTGAATACGCAAAACATCTACAAAATTTAGCGCGTTTAAAAGTTGATAGCGCTTTTGTTTATAACTTTCAGATTTATTCGAATTGTGCCACGAAACTTTGCAGACCATCGCGGATAGGCATTTTCTACTGAAGTACAAAGTTTCAGAAGTGCAGCTCTTGTACTGCCGGAGATATGTCGATACAAACTGAATACGCAAAACATCTACAAAATTTAGTGCGTTTTAAAGTTGAAAGCGCTTTTGTTTATAACTTCCACATTTATTCTAATTGTGCTGCGAAACTTTGCAGACCGTCGCGGAGAGGCATTTTCTACTGAAGTACCAAGTTTCAGAAGTGCAGCTCCGGTACTACCGGAGATCGGTCGATACAAACTAAATACGCAAAACATCTACAAAATTTAGTGCGTTTTAAAGTTGATATCGCTTTTGTTTATAACTTCCACATTTATTCGAATTGTGAAACGAAACTTTGTAGACAGTCGCGGAGACACATTTTCTACTGAAGTACCAAGTTTCAGAAGTGCAGCTCTTGTACTGCCGGAGATATGTCGATACAAACTGAATACGCAAAACATCAACAAAATTTAGCGCGTTTTAAAGTTGATATCGCTTTTGTTTATAACTTCCACATTTATTAGAATTGTGCCACGAAACTTTGCAGACCATCGCGGAGAGGCATTTTCTACTGAAGTACCAAGTTTCAGAAGTGCAGCTCTTTTACTGCCGGAGATATGTCGATACAAACTGAATACGCAAAACATCAACAAAATTTAGCGCGTTTTAAAGTTGATATCGCTTTTGTTTATAACTTGCACATTTATTCGAATTGTGCCACGAAACTTTACAGACCATCGCAAGGAGGCATTTTCTACTGAAGTACCAAGTTTCAGAAGAGCAGCTCTTGTACTACCGGAGATATGTCGATACAAACTGAATACGCAAAACATCAACAAAATTTAGCGCGTTTTAAAGTTGATAGCGCTTTTGTTTGTAACTTCCACATTTATTCGAATTGTGAAACGAACGTTTGTAGACAGTCGCGGAGACAAATGTTCTACTGAAGTACCAAGTTTCAGCAGTGCAGCTCTTGTACTGCCGGAGATATGTCGATACAAACTGAATACGCAAAACATCAACAAAATTTAGCGCGTTTTAAAGTTGATATCGCTTTTGTTTATAACTTCCACATTTATTCGAATTGTGCCACGAAACTTTGCAGACAATCGCGGAGAGGCGTTTTCTACTGAAGTACCAAGTTTCAGAAGTGCAGCTCTTTTACTGCCGGAGATATGTCGATACAAACTGAATACGCAAAACATCAACAAAATTTAGCGCGTTTTAAAGTTGATATAGCTTTTGTTTATAACTTGCACATTTATTCGTATTGTGCCACGAAACTTTACAGACCATCGCAAGGAGGCATTGTCTACTGAAGTACCAAGTTTCAGAAGAGCAGCTCTTGTACTACCGGAGATATGTCGATACAAACTGAATACGCAAAACATCAACAAAATTTAGTGCGTTTTAAAGTTGATAGCGCTTTTATTTATAACTTCCACATTTATTCGAATTGTGAAACGAAACTTTGCAGACTATCGCGGAGAGGCATTTTCTACTGAAGTACTAAGTTTAAGCAGTGCAGCTCTTGTACTGCCGGAGATATGTCGATACAAACTGAATACGCAAAACATCTACAAAATTTAGCGCGTTTAAAAGTTGATAGCGCTTTTGTTTATAACTTTCAGATTTATTCGAATTGTGTCACCAAACTTTGCAGACCATCGCGGAGAGGCATTTCCTACTGAAGTACCAAGTTTCAGAAGTGCAGCTCTTATACTGCCGGAGATATGTCGATACAAACTGAATACGCAAAACATCAACAAAATTTAGCGCGTTTTAAAGTTGATATCGCTTTTGTTTATAACTTCCACATTTATTCGAATTGTGCCACGAAACTTTGCAGACCATCGCGGGGACACATTATCTACTGAAGCACCAAGTTTCAGAGGTTCAGCTCTTGTACTACCGGAGATATGTCGACACAAACTGATTACGCAAAACCCCAACAAAATTTAGCGCGTTTTAAAGTTGATATCTCTTTTGTTTATAACTTCCACATTTATTCGAATTGTGAACTGAGACTTTGCAGACAGTCGCCGAGACACATTTTCTTCTAAAGTACCAAGTTTCAGAAGTGCAGCTCTTGTACTGCCGGAGATATGTCGATACAAACTGAATACGCAAAACATCAACAAAATTTAGCGCGTTTTAAAGTTGATATCGCTTTTGTTTATAACTTGCACATTCATTCGAATTGTGAAACGAAACTTTGTAGACAGTCGCGGAGACACATTTTCTACTGAAGTACCAAGTTTCAGAAGTGCAGCCTTTGTACTACCGGAGATATGTCGATACAAACTGAATACGCAAAACATCTACAAAATTTAGCGCGTTTAAAAGTTGATAGCGCTTTTGTTTATAACTTTCAGATTTATTCGAATTGTGCCACGACACTTTGCAGACCATCGCATAGAGGCATTTCTACTGAAGTACCAAGTTTCAGAAGTGCAGCTCTTGTACTACCGGAGATGTGTCGATACAAACTGAATACGCAAACATCTACAAAATTTAGCGCGTTTAAAAGTTGATAGCGCTTTTGTTTATAACTTTCAGATTTATTCGAATTGTGCCACGAAACTTTGCAGACCATCGCGGATAGGCATTTCCTACTGAAGTACCAAGTTTCAGAAGTGCAGCTCTTGTACTGCCGGAGATATGTCGATACAAACTAAATACGCAAAACATCTACAAAATTTAGTGCGTTTTAAAGTTGAAAGCGCTTTTGTTTATAACTTCCACATTTATTCTAATTGTGCTGCGAAACTTTGCAGACCGTCGCGGAGAGGCATTTTCTACTGAAGTACCAAGTTTCAGAAGTGCAGCTCCGGTACTACCGGAGATCTGTCGATACAAACTGAATACGCAAAACATCTACAAAATTTAGTGCGTTTTAAAGTTGATATCGCTTTTGTTTATAACTTCCACATTTATTCGAATTGTGAAACGAAACTTTGTAGACAGTCGCGGAGACACATTTTCTACTGAAGTACCAAGTTTCAGAAGTGCAGCTCTTGTACTGCCGGAGATATGTCGATACAAACTGAATACGCAAAACATCAACAAAATTTAGCGCGTTTTAAAGTTGATATCGCTTTTGTTTATAACTTGCACATTTATTCGAATTGTGCCACGAAACTTTACAGACCATCGCAAGGAGGCATTTTCTACTGAAGTACCAAGTTTCAGAAGAGCAGCTCTTGTACTACCGGAGATATGTCGATACAAACTGAATACGCAAAACATCAACAAAATTTAGCGCGTTTTAAAGTTGATAGCGCTTTTGTTTATAACTTCCACATTTATTCGAATTGTGAAACGAACGTTTGTAGACAGTCGCGGAGACAAATGTTCTACTGAAGTACCAAGTTTCAGAAGTGCAGCCTTTGTACTACCGGAGATGTGTCGATACAAACTGAATACGCAAAACATCTACAAAATTTAGTGCGTTTTAAAGTTGATATCGCTTTTGTTTATAACTTCAACATTTATTCGAATTGTGAAACGAAACTTTGTAGACAGTCGCGGAGACACATTTTCTACTGAAGTACCAAGTTTCAGAAGTGCAGCCTTTGTACTACCGGAGATATGTCGATACAAACTGAATACGCAAAACATCTACAAAATTTAGCGCGTTTAAAAGTTGATAGCGCTTTTGTTTATAACTTTCAGATTTATTCGAATTGTGCCACGACACTTTGCAGACCATCGCATAGAGGCATTTTCTACTGAAGTACCAAGTTTCAGAAGTGCAGCTCTTGTACTACCGGAGATGTGTCGATACAAACTGAATACGCAAACATCTACAAAATTTAGCGCGTTTAAAAGTTGATAGCGCTTTTGTTTATAACTTTCAGATTTATTCGAATTGTGCCACGAAACTTTGCAGACCATCGCGGATAGGCATTTTCTACTGAAGTACCAAGTTTCAGAAGTGCAGCTCTTGTACTGCCGGAGATATGTCGATACAAACTAAATACGCAAAACATCTACAAAATTTAGTGCGTTTTAAAGTTGAAAGCGCTTTTGTTTATAACTTCCACATTTATTCTAATTGTGCTGCGAAACTTTGCAGACCGTCGCGGAGAGGCATTTTCTACTGAAGTACCAAGTTTCAGTAGTGCAGCTCCGGTACTACCGGAGATCTGTCGATACAAACTAAATACGCAAAACATCTACAAAATTTAGTGCGTTTTAAAGTTGATATCGCTTTTGTTTATAACTTCCACATTTATTCGAATTGTGAAACGAAACTTTGTAGACAGTCGCGGAGACACATTTTCTACTGAAGTACCAAGTTTCAGAAGTGCAGCCCTTTACTGCCGGAGATATGTCGATACAAACTGAATACGCAAAACATCAACAAAATTTAGCGCGTTTTAAAGTTGATATCGCTTTTGTTTATAACTTCCACATTTATTCTAATTCTGCCACGAAACTTTACAGACCATCGCCGGGAGGCATTTTCTACTGAAGTACCAAGTTTCAGAAGTCCAGCTCCGGTACTACCGGAGATGTGTCGATACAAACTAAATACGCAAAACATCTACAAAATTTAGTGCGTTTTAAAGTTGATATCGCTTTTGTTTATAACTTCCACATTTATTCGAATTGTGAAACGAAACTTTGTAGACAGTCGCGGGGACACATTTTCTACTGAAGTACCAAGTTTCAGAAGTGCAGCTCTTGTACTACCGGAGATATGTCGATACAAACTGAATACGCAAAACATCTACAAAATTTAGCGCGTTAAAAAGTTGATAGCGCTTTTGTTTATAACTTTCAGATTTATTCGAATTGTGCCACGAAACTTTGCAGACCGTCGCGGAGAGGCATTTTCTACTGAAGTACCAAGTTTCAGATGTGCAGCTCCGGTACTACCGGAGATGTGTCGATACAAACTAAATACGCAAAACATCTACAAAATTTAGTGCGTTTTAAAGTTGATATCGCTTTTGTTTATAACTTCCACATTTATTCGAATTGTGAAACGAAACTTTGTAGACAGTCGCGGAGACACATTTTCCACTGAAGTACCAAGTTTCAGAAGTGCAGCTCTTGTACTGCCGGAGATATGTCGATACAAACTGAATACGCAAAACATCAACAAAATTTAGCGCGTTTTAAAGTTGATATCGCTTTTGTTTATAACTTCCACATTTATTCGAATTGTGCCACGAAACTTTGCAGACAATCGCGGAGAGGCGTTTCCTACTGAAGTACCAAGTTTCAGAAGTGCAGCTCTTTTACTGCCGGAGATATGTCGTTACAAACTGAATACGCAAAACATCAACAAAATTTAGCGCGTTTTAAAGTTGATATAGCTTTTGTTTATCACTTGCACATTTATTCGTATTGGGCCACGAAACTTTACAGACCATCGCGAGGAGGCATTGTCTACTGAAGTACCAAGTTTCAGAAGAGCAGCTCTTGTACTACCGGAGATATGTCGATACAAACTGAATACGCAAAACATCAACAAAATATAGCGCGTTTTAAAGTGAATATCGCTTTTGTTTATAACTTCCACATTTATTCGAATTGTGAAACGAACCTTTGTAGACAGTCGCGAGGACACATTTTCTACTGAAGTACCAAGTTTCAGAAGTGCAGCCTTTGTATTACCGGAGATGTGTCGATACAAACTGAATACGCAAAACATCTACAAAATTTAGTGCGTTTTAAAGTTGATATCGCTTTTGTTTATAACTTCAACATTTATTCGAATTGTGAAACGAAACTTTGTAGACAGTCGCGGAGACACATTTTCTACTGAAGTACCAAGTTTCAGAAGTGCAGCCTTTGTACTACCGGAGATATGTCGATACAAACTGAATACGCAAAACCTCTACAAAATTTAGCGCGTTTAAAAGTTGATAGCGCTTTTGTTTATAACTTTCAGATTTATTCGAATTGTGCCACGACACTTTGCAGACCATCGCATAGAGGCATTTTCTACTGAAGTACCAAGTTTCAGAAGTGCAGCTCTTGTACTACCGGAGATATGTCGATACAAACTGAATACGCAAAACATCTACAAAATTTAGCGCGTTTAAAAGTTGATAGCGCTTTTGTTTATAACTTTCAGATTTATTCGAATTGTGCCACGAAACTTTGCAGACCATCGCGGATAGGCATTTTCTACTGAAGTACCAAGTTTCAGAAGTGCAGCTCTTGTACTGCCGGAGATATGTCGATACAAACTGAATACGCAAAACATCTACAAAATTTAGTGCGTTTTAAAGTTGAAAGCGCTTTTGTTTATAACTTCCACATTTATTCTAATTGTGCTGCGAAACTTTGCAGACCGTCGCGGAGAGGCATTTTCTACTGAAGTACCAAGTTTCAGAAGTGCAGCTCCGGTACTACCGGAGATCGGTCGATACAAACTAAATACGCAAAACATCTACAAAATTTAGTGCGTTTTAAAGTTGATATCGCTTTTGTTTATAACTTCCACATTTATTCGAATTGTGAAACGAAACTTTGTAGACAGTCGCGGAGACACATTTTCTACTGAAGTACCAAGTTTCAGAAGTGCAGCTCTTGTACTGCCGGAGATATGTCGATACAAACTGAATACGCAAAACATCAACAAAATTTAGCGCGTTTTAAAGTTGATATCGCTTTTGTTTATAACTTCCACATTTATTAGAATTGTGCCACGAAACTTTGCAGACCATCGCGGAGAGGCATTTTCTACTGAAGTACCAAGTTTCAGAAGTGCAGCTCTTTTACTGCCGGAGATATGTCGATACAAACTGAATACGCAAAACATCAACAAAATTTAGCGCGTTTTAAAGTTGATAGCGCTTTTGTTTGTAACTTCCACATTTATTCGAATTGTGAAACGAACGTTTGTAGACAGTCGCGGAGACAAATGTTCTACTGAAGTACCAAGTTTCAGAAGTGCAGCTCTTGTACTGCCGGAGATATGTCGATACAAACTGAATACGCAAAACATCAACAAAATTTAGCGCGTTTTAAAGTTGATATCGCTTTTGTTTATAACTTCCACATTTATTCGAATTGTGCCACGAAACTTTGCAGACAATCGCGGAGAGGCGTTTTCTACTGAAGTACCAAGTTTCAGAAGTGCAGCTCTTTTACTGCCGGAGATATGTCGATACAAACTGAATACGCAAAACATCAACAAAATTTAGCGCGTTTTAAAGTTGATATAGCTTTTGTTTATAACTTGCACATTTATTCGTATTGTGCCACGAAACTTTACAGACCATCGCAAGGAGGCATTGTCTACTGAAGTACCAAGTTTCAGAAGAGCAGCTCTTGTACTACCGGAGATATGTCGATACAAACTGAATACGCAAAACATCAACAAAATATAGCGCGTTTTAAAGTTGATAGCGCTTTTGTTTATAACTTCCACATTTATTCGAATTGTGAAACGAACCTTTGTAGACAGTCGCGAGGACACATTTTCTACTGAAGTACCAAGTTTCAGAAGTGCAGCCTTTGTATTACCGGAGATGTGTCGATACAAACTGAATACGCAAAACATCTACAAAATTTAGTGCGTTTTAAAGTTGATATCGCTTTTGTTTATAACTTCAACATTTATTCGAATTGTGAAACGAAACTTTGTAGACAGTCGCGGAGACACATTTTCTACTGAAGTACCAAGTTTCAGAAGTGCAGCCTTTGTACTACCGGAGATATGTCGATACAAACTGAATACGCAAAACATCTACAAAATTTAGCGCGTTTAAAAGTTGATAGCGCTTTTGTTTATAACTTTCAGATTTATTCGAATTGTGCCACGACACTTTGCAGACCATCGCATAGAGGCATTTCTACTGAAGTACCAAGTTGCAGAAGTGCAGCTCTTGTACTACCGGAGATGTGTCGATACAAACTGAATACGCAAACATCTACAAAATTTAGCGCGTTTAAAAGTTGATAGCGCTTTTGTTTATAACTTTCAGATTTATTCGAATTGTGCCACGAAACTTTGCAGACCATCGCGGATAGGCATTTCCTACTGAAGTACCAAGTTTCAGAAGTGCAGCTCTTGTACTGCCGGAGATATGTCGATACAAACTAAATACGCAAAACATCTACAAAATTTAGTGCGTTTTAAAGTTGAAAGCGCTTTTGTTTATAACTTCCACATTTATTCTAATTGTGCTGCGAAACTTTGCAGACCGTCGCGGAGAGGCATTTTCTACTGAAGTACCAAGTTTCAGAAGTGCAGCTCCGGTACTACCGGAGATCTGTCGATACAAACTGAATACGCAAAACATCTACAAAATTTAGTGCGTTTTAAAGTTGATATCGCTTTTGTTTATAACTTGCACATTTATTCGAATTGTGCCACGAAACTTTACAGACCATCGCAAGGAGGCATTTTCTACTGAAGTACCAAGTTTCAGAAGAGCAGCTCTTGTACTACCGGAGATATGTCGATACAAACTGAATACGCAAAACATCAACAAAATTTAGCGCGTTTTAAAGTTGATAGCGCTTTTGTTTATAACTTCCAAATTTATTCGAATTGTGAAACGAACGTTTGTAGACAGTCGCGGAGACAAATGTTCTACTGAAGTACCAAGTTTCAGAAGTGCAGCCTTTGTACTACCGGAGATATGTCGATACAAACTGAATACGCAAAACATCTACAAAATTTAGCGCGTTTAAAAGTTGATAGCGCTTTTGTTTATAACTTTCAGATTTATTCGAATTGTGCCACGACACTTTGCAGACCATCGCATAGAGGCATTTTCTACTGAAGTACCAAGTTTCAGAAGTGCAGCTCTTGTACTACCGGAGATGTGTCGATACAAACTGAATACGCAAACATCTACAAAATTTAGCGCGTTTAAAAGTTGATAGCGCTTTTGTTTATAACTTTCAGATTTATTCGAATTGTGCCACGAAACTTTGCAGACCATCGCGGATAGGCATTTTCTACTGAAGTACCAAGTTTCAGAAGTGCAGCTCTTGTACTGCCGGAGATATGTCGATACAAACTAAATACGCAAAACATCTACAAAATTTTGTGCGTTTTAAAGTTGAAAGCGCTTTTGTTTATAACTTCCACATTTATTCTAATTGTGCTGCGAAACTTTGCAGACCGTCGCGGAGAGGCATTTTCTACTGAAGTACCAAGTTTCAGAAGTGCAGGTCCGGTACTACCGGAGATCTGTCGATACAAACTAAATACGCAAAACATCTACAAAATTTAGTGCGTTTTAAAGTTGATATCGCTTTTGTTTATAACTTCCACATTTATTCGAATTGTGAAACGAAACTTTGTAGACAGTCGCGGAGACACATTTTCTACTGAAGTACCAAGTTTCAGAAGTGCAGCTCTTGTACTGCCGGAGATATGTCGATACAAACTGAATACGCAAAACATCAACAAAATTTAGCGCGTTTTAAAGTTGATATCGCTTTTGTTTATAACTTCCACATTTATTCGAATTGTGCCACGAAACTTTGCAGACCATCGCGGAGAGGCATTTTCTACTGAAGTACCAAGTTTCAGAAGTGCAGCTCTTTTACTGCCGGAGATATGTCGATACAAACTGAATACGCAAAACATCAACAAAATTTAGCGCGTTTTAAAGTTGATATCGCTTTTGTTTATAACTTGCACATTTATTCGAATTGTGCCACGAAACTTTACAGACCATCGCAAGGAGGCATTTTCTACTGAAGTACCAAGTTTCAGAAGAGCAGCTCTTGTACTACCGGAGATATGTCGATACAAACTGAATACGCAAAACATCAACAAAATTTAGCGCGTTTTAAAGTTGATAGCGCTTTTGTTTATAACTTCCACATTTATTCGAATTGTGAAACGAACGTTTGTAGACAGTCGCGGAGACAAATGTTCTACTGAAGTACCAAGTTTCAGAAGTGCAGCCTTTGTACTACCGGAGATGTGTCGATACAAACTGAATACGCAAAACATCTACAAAATTTAGTGCGTTTTAAAGTTGATATCGCTTTTGTTTATAACTTCCACATTTATTCGAATTGTGAAACGAAACTTTGTAGACAGTCGCGGAGACACATTTCCTACTGAAGTACCAAGTTTCAGAAGTGCAGCTCTTGTACTACCGGAGATATGTCGATACAAACTGAATACGCAAAACATCTAGAAAATTTAGCGCGTTTAAAAGTTGATAGCGCTTTTGTTTATAACTTTCAGATTTATTCGAATTGTGCCACGACACTTTGCAGACCATCGCATAGAGGCATTTTCTACTGAAGTACCAAGTTTCAGAAGTTCAGCTCTTGTACTACCGGAGATATGTCGATACAAACTGAATACGCAAAACATCTACAAAATTTAGCGCGTTTAAAAGTTGATAGCGCTTTTGTTTATAACTTTCAGATTTATTCGAATTGTGCCACGAAACTTTGCAGACCATACCGGAGAGGCATTTTCTACTGAAGTACCAAGTTTCAGAAGTGCAGCTCTTGTACTACCGGAGATATGTCGATACAAACGGAATACGCAAAACATCTACAAAATTTAGTGCGTTTTAAAGTTGAAAGCGCTTTTATTTATAACTTCCACATTTATTCTAATTGTGCTGCGAAACTTTGCAGACCGTCGCGGAGAGGCATTTTCTACTGAAGTACCAAGTTTCGGAAGTGCAGCTCCGGTACTACCGGAGATGTGTCGATACAAACTAAATACGCAAAACATCTACAAAATTTAGTGCGTTTTAAAGTTGATATCGCTTTTGTTTATAACATGCACATTTATTCGAATTGTGAAACGAAACTTTGTAGACAGTCGCGGAGACACATTTTCTACTGAAGTACCAAGTTTCAGAAGTGCAGCTCTTGTACTACCGGAGATATGTCGATACAAACTGAATACGCAAAACATCAACAAAATTTAGCGTGTTTTAAAGTTGATAGCGCTTTTGTTTATAACTTCCACATTTATTCGAATTGTGAAACGAACCTTTGTAGACAGTCGCGGAGACACATTTTCTACTGAAGTACCAAGTTTCAGAAGTGCAGCCTTTGTATTACCGGAGATGTGTCGATACAAACTGAATACGCAAAACATCTACAAAATGTAGTGCGTTTTAAAGTTGATATCGCTTTTGTTTATAACTTCCACATTTATTCGAATTGTGAAACGAAACTTTGTAGACAGTCGCGGAGACACATTTTCTACTGAAGTACCAAGTTTCAGAAGTGCAGCTCTTGTACTACCGGAGATATGTCGATACAAACTGAATACGCAAAACATCTACAAAATTTAGCGCGTTTAAAAGTTGATAGCGCTTTTGTTTATAACTTTCAGATTTATTCGAATTGTGCCACGACACATTGCAGACAATCGCATAGAGGCATTTTCTACTGAAGTACCAAGTTTCAGAAGTGCAGCTCTTGTACTACCGGAGATATGTCGATACAAACTGAATACGCAAAACATCTACAAAATTTAGCGCGTTTAAAAGTTGATAGCGCTTTTGTTTCTAACTTTCAGATTTATTCGAATTGTGCCACGAAACTTTGCAGACCATCGCGGAGAGGCATTTTCTACTGAGGTACCAAGTTTCAGAAGTGCAGCTCTTGTACTGCCGTAGATATGTCGATACAAACTGAATACGCAAAACATCTACAAAATTTAGTGCGTTTTAAAGTTGAAAGGGCTTTTGTTTATAACTTCCACATTTATTCTAATTGTGCTGCAAAACTTTGCAGACCTTCGCGGGGAGGCATTTTCTACTGAAGTACCAAGTTTCAGAAGTGCAGCTCTTGTACTGCCGGAGATATGTCGATACAAACTGAATACGCAAAACATCAACAAAATTTAGCGCGTTTTAAAGTTGATATAGCTTTTGTTTATAACTTGCACATTTATTCGAATTGTGACACGAAACTTTACAGACCATCGCAAGGAGGCATTTTTTACTGAAGTACCAAGTTTCAGAAGAGCAGCTCTTGTACTACCGGAGATATGTCGATACAAACTGAATACGCAAAACATCAACAAAATTTTACGCGTTTTAAAGTAGATATCGCTTTTGTTTATAACTTCCACATTTATTCGAATTGTGCCACGAAACTTTGCAGACCATCACGGAGACACATTTTCTACTGAAGTACCAAGTTTCAGAAGTGCAGCCCTTTACTGCCGGAGATATGTCGATACAAACTGAATACGCAAAACATCAACAAAATTTAGCGGGTTTAAAAGTTGATATCGCTTTTGTTTATAACTTCCACATTTATTCGAATTCTGCCACGAAACTTTACAGACCATCGCCGGGAGGCATTTTCTACTGAAGTACCAAGTTTGAGAAGTGCAGCTCTGGTACTGCCGGAGATATGTCGATACAAACTGAATACGCAAAACATCAACAAAATTTAGCGCGTTTTAAAGTTGATATCGCTTTTGTTTATAACTTCCACATTTATTCGAATTGTGAAACGAAACTTTGTAGACAGTCGCGGAGACACATTTTCTACTGAAGTACCAAGTTTCAGAAGTGCAGCTCTTGTACTGCCGGAGATATGTCGATACAAACTGAATACGCAAAACATCAACAAAATTTAGCGTGTTTTAAAGTTGATAGCGCTTTTGTTTATAACTTCCACATTTATTCGAATTGTGAAACGAACCTTTGTAGACAGTCGCGGAGACACATTTTCTACTGAAGTACCAAGTTTCAGAAGTGCAGCCTTTGTACTACCGGAGATGTGTCGATACAAACTGAATACGCAAAACATCTACAAAATGTAGTGCGTTTTAAAGTTGATATCGCTTTTGTTTATAACTTCCACATTTATCCAAATTGTGAAACGAAACTTTGTAGACAGTCGCGGAGACACATTTTCTACTGAAGTACCAAGTTTCAGAAGTGCAGCTCTTGTACTACCCGAGATATGTCGATACAAACTGAATACGCAAAACATCTACAAAATTTAGCGCGTTTAAAAGTTGATAGCGCTTTTGTTTATAACTTTCAGATTTATTCGAATTGTGCCACGAAACTTTGCAGACCATCGCGGAGAGGCATTTTCCACTGAAGTACCAAGTTTCAGAAGTGCAGCTCTTGTACTGCCGGAGATATGTCCATACAAACTGAATACGCAAAACATCTACAAAATTTAGTGCGTTTTAAAGTTGAAAGCGCTTTTGTTTATAACTTCCACATTTATTCTAATTGTGCTGCGAAACTTTGCAGACCGTCGCGGAGACACATTTTCTACTGAAGTACCAAGTTTCAGAAGTGCAGCTCTTGTACTGCCGGAGATATGTCGATACAAACTGAATACGCAAAACATCAACAAAATTTAGCGCGTTTTAAAGTTGATATAGCTTTTGTTTATAACTTGCACATTTATTCGAATTGTGCCACGAAACTGTACAGATCATCGCAAGGAGGCATTTTCCACTGAAGTACCAAGTTTCAGAAGAGCAGCTCTTGTACTACCGGAGATATGTCGATACAAACTGAATACGCAAAACATCAACAAAATTTAGCGCGTTTTAAAGTTGATATCGCTTTTGTTTATAACTTCCACATTTATTCGAATTGTGCCACGAAACTTTGCAGACCATCGCGGAGACAAATGTTCTACTGAAGTACCAAGTTTCAGAAGTGCAGCCCTTTACTGCCGGAGATATGTCGATACAAACTGAATACGCAAAACATCAACAAAATTTAGCGCGTTTTAAAGTTGATATCGCTTTTGTTTATAACTTCCACATTTATTCGAATTCTGCCACGAAACTTTACAGACCATCGCCGGGAGGCATTTTCTACTGAAGTACCAAGTTTCAGAAGTGCAGCTCTTGTACTGCCGGAGATATGTCGATACAAACTGAATACGCAAAACATCAACAAAATTTAGCGCGTTTTAAAGTTGATATCTCTTTTGTTTATAACTTCCACATTTATTCGAATTGTGAAACGAAACTTTGTAGACAGTCGCGGAGACACATTTTCTACTGAAGTACCAAGTTTCAGAAGTGCAGCTCTTGTACTACCGGAGATATGTCGATACAAACTGAATACGCAAAACATCTACAAAATTTAGCGCGTTTAAAAGTTGATAGCGCTTTTGTTTATAACTTTCAGATTTATTCGAATTGTGCCACGAAACTTTGCAGACCATCGCGGAGAGGCATTTTCTACTGAAGTACCAAGTTTCAGAAGTGCAGCTCTTGTACTGCCGGAGATATGTCGATACAAACTGAATACGCAAAACATCAACTAAATTTAGCGCGTTTTAAAGTTGATATCGCTTTTGTTTATAACATCCACATTTATTCGAATTGTGCCACGAAACATTACAGACCATCGCGGGCAGGCATTTTAAACTGAAGTACCAAGTTCGAGAAGTGCAGCTATTATACTACCGGAGATATGTCGATACAAACTGAATACGCAAAACATCAACAAAATTTAGCGCGTTTTAAAGTTGATATAGCTTTTGTTTATAACTTTCAGATTTATTCGAATTGTGCCACGAAACTTTGCAGACCATACCGGAGAGGCATTTTCTACTGAAGTACCAAGTTTCCGAAGTGCAGCTCTTGTACTACCGGAGATATGTCGATACAAACTGAATACGCAAAACATCTACAAAATTTAGCGCGTTTAAAAGTTGATAGCGCTTTTGTTTATAACTTTCAGATTTATTCGAATTGTGCCACGAAACTTTGCAGACCATCGCGGAGAGGCATTTTCTACTGAAGTACCAAGTTTCAGAAGTGCAGCTCTTGTACTGCCGGAGATATGTCGATACAAACTAAATACGCAAAACATTTCCAAAATTTAGTGCGTTTTAAAGTTGAAAGCGCTTTTATTTATAACTTCCACATTTATTCTAATTGTGCTGCGAAACTTTGCAGACCGTCGCGGAGAGGCATTTTCTACTGAAGTACCAAGTTTCGGAAGTGCAGCTCCGGTACTACCGGAGATGTGTCGATACAAACTAAATACGCAAAACATCTACAAAATTTAGTGCGTTTTAAAGTTGATATCGCTTTTGTTTATAACTTGCACATTTATTCAAATTGTGAAACGAAACTTTGTAGACAGTCGCGGAGACAAATGTTCTACTGAAGTACCAAGTTTCAGAAGTGCAGCTCTTGTACTGCCGGAGATATGTCGATACAAACTGAATACGCAAAACATCAACAAAATTTAGCGTGTTTTAAAGTTGATAGCGCTTTTGTTTATAACTTCCACATTTATTCGAATTGTGAAACGAACCTTTGTAGACAGTCGCGGAGACACATTTTCTACTGAAGTACCAAGTTTCAGAAGTGCAGCCTTTGTACTACCGGAGATGTGTCGATACAAACTGAATACGCAAAACATCTACAAAATGTAGTGCGTTTTAAAGTTGATATCGCTTTTGTTTATAACTTCCACATTTATTCGAATTGTGAAACGAAACTTTGTAGACAGTCGCGGAGACACATTTTCTACTGAAGTACCAAGTTTCAGAAGTGCAGCTCTTGTACTACCGGAGATATGTCGATACAAACTGAATACGCAAAACATCTACAAAATTTAGCGCGTTTAAAAGTTGATAGCGCTTTTGTTTATAACTTTCAGATTTATTCGAATTGTGCCACGACACATTGCAGACCATCGCATAGAGGCATTTTCTACTGAAGTACCAAGTTTCAGAAGTGCAGCTCTTGTACTACCGGAGATATGTCGATACAAACTGAATACGCAAAACATAAACAAAATTTAGCGCGTTTTAAAGTTGATATAGCTTTTGTTTATAACTTGCACATTTATTCGAACTGTGCCACGAAACTTTACAGACCATCGCAAGGAGGCATTTCCTACTGAAGTACCAAGTTTCAGAAGAGCAGCTCTTGTACTACCGGAGATATGTCGATACAAACTGAATACGCAAAACATCAACAAAATTTAACGCGTTTTAAAGTTGATACCGCTTTTGTTTATAACTTCCACATTTATTCGAATTGTGAAACGAAACTTTGTAGACAGTCGCGGGGACACATTTTCTACTGAAGTACCAAGTTTCAGAAGTGCAGCTCTTGTACTACCGGAGATATGTCGGTACAAACTTAATACGCAAAACATCAACAAAATTTAGCGCGTTTTAAAGTTGATAGCGCTTTTGTTTATAACTTCCACATTTATTCGAATTGTGAAACGAAACTTTGTAGACAGTCGCGGAGACACATTTTCTACTGAAGTACCAAGTTTCAGAAGTGCAGCTCTTGTACTACCGGAGATGTGTCGATACAAACTGAATACGCAAAACATCTACAAAATTTTGTGCGTTTTAAAGTTGATATCGCTTTTGTTGATAACTTCCACATTTATTCGAATTGTGAAACAAAACGTTGTAGACAGTCGCGGAGACACATTTACTACTAGAGTACCAAGTTTCAGAAGTGCAGCACTTGTACTACCGGAGATATGTCGATACAAACTGAATACGAAAAACATCAACACAATTTAGCGCGTTTTAAAGTTGATATCGCTTTTGTTTATAACTTCCACATTTATTCGAATTGTGCCACGAAACTTTGCAGACAGTCGCGGAGACACATTTTCTACTGAAGTACCAAGTTTCAGAAGTGCAGCTTTTGTACTACCGGAGATATGTCGATACAAACTGAATACGCAAAACATCAACAAAATTTAGCGCGTTTTAAAGTTGATATCGCTTTTGTTTATAACTTGCACATTTATTCGAATTGTGAAACGAAACTTTGTAGACAGTCGCGGAGACACATTTTCTACTGAAGTACCAAGTTTCAGAAGTGCAGCTCTTGTACTACCGGAGATGTGTCGATACAAACTGAATACGCAAAACGTCTACAAAATTTAGTGCGTTTTAAAGTTGATATCGCTTTTGTTTATAACTTCCACATTTATTCGAATTGTGAAAGGAAACTTTGTAGAGAGTCGCGGAGACACATTTTCTACTGAAGTACCAAGTTTCAGAAGTGCAGCTTTTGTACTACCGGAGATATGTCAATACAAACTGAATACGCAAAACATCTACAAAATTTAGCGCGTTTAAAAGTTGATAGCGCTTTTGTTTATAACTTTTAGATTTATTCAAATTGTGCCACGAAACTTTGCAGACCATCGCGGAGAGGCATTTTCTACTGAACTTCCGAGTTTCAGAAGTGCAGCTCTTGTACTGCCGGAGATATGTAGATACAAACTGAATACGCAAAACCCCAACAAAATTTAGCGCGTTTTAAAGTTGATATCGCTTTTGTTTATAACTTCCACATTTATTCGAATTGTGAAACGAAACTTTTTAGACAGTCGCGGAGACACATTTCCTATCGAAGTACCAAGGTTCAGAAGTGCAGCTCTTGTACTACCGGAGATGTGTCGATACAAACTGAATACGCAAAACATCTACAAAATTTAGTGCGTTTTAAAGCTGATATCGCTTTTGTTTATAACTTCCACAATTATTCGAATTGTGAAACGAAACTTTGTAGAGAGTCGCGGAGACACATTTTCTACTGAAGTACCAAGTTTCAGAAGTGCAGCTCTTGTACTACCGGAGATATGTCAATACAAACTGAATACGCAAAACATCTACATAATTTAGCGCGTTTAAAAGTTGATAGCGCTTTTGTTTATAACTTTTAGATTTATTCGAATTGTGCCACGAAACTTTGCAGACCATCGCGGAGAGGCATTTTCTACTGAAGTACCGAGTTTCAGAAGTGCAGCTCTTGTACTACCGGAGATATGTCGATACAAACTGAATACGCTAAACCCCAACAAAATTTAGCGCGTTTTAAAGTTGATATCGCTTTTGTTTGTAACTTCCACATTTATTCGAATTGTGAAACGAAACTTTTTAGACAGTCGCGGAGACACATTTCCTATCGAAGTACCAAGTTTCAGAAGTGCAGGTCTTGTACTTCCGGAGATATGTCGATACAAACTGAATACGCAAAACATCTACAAAATTTAGTGCGTTTTAAAGTTGATACCGCTTTTGTTTATAACTTCCACATTTATTCGAATTGTGAAACGAAACTTTGTAGACAGTCGCGGGGACACATATTCTACTGAAGTACCAAGTTTCAGAAGTGCAGCTCTTGTACTACCGGAGATATGTCGGTACAAACTGAATACGCAAAACATCAACAAAATTTAGCGCGTTTTAAAGTTGATAGCGCTTTTGTTTATAACTTCCACATTTATTCGAATTGTGAAACGAAACTTTGTAGACAGTCGCGGAGACACATTTTCTACTGAAGTACCAAGTTTCAGAAGTGCAGCTCTTGTACTACCGGAGATGTGTCGATACAAACTGAATACGCAAAACATCTACAAAATTTTGTGCGTTTTAAAGTTGATATCGCTTTTGTTGATAACTTCCACATTTATTCGAATTGTGAAACAAAACGTTGCAGACAGTCGCGGAGACACATTTACTACTAGAGTACCAAGTTTCAGAAGTGCAGCACTTGTACTACCGGAGATATGTCGATACAAACTGAATACGAAAAACATCAACACAATTTAGCGCGTTTTAAAGTTGATATCGCTTTTGTTTATAACTTTCACATTTATTCGAATTGTGCCACGAAACTTTGCAGACAGTCGCGGAGACACATTTTCTACTGAAGTACCAAGTTTCAGAAGTGCAGCTTTTGTACTACCGGAGATATGTCGATACAAACTGAATACGCAAAACATCAACAAAATTTAGCGCGTTTTAAAGTTGATATCGCTTTTGTTTATAACTTGCACATTTATTCGAATTGTGAAACGAAACTTTGTAGACAGTCGCGGAGACACATTTTCTACTGAAGTACCAAGTTTCAGAAGTGCAGCTCTTGTACTACCGGAGATGTGTCGATACAAACTGAATACGCAAAACGTCTACAACATTTAGTGCGTTTTAAAGTTGATATCGCTTTTGTTTATAACTTCCACATTTATTCGAATTGTGAAACGAAACTTTGTAGAGAGTCGCGGAGACACATTTTCTACTGAAGTACCAAGTTTCAGAAGTGCAGCTTTTGTACTACCGGAGATATGTCAATACAAACTGAATACGCAAAACATCTACAAAATTTAGCGCGTTTTAAAGTTGATACCGCTTTTGTTTATAACTTTTAGATTTATTCAAATTGTGCCACGAAACTTTGCAGACCATCGCGGAGAGGCATTTTCTACTGAACTTCCGAGTTTCAGAAGTGCAGCTCTTGTACTGCCGGAGATATGTAGATACAAACTGAATACGCAAAACCCCAACAAAATTTAGCGCGTTTTAAAGTTGATATCGCTTTTGTTTATAACTTCCACATTTATTCGAATTGTGAAACGAAACTTTTTAGACAGTCGCGGAGACACATTTCCTATCGAAGTACCAAGTTTCAGAAGTGCAGCTCTTGTACTACCGGAGATGTGTCGATACAAACTGAATACGCAAAACATCAACAAAATTTAGTGCGTTTTAAAGTTGATATCGCTTTTGTTGATAACTTCCACATTTATTCGAATTGTGAAACAAAACGTTGTAGACAGTCGCGGAGACACATTTACTACTAGAGTACCAAGTTTCAGAAGTGCAGCACTTGTACTACCGGAGATATGTCGATACAAACTGAATAGGCAAAACATCAACAAAATTTAGCGCGTTTTAAAGTTGATATCGCTTTTGTTTATAACTTCCACATTTATTCGAATTGTGCCACGAAACTTTGCAGACAGTCGCGGAGACACATTTTCTACTGAAGTACCAAGTTTCAGAAGTGCAGCTTTTGTACTACCAGAGATATGTCGATACAAACTGAATACGCAAAACATCAACAAAATTTAGCGCGTTTTAAAGTTGATATCGCTTTTGTTTATAACTTGCACATTTATTCGAATTGTGAAACGAAACTTTGTAGACAGTCGCGGAGACACATTTTCTACTGAAGTACCAAGTTTCAGAAGTTCAGCTCTTGTACTACCGGAGATATGTCGATACAAACTGAATACGCAAAACATCAACAAAATTTAGCGCGTTTTAAAGTTGATAGCGCTTTTGTTTATAACTTCCACATTTATTCGACTTGTGAAACGAACCTTTGTAGACAGTCGCGGAGACACATTTTCTACTGAAGTACCAAGTTTCAGAAGTGCAGCTCTTGTACTACCGGAGATGTGTCGATACAAACTGAATACGCAAAACATCTACAAAATTTAGCGCGTTTTAAAGTTGATATCGCTTTAGTTGATAACTTCCACATTTATTCGAATTGTGAAACAAAACCTTGTAGACAGTCGCGGAGACACATTTACTACTAGAGTACCAAGTTTCAGAAGTGCAGCACTTGTACTACCGGAGATGTGTCGATACAAACTGAATACGCAAAACATCTACAAAATTTAGTGCGTTTTAAAGTTGATATCGCTTTTGTTTATAACTTCCACATTTATTCGAATTGTGCCACGAAACTTTGCAGACAGTCGCGGAGACACATTTTCTACTGAAGTACCAAGTTTCAGAAGTGCAGTTTTTGTACTACCGGAGATATGTCGATACAAACTGAATACGCAAAACATCAACAAAATTTAGCGCGTTTTAAAGTTGATATCGCTTTTGTTTATAACTTGCACATTTATTCGAATTGTGAAACGAAACTTTGTAGACAGTCGCGGAGACACATTTTCTACTGAAGAACCAAGTTTAAGAAGTGCAGCTCTTGTACTACCGGAGATGTGTCGATACAAACTGAATACGCAAAACATCTACAAAATTTAGTGCGTTTTAAAGTTGATATCGCTTTTGTTTATAACTTGCACATTTATTCGAATTGTGAAACGAAACTTTGTAGACAGTCGCGGAGACACATTTTCTACTGAAGTACCAAGTTTCAGAAGTGCAGCTCTTGTACTACCGGAGATATGTCGATACAAACTGAATACGCAAAACATCAACAAAATTTAGCGCGTTTTGAAGTTGATAGCGCTTTTGTTTATAACTTCCACATTTATTCGACTTGTGAAACAAAACTTTGTAGACAGTCGCGGAGACACATTTTCTACTGAAGTACCAAGTTTCAGAAGTGCAGCTCTTGTACTACCGGAGATGTGTCGATACAAACTGAATACGCAAAACATCTACAAAATTTAGCGCGTTTTAAAGTTGATATCGCTTTAGTTGATAACTTCCACATTTATTCGAATTGTGAAACAAAACCTTGTAGACAGTCGCGGAGACACATTTACTACTAGAGTACCAAGTTTCAGAAGTGCAGCACTTGTACTACCGGAGATATGTCGATACAAACTTAATACGAAAAACATCAACACAATTTAGCGCGTTTTAAAGTTGATATCGCTTTTGTTTATAACTTCCACATTTATTCGAATTGTGCCACGAAACTTTGCAGACAGTCGCGGAGACACATTTTCTACTGAAGTACCAAGTTTCAGAAGTGCAGCTTTTTTACTACCGGAGATATGTCGATACAAACTGAATACGCAAAACATCAACAAAATTTAGCGCGTTTTAAAGTTGATATCGCTTTTGTTTATAACTTTCACATTTATTCGAATTGTGAAACGAAACTTTGTAGACAGTCGCGGAGACACATTTTCTACTGAAGTACCAAGATTCAGAAGTGCAGCTCTTGTACTACAGGAGATGTGTCGATACAAAGTGAATACGCAAAACATCAACAAAATTTAGCGCGTTTTAAAGTTGATAGCGCTTTTGTTTATAACTTCCACATTTATTCGAATTGTGAAACGAAACTTTGTAGAGAGTCGCGGAGACACATTTTCTACTGAAGTACCAAGTTTCAGAAGTGCAGCTCTTGTACTACTGGAGATATGTCGATACAAACTGAATACGCAAAACATCAACAAAATTTAGCGCGTTTTAAAGTTGATAGCGCTTCTGGTTATAACTTCACATTTATTCGAATTGTGCCACAAAACTTTGCAGACATTCGCAAAGAGGCATTTTCTACTGAAGTACCAAGTTTCAGAAGTTCAGCTCTTGTACTACCGGAGATGTGTCGATACAAACTGAATACGAAAAACATCTACAAAATTTAGTGCGTTTTAAAGTTGATATCGCTTTTGTTTATAACTTCCACATTTATTCGAATTGTGAAACGAAACTTTGCAGACCGTCGCGGAAGGGCATTTTCTACTGAAGTACCAAGTTTCAGAAGTGCAGCTCGTGTACTACCTGAGATATGTCGATACAAACTGAATACGCCAAACATCTACAAAATTTAGTGCGTTTTAAAGTTGATATCGCTTTTGTTTATAACTTCCACATTTATTCGAATTGTGAAACGAAACTTTGTAGAGAGTCGCGGAGACACATTTTCTACTGAAGTACCAAGTTTCAGAAGTGCAGCTCTTGTATTACCGGAGATATGTCGATACAAACTGAATACGCAAAACATCTACAAAATTTAGCGCGTTTAAAAGTTGATAGCGCTTTTGTTTATAACTTTCAGATTTATTCGAATTGTGCCACGAAACTTTGCAGACTATCGCGGAGAGGCATTTTCTACTGAAGTACCAAGTTTCAGAAGTGCAGCTCTTGTACTACCGGAAATATGTCGATACAAACTGAATACGCAAAACATCAACAAAATTTAGCGCGTTTCAAAGTTGATATCGCTTATGTTTATAACTTCCACATTTATTCGAATTGTGCCACGAAACTTTGCAGACAGTCGCGGAGACACAGTTTCCACTTAAGTACCAAGGTTCAGAAGTGCAGCTCTTGTACTACCGGAGATATGTCGATACAAACTGAATACGCAAAACATCAACAAAATTTAGCGCGTTTTAAAGTTGATAGCGCTTTTGTTTTATAACTTCCACATTTATTCGAATTGTGAAACGAAACTTTGTAGACAGTCGCGGAGACACATTTTCTACTGAAGTACCAAGTTTCAGAAGTGCAGCTCTGGTACTACCGGAGATATGTCGATACAAACTGAATACGCAAAACATCTACAAAATTTAGCGCGTTTAAAAGTTGATAGCGCTTTTGTTTATAACTTTCAGATTTATTCGAATTGTGCCACGAAACTGTGCAGACCATTGCGGAGAGGCATTTTCTACTGAAGTACCAAGTTTCAGAAGTGCAGCTTTTGTACTACCGGAGATATGTCGATACAAACTGAATACGCAAAACATCAACAAAATTTAGCGCGTTTTAAAGTTGATAGCGCTTCTGGTTATAACTTCACATTTATTCGAATTGTGCAACGAAACTTTGCAGACCGTCGCGAAGAGGCATTTTCTACTGAAGTACCAAGTTTCCGAAGTGCAGCTCTTGTACTACCGGAGATGTGTCGATACAAACTAAATACGCAAAACATCTACAAAATTTAGTGCGTTTTAAAGTTGATATCGCTTTTGTTTATAACTTCCACATTTATTCGAATTGTGAAACGAAACTTGGTAGACAGTCGCGGAGACACATTTTCTACTGAAGTACCAAGTTTCAGAAGTGCAGCTCTGGTACTACCGGAGATATGTCGATACAAACTGAATACGCAAAACATCTACAAAATTTAGCGCGTTTAAAAGTTGATAGCGCTTTTGTTTATAACTTTCAGATTTATTCGAATTGTGCCACGAAACTTTGCAGACAGTCGCGGAGACACATTTTCTACTGAAGTACCAAGTTTCAGAAGTGCAGCTCTTGTACTACCGGAGATATGTCGATACAAACTGAATACGCAAAACATCAACAAAATTTAGCGCGTTTTAAAGTTGATAGCGCTTTTGTTTATAACTTCCACATTTATTCGAATTGTGAAACGAAACTTTGTAGACAGTCGCGGAGACACATTTTCTACGGAAGTACCAAGTTTCAGAAGTGCAGCTCTTGTACTACCGGAGATGTGTCGATACAAACTGAATACGCCAAACATCTACAAAATTTAGTGCGTTTTAAAGTTGATATCGCTTTTGTTTATAACTTCCACATTTATTCGAATTGTGAAACGAAACTTTGTAGAGAGTCGCAGAGACACATTTTCTACTGAAGTACCAAGTTTCAGAAGTGCAGCTCTTGTACTACCGAAGATATGTCGATACAAACTGAATACGCAAAACATCTACAAAATTTAGCGCGTTTAAAAGTTGATAGCGCTTTTGTTTATAACTTTCAGATTTATTCGAATTGTGCGACGAAACTGTGCAGACCATCGCGGAGAGGCATTTTCTACTGAAGTACCAAGTTTCAGAAGTGCAGCTCTTGTACTGCCAGAGATATGTCGATACAAACTGAATACGCAAAACATCAACAAAATTTAGCGCGTTTTAAAGTTGATATCGCTTTTGTTTATAACTTCCACATTTATTCGAATTGTGCCACGAAACTTTGCAGACCATTGCGGAGAGGCATTTTCTACTGAAGTACCAAGTTTCAGAAGTGCAGCTCTTGTACTACCGGAGATATGTCGATACAAACTGAATACGCAAAACATCAACAAAATTTAGCGCGTTTTAAAGTTGATAGCGCTTCTGGTTATAACTTCACATTTATTCGAATTGTGCCACGACACTTTACAGACCGTCGCGAAGAGGCATTTTCTACTGAAGTACCAAGTTTCAGAAGTGCAGCTCTTGTACTACCGGAGATGTGTCGATACAAACTGAATACGCCAAACATCTACAAAATTTAGTGCGTTTTAAAGTTGATATCGCTTTTGTTTATAACTTCTACATTTATTCGAATTGTGAAACGAAACTTTGTAGAGAGTCGCGGAGACACATTTTCTACTGAAGTACCAAGTTTCAGAAGTGCAGCTCTTGTACTACCGAAGATATGTCGATACAAACTGAATACGCAAAACATCTACAAAATTTAGCGCGTTTAAAAGTTGATAGCGCTTTTGTTTATAACTTTCAGATTTATTCGAATTGTGCCACGAAACTGTGCAGACCATCGCGGAGAGGCATTTTCTACTGAAGTACCAAGTTTCAGAAGTGCAGCTCTTGTACTGCCTGAGATATGTCGATACAAACTGAATACGCAAAACATCAACAAAATTTAGCGCGTTTTAAAGTTGATATCGCTTTTGTTTATAACTTCCACATTTATTCGAATTGTGCCACGAAACTTTGCAGACCATTGCGGAGAGGCATTTTCTACTGAAGTACCAAGTTTCAGAAGTGCAGCTCTTGTACTACCGGAGATATGTCGATACAAACTGAATACTCAAAACATCAACAAAATTTAGCGCGTTTTAAAGTTGATAGCGCTTCTGGTTATAACTTCACATTTATTCGAATTGTGCCACGAAACTTTACAGACCGTCGCGAAGAGGCATTTTCTACTGAAGTACCAAGTTTCAGAAGTGCAGCTCTTGTAATACCGGAGATGTGTCGATACAAACTAAATACGCAAAACATCTACAAAATTTAGTGCGTTTTAAAGTTGATATCGCTTTTGTTTATAACTTCCACATTTATTCGAATTGTGAAACGAAACTTGGTAGACAGTCGCGGAGACACATTTTCTACTGAAGTACCAAGTCTCAGAAGTGCAGCTTTTGTACTACCGGAGATATGTCGATACAAACTGAATACGCAAAACATCAACAAAATTTAGCGCGTTTTAAGGTTGATATCGCTTTTGTTAATAACTTCCACATTTATTCGAATTGTTAAACGAAACTTTGTAGACAGTTGCGGAGACACATGTTCTACTGAAGTACCAAGTTTCAGAAGTGCAGCTCTTGTACTACCGGAGATATGTCGATACAAACTGAATACGCAAAACATCAACAAAATTTAGCGCGTTTTAAAGTTGATACCGCTTTTGTTTATAACTTCCACATTTATTCGAATTGTGAAACGAAACTTTGTAGACAGTCGCGGAGACACATTTTCTACTGAAGTACCAAGTTTCAGAAGTGCAGCTCTTGTACTACCGGAGATGTGTCGATACAAACTGAATTCGCAAAACATCTACAAAATTTAGTGCGTTTTAAAGTTGATAGCGCTTTTATTTATAACTTCCACATTTATTCTTATTGTGAAACGAAACTTTGCAGACCATCGCGGAGAGGCATTTTCTACTGAAGTACCAAGTTTCAGAAGTGCAGCTTTTGTACTGCCGGAGATATGTCGATACAAACTGAATACGCTAAACTTCTACAAAATTTAGCGCGTTTAAAAGTTGATAGCGCTTTTGTTTATAACTTTCAGATTTATTCGAATTGTGCCACGAAACTTTGCAGACCATCGCGGAGAGGCATTTTCCACTGAAGTACCAAGTTTCAGAAGTGCAGCTCTTGTACTGCCGGAGGTATGTCGATACAAACTGAATACGCAAAACCCCAACAAAATTTAGCGCGTTTTAAAGTTGATATCGCTTTTGTTTATAACTTCCACATTTATTCGAATTGTGAAACGAAACTTTGCAGACAGTCGCGGAGACACATTTTCTACTAAAGTACCAAGTTTCAGAAGTGCAGCTCTTGTACTACCGGAGATATGTCGATACAAACTGAATACGCAAAACATCAACAAAATTTAGCGCGTTTCAAAGTTGATATCGCTTTTGTTATAACTTCCACATTTATTCGAATTGTGCCACGAAACTTTGCAGACAGTCGCGGAGACACATTTTCCACTTAAGTACCAAGTTTCAGAAGTGCAGCTCTTGTACTACCGGAGATGTGTCGATACAAACTGAATACGCAAAACATCTACAAAATTTAGTGCGTTTTAAAGTTGATATCGCTTTTGTTTATAACTTCCACATTTATTCGAATTGTGAAACGAAACTTTGTAGACAGTCGCGGAGACACATTTTCTACTGAAGTACCAAGTTTCAGAAGTACAGCACTTGTACTACTGGAGATATGTCGATACAAACTGAATACGCAAAACATCAACAAAATTAAGCGCGTTTTAAAGTTGATATCGCTTTTGTTTATAACTTCCACATTTATGCGAATTGTAAAACGAAACTTTGTAGACAGTCGCGGAGACACATATTCTACTGAAGTACCAAGTTTCAGAAGTGCAGCTCTTGTACTACCGGAGATGTGTCGATACAAACTGAATACGCAAAACATCAACAAAATTTAGCGCGTTTTAAAGTTGATATCGCTTTTGTTTATAACTTCCACATTTATTCGAATTGTGAAACGAAACTTTGCAGACCATATCGGGGAGGAATTTTCTACTGCAGTACCAAGTTTGAGAAGTTCAGCTCTTGTACTACTGGAGATATGTCGATACAAACTGAATACGCAAAACCCCAACAAAATTTAGCGCGTTTTAAAGTTGATATCGCTTTTGTTTATAACTTGCACATTTATCCGCATTGTGAAACGAAACTTTGTAGACAGTCGCGGAGACACATTTTCTACTGAAGTACCAAGTTTCAGAAGTGCAGCTCTTGTACTACCGGAGATATGTCGATACAAACTGAATACGCAAAACATCAAAAAATTTAGCGCGTTTAAAAGTTGATAGCGCTTTTGTTTATAACTTCGACATTTATTCGAATTGTGAAACGAAACTTTGTAGACAGTCGCGGAGACACATTTTCTACTGAAGTACTAAGTTTCAGAAGTGCAGCTCTTGTACTACCGGAGATATGTCGATACAAACTGAATACGCAAAACATCAACAAAATTTAGCGCGTTTTAAAGTTGATAGCGCTTTTGTTTATAACTTGCACATGGATTCGAATTGTGAAACGAAACTTTGTAGACAGTCGCAGAGACACATTTTCTACTGAAGTACCAAGTTTCAGAAGTGCAGCTCTTGTACTACCGGAGATGTGTCGATACAAACTGAATACGAAAAACATCTACAAAATTTAGTGTGTTTTAAAGTTGATAGCGCTTTTATTTATAACTTCCACATTTATGTGAATTGTGAAACGAAACTGTGCAGACCATCGCGGAGACACATTTTCTACTGAAGTACCAAGTTTCAGAAGTGCAGCTCTTGTACTGCCAGAGATATGTTGATACAAACTGAATACGCAAAAAATCTACAAAATTTAGCGCGTTTTAAAGTTGATAGCGCTTTTGTTTATAACTTTCAGATTTATTCGAATTGTGCCACGAAACTTTGCAGACCATCGCGGAGAGGCATTTTCTACTGAAGTACCAAGTTTCAGAAGTGCAGCTCTTGTACTTCCGGAGATATGTCGATACAAACTGAATACGCAAAACATCAACAAAATTTAGCGCGTTTTAAAGTTGATACGCTTTTGTTTATAACTTGCACATTTATTCGTATAGTAAAACGAAACTTTGTAGACAGTCGCGGAGACACATTTTCTACTGAAGTACCAAGTTTCAGAAGTTCAGCTCTTGTACTACTGGAGATATGTCGATACAAACTGAATACGCAAAACCCCAACAAAATTTAGCGCGTTTTAAAGTTGATATCGCTTTTGTTTATAACTTTCAGATTTATTCGAATTGTGAAACAACACTTTGCAGACAGTCGCGGAGACACATTTTCTACTGAAGTACCAAGTTTCAGAAGTGCAGCTCTTGTACTACCGGAGATATGTCGATACAAACTGAATACGCAAAACATCAACAAAATTTAGCGCGTTTTAAAGTTGATATCGCTTTTGTTTATAACTTGCACATTTATCCGAATTGTGAAACGAAACTTTGTAGACAGTCGCGGAGACACATTTTCTACTGAACTACCAAGTTTCAGAAGTGCAGCTCTTGTACTACCGGAGATATGTCGATACAAACTGAATACGCAAAACATCAAAAAATTTAGCGCGTTTAAAAGTTGATAGCGCTTTTGTTTATAACTTCGACATTTATTCGAATTGTGAAACGAAACTTTGTAGACAGTCGCGGAGACACATTTTCTACTGAAGTACTAAGTTTCAGAAGTGCAGCTCTTGTACTACCGGAGATATTTCGATAAAAACTGAATACGCAAAACATCAACAAAATTTAGCGCGTTTTAAAGTTGATAGCGCTTTTGTTTATAACTTGCACATGGATTCGAATTGTGAAACGAAACTTTGTAGACAGTCGCAGAGACACATTTTCTACTGAAGTACCAAGTTTCAGAAGTGCAGCTCTTGTACTACCGGAGATGTGTCGATACAAACTGAATACGAAAAACATCTACAAAATTTAGTGCGTTTTAAAGTTGATAGCGCTTTTATTTATAACTTCCACATTTATGTGAATTGTGAAACGAAACTGTGCAGACCATCGCGGAGACACATTTTCTACTGAAGTACCAAGTTTCAGAAGTGCAGCTCTTGTACTGCCGGAGATATGTTGATACAAACTGAATACGCAAAACATCTACAAAATTTAGCGCGTTTTAAAGTTGATAGCGCTTTTGTTTATAACTTTCAGATTTATTCGAATTGTGCCACGAAACTTTGCAGACCATCGCGGAGAGGCATTTTCTACTGAAGTACCAAGTTTCAGAAGTGCAGCTCTTGTACTTCCGGAGATATGTCGATACAAACTGAATACGCAAAACATCAACAAAATTTAGCGCGTTTTAAAGTTGATATCGCTTTTGTTTATAACTTGCACATTTATTCGTATAGTAAAACGAAACTTTGTAGACAGTCGCGGAGACACATTTTCCACTGAAGTACCAAGTTTCAGAAGTGCAGCTCTTGTACTTCCGGAGATATGTCGATACAAACTGAATACGCAAAACATCAACAAAATTTAGCGCGTTTTAAAGTTGATATCGCTTTTGTTTATAACTTGCACATTTATTCGAATTGTGAAACAAAACTTTGTAGACAGCCGCGGAGACACATTTTCTACTGAAGTACCAAGTTTCAGAAGTGCAGCTCTTGTACTGCCGGAGATATGTCGATACAAACTGAATACGCAAAACATCAACAAAATTTCGCGCGTTTTAAAGTTGATAGCGCTTTTGTTTATAACTTGCACATTTATTCGAATTGTGAAACGAAACTTTGTAGACAGCCGCGGAGACACATTTTCTACTGAAGTACCAAGTTTCAGAAGTGCAGCTCTTTTACTACCGGAGATAGTTCGATACAAACTGAATACGCAAAACATCAACAAAATTTAGCGCGTTTTAAAGTTTATATCGCTTTTGTTTATAACTTCCACATTTATTCGAATTGTGCAACGAAACTTTGCAGACCATCGCGGGGAGGCATTTTCTACTGAAGTACCAAGTTTCAGAAGTTCAGCTCTTGTACTACCGGAGATAGTTCGATACAAACTGAATACGCAAAACCCCAACAAAATTTAGCGCGTTTTAAAGTTGATATCGCTTTTGTTTATAACTTCCACATTTATTCGAATTGTGAAACGAAACTTTGCAGACAGACGCGGAGACACATTTTCTACTGAAGTACCAAGTTTCAAAAGTGCAGCTCTTGTACTACCGGAGATATGTCGATACAAACTGAATACGCAAAACATCAACAAAATTTAGCGCGTTTTAAAGTTGATATCGCTTTTGTTTATAACTTGCACATATATCCGAATTGTGAAACGAAACTTTGTAGACAGTCGCGGAGACACATTTTCTACTGAACTACCAAGTTTCAGAAGTGCAGCTCTTGTACTACCGGAGATATGTCGATACAAACTGAATACGCAAAACATCAACAAAATTTAGCCCGTTTTAAAGTTGATAGCGCTTTTGTTTATAACTTACACATTTATTCGAATTGTGAAACGAAACTTTGTAGACAGTCGCGACGACAAATGTTCTACTAGAGTACCAAGTTTCAGAAGTGCAGCTCTTGTACTACCGGAGATGTGTCGATACAAACTGAATACGCAAAACATCTACAAAATTTAGTGCGTTTTAAAGTTTATAGCGCTTTTGTTTATAACTTGCACATTTATTCGAATTGTTAAACGAAACTTTGTAGACAGCCGCGGAGACAGATTTTCTACTGAAGTACCAAGTTTCAGAAGTGCAGCTCTTGTACTACCGGAGATGTGTCGATAAAAACTGAATACGCAAAACATCTACAAAATTTAGCGCGTTTAAATGTTGATAGCGCTTTTGTTTATAACTTTCAGATTTATTCGAATTGTGCCACGAAACTTTGCAGACAGTCGCGGAGACACATTTTCTACTGAAGTACCAAGTTTCAGAAGTGCAGCTCTTGTACTACCGGAGATATGTCGATACAAACTGAATACGCAAAACATCAACAAAATTTAGCGCGTTTTAAAGTTGATAGCGCTTTTGTTTATAACTTCCACATTTATTCGAATTGTGAAACGAAACTTTGTAGACAGTCGCGGAGACACATTTTCTACGGAAGTACCAAGTTTCAGAAGTGCAGCTCTTGTACTACCGGAGATGTGTCGATACAAACTGAATACGCAAAACATCTACAAAATTTAGTGCGTTTTAAAGTTGATATCGCTTTTGTTTATAACTTCCACATTTATTCGAATTGTGAAACGAAACTTTGTAGAGAGTCGCGGAGACACATTTTCTACTGAAGTACCAAGTTTCAGAAGTGCAGCTCTTGTACTACCGAAGATATGTCGATACAAACTGAATACGCAAAACATCTACAAAATTTAGCGCGTTTAAAAGTTGATAGCGCTTTTGTTTATAACTTTCAGATTTATTCGAATTGTGCAACGAAACTGTGCAGACAATCGCGGAGAGGCATTTTCTACTGAAGTACCAAGTTTCAGAAGTGCAGCTCTTGTACTGCCGGAGATATGTCGATACAAACTGAATACGCAAAACATCAACAAAATTTAGCGCGTTTTAAAGTTGATAGCGCTTCTGGTTATAACTTCACATTTATTCGAATTGTGCCACGAAACTTTACAGACCGTCGCGAAGAGGCATTTTCTACTGAAGTACCAAGTTTCAGAAGTGCAGCTCTTGTACTACCGGAGATGTGTCGATACAAACTAAATACGCAAAACATCTACAAAATTTAGTGCGTTTTAAAGTTGATATCGCTTTTGTTTATAACTTCCACATTTATTCGAATTGTGAAACGAAACTTGGTAGACAGTCGCGGAGACACATTTTCTACTGAAGTACCAAGTCTCAGAAGTGCAGCTTTTGTACTACCGGAGATATGTCGATACAAACTGAATACGCAAAACATCAACAAAATTTAGCGCGTTTTAAGGTTGATATCGCTTTTGTTAATAACTTCCACATTTATTCGAATTGTTAAACGAAACTTTGTAGACAGTTGCGGAGACACATGTTCTACTGAAGTACCAAGTTTCAGAAGTGCAGCTCTTGTACTACCGGAGATATCTCGATACAAACTGAATACGCAAAACATCAACAAAATTTAGCGCGTTTTAAAGTTGATAGCGCTTTTGTTTATAACTTGCACATTTATTCGAATTGTGAAACGAAACTTTGTAGACAGTCGCGGAGACACATTTTCTACTGAAGTACCAAGTTTCAGAAGTGCAGCTCTTGTACTACCGGAGATGTGTCGATACAAACTGAATTCGCAAAACATTTACAAAATTTAGTGCGTTTTAAAGTTGATAGCGCTTTTATTTATAACTTCCACATTTATTCTAATTGTGAAACGAAACTTTGCTAACCATCGCGGAGAGGCATTTTCTACTGAAGTACCAAGTTTCAGAAGTGCAGCTTTTGTACTGCCGGAGATATGTCGATACAAACTGAATACGCTAAACTTCTACAAAATTTAGCGCGTTTAAAAGTTGATAGCGCTTTTGTTTATAACTTTCAGATTTATTCGAATTGTGCCACGAAACTTAGCAGACCATCGCGGAGAGGCATTTTCCACTGAAGTACTAAATTTCAGAAGTGCAGCTCTTGTACTGCCGGAGGTATGTCGATACAAACTGAATACGCAAAACCCCAACAAAATTTAGTGCGTTTTAAAGTTGATAGCGCTTTTATTTATAACTTCCACATTTATGTGAATTGTGAAACGAAACTGTGCAGACCATCGCGGAGACACATTTTCTACTGAAGTACCAAGTTTCAGAAGTGCAGCTCTTGTACTGCCGGAGATATGTTGATACAAACTGAATACGCAAAACATCTACAAAATTTAGCGCGTTTTAAAGTTGATAGCGCTTTTGTTTATAACTTTCAGATTTATTCGAATTGTGCCACGAAACTTTGCAGACCATCGCGGAGACACATTTTCTACTGAAGTACCAAGTTTCAGAAGTGCAGCTCTTGTACTTCCGGAGATATGTCGATACAAACTGAATACGCAAAACATCAACAAAATTTAGCGCGTTTTAAAGTTGATATCGCTTTTGTTTATAACTTGCACATTTATTCGTATAGTAAAACGAAACTTTGTAGACAGTCGCGGAGACACATTTTCTACTGAAGTACCAAGTTTCAGAAGTGCAGCTCTTGTACTACTGGAGATATGTCGATACAAACTGAATACGCAAAACCCCAACAAAATTTAGCGCGTTTTAAAGTTGATATCGCTTTTGTTTATAACTTCCACATTTATTCGAATTGTGAAACAACACTTTGCAGACAGTCGCGGAGACACATTTTCTACTGAAGTACCAAGTTTCAGAAGTGCAGCTTTTGTACTACCGGAGATATGTCGATACAAACTGAATACGCAAAACATCAACAAAATTTAGCGCGTTTTAAAGTTGATATCGCTTTTGTTTATAACTTGCACATTTATCCGAATTGTGAAACGAAACTTTGTAGACAGTCGCGGAGACACATTTTCTACTGAACTACCAAGTTTCAGAAGTGCAGCTCTTGTACTACCGGAGATATGTCGATACAAACTGAATACGCAAAACATCAAAAAATTTAGCGCGTTTAAAAGTTGATAGCGCTTTTGTTTATAACTTCGACATTTATTCGAATTGTGAAACGAAACTTTGTAGACAGTCGCGGAGACACATTTTCTACTGAAGTACTAAGTTTCAGAAGTGCAGCTCTTGTACTACCGGAGATATGTCGATACAAACTGAATACGCAAAACATCAACAAAATTTAGCGCGTTTTAAAGTTGATAGCGCTTTTGTTTATAACTTGCACATGGATTCGAATTGTGAAACGAAACTTTGTAGACAGTCGCAGAGACACATTTTCTACTGAAGTACCAAGTTTCAGAAGTGCAGCTCTTTTACTACCGGAGATGTGTCGATACAAACTGAATACGAAAAACATCTACAAAATTTAGTGCGTTTTAAAGTTGATAGCGCTTTTATTTATAACTTCCACATTTATGTGAATTGTGAAACGAAACTGTGCAGACCATCGCGGAGACACATTTTCTACTGAAGTACCAAGTTTCAGAAGTGCAGCTCTTGTACTGCCGGAGATATGTTGATACAAACTGAATACGCAAAACATCTACAAAATTTAGCGCGTTTTAAAGTTGATAGCGCTTTTGTTTATAACTTTCAGATTTATTCGAATTGTGCCACGAAACTTTGCAGACCGTCGCGGAGAGGCATTTTCTACTGAAGTACCAAGTTTCAGAAGTGCAGCTCTTGTACTTCCGGAGATATGTCGATACAAACTGAATACGCAAAACATCAACAAAATTTAGCGCGTTTTAAAGTTGATATCGCTTTTGTTTATAACTTGCACATTTATTCGTATAGTAAAACGAAACTTTGTAGACAGTCGCGGAGACACATTTTCCACTGAAGTACCAAGTTTCAGAAGTGCAGCTCTTGTACTTCCGGAGATATGTCGATACAAACTGAATACGCAAAACATCAACAAAATTTAGCGCGTTTTAAAGTTGATATCGCTTTTGTTTATAACTTGCACATTTATTCGAATTGTGAAACAAAACTTTGTAGACAGCCGCGGAGACACATTTTCTACTGAAGTACCAAGTTTCAGAAGTGCAGCTCTTGTACTGCCGGAGATATGTCGATACAAACTGAATACGCAAAACATCAACAAAATTTAGCGCGTTTTAAAGTAGATAGCGCTTTTGTTTATAACTTGCACATTTATTCGAATTGTGAAACGAAACTTTGTAGACAGCCGCGGAGACACATTTTCTACTGAAGTACCAAGTTTCAGAAGTGCAGCTCTTGTACTACCGGAGATATGTCGATACAAACTGAATACGCAAAACATCAACAAAATTTAGCGCGTTTTAAAGTTGATATCGCTTTTGTTTATAACTTCCACATTTATTCGAATTGTGCCACGAAACTTTGCAGACCATCGCGGGGAGGCATTTTCTACTGAAGTACCAAGTTTCAGAAGTTCAGCTCTTGTACTACCGGAGATAGTTCGATACAAACTGAATACGCAAAACCCCAACAAAATTTAGCGCGTTTTAAAGTTGATATCGCTTTTGTTTATAACTTCCACATTTATTCGAATTGTGAAACGAAACTTTGCAGACAGACGCGGAGACACATTTTCTACTGAAGTACCAAGTTTCAGAAGTGCAGCTCTTGTACTACCGGAGATATGTCGATACAAACTGAATACGCAAAACATCAACAAAATTTAGCGCGTTTTAAAGTTGATATCGCTTTTGTTTATAACTTGCACATTTATCCGAATTGTGAAACGAAACTTTGTAGACAGTCGCGGAGACACATTTTCTACTGAAGTACCAAGTTTCAGAAGTGCAGCTCTTGTACTGCCGGAGATATGTTGATACAAACTGAATACGCAAAACATCTACAAAATTTAGCGCGTTTTAAAGTTGATAGCGCTTTTGTTTATAACTTTCAGATTTATTCGAATTGTGCCACGAAACTTTGCAGACCATCGCGGAGACACATTTTCTACTGAAGTACCAAGTTTCAGAAGTGCAGCTCTTGTACTTCCGGAGATATGTCGATACAAACTGAATACGCAAAACATCAACAAAATGTAGCGCGTTTTAAAGTTGATATCGCTTTTGTTTATAACTTGCACATTTATTCGTATAGTAAAACGAAACTTTGTAGACAGTCGCGGAGACACATTTTCTACTGAAGTACCAAGTTTCAGAAGTTCAGCTCTTGTACTACTGGAGATATGTCGATACAAACTGAATACGCAAAACCCCAACAAAATTTAGCGCGTTTTAAAGTTGATATCGCTTTTGTTTATAACTTCCACATTTATTCGAATTGTGAAACAACACTTTGCAGACAGTCGCGGAGACACATTTTCTACTGAAGTACCAAGTTTCAGAAGTGCAGCTCTTGTACTACCGGAGATATGTCGATACAAACTGAATACGCAAAACATCAACAAAATTTAGCGCGTTTTAAAGTTGATATCGCTTTTGTTTATAACTTGCACATTTATCCGAATTGTGAAACGAAACTTTGTAGACAGTCGCGGAGACACATTTTCTACTGAACTACCAAGTTTCAGAAGTGCAGCTCTTGTACTACCGGAGATATGTCGATACAAACTGAATACGCAAAACATCAAAAAATTTAGCGCGTTTAAAAGTTGATAGCGCTTTTGTTTATAACTTCGACATTTATTCGAATTGTGAAACGAAACTTTGTAGACAGTCGCTGAGACACATTTTCTACTGAAGTACTAAGTTTCAGAAGTGCAGCTCTTGTACTACAGGAGATATGTCGATACAAACTGAATACGCAAAACATCAACAAAATTTAGCGCGTTTTAAAGTTGATAGCGCTTTTGTTTATAACTTGCACATTTATTCGAATTGTGAAACGAAACTTTGTAGACAGCCGCGGAGACACATTTTCTACTGAAGTACCAAGTTTCAGAAGTGCAGCTCTTGTACTACCGGAGATATGTCGATACAAACTGAATACGCAAAATATCAACAAAATTTAGCGCGTTTTAAAGTTTATATCGCTTTTGTTTATAACTTCCACATTTATTCGAATTGTGCCACGAAACTTTGCAGACCATCGCGGGGAGGCATTTTCTACTGAAGTACCAAGTTTCAGAAGTTCAGCTCTTGTACTACCGGAGATAGTTCGATACAAACTGAATACGCAAAACCCCAACAAAATTTAGCGCGTTTTAAAGTTGATATCGCTTTTGTTTATAACTTCCACATTTATTCGAATTGTGAAACGAAACTTTGCAGACAGACGCGGAGACACATTTTCTACTGAAGTACCAAGTTTCAGAAGTGCAGCTCTTGTACTACCGGAGATATGTCGATACAAACTGAATACGCAAAACATCAACAAAATTTAGCGCGTTTTAAAGTTGATATCGCTTTTGTTTATAACTTGCACATTTATCCGAATTGTGAAACGAAACTTTGTAGACAGTCGCGGAGACACATTTTCTACTGAACTACCAAGTTTCAGAAGTGCAGCTCTTGTACTACCGGAGATATGTCGATACAAACTGAATACGCAAAACATCAACAAAATTTAGCCCGTTTTAAAGTTGATAGCGCTTTTGTTTATAACTTACACATTTATTCGAATTGTGAAACGAAACTTTGTAGACAGTCGCGGAGACAAATGTTCTACTAGAGTACCAAGTTTCAGAAGTGCAGCTCTTGTACTACCGGAGATGTGTCGATACAAACTGAATACGCAAAACATCTACAAAATTTAGTGCGTTTTAAAGTTTATAGCGCTTTTGTTTATAACTTGCACATTTATTCGAATTGTTAAACGAAACTTTGTAGACAGCCGCGGAGACACATTTTCTACTGAAGTACTAAGTTTCAGAAGTGCAGCTCTTGTACTACCGGAGATATTTCGATACAAACTGAATACGCAAAACATCAACAAAATTTAGCGCGTTTTAAAGTTGATATCGCTTTTGTTTATAACTTGCACATTTATTCGAATTGTGAAACGAAACTTTGTAGACAGTCGCGGAGACAAATGTTCTACTGAAGTACCAAGTTTCAGAAGTGCAGCTCTTGTACTACCGGAGATGTGTCGATACAAACTGAATACGCAAAACATCTACAAAATTTAGCGCGTTTTAAAGTTGATAGCGCTTTTGTTTATAACTTCCACATTTATTCGAATTGTGAAACGAAACTTTGTAGACAGTCGCGGAGACACATTTTCTACCGAAGTACCAAGTTTGAGAAGTGCAGCACTTGTACTACCGGAGATATGTCGATACAAACTGAATACGCAAAACATCAACAAAATTAAGCGCGTTTTAAAGTTGATATCGCTTTTGTTTATAACTTCCACATTTATGCGAATTGTAAGACGAAACTTTGTAGACAGTCGCGGAGACACATTTACTACTGAAGTACCAAGTTTCAGAAGTGCAGCTCTTGTACTACCGGAGATATGTCGATACAAACTGAATACGCAAAACATCAACAAAATTTAGCGCGTTTTAAAGTTGATATCGCTTTTGTTTATAACTTCCACATTTATTCGAATTGTGCAACGAAACTTTGCAGACCATCGCGGGGAGGCATTTTCTACTGAAGTACCGAGTTTCAGAAGTTCAGCTCTTGTACTACTGGAGATATGTCGATACAAACTGAATACTCAAAAAATCAACAAAATTTAGCGCGTTTTAAAGTTGATATCGCTTTTGTTTATAACTTCCACATTTATCCGAATTGTGAAACGAAACTTTGTAGACAGTCGCGGAGACACATTTTCTACTGAACTACCAAGTTTCAGAAATGCAGCTCTTGTACTACCGGAGATATGTCGATACAAACTGAATACGCAAAACATCAAAAAAATTTAGCGCGTTTTAAAGTTGATAGCGCTTTTGTTTATAACTTCGACATTTATTCGAATTGTGAAACGAAACTTTGTAGACAGTCGCGGAGACACCTTTTCTACTGAAGTACTAAGTTTCAGAAGTGCAGCTCTTGTACTACCGGAGATATGTCGATACAAACTGAATACGCAAAACATCAACAAAATTTAGCGCGTTTTAAAGTTGATATCGCTTTTGTTTATAACTTGCACATTTATTCGTATAGTAAAACGAAACTTTGTAGACAGCCGCGGAGACACATTTTCTACTGAAGTACCAAGTTTCAGAAGTGCAGCTCTTGTACTGCCGGAGATATGTCGATACAAACTGAATACGCAAAACATCAACAAAATTTAGCGCGTTTTAAAGTTGATAGCGCTTTTGTTTATAACTTGCACATTTATTCGAATTGTGAAACGAAACTTTGTAGACAGCCGCGGAGACACATTTTCTACTGAAGTACCAAGTTTCAGAAGTGCAGCTCTTGTACTACCGGAGATATGTCGATACAAACTGAATACGCAAAACATCAACAAAATTTAGCGCGTTTTAAAGTTTATATCGCTTTTGTTTATAACTTCCACATTTATTCGAATTGTGCCACGAAACTTTGCAGACCATCGCGGGGAGGCATTTTCTACTGAAGTACCAAGTTTCAGAAGTTCAGCTCTTGTACTACCGGAGATAGTTCGATACAAACTGAATACGCAAAACCCCAACAAAATTTAGCGCGTTTTAAAGTTGATATCGCTTTTGTTTATAACTTCCACATTTATTCGAATTGTGAAACGAAACTTTGCAGACAGACGCGGAGACACATTTTCTACTGAAGTACCAAGTTTCAGAAGTGCAGCTCTTGTACTACCGGAGATATGTCGATACAAACTGAATACGCAAAACATCAACAAAATTTAGCGCGTTTTAAAGTTGATATCGCTTTTGTTTATAACTTGCACATTCATCCGAATTGTGAAACGAAACTTTGTAGACAGTCGCGGAGACACATTTTCTACTGAACTACCAAGTTTCAGAAGTGCAGCTCTTGTACTACCGGAGATATGTCGATACAAACTGAATACGCAAAACATCAACAAAATTTAGCCCGTTTTAAAGTTGATAGCGCTTTTGTTTATAACTTACACATTTATTCGAATTGTGAAACGAAACTTTGTAGACAGTCGCGGAGACAAATGTTCTACTGGAGTACCAAGTTTCAGAAGTGCAGCTCTTGTACTACCGGAGATGTGTCGATACAAACTGAATACGCAAAACATCTACAAAATTTAGAGCGTTTTAAAGTTGATAGCGCTTTTGTTTATAACTTCCACATTTATTCGAATTGTGAAACGAAACTTTGTAGACAGTCGCGGAGACACATTTTCTACTGAAGTACCAAGTTTCAGAAGTGCAGCACTTGTACTACCGGAGATATGTCGATACAAACTGAATACGCAAAACATCAACAAAATTAAGCGCGTTTTAAAGTTGATATCGCTTTTGTTTATAACTTCCACATTTATGCGAATTGTAAGACGAAACTTTGTAGACAGTCGCAGAGACACATTTTCTACTGAAGTACCAAGTTTCAGAAGTGCAGCTCTTGTACTACCGGAGATATGTCGATACAAACTGAATACGCAAAACATCAACAAAATTTAGCGCGTTTTAAAGTTGATATCGCTTTTGTTTATAACTTCCACATTTATTCGAATTGTGCCACGAAACTTTGCAGACCATCGCGGGGAGGCATTTTCTACTGAAGTACCAAGTTTCAGAAGTGCAGCTCTTGTACTACCGGAGATATGTCGATACAAACTGAATACTCAAAACATCAACAAAATTTAGCGCGTTTTAAAGTTGATATCGCTTTTGTTTATAACTTGCACATTTATCCGAATTGTGAAACGAAACTTTGTAGACAGTCGCGGAGACACATTTTCTATGAACTACCAAGTTTCAGAAATGCAGCTCTTGTACTACCGGAGATATGTCGATACAAACTGAATACGCAAAACATCAAAAAAATTTAGCGCGTTTTAAAGTTGATAGCGCTTTTGTTTATAACTTTGACATTTATTCGAATTGTGAAACGAAACTTTGTAGACAGTCGCGGAGACACCTTTTCTACTGAAGTACAAAGTTTCAGAAGTGCAGCTCTTGTACTACCGGAGATATGTCGATACAAACTGAATACGCAAAACATCAACAAAATTTAGCGCTTTTTGAAGTTGATAGCGCTTTTGTTTATAACTTCCACATAGATTCGAATTGTGAAACGAAACTTTGTAGACCATCGCGGAGACACATTTTCTACTGAAGTACCAAGTTTTAGAAGTGCAGCTCTTGTACTGCCGGAGATATGTCGATACAAACTGAATACGCAAAACATGAACAAAATTACGCGCGTTGTAAAGTTGATAGCGCTTTAGTTTATAACTTGCACATTTATTCGAATTGTGAAACGAAACTTTGTAGACAGCCGCGGAGACACATTTTCTACTGAAGTACCAAGTTTCAGAAGTGCATTTCTTGTACTACCGGAGATATGTCGATACAAACTGAATACGCAAAACATCAACAAAATTTAGCGCGTTTTAAAGTTGATATTGCTTTTGTTTATAACTTCCACATTTATTCGAATTGTGCCACGAAACTTTGCAGACAGTCGCGGAGACACATTTTCTACTGAAGTACCAAGTTTCAGAAGTGCAGCTCTTGTACTACCGGAGATATGTCGATACAAACTGAATACGCAAAACATCAAAAAATTTAGCGCGTTTAAAAGTTGATAGCGCTTTTGTTTATAACTTCGACATTTATTCGAATTGTGAAACGAAACTTTGTAGACAGTCGCGGAGACACATTTACTACTGAAGTACTAAGTTTCAGAAGTGCAGCTCTTGTACTACCGGAGATGTGTCGATACAAACTGAATACGCAAAACATCAACAAAATTTAGCGCGTTTTAAAGTTGATAGCGCTTTTGTTTATAACTTCCACATGGATTCGAATTGTGAAACGAAACTTTGTAGACAGTCGCAGAGACACATTTTCTACTGAAGTACCAAGTTTCAGAAGTGCAGCTCTTGTACTACCGGAGATGTGTCGATACAAACTGAATACGAAAAACATCTACAAAATTTAGTGCGTTTTAAAGTTGATAGCGCTTTTATTTATAACTTCCACATTTATGTGAATTGTTAAACGAAACTTTGCAGACCATCGCGGAGACACATTTGCTACTGAAGTACCAAGTTTCAGAAGTGCAGCTCTTGTACTGCCGGAGATATGTTGATACAAACTGAATACGCAAAACATCTACAAAATTTAGCGCGTTTTAAAGTTGATAGCGCTTTTGTTTATAACTTTCAGATTTATTCGAATTGTGCCACGAAACTTTCCAGACCATCGCGGAGAGGCATTTTCTACTGAAGTACCAAGTTTCAGAAGTGCAGCTCTTGTACTTCGGGGGATATGTCGATACAAACTTAATACGCAAAACATCAACAAAATTTAGCGCATTTTAAAGTTGATATCGCTTTTGTTTATAACTTGCACATTTATTCATATTGTAAAACGAAACTTTGTAGACAGTCGCGGAGACACATTTTCTACTAAAGTACCAAGTTTCAGAAGTGCAGCACTTGTACTACCGGAGATATGTCGATACAAACTGAATACGCAAAACATCAACAAAATTTAGCGCGTTTTAAAGTTGATATCGCTTTTGTTTATAACTTGCACATTTATCCGAATTGTGAAACGAAACTTTGTAGACAGTCGCGGAGACACATTTTCTACTGAACTACCAAGTTTCAGAAGTGCAGCTCTTGTACTACCGGAGATATGTCGATACAAACTGAATACGCAAAACATCAACAAAATTTAGCCCGTTTTAAAGTGGATAGCGCTTTTGTTTATAACTTACACATTTATTCGAATTGTGAAACGAAACTTTGTAGACAGTCGCGGAGACAAATGTTCTACTAGAGTACCAAGTTTCAGAAGTGCAGCTCTTGTACTACCGGAGATGTGTCGATACAAACTGAATACGCAAAACATCTACAAAATTTAGTGCGATTTAAAGTTTATAGCGCTTTTGTTTATAACTTGCACATTTATTCGAATTGTTAAACGAAACTTTGTAGACAGCCGCGGAGACACATTTTCTACTGAAGTACTAAGTTTCAGAAGTGCAGCTCTTGTACTACCGGAGATATTTCGATACAAACTGAATACGCAAAACATCAACAAAATTTAGCGCGTTTTAAAGTTGATATCGCTTTTGTTTATAACTTGCACATTTATTCGAATTGTGAAACGAAACTTTGTAGAGAGTCGCAGAGACACATTTTCTACTGAAGTACCAAGTTTCAGAAGTTCAGCTCTTGTACTACCGGAGATGTGTCGATACAAACTGAATACGCAAAACATCTACAAAATTTAGCGCGTTTTAAAGTTGATAGCGCTTTTGTTTATAACTTCCACATTTATTCGAATTGTGAAACGAAACTTTGTAGACAGTCGCGGAGACACATTTTCTACTGAAGTACCAAGTTTCAGAAGTGCAGCACTTGTACTACCGGAGATATGTCGATACAAACTGAATACGCAAAACATCAACAAAATTAAGCGCGTTTTAAAGTTGATATCGCTTTTGTTTATAACTTCCACATTTATGCGAATTGTAAGACGAAACTTTGTAGACAGTCGCGGAGACACATTTTCTACTGAAGTACCAAGTTTCAGAAGTGCAGCTCTTGTACTACCGGAGATATGTCGATACAAACTGAATACGCAAAACATCAACAAAATTTAGCGCGTTTTAAAGTTGATATCGCTTTTGTTTATAACTTCCACATTTATTCGAATTGTGCCACGAAACTTTGCAGACAATCGCGGGGAGGCATTTTCTACTGAAGTACCAAGTTTCAGAAGTGCAGCTCTTGTACTACCGGAGATATGTCGATAAAAACTGAATACTCAAAACATCAACAAAATTTAGCGCGTTTTAAAGTTGATATCGCTTTTGTTTATAACTTGCACATTTATCCGAATTGTGAAACGAAACTTTGTAGACAGTCGCGGAGACACATTTTCTACTGAACTACCAAGTTTCAGAAATGCAGCTCTTGTACTACCGGAGATATGTCGATACAAACTGAATACGCAAAACATCAAAAAAATTTAGCGCGTTTTAAAGTTGATAGCGCTTTTGTTTATAACTTCGACATTTATTCGAATTGTGAAACGAAACTTTGTAGACAGTCGCGGAGACACCTTTTCTACTGAAGTACTAAGTTTCAGAAGTGCAGCTCTTGTACTACCGGAGATATGTCGATACAAACTGAATACGCAAAACATCAACAAAATTTAGCGCGTTTTAAAGTTGATAGCGCTTTTGTTTATAACTTCCACATAGATTCGAATTGTGAAACGAAACTTAGTAGACAGTCGCAGAGACACATTTTCTACTGAAGTACCAAGTTTCAGAAGTGCAGCTCTTGTACTACCGGAGATGTGTCGATACAAACTGAATACGCAAAACATCTACAAAATTTAGTGCGTTTTAAAGTTGATAGCGCTTTTATTTATAACTTCCACATTTATGTGAATTGTGAAACGAAACTTTGCAGACCATCGCGGAGACAAATTTTCTACTGAAGTACCAAGTTTTAGAAGTGCAGCTCTTGTACTGCCGGAGATATGTCGATACAAACTGAATACGCAAAACATGAACAAAATTTAGCGCGTTGTAAAGTTGATAGCGCTTTAGTTTATAACTTGCACATTTATTCGAATTGTGAAACGAAACTTTGTAGACAGCCGCGGAGACACATTTTCTACTGAAGTACCAAGTTTCAGAAGTGCAGCTCTTGTACTACCGGAGATATGTCGATACAAACTGAATACGCAAAACATCAACAAAATTTAGCGCGTTTTAAAGTTGATATCGCTTTTGTTTATAACTTCCACATTTATTCGAATTGTGCCACGAAACTTTGCAGACAGTCGCGGAGACACATTTTCTACTGAAGTACCAAGTTTCAGAAGTGCAGCTCTTGTACTACCGGAGATATGTCGATACAAACTGAATACGCAAAACATCAAAAAATTTAGCGCGTTTAAAAGTTGATAGCGCTTTTGTTTATAACTTCGACATTTATTCGAATTGTGAAACGAAACTTTGTAGACAGTCGCGGAGACACATTTTCTACTGAAGTACTAAGTGTCAGAAGTGCAGCTCTTGTACTACCGGAGATGTGTCGATACAAACTGAATACGCAAAACATCAACAAAATTTAGCGCGTTTTAAAGTTGATAGCGCTTTTGTTTATAACTTCCACATGGATTCGAATTGTGAAACGAAACTTTGTAGACAGTCGCAGAGACACATTTTCTACTGAAGTACCAAGTTTCAGAAGTGCAGCTCTTGTACTACCGGAGATGTGTCGATACAAACTGAATACGAAAAACATCTACAAAATTTAGTGCGTTTTAAAGTTGATAGCGCTTTTATTTATAACTTCCACATTTATGTTAATTGTGAAACGAAACTTTGCAGACCATCGCGGAGACACATTTGCTACTGAAGTACCAAGTTTCAGAAGTGCAGCTCTTGTACTGCCGGAGATATGTTGATACAAACTGAATACGCAAAACATCTACAAAATTTAGCGCGTTTTAAAGTTGATAGCGCTTTTGTTTATAACTTTCAGATTTATTCGAATTGTGCCACGAAACTTTCCAGACCATCGCGGAGAGGCATTTTCTACTGAAGTACCAAGTTTCAGAAGTGCAGCTCTTGTACTTCCGGGGATATGTCGATACAAACTTAATACGCAAAACATCAACAAAATTTAGCGCATTTTAAAGTTGATATCGCTTTTGTTTATAACTTGCACATTTATTCATATTGTAAAACGAAACTTTGTAGACAGTCGCGGAGACACATTTTCTACTAAAGTACCAAGTTTCAGAAGTGCAGCTCTTGTACTACCGGAGATATGTCGATACAAACTGAATACGCAAAACATCAACAAAATTTAGCGCGTTTTAAAGTTGATATCGCTTTTGTTTATAACTTCCACATTTATTCGAATTGTGCCACCAAACTTTGCAGACCATCGCGGGGAGGCATTTTCTACTGAAGTACCAAGTTTCAGAAGTGCAGCTCTTGTACTACCGGAGATAGTTCGATACAAACTGAATACGCAAAACCCCAACAAAATTTAGCGCGTTTTAAAGTTGATATCGCTTTTGTTTATAACTTCCACATTTATTCGAATTGTGAAACGAAACTTTGCAGACAGACGCGGAGACACATTTTCTACTGAAGTACCAAGTTTCAGAAGTGCAGCTTTTGTACTACCGGAGATATGTCGATACAAACTGAATACGCAAAACATCAACAAAATTTAGCGCGTTTTAAAGTTGATATCGCTTTTGTTTATAACTTGCACATTTATCCGAATTGTGAAACGAAACTTTGTAGACAGTCGCGGAGACACATTTTCTACTGAAGTACCAAGTTTCAGAAGTGCAGCTCTTGTACTACCGGAGATATGTCGATACAAACTGAATACGCAAAACATCAACAAAATTTAGCGCGTTTTAAAGTTGATATCGCTTTTGTTTATAACTTCCACATTTATTCGAATTGTGCCACGAAACTTTGCAGACAGTCGCGGAGACACATTTTCTACTGAAGTACCAAGTTTCAGAAGTGCAGCTCTTGTACTACCGGAGATATGTCGATACAAACTGAATACGCAAAACATCAAAAAATTTAGCGCGTTTAAAAGTTGATAGCGCTTTTGTTTATAACTTCGACATTTATTCGAATTGTGAAACGAAACTTTGTAGACAGTCGCGGAGACACATTTTCTACTGAAGTACTAAGTTTCAGAAGTGCAGCTCTTGTACTACCGGAGATGTGTCGATACAAACTGAATACGCAAAACATCAACAAAATTTAGCGCGTTTTAAAGTTGATAGCGCTTTTGTTTATAACTTCCACATGGATTCGAATTGTGAAACGAAACTTTGTAGACAGTCGCAGAGACACATTTTCTACTGAAGTACCAAGTTTCAGAAGTGCAGCTCTTGTACTACCGGAGATGTGTCGATACAAACTGAATACGAAAAACATCTACAAAATTTAGTGCGTTTTAAAGTTGATAGCGCTTTTATTTATAACTTCCACATTTATGTGAATTGTAAAACGAAACTTTGCAGACCATCGCGGAGACACATTTGCTACTGAAGTACCAAGTTTCAGAAGTGCAGCTCTTGTACTGCCGGAGATATGTTGATACAAACTGAATACGCAAAACATCTACAAAATTTAGCGCGTTTTAAAGTTGATAGCGCTTTTGTTTATAACTTTCAGATTTATTCGAATTGTGCCACGAAACTTTCCAGACCATCGCGGAGAGGCATTTTCTACTGAAGTACCAAGTTTCAGAAGTGCAGCTCTTGTACTTCCGGAGATATGTCGATACAAACTTAATACGCAAATCATCAACAAAATTTAGCGCATTTTAAAGTTGATATCGCTTTTGTTTATAACTTGCACATTTATTCATATTGTAAAACGAAACTTTGTAGACAGTCGCGGAGACACATTTTCTACTAAAGTACCAAGTTTCAGAAGTGCAGCTCTTGTACTACCGGAGATATGTCGATACAAACTGAATACGCAAAACATCAACAAAATTTAGCGCGTTTTAAAGTTGATATCGCTTTTGTTTATAACTTCCACATTTATTCGAATTGTGCCACCAAACTTTGCAGACCATCGCGGGGAGGCATTTTCTACTGAAGTACCAAGTTTCAGAAGTGCAGCTCTTGTACTACCGGAGATAGTTCGATACAAACTGAATACGCAAAACCCCAACAAAATTTAGCGCGTTTTAAAGTTGATATCGCTTTTGTTTATAACTTCCACATTTATTCGAATTGTGAAACGAAACTTTGCAGACAGACGCGGAGACACATTTTCTACTGAAGTACCAAGTTTCAGAAGTGCAGCTTTTGTACTACCGGAGATATGTCGATACAAACTGAATACGCAAAACATCAACAAAATTTAGCGCGTTTTAAAGTTGATATCGCTTTTGTTTATAACTTGCACATTTATCCGAATTGTGAAACGAAACTTTGTAGACAGTCGCGGAGACACATTTTCTACTGAAGTACCAAGTTTCAGAAGTGCAGCTCTTGTACTACCGGAGATATGTCGATACAAACTGAATACGCAAAACATCAACAAAATTTAGCGCGTTTTAAAGTTGATATCGCTTTTGTTTATAACTTCCACATTTATTCGAATTGTGCCACGAAACTTTGCAGACAGTCGCGGAGACACATTTTCTACTGAAGTACCAAGTTTCAGAAGTGCAGCTCTTGTACTACCGGAGATATGTCGATACAAACTGAATACGCAAAACATCAAAAAATTTAGCGCGTTTAAAAGTTGATAGCGCTTTTGTTTATAACTTCGACATTTATTCGAATTGTGAAACGAAACTTTGTAGACAGTCGCGGAGACACATTTTCTACTGAAGTACTAAGTTTCAGAAGTGCAGCTCTTGTACTACCGGAGATGTGTCGATACAAACTGAATACGCAAAACATCAACAAAATTTAGCGCGTTTTAAAGTTGATAGCGCTTTTGTTTATAACTTCCACATGGATTCGAATTGTGAAACGAAACTTTGTAGACAGTCGCAGAGACACATTTTCTACTGAAGTACCAAGTTTCAGAAGTGCAGCTCTTGTACTACCGGAGATGTGTCGATACAAACTGAATACGAAAAACATCTACAAAATTTAGTGCGTTTTAAAGTTGATAGCGCTTTTATTTATAACTTCCACATTTATGTGAATTGTAAAACGAAACTTTGCAGACCATCGCGGAGACACATTTGCTACTGAAGTACCAAGTTTCAGAAGTGCAGCTCTTGTACTGCCGGAGATATGTTGATACAAACTGAATACGCAAAACATCTACAAAATTTAGCGCGTTTTAAAGTTGATAGCGCTTTTGTTTATAACTTTCAGATTTATTCGAATTGTGCCACGAAACTTTCCAGACCATCGCGGAGAGGCATTTTCTACTGAAGTACCAAGTTTCAGAAGTGCAGCTCTTGTACTTCCGGAGATATGTCGATACAAACTTAATACGCAAATCATCAACAAAATTTAGCGCATTTTAAAGTTGATATCGCTTTTGTTTATAACTTGCACATTTATTCATATTGTAAAACGAAACTTTGTAGACAGTCGCGGAGACACATTTTCTACTAAAGTACTAAGTTTCAGAAGTGCAGCTCTTGTACTACCGGAGATATGTCGATACAAACTGAATACGCAAAACATCAACAAAATTTAGCGCGTTTTAATGTTGATATCGCTTTTGTTTATAACTTCCACATTTATTCGAATTGTGCCACCAAACTTTGCAGACCATCGCGGGGAGGCATTTTCTACTGAAGTACCAAGTTTCAGAAGTTCAGCTCTTGTACTACCGGAGATAGTTCGATACAAACTGAATACGCAAATCCCCAACAAAATTTAGCGCGTTTTAAAGTTGATATCGCTTTTGTTTATAACTTCCACATTTATTCGAATTGTGAAACGAAACTTTGCAGACAGACGCGGAGACACATTTTCTACTGAAGTACCAAGTTTCAGAAGTGCAGCTCTTGTACTACCGGAGATATGTCGATACAAACTGAATACGCAAAACATCAACAAAATTTAGCGCGTTTTAAAGTTGATATCGCTTTTGTTTATAACTTGCACATTTATCCGAATTGTGAAACGAAACTTTGTAGACAGTCGCGGAGACACATTTTCTACTGAACTACCAAGTTTCAGAAGTGCAGCTCTTGTACTACCGGAGATATGTCGATACAAACTGAATACGCAAAACATCAACAAAATTTAGCGCGTTTTAAAGTTGATAGCGCTTTTGTTTATAACTTACACATTTATTCGAATTGTGAAACGAAACTTTGTAGACAGTCGCGGAGACAAATGTTCTACTGAAGTACCAAGTTTCAGAAGTGCAGCTCTTGTACTACCGGAAATGTGTCGATACAAACTGAATACGCAAAACATCTACAAAATTTAGTGCGTTTTAAAGTTTATAGCGCTTTTGTTTATAACTTGCACATTTATTCGAATTGTTAAACGAAACTTTGTAGACAGACGCGGAGACACATTTTCTACTGAAGTACCAAGTTTCAGAAGTGCAGCTCTTGTACTACCGGAGATATTTCGATACAAACTGAATACGCAAAACATCAACAAAATTTAGCGCGTTTTAAAGTTGATATCGCTTTTGTTTATAACTTGCACATTTATTCGAATTGTGAAACGAAACTTTGTAGACAGTCGCGGAGACACATTTTCTACTGAAGTACCAAGTTTCAGAAGTGCAGCTCTTGTACTGCCGGAGATGTGTCGATACAAACTGAATACGCAAAACATCTACAAAATTTAGCGCGTTTTAAAGTTGATAGCGCTTTTGTTTATAACTTCTACATTTATTCGAATTGTGAAACGAAACTTTGTAGACAGTCGCGGAGACACATTTTCTACTGAAGTACCAAGTTTCAGAAGTGCAGCACTTGTACTACCGGAGATATGTCGATACAAACTGAATACTCAAAACATCAACAAAATTTAGCGCGTTTTAAAGTTGATATCGCTTTTGTTTATAACTTGCACATTTATCCGAATTGTGAAACGAAACTTTGTAGACAGTCGCGGAGACACATTTTCTACTGAACTACCAAGTTTCAGAAATGCAGCTCTTGTACTACCGGAGATATGTCGATACAAACTGAATACGCAAAACATCAAAAACATTTAGCGCGTTTTAAAGTTGATAGCGCTTTTGTTTATAACTTCCACATTTATGCGAATTGTAAGACGAAACTTTGTAGACAGTCGCGGAGACACATTTTCTACTGAAGTACCAAGTTTCAGAAGTGCAGCTCTTGTACTACCGGAGATATGTCGATACAAACTGAATACGCAAAACATCAACAAAATTTAGCGCGTTTTAAAGTTGATATCGCTTTTGTTTATAACTTCCACATTTATTCGAATTGTGCCACGAAACTTTGCAGACCATCGCGGGGAGGCATTTTCTACTGAAGTACCAAGTTTCACAAGTTCAGCTCTTGTACTACCGGAGATATGTCGATACAAACTGAATACTCAAAACATCAACAAAATTTAGCGCGTTTTAAAGTTGATATCGCTTTTGTTTATAACTTGCACATTTATCCGAATTGTGAAACGAAACTTTGTAGACAGTCGCGGAGACACATTTTCTACTGAACTACCAAGTTTCAGAAATGCAGCTCTTGTACTACCGGAGATATGTCGATACAAACTGAATACGCAAAACATCAAAAACATTTAGCGCGTTTTAAAGTTGATAGCGCTTTTGTTTATAACTTCGACATTTATTCGAATTGTGAAACGAAACTTTGTAGACAGTCGCGGAGACACCTTTTCTACTGAAGTACTAAGTTTCAGAAGTGCAGCTCTTGTACTACCGGAGATATGTCGATACAAACTGAATGCGAAAAACATCAACAAAATTTAGCGCGTTTTAAAGTTGATAGCGCTTCTGTTTATAACTTCCACATAGATTCGAATTGTGAAACGAAACTTTGTAGACAGTCGCAGAGACACATTTTCTACTGAAGTACCAAGTTTCAGAAGTGCAGCTCTTGTACTACCGGAGATGTGTCGATACAAACTGAATACGCAAAACATCTACAAAATTTAGTGCGTTTTAAAGTTGATAGCGCTTTTATTTATAACTTCCACATTTATGTGAATTGTGAAACGAAACTTTGCAGACCATCGCGGAGACACATTTTCTACTGAAGTACCAAGTTTTAGAAGTGCAGCTCTTGTACTGCCGGAGATATGTCGATACAAACTGAATACGCAAAACATGAACAAAATTTAGCGCGTTTTAAAGTTGATAGCGCTTTTGTTTATAACTTGCACATTTATTCGAATTGTGAAACGAAACTTTGTAGACAGCCGCGGAGACACATTTTCTACTGAAGTACCAAGTTTCAGAAGTGCAGCTCTTGTACTTCCGGAGATATGTCGATACAAACTTAATACGCAAATCATCAACAAAATTTAGCGCATTTTAAAGTTGATATCGCTTTTGTTTATAACTTGCACATTTATTCATATTGTAAAACGAAACTTTGTAGACAGTCGCGGAGACACATTTTCTACTAAAGTACTAAGTTTCAGAAGTGCAGCTCTTGTACTACCGGAGATATGTCGATACAAACTGAATACGCAAAACATCAACAAAATTTAGCGCGTTTTAATGTTGATATCGCTTTTGTTTATAACTTCCACATTTATTCGAATTGTGCCACCAAACTTTGCAGACCATCGCGGGGAGGCATTTTCTACTGAAGTACCAAGTTTCAGAAGTTCAGCTCTTGTACTACCGGAGATAGTTCGATACAAACTGAATACGCAAATCCCCAACAAAATTTAGCGCGTTTTAAAGTTGATATCGCTTTTGTTTATAACTTCCACATTTATTCGAATTGTGAAACGAAACTTTGCAGACAGACGCGGAGACACATTTTCTACTGAAGTACCAAGTTTCAGAAGTGCAGCTCTTGTACTACCGGAGATATGTCGATACAAACTGAATACGCAAAACATCAACAAAATTTAGCGCGTTTTAAAGTTGATATCGCTTTTGTTTATAACTTGCACATTTATCCGAATTGTGAAACGAAACTTTGTAGACAGTCGCGGAGACACATTTTCTACTGAACTACCAAGTTTCAGAAGTGCAGCTCTTGTACTACCGGAGATATGTCGATACAAACTGAATACGCAAAACATCAACAAAATTTAGCGCGTTTTAAAGTTGATAGCGCTTTTGTTTATAACTTACACATTTATTCGAATTGTGAAACGAAACTTTGTAGACAGTCGCGGAGACAAATGTTCTACTGAAGTACCAAGTTTCAGAAGTGCAGCTCTTGTACTACCGGAAATGTGTCGATACAAACTGAATACGCAAAACATCTACAAAATTTAGTGCGTTTTAAAGTTTATAGCGCTTTTGTTTATAACTTGCACATTTATTCGAATTGTTAAACGAAACTTTGTAGACAGACGCGGAGACACATTTTCTACTGAAGTACCAAGTTTCAGAAGTGCAGCTCTTGTACTACCGGAGATATTTCGATACAAACTGAATACGCAAAACATCAACAAAATTTAGCGCGTTTTAAAGTTGATATCGCTTTTGTTTATAACTTGCACATTTATTCGAATTGTGAAACGAAACTTTGTAGACAGTCGCGGAGACACATTTTCTACTGAAGTACCAAGTTTCAGAAGTGCAGCTCTTGTACTGCCGGAGATGTGTCGATACAAACTGAATACGCAAAACATCTACAAAATTTAGCGCGTTTTAAAGTTGATAGCGCTTTTGTTTATAACTTCTACATTTATTCGAATTGTGAAACGAAACTTTGTAGACAGTCGCGGAGACACATTTTCTACTGAAGTACCAAGTTTCAGAAGTGCAGCACTTGTACTACCGGAGATATGTCGATACAAACTGAATACTCAAAACATCAACAAAATTTAGCGCGTTTTAAAGTTGATATCGCTTTTGTTTATAACTTGCACATTTATCCGAATTGTGAAACGAAACTTTGTAGACAGTCGCGGAGACACATTTTCTACTGAACTACCAAGTTTCAGAAATGCAGCTCTTGTACTACCGGAGATATGTCGATACAAACTGAATACGCAAAACATCAAAAACATTTAGCGCGTTTTAAAGTTGATAGCGCTTTTGTTTATAACTTCCACATTTATGCGAATTGTAAGACGAAACTTTGTAGACAGTCGCGGAGACACATTTTCTACTGAAGTACCAAGTTTCAGAAGTGCAGCTCTTGTACTACCGGAGATATGTCGATACAAACTGAATACGCAAAACATCAACAAAATTTAGCGCGTTTTAAAGTTGATATCGCTTTTGTTTATAACTTCCACATTTATTCGAATTGTGCCACGAAACTTTGCAGACCATCGCGGGGAGGCATTTTCTACTGAAGTACCAAGTTTCACAAGTTCAGCTCTTGTACTACCGGAGATATGTCGATACAAACTGAATACTCAAAACATCAACAAAATTTAGCGCGTTTTAAAGTTGATATCGCTTTTGTTTATAACTTGCACATTTATCCGAATTGTGAAACGAAACTTTGTAGACAGTCGCGGAGACACATTTTCTACTGAACTACCAAGTTTCAGAAATGCAGCTCTTGTACTACCGGAGATATGTCGATACAAACTGAATACGCAAAACATCAAAAACATTTAGCGCGTTTTAAAGTTGATAGCGCTTTTGTTTATAACTTCGACATTTATTCGAATTGTGAAACGAAACTTTGTAGACAGTCGCGGAGACACCTTTTCTACTGAAGTACTAAGTTTCAGAAGTGCAGCTCTTGTACTACCGGAGATATGTCGATACAAACTGAATGCGAAAAACATCAACAAAATTTAGCGCGTTTTAAAGTTGATAGCGCTTCTGTTTATAACTTCCACATAGATTCGAATTGTGAAACGAAACTTTGTAGACAGTCGCAGAGACACATTTTCTACTGAAGTACCAAGTTTCAGAAGTGCAGCTCTTGTACTACCGGAGATGTGTCGATACAAACTGAATACGCAAAACATCTACAAAATTTAGTGCGTTTTAAAGTTGATAGCGCTTTTATTTATAACTTCCACATTTATGTGAATTGTGAAACGAAACTTTGCAGACCATCGCGGAGACACATTTTCTACTGAAGTACCAAGTTTTAGAAGTGCAGCTCTTGTACTGCCGGAGATATGTCGATACAAACTGAATACGCAAAACATGAACAAAATTTAGCGCGTTTTAAAGTTGATAGCGCTTTTGTTTATAACTTGCACATTTATTCGAATTGTGAAACGAAACTTTGTAGACAGCCGCGGAGACACATTTTCTACTGAAGTACCAAGTTTCAGAAGTGCAGCTCTTGTACTACCGGAGATATGTCGATACAAACTGAATACGCAAAACATCAACAAAATTTAGCGCGTTTTAAAGTTGATATCGCTTTTGTTTATAACTTCCACATTTATTCGAATTGTGCCACGAAACTTTGCAGACAGTCGCGGAGACACATTTTCTACTGAAGTACCAAGTTTCAGAAGTGCAGCTCTTGTACTACCGGAGATATGTCGATACAAACTGAATACGCAAAACATCAAAAAATTTAGCGCGTTTAAAAGTTGATATCGCTTTTGTTTATAACTTCGACTTTTATTCGAATTGTGAAACGAAACTTTGTAGACAGTCGCGGAGACACATTTTCTACTGAAGTACTAAGTTTCAGAAGTGCAGCTCTTGTACTACCGGAGATGTGTCGATACAAACTGAATACGCAAAACATCAATAAAATTTAGCGCGTTTTAAAGTTGATAGCGCTTTTGTTTATTACTTCCACATGGATTCGAATTGTGAAACGAAACTTTGTAGACAGTCGCAGAGACACATTTTCTACTGAAGTACCAAGTTTCAGAAGTGCAGCTCTTGTACTACCGGAGATGTGTCGATACAAACTGAATACGAAAAACATCTACAAAATTTAGTGCGTTTTAAAGTTGATAGCGCTTTTATTTATAACTTCCACATTTATGTGAATTGTGAAACGAAACTTTGCAGACACTCGCGGAGACACATTTGCTACTGAAGTACCAAGTTTCAGAAGTGCAGCTCTTGTACTGCAGGAGATATGTTGATACAAACTGAATACGCAAAACATCTACAAAATTTAGCGCGTTTTAAAGTTGATAGCGCTTTTGTTTATAACTTTCAGATTTATTCGAATTGTGCCACGAAACTTTGCAGACCATCGCGGAGACACATTTGCTACTGAAGTACCAAGTTTCAGAAGTGCAGCTCTTGTACTTCCGGAGATATGTCGATACAAACTTAATACGCAAAACATCAACAAAATTTAGCGCGTTTTAAAGTTGATATCGCTTTTGTTTATAACTTGCACATTTATTCGTATTGTAAAACGAAACTTTGTAGACAGTCGCGGAGACACATTTTCTACTAAAGTACCAAGTTTCAGAAGTGCAGCTCTTGTACTACCGGAGATATGTCGATACAAACTGAATACGCAAAACATCAACAAAATTTAGCGCGTTTTAAAGTTGATATCGCTTTTGTTTATAACTTCCACATTTATTCGAATTGTGCCACGAAACTTTGCAGACCATCGCGGGGAGGCATTTTCTACTGAAGTACCAAGTTTCAGAAGTTCAGCTTTTGTACTACCGGAGATAGTTCGATACAAACTGAATACGGAAAACCCCAACAAAATTTAGCGCGTTTTAAAGTTGATATCGCTTTTGTTTATAACTTCCACATTTATTCGAATTGTGAAACGAAACTTTGCAGACAGACGCGGAGACACATTTTCTACTGAAGTACCAAGTTTCAGAAGTGCAGCTAATGTACTACCGGAGATATGTCGATACAAACTGAATACGCAAAACATCAACAAAATTTAGCGCGTTTTAAAGTTGATAGCGCTTTTGTTTATAACTTACACATTTATTCGAATTGTGAAACGAAACTTTGTAGACAGTCGCGGAGACAAATGTTCTACTGAAGTACCAAGTTTCAGAAGTGCAGCTCTTGTACTACCGGAAATGTGTCGATACAAACTGAATACGCAAAACATCTACAAAATTTAGTGCGTTTTAAAGTTTATAGCGCTTTTGTTTATAACTTGCACATTTATTCGAATTGTTAAACGAAACTTTGTAGACAGCCGCGGATACACATTTTCTACTGAAGTACGAAGTTTCAGAAGTGCAACTCTTGTACTACCGGAGATATTTCGATACAAACTGAATACGCAAAACATCAACAAAATTTAGCGCGTTTTAAAGTTGATATCGCTTTTGTTTATAACTTGCACATTTATTCGAATTGTGAAACGAAACTTTGTAGACAGTCGCGGAGACACATTTTCTACTGAAGTACCAAGTTTCAGAAGTGCAGCTCTTGTACTACCGGAGATGTGTCGATACAAACTGAATACGCAAAACATCTACAAAATTTAGCGCGTTTTAAAGTTGATAGCGCTTTTGTTTATAACTTCCACATTTATTCGAATTGTGAAACGAAACTTTGTAGACAGTCGCGGAGACACATTTTCTACTGAAGTACCAAGTTTCATAAGTGCAGCACTTGTACTACCGGAGATATGTCGCAACAAACTGAATACGCAAAACATCAACAAAATTAAGCGCGTTTTAAAGTTGATATCGCTTTTGTTTATAACTTCCACATTTATGCGAATTGTAAGACGAAACTTTGTAGACAGTCGCGGAGACACATTTTCTACTGAAGTACCAAGTTTCAGAAGTGCAGCTCTTGTACTACCGGAGATATGTCGATACAAACTGAATACGCAAAACATCAACAAAATTTAGCGCGTTTTAAAGTTGATATCGCTTTTGTTTATAACTTCCACATTTATTCGAATTGTGCCACGAAACTTTGCAGACCATCGCGGGGAGGCATTTTCTACTGAAGTACCAAGTTTCAGAAGTTCAGCTCTTGTACTACCGGAGATATGTCGATACAAACTGAATACTCAAAACATCAACAAAATTTAGCGCGTTTTAAAGTTGATATCGCTTTTGTTTATAACTTGCACATTTATCCGAATTGTGAAACGAAACTTTGTAGACAGTCGCGGAAACACATTTTCTACTGAAGTACCAAGTTTCAGAAATGCAGCTCTTGTACTACCGGAGATATGTCGATACAAACTGAATACGCAAAACATCAACAAAATTTAGCGCGTTTTAAAGTTGATAGCGCTTTTGTTTATAACTTCGACATTTATTCAAATTGTGAAACGAAACTTTGTAGACAGTCGCGGAGACACCTTTTCTACTGAAGTACTAAGTTTCAGAAGTGCAGCTCTTGTACTACCGGAGATATGTCGATACAAACTGAATACGCAAAACATCAACAAAATTTAGCGCGTTTTAAAGTTGATAGCGCTTTTGTTTATAACTTCCACATAGATTCGAATTGTGAAACGAAACTTTGTAGACAGTCGCAGAGACACATTTTCTACTGAAGTACCAAGTTTCAGAAGTGCAGCTCTTGTACTACCGGAGATGTGTCGATACAAACTGAATACGCAAAACATCTACAAAATTTAGTGCGTTTTAAAGTTGATAGCGCTTTTATTTATAACTTCAACATTTATGTGGATTGTGAAACGAAACTTTGCAGACCATCGCGGAGACACATTTTCTACTGAAGTACCAAGTTTTAGAAGTGCAGCTCTTGTACTGCCGGAGATATGTCGATACAAACTGAATACGCAAAACATGAACAAAATTTAGCGCGTTGTAAAGTTGATAGCGCTTTAGTTTATAACTTGCACATTTATTCGAATTGTGAAACGAAACTTTGTAGACAGCCGCGGAGACACATTTTCTACTGAAGTACCAAGTTTCAGAAGTGCAGCTCTTGTACTACCGGAGATATGTCGATACAAACTGAATACGCAAAACATCAACAAAATTTAGCGCGTTTTAAAGTTGATAGCGCTTTTGTTTATAACTTCCACATGGATTCGAATTGTGAAACGAAACTTTGTAGACAGTCGCAGAGACACATTTTCTACTGAAGTACCAAGTTTCAGAAGTGCAGCTCTTGTAATACCGGAGATGTGTCGATACAAACTGAATACGAAAAACATCTACAAAATTTAGTGTGTTTTAAAGTTGATAGCGCTTTTATTTATAACTTCCACATTTATGTGAATTGTGAAACGAAACTTTGCAGACCATCGCGGAGACACATTTGCTACTGAAGTACTAAGTTTCAGAAGTGCAGCTCTTGTACTGCCGGAGATATGTTGATACAAACTGAATACGCAAAACATCTACAAAATTTAGCGCGTTTTAAAGTTGATAGCGCTTTTGTTTATAACTTTCAGATTTATTCGAATTGTGCCACGAAACTTTCCAGACCATCGCGGAGAGGCATTTTCTACTGAAGTACCAAGTTTCAGAAGTGCAGCTTTTGTACTTCCGGAGATATGTCGATACAAACTTAATACGCAAAACATCAACAAAATTTAGCGCATTTTAAAGTTGATATCGCTTTTGTTTATAACTTGCACATTTATTCATATTGTAAAACGAAACTTTGTAGACAGTCGCGGAGACACATTTTCTACTAAAGTACCAAGTTTCAGAAGTGCAGCTCTTGTACTACCGGAGATATGTCGATACAAACTGAATACGCAAAACATCAACAAAATTTAGCGCGTTTTAAAGTTGATATCGCTTTTGTTTATAACTTCCACATTTATTCGAATTGTGCCACCAAACTTTGCAGACCATCGCGGGGAGGCATTTTCTACTGAAGTACCAAGTTTCAGAAGTTCAGCTCTTGTACTACCGGAGATAGTTCGATACAAACTGAATACGCAAAACCCCAACAAAATTTAGCGCGTTTTAAAGTTGATAGCGCTTTTGTTTATAACTTCCACATTTATTCGAATTGTGAAACGAAACTTTGCAGACAGACGCGGAGACACATTTTCTACTGAAGTACCAAGTTTCAGAAGTGCAGCTCTTGTACTACCGGAGATATGTCGATACAAACTGAATACGCAAAACATCAACAAAATTTAGCGCGTTTTAAAGTTGATATCGCTTTTGTTTATAACTTGCACATTTATCCGAATTGTGAAACGAAACTTTGTAGACAGTCGCGGAGACACATTTTCTACTGAAGTACCAAGTTTCAGAAGTGCAGCTCTTGTACTACCGGAGATGTGTCGATACAAACTGAATACGCAAAACATCTACAAAATTTAGTGCGTTTTAAAGTTTATAGCGCTTTTGTTTATAACTTGCACATTTATTCGAATTGTTAAACGAAACTTTGTAGACAGCCGCGGAGACACATTTTCTACTGAAGTACCAAGTTTCAGAAGTGCAGCTCTTGTACTACCGGAGATATTTCGATACAAACTGAATACGCAAAACATCAACAAAATTTAGCGCGTTTTAAAGTTGATATCGCTTTTGTTTATAACTTGCACATTTATTCGAATTGTGAAACGAAACTTTGTAGACAGTCGCGGAGACACATTTTCTACTGAAGTACCAAGTTTCAGAAGTGCAGCTCTTGTACTACCGGAGATGTGTCGATACAAACTGAATACGCAAAACATCTACAAAATTGAGTGCGTTTTAAAGTTGATAGCGCTTTTATTTATAACTTCCACATTTATGTGAATTGTGAAACGAAACTTTGCAGACCATCGCGGAGACACATTTTCTACTGAAGTACCAAGTTTTAGAAGTGCAGCTCTTGTACTGCCGGAGATATGTCGATACAAACTGAATACGCAAAACATGAACAAAATTTAGCGCGTTGTAAAGTTGATAGCGCTTTAGTTTATAACTTGCACATTTATTCGAATTGTGAAACGAAACTTTGTAGACAGCCGCGGAGACACATTTTCTACTGAAGTACCAAGTTTCAGAAGTGCAGCTCTTGTACTACCGGAGATATGTCGATACAAACTGAATACGCAAAACATCAAAAAATTTAGCGCGTTTAAAAGTTGATAGCGCTTTTGTTTATAACTTCGACATTTATTCGAATTGTGAAACGAAACTTTGTAGACAGTCGCGGAGACACATTTTCTACTGAAGTACTAAGTTTCAGAAGTGCAGCTCTTGTACTACCGGAGATGTGTCGATACAAACTGAATACGCAAAACATCAACAAAATTTAGCGCGTTTTAAAGTTGATAGCGCTTTTGTTTATAACTTCCACATGGATTCGAATTGTGAAACGAAACTTTGTAGACAGTCGCAGAGACACATTTTCTACTGAAGTACCAAGTTTCAGAAGTGCAGCTCTTGTACTACCGGAGATGTGTCGATACAAACTGAATACGAAAAACATCTACAAAATTTAGTGCGTTTTAAAGTTGATAGCGCTTTTATTTATAACTTCCACATTTATGTGAATTGTGAAACGAAACTTTGCAGACCATCGCGGAGACACATTTGCTACTGAAGTACCAAGTTTCAGAAGTGCAGCTCTTGTACTGCCGGAGATATGTTGATACAAACTGAATACGCAAAACATCTACAAAATTTAGCGCGTTTTAAAGTTGATAGCGCTTTTGTTTATAACTTTCAGATTTATTCGAATTGTGCCACGAAACTTTCCAGACCATCGCGGAGAAGCATTTTCTACTGAAGTACCAAGTTTCAGAAGTGCAGCTCTTGTACTTCCGGAGATATGTCGATACAAACTGAATACGCAAAACATCAACAAAATTTAGCGCGTTTTAAAGTTGATATCGCTTTTGTTTATAACTTCCACATTTATTCGAATTGTGCCACCAAACTTTGCAGACCATCGCGGGGAGGCATTTTCTACTGAAGTACCAAGTTTCAGAAGTTCAGCTCTTGTACTACCGGAGATAGTTCGATACAAACTGAATACGCAAAACCCCAACAAAATTTAGCGCGTTTTAAAGTTGATATCGCTTTTGTTTATAACTTCCACATTTATTCGAATTGTGAAACGAAACTTTGCAGACAGACGCGGAGACACATTTTCTACTGAAGTACCAAGTTTCAGAAGTGCAGCTCTTGTACTACCGGAGATATGTCGATACAAACTGAATACGCAAAACATCAACAAAATTTAGCGCGTTTTAAAGTTGATATCGCTTTTGTTTATAACTTGCACATTAATCCGAATTGTGAAACGAAACTTTGTAGACAGTCGCGGAGACACATTTTCTACTGAACTACCAAGTTTCAGAAGTGCAGCTCTTGTACTACCGGAGATATGTCGATACAAACTGAATACGCAAAACATCAACAAAATTTAGCGCGTTTTAAAGTTGATAGCGCTTTTGTTTATAACTTACACATTTATTCGAATTGTGAAACGAAACTTTGTAGACAGTCGCGGAGACAAATGTTCTACTGAAGTACCAAGTTTCAGAAGTGCAGCTCTTGTACTACCGGAGATATTTCGATACAAACTGAATACGCAAAACATCAACAAAATTTAGCGCGTTTTAAAGTTGATATCGCTTTTGTTTATAACTTGCACATTTATTCGAATTGTGAAACGAAACTTTGTAGACAGTCGCGGAGACACATTTTCTACTGAAGTACCAAGTTTCAGAAGTGCAGCTCTTGTACTACCGGAGATGTGTCGATACAAACTGAATACGCAAAACATCTACAAAATTTAGCGCGTTTTAAAGTTGATAGCGCTTTTGTTTATAACTTCCACATTTATTCGAATTGTGAAACGAAACTTTGTAGACAGTCGCGGAGACACATTTTCTACTGAAGTACCAAGTTTCAGAAGGGCAGCTCTTGTACTACCGGAGATATGTCGATACAAACTGAATACGCAAAACATCAACAAAATTAAGCGCGTTTTAAAGTTGATATCGCTTTTGTTTATAACTTCCACATTTATGCGAATTGTAAGACGAAACTTTGTAGACAGTCGCGGAGACACATTTTCTACTGAAGTACCAAGTTTCAGAAGGGCAGCTCTTGTACTACCGGAGATATGTCGATACAAACTGAATACGCAAAACATCAACAAAATTAAGCGCGTTTTAAAGTTGATATCGCTTTTGTTTATAACTTCCACATTTATGCGAATTGTAAGACGAAACTTTGTAGACAGTCGCGGAGACACATTTTCTACTGAAGTCCCAAGTTTCAGAAGTGCAGCTCTTGTACTACCGGAGATATGTCGATACAAACTGAATACGCAAAACATCAACAAAATTTAGCGCGTTTTAAAGTTGATATCGCTTTTGTTTATAACTTCCACATTTATTCGAATTATGCCACGAAACTTTGCAGACCATCGCGGGGAGGCATTTTCTACTGAAGTACCAAGTTTCACAAGTTCAGCTCTTGTACTACCGGAGATATGTCGATACAAACTGAATACTCAAAACATCAACAAAATTTAGCGCGTTTTAAAGTTGATATCGCTTTTGTTTATAACTTGCACATTTATCCGAATTGTGAAACGAAACTTTGTAGACAGTCGCGGAGACACATTTTCTACTGAAGTACCAAGTTTCAGAAATGCAGCTCTTGTACTACCGGAGATATGTCGATACAAACTGAATACGCAAAACATCAAAAAAATTTAGCGCGTTTTAAAGTTGATAGCGCTTTTGTTTATAACTTCGACATTTATTCGAATTGTGAAACGAAACTTTGTAGACAGTCGCGGAGACACCTTTTCTACTGAAGTACTAAGTTTCAGAAGTGCAGCTCTTGTACTACCGGAGATATGTCGATACAAACTGAATACGCAAAACATCAACACAATTTAGCGCGTTTTAAAGTTGATAGCGCTTTTGTTTATAACTTCCACATAGATTCGAATTGTGAAACGAAACTTTGTAGACAGTCGCAGAGACACATTTTCTACTGAAGTACCAAGTTTCAGAAGTGCAGCTCTTGTACTACCGGAGATGTGTCGATACAAACTGAATACGCAAAACATCTACAAATTTTAGTGCGTTTTAAAGTTGATAGCGCTTTTATTTATAACTTCCACATTTATGTGAATTGTGAAACGAAACATTGCAGACCATCGCGGAGACACATTTTCTACTGAAGTACCAAGTTTTAGAAGTGCAGCTCTTGTACTGCCGGAGATATGTCGATACAAACTGAATACGCAAAACATGAACAAAATTTAGTGCGTTTTAAAGTTGATATCGCTTTTGTTTATAACTTCCACATTTATTCGAATTGTGAAACGAAACTTTGTAGAGAGTCGCGGAGACACATTTTCTACTGAAGTACCAAGTTTAAGAAGTGCAGCTCTTGTTCTACCGGAGATATGTCGATACAAACTGAATACGCAAAACATCAACAAAATTTAGCGCGTTTTAAAGTTGATAGCGCTTTTGTTTATAACTTCCACATTTATTCGAATTGTGAAACGAAACTTTGTAGACAGTCGCGGAGACACATTTTCTACGGAAGTACCAAGTTTCAGAAGTGCAGCTCTTGTACTACCAGAGATGTGTCGATACAAACTGAATACGCAAAACATCTACCAAATTTAGTGCGTTTTAAAGTTGATATCGCTTTTGTTTATAACTTCCACATTTATTCGAATTGTGAAACGAAACTTTGTATAGAGTCGCGGAGACACATTTTCTACTGAAGTACCAAGTTTCAGAAGTGCAGCTCTGGTACTACCGGAGATATGTCGATACAAACTGAATACGCAAAACATCAACAAAATTTAGCGCGTTTTAAGGTTGATATCGCTTTTGCTTATAACTTCCACATTTATTCGAATTCTTAAACGAAACTTTGTAGACAGTCGCGGAGACACATGTTCTACTGAAGTTCCAAGTTTCAGAAGTGCAGCTCTTGTACTACCGGAGATATGTCGATACAAACTGAATACGCAAAACATACACAAAAATTTAGCGCGTTTTAAAGTTGATAGCGCTTTTGTTTATAACTTCCACATTTATTCGAATTGTGAAACGAAACTTTGTAGACAGTCGCGGAGACACATTTTCTACTGAAGTACCAAGTTTCAGAAGTGCAGCTCTTGTACTACCGGAGATGTGTCGATACAAACTGAATACGCAAAACATCTACAAAATTTAGTGCGTTTTAAAGTTGATAGCGCTTTTGTTTATAACTTCCACATTTATTCGAATTGTGCCACGAAACTTTGCAGACCGTCGCGGAGAGGCATTTTCTACTGAAGTACCAAGTTTCAGTAGTGCAGCTCTTGAACTTCCTGAGATATGTTGATACAAACTGAATACGCCAAACATCTACAAAATTTAGTGCGTTTTAAAGTTGATATCGCTTTTGTTTATAACTTCCACATTTATTCGAATTGTGAAACGAAACTTTGTAGAGAGTCGCGGAGACACATTTTCTACTGAAGTACCAAGTTTAAGAAGTGCAGCTCTTGTACTACCGGAGATATGTCGATACAAACTGAATACGCAAAACATCTACAAAATTTAGCGCGTTTAAAAGTTGATAGCGCTTTTGTTTATAACTTTCAGATTAATTCGAATTGTGCCACGAAACTTTGCAGACCATCGCGGAGAGGCATTTTCTACTGAAGTACCAAGTTTCAGAAGTGCAGCTCCTTTACTGCCGGAGATATGTCGATACAAACTGAATACGCAAAACATCAACAAAATTTAGCGCGTTTCAAAGTTGATATCGCTTATGTTTATAACTTCCACATTTATTCGAATTGTGCCACGAAACTTTGCAGACAGTCGCGGAGACACATTTTCCACTTAAGTACCAAGTTTCAGAAGTGCAGCTCTTGTACTACCGGAGATATGTCGATACAAACTGAATACGCAAAACATCAACAAAATTTAGCGCGTTTTAAAGTTGATAGCGCTTTTGTTTATAACTTCCACATTTATTCGAATTGTGAAACGAAACTTTGTAGACAGTCGCGGAGACTCATTTTCTACGGAAGTACCAAGTTTCAGAAGTGCAGCTCTTGTACTACCAGAGATGTGTCGATACAAACTGAATACGCAAAACATCTACAAAATTTAGTGCGTTTTAAAGTTGATAGCGCTTTTGTTTATAACTTCCACATTTATTCGAATTGTGCCACGAAACTTTGCAGACCGTCGCGGTGAGGCATTTTCTACTGAAGTACCAAGTTTCAGAAGTGCAGCTCTTGTACTACCGGAGATGTGTCGATACAAACTGAATACGCCAAACATCTACAAAATTTAGTGCGTTTTAAAGTTGATATCGCTTTTGTTTATAACTTCCACATTTATTCGAATTGTGAAACGAAACTTTGTAGAGAGTCGCGGAGACACATTTTCTACTGAAGTACCAAGTTTAAGAAGTGCAGCTCTTGTACTACCGGAGATAGTTCGATACAAACTGAATACGCAAAACATCTACAAAATTTAGCGCGTTTAAAAGTTGATAGCGCTTTTGTTTATAACTTTCAGATTTATTCGAATTGTGCCACGAAACTTTGCAGACCATCGCGGAGAGGCATTTTCTACTGAAGTACCAAGTTTCAGAAGTGCAGCTCTTGTACTGCCGGAGATATGTCGATACAAACTGAATACGCAAAACATCAACAAAATTTAGCGCGTTTCAAAGTTGATATCGCTTATGTTTATAACTTCCACATTTATTCGAATTGTGCCACGAAACTTTGCAGACAGTCGCGGAGACACATTTTCCACTTAAGTACCAAGTTTCAGAAGTGCAGCTCTGGTACTACCGGAGATATGTCGATACAAACTGAATACGCAAAACATCAACAAAATTTAGCGCGTTTTAAGGTTGATATCGCTTTTGTTTATAACTTCCACATTTATTCGAATTGTTAAACGAAACTTTGTAGACAGTCGCGGAGACACATATTCTACTGAAGTACCAAGTTTCAGAAGTGCAGCTCTTGTACTACCGGAGATATGTCGATACAAACTGAATACGCAAAACATCAACAAAATTTAGCGCGTTTTAAAGTTGATAGCGCTTTTGTTTATAACTTCCACATTTATTCGAATTGTGAAACGAAACTTTGTAGACAGTCGCGGAGACACATTTTCTACTGAAGTACCAAGTTTCAGAAGTACAGCTCTTGTACTACCGGAGATGTGTCGATACAAACTGAATACGAAAAACATCTACAAAATTTAGTGCGTTTTAAAGTTGATAGCGCTTTTGTTTATAACTTCCACATTTATTCGAATTGTGCCACGAAACTTTGCAGACCGTCGCGGAGAGGCATATTCTACTGAAGTACCAAGTTTCAGAAGTGCAGCTCTTGAACTACCTGAGATATGTTGATACAAACTGAATACGCCAAACATCTACAAAATTTAGTGCGTTTTAAAGTTGATATCGCTTTTGTTTATAACTTCCACATTTATTCGAATTGTGAAACGAAACTTTGTAGAGAGTCGCGGAGACACATTTTCTACTGAAGTACCAAGTTTAAGAAGTGCAGTTCTGTTTCTACCGGAGATATGTCGATACAAACTGAATACGCAAAACATCAACAAAATTTAGCGCGTTTTAAAGTAGATAGCGCTTTTGTTTATAACTTCCACATTTATTCGAATTGTGATACGAAACTTTGTAGACAGTCGCGGAGACACATTTTCTACGGAAGTACCAAGTTTCAGAAGTGCAGCTCTTGTACTACCAGAGATGTGTCGATACAAACTGAATACGCAAAACATCTACCAAATTTAGTGCGTTTTAAAGTTGATAGCGCTTTTGTTTATAACTTCCACATTTATTCGAATTGTGCCACGAAACTTTGCAGACCGTCGCGGAGACACATTTTCTACTGAAGTACCAAGTTTCAGAAGTGCAGCTCTTGTACTACCGAAGATATGTCGATACAAACTGAATACGCAAAACATCAACAAAATTTAGCGCGTTTTAAAGTTGATAGCGCTTTTGTTTATAACTTCCACATTTATTCAAATTGTGAAACGAAACTTTGTAGACAGTCGCGGAGACACATTTTCTACTGAAGTACCAAGTTTCAGAAGTGCAGCTCTTGTACTACCGGAGATGTGTCGATACAAACTGTATACGCAAAACATCTACAAAATTTAGTGCGTTTTAAAGTTGATATCGCTTTTGTTTATAACTTGCACATTTATTCGAATTGTGAAACGAAACTTTGCAGACCGTCGCGGAGAAGCATTTTCTACTGAAGTACCAAGTTTCAGTAGTGCAGCTCTTGAACTACCTGAGATATGTTGATACAAACTGAATACGCCAAACATCTACAAAATTTAGTGCGTTTTAAAGTTGATATCGCTTTTGTTTATAACTTCCACATTTATTCGAATTGTGAAACGAAACTTTGTAGAGAGTCGCGGAGACACATTTTCTACTGAAGTACCAAGTTTAAGAAGTGCAGCTCTTGTTCTACCGGAGATATGTCGATACAAACTGAATACGCAAAACATCAACAAAATTTAGCGCGTTTTAAAGTTGATAGCGCTTTTGTTTATAACTTCCACATTTATTCGAATTGTGAAACGAAACTTTGTAGACAGTCGCGGAGACACATTTTCTACGGAAGTACCAAGTTTCAGAAGTGCAGCTCTTGTACTACCAGAGATGTGTCGATACAAACTGAATACGCAAAACATCTACCAAATTTAGTGCGTTTTAAAGTTGATATCGCTTATGTTTATAACTTCCACATTTATTCGAATTGTGCCACGAAACTTTGCAGACCGTCGCGGAGAGGCATTTTCTACTGAAGTACCAAGTTTCAGAAGTGCAGCTCTTGTACTACCGGAGATGTGTCGATACAAACTGAATACGCCAAACATCTACAAAATTTAGTGCGTTTTAAAGTTGATATCGCTTTTGTTTATAACTTCCACATTTATTCGAATTGTGTAACGAAACTTTGTAGAGAGTCGCGGAGACACATTTTCTACTGAAGTACCAAGTTTCAGAAGTGCAGCTCTTGTACTACCGGAGATATGTCGATACAAACTGAATACGCAAAACATCAACAAAATTTAGCGCGTTTTAAGGTTGATATCGCTTTTGCTTATAACTTCCACATTTATTCGAATTCTTAAACGAAACTTTGTAGACAGTCGCGGAGAACCATGTTCTACTGCAGTACCAAGTTTCAGAAGTGCAGCTCTTGTACTACCGGAGATATGTCGATACAAACTGAATACGCAAAACATACACAAAAATTTAGCGCGTTTTAAAGTTGATAGCGCTTTTGTTTATAACTTCCACATTTATTCGAATTGTGCCACGAAACTTTGCAGACCGTCGCGGAGAGGCATTTTCTACTGAAGTACCAAGTTTCAGAAGTGCAGCTCTTGTACTATCGGAGATATGTCGATACAAACTGAATACGCAAAACATCAACAAAATTTAGCGCGTTTTAAAGTTGATAGCGCTTTTGTTTATAACTTCCACATTTATTTGAATTGTGAAACGAAACTTTGTAGACAGTCGCGGAGACACATTTTCTACTGAAGTACCAAGTTTCAGCAGTGCAGCTCTTGAACTACCTGAGATATGTTGATACAAACTGAATACGCTAAACATCTACAAAATTTAGTGCGTTTTAAAGTTGATATCGCTTTTGTTTATAACTTCCACATTTATTCGAATTGTGAAACGAAACTTTGTAGAGAGTCGCGGAGACACATTTTCTACTGAAGTACCAAGTTTAAGAAGTGCAGCTCTTGTACTACCGGAGATAGTTCGATACAAACTGAATACGCAAAACATCTACAAAATTTAGCGCGTTTAAAAGTTGATAGCGCTTTTGTTTATAACTTTCAGATTTATTCGAATTGTGCCACGAAACTTTGCAGACCATCGCGGAGAGGCATTTACTACTGAAGTACCAAGTTTCAGAAGTGCAGCTCTTGTACTGCCGGAGATATGTCGATAGAAACTGAATACGCAAAACATCAACAAAATTTAGCGCGTTTCAAAGTTGATATCGCTTATGTTTATAACTTCCACATTTATTCGAATTGTGCCACGAAACTTTGCAGACAGTCGCGGAGACACATTTTCCACTTAAGTACCAAGTTTCAGAAGTGCAGCTCTGGTACTACCGGAGATATGTCGATACAAACTGAATACGCAAAACATCAACAAAATTTAGCGCGTTTTAAGGTTGATATCGCTTTTGTTTATAACTTCCACATTTATTCGAATTGTTAAACGAAACTTTGTAGACAGTCGCGGAGACACATGTTCTACTGAAGTACCAAGTTTCAGAAGTGCAGCTCTTGTACTACCGGAGATATGTCGATACAAACTGAATACGCAAAACATACACAAAATTTAGCGCGTTTTAAAGTTGATAGCGCTTTTGTTTATAACTTCCACATTTATTCGAATTGTGAAACGAAACTTTGTAGACAGTCGCGGAGACACATTTTCTACTGAAGTACCAAGTTTCAGAAGTACAGCTCTTGTACTACCGGAGATGTGTCGATACAAACTGAATACGAAAAACATCTACAAAATTTAGTGCGTTTTAAAGTTGATAGCGCTTTTGTTTATAACTTCCACATTTATTCGAATTGTGCCACGAAACTTTGCAGACCGTCGCGGAGAGGCATATTCTACTGAAGTACCAAGTTTCAGAAGTGCAGCTCTTGAACTACCTGAGATATGTTGATACAAACTGAATACGCCAAACATCTACAAAATTTAGTGCGTTTTAAAGTTGATATCGCTTTTGTTTATAACTTCCACATTTATTCGAATTGTGAAACGAAACTTTGTAGAGAGTCGCGGAGACACATTTTCTACTGAAGTACCAAGTTTAAGAAGTGCAGTTCTGTTTCTACCGGAGATATGTCGATACAAACTGAATACGCAAAACATCAACAAAATTTAGCGCGTTTTAAAGTTGATAGCGCTTTTGTTTATAACTTCCACATTTATTCGAATTGTGATACGAAACTTTGTAGACAGTCGCGGAGACACATTTTCTACGGAAGTACCAAGTTTCAGAAGTGCAGCTCTTGTACTACCAGAGATGTGTCGATACAAACTGAATACGCAAAACATCTACCAAATTTAGTGCGTTTTAAAGTTGATAGCGCTTTTGTTTATAACTTCCACATTTATTCGAATTGTGCCACGAAACTTTGCAGACCGTCGCGGAGACACATTTTCTACTGAAGTACCAAGTTTCAGAAGTGCAGCTCTTGTACTACCGGAGATATGTCGATACAAACTGAATACGCAAAACATCAACAAAATTTAGCGCGTTTTAAAGTTGATAGCGCTTTTGTTTATAACTTCCACATTTATTCAAATTGTGAAACGAAACTTTGTAGACAGTCGTGGAGACACATTTTCTACTGAAGTACCAAGTTTCAGAAGTGCAGCTCTTGTACTACCGGAGATGTGTCGATACAAACTGAATACGCAAAACATCTACAAAATTTAGTGCGTTTTAAAGTTGATATCGCTTTTGTTTATAACTTGCACATTTATTCGAATTGTGAAACGAAACTTTGCAGACCGTCGCGGAGAGGCATTTTCTACTGAAGTACCAAGTTTCAGTAGTGCAGCTCTTGAACTACCTGAGATATGTTGATACAAACTGAATACGCCAAACATCTACAAAATTTAGTGCGTTTTAAAGTTGATATCGCTTTTGTTTATAACTTCCACATTTATTCGAATTGTGAAACGAAACTTTGTAGAGAGTCGCGGAGACACATTTTCTACTGAAGTACCAAGTTTAAGAAGTGCAGCTCTTGTTCTACCGGAGATATGTCGATACAAACTGAATACGCAAAACATCAACAAAATTTAGCGCGTTTTAAAGTTGATAGCGCTTTTGTTTATAACTTCCACATTTATTCGAATTGTGAAACGAAACTTTGTAGACAGTCGCGGAGACACATTTTCTACGGAAGTACCAAGTTTCAGAAGTGCAGCTCTTGTACTACCAGAGATGTGTCGATACAAACTGAATACGCAAAACATCTACCAAATTTAGTGCGTTTTAAAGTTGATAGCGCTTTTGTTTATAACTTCCACATTTATTCGAATTGTGCCACGAAACTTTGCAGACCGTCGCGGAGAGGCATTTTCTACTGAAGTACCAAGTTTCAGAAGTGCAGCTCTTGTACTATCGGAGATGTGTCGATACAAACTGAATACGCCAAACATCTACAAAATTTAGTGCGTTTTAAAGTTGATATCGCTTTTGTTTATAACTTCCACATTTATTCGAATTGTGAAACGAAACTTTGTAGAGAGTCGCGGAGACACATTTTCTACTGAAGTACCAAGTTTCAGAAGTGCAGCTCTGGTACTACCGGAGATATGTCGATACAAACTGAATACGCAAAACATCAACAAAATTTAGCGCGTTTTAAGGTTGATATCGCTTTTGCTTATAACTTCCACATTTATTCGCATTCTTAAACGAAACTTTGTAGACAGTCGCGGAGACACATGTTCTACTGAAGTACCAAGTTTCAGAAGTGCAGCTCTTGTACTACCGGAGATATGTCGATACAAACTGAATACGCAAAACATACACAAAAATTTAGCGCGTTTTAAAGTTGATAGCGCTTTTGTTTATAACTTCCACATTTATTCGAATTGTGAAACGAAACTTTGTAGACAGTCGCGGAGACACATTTTCTACTGAAGTACCAAGTTTCAGAAGTGCAGCTCTTGTACTACCGGAGATGTGTCGATACAAACTGAATACGCAAAACATCTACAAAATTTAGTGCGTTTTAAAGTTGATAGCGCTTTTATTTATAACTTTCAGATTTATTCGAATTGTGCCACGAAACTTTGCAGACCATCGCGGAGAGGCATTTTCTACTGAAGTACCAAGTTTCAGAAGTGCAGCTCCTTTACTGCCGGAGATATGTCGATACAAACTGAATACGCAAAACATCAACAAAATTTAGCGCGTTTCAAAGTTGATATCGCTTATGTTTATAACTTCCACATTTATTCGAATTGTGCCACGAAACTTTGCAGACCGTCGCGGAGACACATTTTCCACTTAAGTACGAAGTTTCAGAAGTGCAGCTCTTGTACTACCGGAGATATGTCGATACAAACTGAATACGCAAAACATCAACAAAATTTAGCGCGTTTTAAAGTTGATAGCGCTTTTGTTTATAACTTCCACATTTATTCGAATTGTGAAACGAAACTTTGTAGACAGTCGCGGAGACTCATTTTCTACGGAAGTACCAAGTTTCAGAAGTGCAGCTCTTGTACTACCAGAGATGTGTCGATACAAACTGAATACGCAAAACATCTACCAAATTTAGTGCGTTTTAAAGTTGATAGCGCTTTTGTTTATAACTTCCACATTTATTCGAATTGTGCCACGAAACTTTGCAGACCGTCGCGGTGAGGCATTTTCTACTGAAGTACCAAGTTTCAGAAGGGCAGCTCTTGTACTACCGGAGATGTGTCGATACAAACTGAATACGCCAAACATCTACAAAATTTAGTGCGTTTTAAAGTTGATATCGCTTTTGTTTATAACTTCCACATTTATTCCAATTGTGAAACGAAACTTTGTAGAGAGTCGCGGAGACACATTTTCTACTGAAGTACCAAGTTTCAGAAGTGCAGCTCTGGTACTACCGGAGATATGTCAATACAAACTGAATACGCAAAACATCAACAAAATTTAGCGCGTTTTAAGGTTGATATCGCTTTTGTATATAACTTCCACATTTATTCGAATTGTTAAACGAAACTTTGTAGACAGTCGCGGAGACACATGTTCTACTGAAGTACCAAGTTTCAGAAGTGCAGCTCTTGTACTACCGGAGATATGTCGATACAAACTGAATACGCAAAACATACACAAAAATTTAGCGCGTTTTAAAGTTGATAGCGCTTTTGTTTATAACTTCCACATTTATTCTGATTGTGAAACGAAACTTTGTAGACAGTCGCGGAGACACATTTTCTACTGAAGTACCAAGTTTCAGAAGTGCAGCTCTTGTACTACCGGAGATGTGTCGATACAAACTGAATACGCAAAACATCTACAAAATTTAGTGCGTTTTAAAGTTGATAGCGCTTTTGTTTATAACTTCCACATTTATTCGAATTGTGCCACGAAACTTTGCAGACCGTCGCGGAGAGGCATTTTCTACTGAAGTACCAAGTTTCAGTAGTGCAGCTCTTGCACTACCTGAGATATGTTGATACAAACTGAATACGCCAAACATCTACAAAATTTAGTGCGTTTTAAAGTTGATATCGCTTTTGTTTATAACTTCCACATTTATTCGAATTGTGAAACGAAACTTTGTAGAGAGTCGCGGAGACACTTTGTCTACTGAAGTACCAAGTTTAAGAAGTGCAGCTCTTGTACTACCGGAGATATGTCGATACAAACTGAATACGCAAAACATCTACAAAATTTAGCGCGTTTAAAAGTTGATAGCGCTTTTGTTTATAACTTTCAGATTAATTCGAATTGTGCCACGAAACTTTGCAGACCATCGCGGAGAGGCATTTTCTACTGAAGTACCAAGTTTCAGAAGTGCAGCTCCTTTACTGCCGGAGATATGTCGATACAAACTGAATACGCAAAACATCAACAAAATTAAGCGCGTTTCAAAGTTGATATCGCTTATGTTTATAACTTCCACATTTATTCGAATTGTGCCACGAAACTTTGCAGACAGTCGCGGAGACACATTTTCCACTTAAGTACCAAGTTTCAGAAGTGCAGCTCTTGTACTACCGGAGATATGTCGATACAAACTGAATACGCAAAACATCAACAAAATTTAGCGCGTTTTAAAGTTGATAGCGCTTTTGTTTATAACTTCCACATTTATTCGAATTGTGAAACGAAATTTTGTAGACAGTCGCGGAGACTCATTTTCTACGGAAGTACCAAGTTTCAGAAGTGCAGCTCTTGTACTACCAGAGATGTGTCGATACAAACTGAATACGCAAAACATCTACAAAATTTAGTGCGTTTTAAAGTTGATAGCGCTTTTGTTTATAACTTCCACATTTATTCGAATTGTGCCACGACACTTTGCAGACCGTCGCGGTGAGGCATTTTCTACTGAAGTACCAAGTTTCAGAAGTGCAGCTCTTGTACTACCGGAGATGTGTCGATACAAACTGAATACGCCAAACATCTACAAAATTTAGTGCGTTTTAAAGTTGATATCGCTTTTGTTTATAACTTCCACATTTATTCGAATTGTGAAACGAAACTTTGTAGAGAGTCGCGGAGACACATTTTCTACTGAAGTACCAAGTTTCAGAAGTGCAGCTCTGGTACTACCGGAGATATGTCGATACAAACTGAATACGCAAAACATCAACAAAATTTAGCGCGTTTTAAGGTTGATATCGCTTTTGTTTATAACTTCCACATTTATTCGAATTGTTAAACGAAACTTTGTAGACAGTCGCGGAGACACATTTTCTACGGAAGTACCAAGTTTCAGAAGTGCAGCTCTTGTACTACCAGAGATGTGTCGATACAAACTGAATACGCAAAACATCTACCAAATTTAGTGCGTTTTAAAGTTGATAGCGCTTTTGTTTATAACTTCCACATTTATTCGAATTGTGCCACGAAACTTTGCAGACCGTCGCGGAGAGGCATTTTCTACTGAAGTACCAAGTTTCAGAAGTGCAGCTCTTGTACTACCGGAGATATGTCGATACAAACTGAATACGCAAAACATCAACAAAATTTAGCGCGTTTTAAAGTTGATAGCGCTTTTGTTTATAACTTGCACATTTATTCGAATTGTGAAACGAAACTTTGTAGACAGTCGCGGAGACACATTTTCTACTGAAGTACCAAGTTTCAGCAGTGCAGCTCTTGAACTACCTGAGATATGTTGATACAAACTGAATACGCCAAACATCTACAAAATTTAGTGCGTTTTAAAGTTAATATCGCTTTTGTTTATAACTTCCACATTTATTCGAATTGTGAAACGAAACTTTGTAGAGAGTCGCGGATACACATTTTCTACTGAAGTACCAAGTTTAAGAAGTGCAGCTCTTGTACTACCGGAGATGTGTCGATACAAACTGAATACGCAAAACATCTACAAAATTTAGCGCGTTTAAAAGTTGATAGCGCTTTTGTTTATAACTTTCAGATTTATTCGAATTGTGCCACGAAACTTTGCAGACCATCGCGGAGAGGCATTTTCTACTGAAGTACCAAGTTTCAGAAGTGCAGCTCTTGTACTGCCGGAGATATGTCGATACAAACTGAATACGCAAAACATCAACAAAATTTAGCGCGTTTCAAAGTTGATATCGCTTATGTTTATAACTTCCACATTTATTCGAATTGTGCCACGAAACTTTGCAGACAGTCGCGGAGACACATTTTCCACTTAAGTACCAAGTTTCAGAAGTGCAGCTCTGGTACTACCGGAGATATGTCGATACAAACTGAATACGCAAAACATCAACAAAATTTAGCGCGTTTTAAAGTTGATAGCGCTTTTGTTTATAACTTCCACATTTATTCGAATTGTGAAACGAAACTTTGTAGACAGTCGCGGAGACACATTTTCTACTGAAGTACCAAGTTTCAGAAGTACAGCTCTTGTACTACCGGAGATGTGTCGATACAAACTGAATACGAAAAACATCTACAAAATTTAGTGCGTTTTAAAGTTGATAGCGCTTTTGTTTATAACTTCCACATTTATTAGAATTGTGCCACGAAACTTTGCAGACCGTCGCGGAGAGGCATATTCTACTGAAGTACCAAGTTTCAGAAGTGCAGCTCTTGAACTACCTGAGATATGTTGATACAAACTGAATACGCCAAACATCTACAAAATTTAGTGCGTTTTAAAGTTGATATCGCTTTTGTTTATAACTTCCACATTTATTCGAATTGTGAAACGAAACTTTGTAGAGAGTCGCGGAGACACATTTTCTACTGAAGTACCAAGTTTAAGAAGTGCAGCTCTTGTTCTACCGGAGATATGTCGATACAAACTGAATACGCAAAACATCTACAAAATTTAGCGCGTTTTAAAGTTGATAGTGCTTTTGTTTATAACTTCCACATTTATTAGAATTGTGATACGAAACTTTGTAGACAGTCGCGGAGACACATTTTCTACGGAAGTACCAAGTTTCAGAAGTGCAGCTCTTGTACTACCAGAGATGTGTCGATACAAACTGAATACGCAAAACATCTACCAAATTTAGTGCGTTTTAAAGTTGATAGCGCTTTTGTTTATAACTTCCACATTTATTCGAATTGTGCCACGAAACTTTGCAGACCGTCGCGGAGAGGCATTTTCTACTGAAGTACCAAGTTTCAGAAGTGCAGCTCTTGTACTACCGGAGATATGTCGATACAAACTGAATACGCAAAACATCAACAAAATTTAGCGCGTTTTAAAGTTGATAGCGCTTTTGTTTATAACTTCCACATTTATTCGAATTGTGAAACGAAACTTTGTAGACAGTCGCGGAGACACATTTTCTACTGAAGTACCAAGTTTCAGCAGTGCAGCTCTTGAACTACCTGAGATATGTTGATACAAACTGAATACGCCAAACATCTACAAAATTTAGTGCGTTTTAAAGTTGATATCGCTTTTGTTTATAACTTCCACATTTATTCGAATTGTGAAACGAAACTTTGTAGAGAGTCGCGGAGACACATTTTCTACTGAAGTACCAAGTTTCAGAAGTTCAGCTCTTGTACTACCGGAGATAGTTCGATACAAACTGAATACGCAAAACATCTACAAAATTTAGCGCGTTTAAAAGTTGATAGCGCTTTTGTTTATAACTTTCAGATTTATTCGAATTGTGCCACGAAACTTTGCAGACCATCGCGGAGAGGCATTTTCTACTGAAGTACCAAGTTTCAGAAGTGCAGCTCTTGTACTGCCGGAGATATGTCGATACAAACTGAATACGCAAAACATCAACAAAATTTAGCGCGTTTCAAAGTTGATATCGCTTATGTTTATAACTTCCACATTTATTCGAATTGTGCCACGAAACTTTGCAGACAGTCGCGGAGACACATTTTCCACTTAAGTACCAAGTTTCAGAAGTGCAGCTCTTGTACTACCGGAGATATGTCGATACAAACTGAATACGCAAAACATCAACAAAATTTAGCGCGTTTTAAAGTTGATAGCGCTTTTGTTTATAACTTCCACATTTATTCGAATTGTTAAACGAAACTTTGTAGACAGTCGCGGAGACACATTTTCTTCGGAAGTACCAAGTTTCAGAAGTGCAGCTCTTGTACTACCGGAGATGTGTCGATACAAACTGAATACGCAAAACATCTACGAAATTTAGTGCGTTTTAAAGTTGATAGCGCTTTTGTTTATAACTTCCACATTTATTCGAATTGTGCCACGAAACTTTGCAGACCGTCGCGGAGAGGCATTTACTACTGAAGTACCAAGTTTCAGAAGTGCAGCTCTTGTACTACCGGAGATGTGTCGATACAAACTGAATACGCAAAACATCTACAAAATTTAGTGCGTTTTAAAGTTGATATCGCTTTTGTTTATAACTTCCACATTTATTCGAATTGTGAAACGAAACTTTGTAGAGAGTCGCGGAGACACATTTTCTACTGAAGTACCAAGTTTCAGAAGTGCAGCTCTGGTACTACCGGAGATATGTCGATACAAACTGAATACGCAAAACATCTACAAAATTTAGCGCGTTTAAAAGTTGATAGCGCTTTTGTTTATAACTTTCAGATTTATTCGAATTGTGCCACGAAACTTTGCAGACAATCGCGGAGAGGCATTTTCTACTGAAGTACCAAGTTTCAGAAGTGCAGCTCTTGTACTGCCGGAGATATGTCGATACAAACTGAATACGCAAAACATCAACAAAATTTAGCGCGTTTTAAAGTTGATATCGCTTTTGTTTATAACTTCCACATTTATTCGAATTGTGCCACGAAACTTTGCAGACCATCGCGGAGAGGCATTTTCTACTGAAGTACCAAGTTTCAGAAGTGCAGCTTTTGTACTACCGCAGATATGTCGATACAAACTGAATACGCAAAACATCAACAAAATTTAGCGCGTTTTAAAGTTGATATCGCTTTTGTTTATAACTTGCACATTTATTCGAATTGTGAAACGAAACTTTGTAGACAGTCGCGGAGACACATTGTCTACGGAAGTACCAAGTTTCAGAAGTGCAGCTCTTGTACTACCGGAGATGTGTCGATACAAACTGAATACGCAAAACATCAACAAAATTTAGCGCGTTTTAAGGTTGATATCGCTTTTGTATATAACTTCCACATTTATTCGAATTGTTAAACGAAACTTTGTAGACAGTCGCGGAGACACATGTTCTACTGAAGTACCAAGTTTCAGAAGTGCAGCTCTTGTACTACCGGAGATATGTCGATACAAACTGAATACGCAAAACATCAACAACATTTAGCGCGTTTTAAACTTGATAGCGCTTTTGTTTATAACTTCCACATTTATTCGAATTGTGAAACGAAACTTTGTAGACAGTCGCGGAGACACATTTTCTACTGAAGTACCAAGTTTCAGAAGTACAGCTCTTGTACTACCGGAGATGTGTCGATACAAACTGAATACGAAAAACATCTACAAAATTTAGTGCGTTTTAAAGTTGATACCGCTTTTGTTTATAACTTCCACATTTATTCGAATTGTGCCACGAAACTTTGCAGACCGTCGCGGAGAGGCATATTCTACTGAAGTACCAAGTTTCAGAAGTGCAGCTCTTGAACTACCTGAGATATGTTGATACAAACTGAATACGCCAAACATCTACAAAATTTAGTGCGTTTTAAAGTTGATATCGCTTTTGTTTATAACTTCCACATTTATTCGAATTGTGAAACGAAACTTTGTAGAGAGTCGCGGAGACACATTTTCTACTGAAGTACCAAGTTTAAGAAGTGCAGCTCTTGTTCTACCGAAGATATGTCGATACAAACTGAATACGCAAAACATCAACAAAATTTAGCGCGTTTAAAAGTTGATAGCGCTTTTGTTTATAACTTTCAGATTTATTCGAATTGTGCCACGAAACTTTGCAGACCATCGCGGAGAGGCATTTTTCACTGAAGTACCAAGTTTCAGAAGTGCAGCTCTTGTACTGCCGGAGATATGTCGATACAAACTGAATACGCAAAACATCAACAAAATTTAGCGCGTTTCAAAGTTGATATCGCTTATGTTTATAACTTCCACATTTATTCGAATTGTGCCACGAAACTTTGCAGACAGTCGCGGAGACACATTTTCCACTTAAGTACCAAGTTTCAGAAGTGCAGCTCTTGTACTACCGGAGATATGTCGATACAAACTGAATACGCAAAACATCAACAAAATTTAGCGCGTTTTAAAGTTGATAGCGCTTTTGTTTATAACTTCCACATTTATTCGAATTGTTAAACGAAACTTTGTAGACAGTCGCGGAGACACATTTTCTTCGGAAGTACCAAGTTTCAGAAGTGCAGCTCTTGTACTACCGGAGATGTGTCGATACAAACTGAATACGCAAAACATCTACGAAATTTAGTGCGTTTTAAAGTTGATAGCGCTTTTGTTTATAACTTCCACATTTATTCGAATTGTGCCACGAAACTTTGCAGACCGTCGCGGAGAGGCATTTACTACTGAAGTACCAAGTTTCAGAAGTGCAGCTCTTGTACTACCGGAGATGTGTCGATACAAACTGAATACGCAAAACATCTACAAAATTTAGCGCGTTTAAAAGTTGATAGCGCTTTTGTTTATAACTTTCAGATTTATTCGAATTGTGCCACGAAACTTTGCAGACCATCGCGGAGAGGCATTTTCTACTGAAGTACCAAGTTTCAGAAGTGCAGCTCTTGTACTGCCGGAGATATGTCGATACAAACTGAATACGCAAAACATCAACAAAATTTAGCGCGTTTCAAAGTTGATATCGCTTATGTTTATAACTTCCACATTTATTCGAATTGTGCCACGAAACTTTGCAGACAGTCGCGGAGACACATTTTCCACTTAAGTACCAAGTTTCAGAAGTGCAGCTCTTGTACTACCGGAGATATGTCGATACAAACTGAATACGCAAAACATCAACAAAACTTAGCGCGTTTTAAGGTTGATATCGCTTTTGTTTATAACTTCCACATTTATTCGAATTGTTAAACGAAACTTTGTAGACAGTCGCGGAGACACATGTTCTACTGAAGTACCAAGTTTCAGAAGTGCAGCTCTTGTACTACCGGAGATATGTCGATACAAACTGAATACGCAAAACATCAACAAAATTTAGCGCGTTTTAAAGTTGATAGCGCTTTTGTTTATAACTTCCACATTTATTCGAATTGTGAAACGAAACTTTGTAGACAGTCGCGGAGACACATTTTCTACTGAAGTACCAAGTTTCAGAAGTACAGCTCTTGTACTACCGGAGATGTGTCGATACAAACTGAATACGCAAAACATCTACAAAATTTAGTGCGTTTTAAAGTTGATAGCGCTTTTGTTTATAACTTCCACATTTATTCGAATTGTGCCACGAAACTTTGCAGACCGTCGCGGAGAGGCATATTCTACTGAAGTACCAAGTTTCAGAAGTGCAGCTCTTGAACTACCTGAGATATGTTGATACAAACTGAATACGCCAAACATCTACAAAATTTAGTGCGATTTAAAGTTGATATCGCTTTTGTTTATAACTTCCACATTTATTCGAATTGTGAAACGAAATTTTGTAGAGAGTCGCGGAGACACATTTTCTACTGAAGTACCAAGTTTAAGAAGTGCAGCTCTTGTTCTACCGGAGATATGTCGATACAAACTGAATACGCAAAACATCAACAAAATTTAGCGCGTTTTAAAGTTGATAGCGCTTTTGTTTATAACTTCCACATTTATTCGAATTGTGATACGAAACTTTGTAGACAGTCGCGGAGACACATTTTCTACGGAAGTACCAAGTTTCAGAAGTGCAGCTCTGTTACTACCAGAGATGTGTCGATACAAACTGAATACGCAAAACATCTACCAAATTTAGTGCGTTTTAAAGTTGATAGCGCTTTTGTTTATAACTTCCACATTTATTCGAATTGTGCACCGAAACTTTGCAGACCGTCGCGGAGAGGCATTTTCTACTGAAGTACCAAGTTTCAGAAGTGCAGCTCTTGTACTACCGGAGATATGTCGATACAAACTGAATACGCAAAACATCAACAAAATTTAGCGCGTTTTAAAGTTGATAGCGCTTTTGTTTATAACTTCCACATTTATTCGAATTGTGAAACGAAACTTTGTAGACAGTCGCGGAGACACATTTTCTACTGAAGTACCAAGTTTCAGCAGTGCAGCTCTTGAACTACCTGAGATATGTTGATACAAACTGAATACGCCAAACATCTACAAAATTTAGTGCGTTTTAAAGTTGATATCGCTTTTGTTTATAACTTCCACATTTATTCGAATTGTGAAACGAAACTTTGTAGAGAGTCGCGGAGACACATCTTCTACTGAAGTACCAAGTTTCAGAAGTGCAGCTCTTGTACTACCGGAGATAGTTCGATACAAACTGAATACGCAAAACATCTACAAAATTTAGCGCGTTTAAAAGTTGATAGCGCTTTTGTTTATAACTTTCAGATTTATTAGAATTGTGCCACGAAACTTTGCAGACCATCGCGGAGAGGTATTTTCTACTGAAGTACCAAGTTTCAGAAGTGCAGCTCTTGTACTGCCGGAGATATGTCGATACAAACTGAATACGCAAAACATCTACAAAATTTAGCGCGTTTCAAAGTTGATATCGCTTATGTTTATAACTTCCACATTTATTCGAATTGTGCCACGAAACTTTGCAGACAGTCGCGGAGACACATTTTCCACTTAAGTACCAAGTTTCAGAAGTGCAGCTTTTGTACTACCGGAGATATGTCGATACAAACTGAATACGCAAAACATCAACAAAATTTAGCGCGTTTTAAAGTTGATAGCGCTTTTGTTTATAACTTCCACATTTATTCGAATTGTTAAACGAAACTTTGTAGACAGTCGCGGAGACACATTTTCTTCGGAAGTACCAAGTTTCAGAAGTGCAGCTCTTGTACTACCGGAGATGTGTCGATACAAACTGAATACGCAAAACATCTACGAAATTTAGTGCGTTTTAAAGTTGATAGCGCTTTTGTTTATAACTTCCACATTTATTCGAATTGTGCCACGAAACTTTGCAGACCGTCGCGGAGAGGCATTTACTACTGAAGTACCAAGTTTCAGAAGTGCAGCTCTTGTACTACCGGAGATGTGTCGATACAAACTGAATACGCAAAACATCTACAAAATTTAGTGCGTTTTAAAGTTGATATCGCTTTTGTTTATAACTTCCACATTTATTCGAATTGTGAAACGAAACTTTGTAGAGAGTCGCGGAGACACATTTTCTACTGAAGTACCAAGTTTCAGAAGTGCAGCTCTGGTACTACCGGAGATATGTCGATACAAACTGAATACGCAAAACATCTACAAAATTTAGCGCGTTTAAAAGTTGATAGCGCTTTTGTTTATAACTTTCAGATTTATTCGAATTGTGCCACGAAACTTTGCAGACCATCGCGGAGAGGCATTTTCTACTGAAGTACCAAGTTTCAGAAGTGCAGCTCTTGTACTACCGGAGATGTGTCGATACAAACTGAATACGCAAAACATCAACAAAATTTAGCGCGTTTTAAGGTTGATATCGCTTTTGTTTATAACTTCCACTGTTATTCGAATTGTGCCACGAAACTTTGCAGACCATCGCGGAGAGGCATTTTCTACTGAAGTACAAAGTTTCAGAAGTGCAGCTTTTGTACTACCGCAGATATGTCGATACAAACTGAATACGCAAAACATCAACAAAATTTAGCGCGTTTTAAAGTTGATATCGCTTTTGTTTATAACTTGCACATTTATTCGAATTGTGAAACGAAACTTTGTAGACAGTCGCGGAGACACATTTTCTACGGAAGTACCAAGTTTCAGAAGTGCAGCTCTTGTACTACCGGAGATGTGTCGATACAAACTGAATACGCAAAACATCAACAAAATTTAGCGCGTTTTAAGGTTGATATCGCTTTTGTATATAACTTCCACATTTATTCGAATTGTTAAACGAAACTTTGTAGACAGTCGCGGAGACACATTTTCTACTGAAGTACCAAGTTTCAGAAGTGCAGCTCTTGTACTACCGGAAATATGTCGATACAAACTGAATACGTAAAACATCAACAACATTTAGCGCGTTTTAAACTTGATAGCGCTTTTGTTTATAACTTCCACATTTATTCGAATTGTGAAACGAAACTTTGTAGACAGTCGCGGAGACACATTTTCTACTGAAGTACCAAGTTTCAGAAGTACAGCTCTTGTACTACCGGAGATGTGTCGATACAAACTGAATACGAAAAACATCTACAAAATTTAGTGCGTTTTAAAGTTGATAGCGCTTTTGTTTATAACTTCCACATTTATTCGAATTGTGCCACGAAACTTTGCAGACCGTCGCGGAGAGGCATATTCTACTGAAGTACCAAGTTTCAGAAGTGCAGCTCTTGAAATACCTTAGATATGTTGATACAAACTGAATACGCCAAACATCTACAAAATTTAGTGCGTTTTAAAGTTGATATCGCTTTTGTTTATAACTTCCACATTTATTCGAATTGTGAAACGAAACTTTGCAGACAGTCGCGGAGACACATTTTCCACTTAAGTACCAAGTTTCAGAAGTGCAGCTCTGGTACTACCGGAGATATGTCGATACAAACTGAATACGCAAAACATCAACAAAATTTAGCGCGTTTTAAAGTTGATAGCGCTTTTGTTTATAACTTCCACATTTATTCGAATTGTGAAACGAAACTTTGTAGACAGTCGCGGAGACACATTTTCTACTGAAGTACCAAGTTTAAGAAGTGCAGCTCTTGTTCTATCGGAGATATGTCGATACAAACTGAATACGCAAAACATCAACAAAATTTAGCGCGTTTAAAAGTTGATAGCGCTTTTGTTTATAACTTTCAGATTTATTCGAATTGTGCCACGAAACTTTGCATACCATCGCGGAGAGGCATTTTCTTCTGAAGTACCAAGTTTCAGAAATGCAGCTCTTGTACTGCCGGAGATATGTCGATACAAACTGAATACGCAAAACATCAACAAAATTTTGCGCGTTTCAAAGTTGATATCGCTTATGTTTATAACTTCCACATTTATTCGAATTGTGCCACGAAACTTTGCAGACAGTCGCGGAGACACATTTTCCACTTGAGTACCAAGTTTCAGAAGTGCAGCTCTTGTACTACCGGAGATATGTCGATACAAACTGAATACGCAAAACATCAACAAAATTTAGCGCGTTTTAAAGTTGATAGCGCTTTTGTTTATAACTTCCACATTTATTCGAATTGTTAAACGAAACTTTGTAGACAGTCGCGGAGACACATTTTCTTCGGAAGTACCAAGTTTCAGAAGTGCAGCTCTTGTACTACCGGAGATGTGTCGATACAAACTGAATACGCAAAACATCTACGAAATTTACTGCGTTTTAAAGTTGATAGCGCTTTTGTTTATAACTTCCACATTTATTCGAATTGTGCCACGAAACTTTGCAGACCGTCGCGGAGAGGCATTTACTACTGAAGTACCAAGTTTCAGAAGTGCAGCTCTTGTACTACCGGAGATGTGTCGATACAAACTGAATACGCAAAACATCTACAAAATTTAGTGCGTTTTAAAGTTGATATCGCTTTTGTTTATAACTTCCACATTTATTCGAATTGTGAAACGAAACTTTGTAGACAGTCGCGGAGACACATTTCCTACTGAAGTACCAAGTTTCAGAAGTGCAGCTCTGGTACTACCGGAGATATGTCGATACAAACTGAATACGCAAAACATCTACAAAATTTAGCGCGTTTAAAAGTTGATAGCGCTTTTGTTTATAACTTTCAGATTTATTCGAATTGTGCCACGAAACTTTGCAGACCATCGCGGAGAGGCATTTTCTTCTGAAGTACCAAGTTTCAGAAGTGCAGCTCTTGTACTGCCGGAGATATGTCGATACAAACTGAATACGCAAAACATCAACAAAATTTAGCGCGTTTTAAAGTTGATATCGCTTTTGTTTATAACTTCCACATTTATTCGAATTGTGAAACGAAACTTTGCAGACCATCGCGGAGAGGCATTTTCTACTGAAGTACAAAGTTTCAGAAGTGCAGCTTTTGTACTACCGCAGATATGTCGATACAAACTGAATACGCAAAACATCAACAAAATTTAGCGCGTTTTAAAGTTGATATCGCTTTTGTTTATAACTTGCACATTTATTCGAATTGTGAAACGAAACTTTGTAGACAGTCGCGGAGACACATTTTCTACGGAAGTACCAAGTTTCAGAAGTGCAGCTCTTGTACTACCGGAGATGTGTCGATACAAACTGAATACGCAAAACATCTACGAAATTTAGTGCGTTTTAAAGTTGATAGCGCTTTTGTTTATAACTTCCACATTTATTCGAATTGTGCCACGAAACTTTGCAGACCGTCGCGGAGAGGCATTTACTACTGAAGTACCAAGTTTCAGAAGTGCAGCTCTTGTACTACCGGAGATGTGTCGATACAAACTGAATACGCCAAACATCTACAAAATTTAGTGCGTTTTAAAGTTGATATCGCTTTTGTTTATAACTTCCACATTTATTCGAATTGTGAAACGAAACTTTGTAGAGAGTCGCGGAGACACATTTTCTACTGAAGTACCAAGTTTCAGAAGTGCAGCTCTGGTACTACCGGAGATATGTCGATACAAACTGAATACGCAAAACATCTACAAAATTTAGCGCGTTTAAAAGTTGATAGCGCTTTTGTTTATAACTTTCAGATTTATTCGAATTGTGCCACGAAACTTTGCAGACCATCGCGGAGAGGCATTTTCTACTGAAGTACCAAGTTTCAGAAGTGCAGCGCTTGTACTGCCGGAGATATGTCGATACAAACTGAATACGCAAAACATCAACAAAATTTAGCGCGTTTTAAAGTTGATATCGCTTTTGTTTATAACTTCCACATTTATTCGAATTGTGCCACGAAACTTTGCAGACCATCGCGGGGAGGCATTTTCTACTGAAGTACCAAGTTTCAGAAGTGCAGCTCTTGTACTACCGGAGATATGTCGATACAAACTGAATACGCAAAACATCAACAAAATTTAGCGCGTTTTAAAGTTGATATCGCTTTTGTTTATAACTTGCACATTTATTCGAATTGTGAAACGAAACTTTGTAGACAGTCGCGGAGACACATTTTCTACTGAAGTACCAAGTTTCAGAAGTGCAGCTCTTGTACTACCGGAGATGTGTCGATACAAACTGAATACGCAAAACATCTACAAAATTTAGCGCGTTTAAAAGTTGATAGCGCTTTTGTTTATAACTTTCAGATTTATTCGAATTGTGCCACGAAACTTTGCAGACCATCGCGGAGAGGCATTTTCTACTGAAGTACCAAGTTTCAGAAGTGCAGCTCTTGTACTGCCGGAGATATGTCGATACAAACTGAATACGCAAAACATCAACAAAATTTAGCGCGTTTCAAAGTTGATATCGCTTATGTTTATAACTTCCACATTTATTCGAATTGTGCCACGAAACTTTGCAGACAGTCGCGGAGACACATTTTCTTCGGAAGTACCAAGTTTCAGAAGTGCAGCTCTTGTACTACCGGAGATGTGTCGATACAAACTGAATACGCAAAACATCTACGAAATTTAGTGCGTTTTAAAGTTGATAGCGCTTTTGTTTATAACTTCCACATTTATTCGAATTGTGCCACGAAACTTTGCAGACCGTCGCGGAGAGGCATTTACTACTGAAGTACCAAGTTTCAGAAGTGCAGCTCTTGTACTACCGGAGATGTGTCGATACAAACTGAATACGCAAAACATCTACAAAATTTAGTGCGTTTTAAAGTTGATATCGCTTTTGTTTATAACGTCCACATTTATTCGAATTGTGAAACGAAACTTTGTAGAGAGTCGCGGAGACACATTTCCTACTGAAGTACCAAGTTTCAGAAGTGCAGCTCTGGTACTACCGGAGATATGTCGATACAAACTGAATACGCAAAACATCTACAAAATTTAGCGCGTTTAAAAGTTGATAGCGCTTTTGTTTATAACTTTCAGATTTATTCGAATTGTGCCACGAAACTTTGCAGACCATCGCGGAGAGGCATTTTCTACTGAAGTACCAAGTTTCAGAAGTGCAGCTCTTGTACTGCCGGAGATATGTCGATACAAACTGAATACGCAAAACATCAACAAAATTTAGCGCGTTTTAAAGTTGATATCGCTTTTGTTTATAACTTCCACATTTATTCGAATTGTGAAACGAAACTTTGCAGACCATCGCGGAGAGGCATTTTCTACTGAAGTACAAAGTTTCAGAAGTGCAGCTTTTGTACTACCGCAGATATGTCGATACAAACTGAATACGCAAAACATCAACAAAATTTAGCGCGTTTTAAAGTTGATATCGCTTTTGTTTATAACTTGCACATTTATTCGAATTGTGAAACGAAACTTTGTAGACAGTCGCTGAGTCACATTTTCTACGGAAGTACCAAGTTTCAGAAGTGCAGCTCTTGTACTACCGGAGATGTGTCGATACAAACTGAATACGCAAAACATCTACAAAATTTAGCGCGTTTAAAAGTTGATAGCGCTTTTGTTTATAACTTTCAGATTTATTCGAATTGTGCAACGAAACTTTGCAGACCATCGCGGAGAGGCATTTTCTACTGAAGTACCTAGTTTCAGAAGTGCAGCTCTTGTACTGCCGGAGATATGTCGATACAAACTGAATACGCAAAACATCAACAAAATTTAGCGCGTTTCAAAGTTGATATCGCTTATGTTTATAACTTCCACATTTATTCGAATTGTGCCACGAAACTTTGCAGACAGTCGCGGAGACACATTTTCCACTTAAGTACCAAGTTTCAGAAGTGCAGCTCTTGTACTACCGGAGATATGTCGATACAAACTGAATACGCAAAACATCAACAAAATTTAGCGCGTTTTAAAGTTGATAGCGCTTTTGTTTATAACTTCCACATTTATTCGAATTGTGAAACGAAACTTTGCAGACCGTCGCGGAGAGGCATTTACTACTGAAGTACCAAGTTTCAGAAGTGCAGCTCTTGTACTACCGGAGATGTGTCGATACAAACTGAATACTCCAAACATCTACAAAATTTAGTGCGTTTTAAAGTTGATATCGCTTTTGTTTATAACTTCCACATTTATTCGAATTGTGAAACGAAACTTTGTAGAGAGTCGCGGAGACACATTTCCTACTGAAGTACCAAGTTTCAGAAGTGCAGCTCTGGTACTACCGGAGATATGTCGATACAAACTGAATACGCAAAACATCTACAAAATTTAGCGCGTTTAAAAGTTGATAGCGCTTTTGTTTATAACTTTCAGATTTATTCGAATTGTGCCACGAAACTTTGCAGACCATCGCGGAGAGGCATTTTCTACTGAAGTACCAAGTTTCAGAAGTGCAGCTCTTGTACTGCCGGAGATATGTCGATACAAACTGAATACGCAAAACATCAACAAAATTTAGCGCGTTTTAAAGTTGATATCGCTTTTGTTTATAACTTCCACATTTATTCGAATTGTGCCACGAAACTTTGCAGACCATCGCGGAGAGGCATTTTCTACTGAAGTACCAAGTTTCAGAAGTGCAGCTTTTGTACTACCGCAGATATGTCGATACAAACTGAATACGCAAAACATCAACAAAATTTAGCGCGTTTTAAAGTTGATATCGCTTTTGTTTATAACTTGCACATTTATTCGAATTGTGAAACGAAACTTTGTAGACAGTCGCTGAGTCACATTTTCTACGGAAGTACCAAGTTTCAGAAGTGCAGCTCTTGTACTACCGGAGATGTGTCGATACAAACTGAATACGCAAAACATCTACAAAATTTAGCGCGTTTAAAAGTTGATAGCGCTTTTGTTTATAACTTTCAGATTTATTCGAATTGTGCAACGAAACTTTGCAGACCATCGCGGAGAGGCATTTTCTACTGAAGTACCTAGTTTCAGAAGTGCAGCTCTTGTACTGCCGGAGATATGTCGATACAAACTGAATACGCAAAACATCAACAAAATTTAGCGCGTTTCAAAGTTGATATCGCTTATGTTTATAACTTCCACATTTATTCGAATTGTGCCACGAAACTTTGCAGACAGTCGCGGAGACACATTTTCCACTTAAGTACCAAGTTTCAGAAGTGCAGCTCTTGTACTACCGGAGATATGTCGATACAAACTGAATACGCAAAACATCAACAAAATTTAGCGCGTTTTAAAGTTGATAGCGCTTTTGTTTATAACTTCCACATTTATTCGAATTGTGAAACGAAACTTTGCAGACCGTCGCGGAGAGGCATTTACTACTGAAGTACCAAGTTTCAGAAGTGCAGCTCTTGTACTACCGGAGATGTGTCGATACAAACTGAATACTCCAAACATCTACAAAATTTAGTGCGTTTTAAAGTTGATATCGCTTTTGTTTATAACTTCCACATTTATTCGAATTGTGAAACGAAACTTTGTAGAGAGTCGCGGAGACACATTTCCTACTGAAGTACCAAGTTTCAGAAGTGCAGCTCTGGTACTACCGGAGATATGTCGATACAAACTGAATACGCAAAACATCTACAAAATTTAGCGCGTTTAAAAGTTGATAGCGCTTTTGTTTATAACTTTCAGATTTATTCGAATTGTGCCACGAAACTTTGCAGACCATCGCGGAGAGGCATTTTCTACTGAAGTACCAAGTTTCAGAAGTGCAGCTCTTGTACTGCCGGAGATATGTCGATACAAACTGAATACGCAAAACATCAACAAAATTTAGCGCGTTTTAAAGTTGATATCGCTTTTGTTTATAACTTCCACATTTATTCGAATTGTGCCACGAAACTTTGCAGACCATCGCGGAGAGGCATTTTCTACTGAAGTACCAAGTTTCAGAAGTGCAGCTTTTGTACTACCGGAGATATGTCGATACAAACTGAATACGCAAAACATCAACAAAATTTAGCGCGTTTTAAAGTTGATATCGCTTTTGTTTATAACTTCCACATTTATTCGAATTGTGAAACGAAACTTTGTAGACAGTCGCGGAGACACATTTTCTACGGAAGTACCAAGTTTCAGAAGTGCAGCTCTTGTACTACCGGAGATGTGTCGATACAAACTGAATACGCAAAACATCTACGAAATTTAGTGCGTTTTAAAGTTGATAGCGCTTTTGTTTATAACTTCCACATTTATTCGAATTGTGCCACGAAACTTTGCAGACCGTCGCGGAGAGGAATTTACTACTGAAGTACCAAGTTTCAGAAGTGCAGCTCTTGTACTACCGGAGATGTGTCGATACAAACTGAATACGCCAAACATCTACAAAATTTAGTGCGTTTTAAAGTTGATATCGCTTTTGTTTATAACTTCCACATTTATTCGAATTGTGAAACGAAACTTTGTAGAGAGTCGCGGAGACACATTTTCTACTGAAGTACCAAGTTTCAGAAGTGCAGCTCTGGTACTACCGGAGATATGTCGATACAAACTGAATACGCAAAACATCTACAAAATTTAGCGCGTTTAAAAGTTGATAGCGCTTTTGTTTATAACTTTCAGATTTATTCGAATTGTGCCACGAAACTTTGCAGACCATCGCGGAGAGGCATTTTCTACTGAAGTACCAAGTTTCAGAAGTGCAGCTCTTGTACTGCCGGAGATATGTCGATACAAACTGAATACGCAAAACATCAACAAAATTTAGCGCGTTTCAAAGTTGATATCGCTTTTGTTTATAACTTCCACATTTATTCGAATTGTGCCACGAGACTTTGCAGACCATCGCGGGGAGGCATTTTCTACTGAAGTACCAAGTTTCAGAAGTGCAGCTTTTGTACTACCGGAGATATGTCGATACAAACTGAATACGCAAAACATCAACAAAATTTAGCGCGTTTTAAAGTTGATATCGCTTTTGTTTATAACTTGCACATTTATTCGAATTGTGAAACGAAACTTTGTAGACAGTCGCGGAGACACATTTTCTACTGAAGTACCAAGTTTCAGAAGTGCAGCTCTTGTACTACCGGAGATGTGTCGATACAAACTGAATACGCAAAACATCTACAAAATTTAGCGCGTTTAAAAGTTGATAGCGCTTTTGTTTATAACTTTCAGATTTATTCGAATTGTGCCACGAAACTTTGCAGACCATCGCGGAGAGGCATTTTCTACTGAAGTACCAAGTTTCAGAAGTGCAGCTCTTGTACTGCCGGAGATGTGTCGATACAAACTGAATACGCAAAACATCAACAAAATTTAGCGCGTTTCAAAGTTATATCGCTTATGTTTATAACTTCCACATTTATTCGAATTGTGCCACGAAACTTTGCAGACAGTCGCGGAGACACATTTTCCACTTAAGTACCAAGTTTCAGAAGTGCAGCTCTTGTACTACCGGAGATATGTCGATACAAACTGAATACGCAAAACATCAACAAAATTTAGCGCGTTTTAAAGTTGATAGCGCTTTTGTTTATAACTTCCACATTTATTCGAATTGTGAAACGAAACTTTGTAGACAGTCGCGGAGACACATTTTCTTTGGAAGTACCAAGTTTCAGAAGTTCAGCTCTTGTACTACCGGAGATGTGTCGATACAAACTGAATACGCAAAACATCTACGAAATTTAGTGCGTTTTAAAGTTGATAGCGCTTTTGTTTATAACTTCCACATTTATTCGAATTGTGCCACGAAACTTTGAAGACCGTCGCGGAGAGGCATTTACTACTGAAGTACCAAGTTTCAGAAGTGCAGCTCTTGTACTACCGGAGATGTGTCGATACAAACTGAATACTCCAAACATCTACAAAATTTAGTGCGTTTTAAAGTTGATATCGCTTTTGTTTATAACTTCCACATTTATTCGAATTGTGAAACGAAACTTTGTAGAGAGTCGCGGAGACACATTTCCTACTGAAGTACCAAGTTTCAGAAGTGCAGCTCTGGTACTACCGGAGATATGTCGATACAAACTGAATACGCAAAACATCTACACAATTTAGCGCGTTTAAAAGTTGATAGCGCTTTTGTTTATAACTTTCAGATTTATTCGAATTGTGCCACGAAACTTTGCAGACCATCGCGGAGAGGCATTTTCTACTGAAGTACCAAGTTTCAGAAGTGCAGCTCTTGTACTGCCGGAGATATGTCGATACAAACTAAATACGCAAAACATCAACAAAATTTAGCGCGTTTTAAAGTTGATATCGCTTTTGTTTATAACTTCCACATTTATTCGAATTGTGCCACGAAACTTTGCAGACCATCGCGGAGAGGCATTTTCTACTGAAGTACCAAGTTTCAGAAGTGCAGCTTTTGTACTACCGGAGATATGTCGATACAAACTGAATACGCAAAACATCAACAAAATTTAGCGCGTTTTAAAGTTGATATCGCTTTTGTTTATAACTTGCACATTTATTCGAATTGTGAAACGAAACTTTGTAGACAGTCGCGGAGACACATTTTCTACGGAAGTACCAAGTTTCAGAAGTGCAGCTCTTGTACTACCGGAGATGTGTCGATACAAACTGAATACGCAAAACATCTACGAAATTTAGTGCGTTTTAAAGTTGATAGCGCTTTTGTTTATAACTTCCACATTTATTCGAATTGTGCCACGAAACTTTGCAGACCGTCGCGGAGAGGCATTTACTACTGAAGTACCAAGTTTCAGAAGTGCAGCTCTTGTACTACCGGAGATGTGTCGATACAAACTGAATACGCCAAACATCTACAAAATTTAGTGCGTTTTAAAGTTGATATCGCTTTTGTTTATAACTTCCACATTTATTCGAATTGTGAAACGAAACTTTGTAGAGAGTCGCGGAGACACATTTTCTACTGAAGTACCAAGTTTCAGAAGTGCAGCTCTGGTACTACCGGAGATATGTCGATACAAACTGAATACGCAAAACATCTACAAAATTTAGCGCGTTTAAAAGTTGATAGCGCTTTTGTTTATAACTTTCAGATTTATTCGAATTGTGCCACGAAACTTTGCAGACCATCGCGGAGAGGCATTTACTACTGAAGTACCAAGTTTCAGAAGTGCAGCTCTTGTACTGCCGGAGATATGTCGATACAAACTGAATACGCAAAACATCAACTAAATTTAGCGCGTTTTAAAGTTGATATCGCTTTTGTTTATAACTTCCACATTTATTCGAATTGTGCCACGAAACTTTGCAGACCATCGGGGAGAGGCATTTTCTACTGAAGTACCAAGTTTCAGAAGTGCAGCTTTTGTACTACCGGAGATATGTCGATACAAACTGAATACGCAAAACATCAACAAAATTTAGCGCGTTTTAAAGTTGATATCGCTTTTGTTTATAACTTGCACATTTATTCGAATTGTGAAACGAAACTTTGTAGACAGTCGCGGAGACACATTTTCTACTGAAGTACCAAGTTTCAGAAGTGCAGCTCTTGTACTACCGGAGATGTGTCGATACAAACTGAATACGCAAAACATCAACAAAATTTAGCGCGTTTTAAAGTTGATAGCGCTTTTGTTTATAACTTCCACATTTATTCGAATTGTGAAACGAAACTTTGTAGACAGTCGCGGAAGCACATTTTCTACTGAAGTACCAAGTTTCAGAAGTGCAGCTTTTGTACTACCGGAGATATGTCGATACAAACTGAATACGCAAAACATCAACAAAATTTAGCGCGTTTTAAAGTTGATAGCGCTTTTGTTTATAACTTCCACATTTATTCGAATTGTGAAACGAAACTTTGTAGACAGTCGCAGAGATACATTTTCTACTGAAGTACCAAGTTTCAGAAGTGCAGCTCTTGTACTACCGGAGATGTGTCGATACAAACTGAATACGCAAAACATCTACAAAATTTAGTGCGTTTTAAAGTTGATAGCGCTTTTATTTATAACTTCCACATTTATTCTAATTGTGAAACGAAACTTTGCAGACCATCGCGGAGAGGCATTTTCTACTGAAGTACCAAGTTTCAGAAGTGCAGCTTTTGTACTGCCGGAGATATGTCGATACAAACTGAATACGCTAAACTTCTACAAAATTTAGCGCGTTTAAAAGTTGATAGCGCTTTTGTTTATAACTTTCAGATTTATTCGAATTGTGCCACGAAACTTTGCAGACCATCGCGGAGAGGCATTTACTACTGAAGTACCAAGTTTCAGAAGTGCAGCTCTTGTACTGCCGGAGATATGTCGATACAAACTGAATACGCAAAACATCAACAAAATTTAGCGCGTTTCAAAGTTGATATCGCTTATGTTTATAACTTGCAGATTTATTCGAATTGTGCCACGAAACTTTGCAGACAGTCGCGGAGACACATTTTCCACTTAAGTACCAAGTTTCAGAAGTGCAGCTCTTGTACTACCGGAGATATGTCGATACGAACTGAATACAAAAAACATCAACAAAATTTAGCGCGTTTTAAAGTTGATAGCGCTTTTGTTTATAACTTCCACATTTATTCGAATTGTGAAACGAAACTTTGTAGACAGTCGCGGAGACTCATTTTCTACGGAAGTACAAAGTTTCAGAAGTGCAGCTCTTGTACTACCAGAGATGTGTCGATACAAACTGAATACGCAAAACATCTACCAAATTTAGTGCGTTTTAAAGTTGATAGCGCTTTTGTTTATAACTTCCACATTTATTCGAATTGTGCCACGAAACTTTGCAGACCGTCGCGGTGAGGCATTTTCTACTGAAGTACCAAGTTTCAGAAGTGCAGCTCTTGTACTACCGGAGATATGTCGATACAAACTGAATACGCAAAACATCAACAAAATTTAGCGCGTTTTAAAGTTGATATCGCTTTTGTTTATAACTTGCACATTTATTCGAATTGTGAAACGAAACTTTGTAGACAGTCGCGGAGACACATTTTCTACTGAAGTACCAAGTTTCAGAAGTGCAGCTCTTGTACTACCGGAGATGTGTCGATACAAACTGAATACGCAAAACATCTACAAAATTTAGCGCGTTTAAAAGTTGATAGTGCTTTTGTTTATAACTTTCAGATTTATTCGAATTGTGCCACGAAACTTTGCAGACCATCGCGGAGAGGCATTTTCTACTGAAGTACCAAGTTTCAGAAGTGCAGCTCTTGTACTGCCGGAGATATGTCGATACAAACTGAATACGCAAAACATCAACAAAATTTAGCGCGTTTCAAAGTTGATATCGCTTATGTTTATAACTTCCACATTTATTCGAATGGTGCCACGAAACTTTGCAGACAGTCGCGGAGACACATTTTCCACTTAAGTACCAAGTTTCAGAAGTGCAGCTCTTGTACTACCGGAGATATGTCGATACAAACTGAATACGCAAAACATCAACAAAATTTAGCGCGTTTTAAAGTTGATAGCGCTTTTGTTTATAACTTCCACATTTATTCGAATTGTGAAACGAAACTTTGTAGACAGTCGCGGAGACACATTTTCTTCGGAAGTACCAAGTTTCAGAAGTGCAGCTCTTGTACTACCGGAGATGTGTCGATACAAACTGAATACGCAAAACATCTACGAAATTTAGTGCGTTTTAAAGTTGATAGCGCTTTTGTTTATAACTTCCACATTTATTCGAATTGTGCCACGAAACTTTGCAGACCGTCGCGGAGAGGCATTTACTACTGAAGTACCAAGTTTCAGAAGTGCAGCTCTTGTACTACCGGAGATGTGTCGATACAAACTGAATACTCCAAACATCTACAAAATTTAGTGCGTTTTAAAGTTGATATCGCTTTTGTTTATAACTTCCACATTTATTCGAATTGTGAAACGAAACTTTGTAGAGAGTCGCGGAGACACATTTCCTACTGAAGTACCAAGTTTCAGAAGTGCAGCTCTGGTACTACCGGAGATATGTCGATACAAACTGAATACGCAAAACATCTACAAAATTTAGCGCGTTTAAAAGTTGATAGCGCTTTTGTTTATAACTTTCAGATTTATTCGAATTGTGCCACGAAACTTTGCAGACCATCGCGGAGAGGCATTTTCTACTGAAGTACCAAGTTTCAGATTTGCAGCTCTTGTACTGCCGGAGATATGTCGATACAAACTGAATACGCAAAACATCAACAAAATTTAGCGCGTTTTAAAGTTGATATCGCTTTTGTTTATAACTTCCACATTTATTCGAATTGTGCCACGAAACTTTGCAGACCATCGCGGAGAGGCATTTTCTACTGAAGTACCAAGTTTCAGAAGTGCAGCTTTTGTACTACCGGAGATATGTCGATACAAACTGAATACGCAAAACATCAACAAAATTTAGCGCGTTTTAAAGTTGATATCGCTTTTGTTTATAACTTGCACATTTATTCGAATTGTGAAACGAAACTTTGTAGACAGTCGCGGAGACACATTTTCTACGGAAGTACCAAGTTTCAGAAGTGCAGCTCTTGTACTACCGGAGATGTGTCGATACAAACTGAATACGCAAAACATCTACGAAATTTAGTGCGTTTTAAAGTTGATAGCGCTTTTGTTTATAACTTCCACATTTATTCGAATTGTGCCACGAAACTTTGCAGACCGTCGCGGAGAGGCATTTACTACTGAAGTACCAAGTTTCAGAAGTGCAGCTCTTGTACTACCGGAGATGTGTCGATACAAACTGAATACGCCAAACATCTACAAAATTTAGTGCGTTTTAAAGTTGATATCGCTTTTGTTTATAACTTCCACATTTATTCGAATTGTGAAACGAAACTTTGTAGAGAGTCGCGGAGACACATTTTCTACTGAAGTACCAAGTTTCAGAAGTGCAGCTCTGGTACTACCGGAGATATGTCGATACAAACTGAATACGCAAAACATCTACAAAATTTAGCGCGTTTAAAAGTTGATAGCGCTTTTGTTTATAACTTTCAGATTTATTCGAATTGTGCCACGAAACTTTGCAGACCATCGCGGAGAGGCATGTTCTACTGAAGTACCAAGTTTCAGAAGTGCAGCTCTTGTACTGCCGGAGATATGTCGATACAAACTGAATACGCAAAACATCAACAAAATTTAGCGCGTTTTAAAGTTGATATCGCTTTTGTTTATAACTTCCACATTTATTCGAATTGTGCCACGAAACTTTGCAGACCATCGCGGAGAGGCATTTACTACTGAAGTACCAAGTTTCAGAAGTGCAGCTTTTGTACTACCGGAGATATGTCGATACAAACTGAATACGCAAAACATCAACAAAATTTAGCGCGTTTTAAAGTTGATATCGCTTTTGTTTATAACTTGCACATTTATTCGAATTGTGAAACGAAACTTTGTAGACAGTCGCGGAGACACATTTTCTACTGAAGTACCAAGTTTCAGAAGTGCAGCTCTTGTACTACCGGAGATGTGTCGATACAAACTGAATACGCAAAACATCAACAAAATTTAGCGCGTTTTAAAGTTGATAGCGCTTTTGTTTATAACTTCCACATTTATTCGCATTGTGAAACGAAACTTTGTAGACAGTCGCGGAGACACATTTGCTACTGAAGTACCAAGTTTCAGAAGTGCAGCTCTTGTACTACCGGAGATATGTCGATACAAACTGAATACGCAAAACATCAACAAAATTTAGCCCGTTTTAAAGTTGATAGCGCTTTTGTTTATAACTTCCACATTTATTCGAATTGTGAAACGAAACTTTGTAGACAGTCGCAGAGACACATTTTCTACTGAAGTACCAAGTTTCAGAAGTGCAGCTCTTGTACTACCGGAGATGTGTCGATACAAACTGAATACGCAAAACATCTACAAAATTTAGTGCGTTTTAAAGTTGATAGCGCTTTTATTTATAACTTCCACATTTATTCTAATTGTGAAACGACACTTTGCAGACCATCGCGGAGAGGCATTTTCTACTGAAGTACCAAGTTTCAGAAGTGCAGCTTTTGTACTGCCGGAGATATGTCGATACAAACTGAATACGCTAAACTTCTACAAAATTTAGCGCGTTTAAAAGTTGATAGCGCTTTTGTTTATAACTTTCAGATTTATTCGAATTGTGCCACGAAACTTTGCAGACCATCGCGGAGAGGCATTTACTACTGAAGTAGCAAGTTTCAGAAGTGCAGCTCTTGTACTGCCGGAGATATGTCGATACAAACTGAATACGCAAAACATCAACAAAATTTAGCGCGTTTCAAAGTTGATATCGCTTATGTTTATAACTTCCACATTTATTCGAATTGTGCCACGAAACTTTGCAGACAGTCGCGGAGACACATTTTCCACTTAAGTACCAAGTTTCAGAAGTGCAGCTCTTGTACTACCGGAGATATGTCGATACAAACTGAATACGCAAAACATCAACAAAATTTAGCGCGTTTTAAAGTTGATATCGCTTTTGTTTATAACTTGCACATTTATTCGAATTGTGAAACGAAACTTTGTAGACAGTCGCGGAGACACATTTTCTACTGAAGTACCAAGTTTCAGAAGTGCAGCTCTTGTACTACCGGAGATGTGTCGATACAAACTGAATACGCAAAACATCAACAAAATTTAGCGCGTTTTAAAGTTGATAGCGCTTTTGTTTATAACTTCCACATTTATTCGAATTGTGAAACGAAACTTTGTAGACAGTCGCGGAGACACATTTGCTACTGAAGTACCAAGTTTCAGAAGTGCAGCTCTTGTACTACCGGAGATATGTCGATACAAACTGAATACGCAAAACATCAACAAAATTTAGCCCGTTTTAAAGTTGATAGCGCTTTTGTTTATAACTTCCACATTTATTCGAATTGTGAAACGAAACTTTGTAGACAGTCGCAGAGACACATTTTCTACTGAAGTACCAAGTTTCAGAAGTGCAGCTCTTGTACTACCGGAGATGTGTCGATACAAACTGAATACGCAAAACATCTACAAAATTTAGTGCGTTTTAAAGTTGATAGCGCTTTTATTTATAACTTCCACATTTATTCTAATTGTGAAACGACACTTTGCAGACCATCGCGGAGAGGCATTTTCTACTGAAGTACCAAGTTTCAGAAGTGCAGCTTTTGTACTGCCGGAGATATGTCGATACAAACTGAATACGCTAAACTTCTACAAAATTTAGCGCGTTTAAAAGTTGATAGCGCTTTTGTTTATAACTTTCAGATTTATTCGAATTGTGCCACGAAACTTTGCAAACCATCGCGGAGAGGCATTTACTACTGAAGTAGCAAGTTTCAGAAGTGCAGCTCTTGTACTGCCGGAGATATGTCGATACAAACTGAATACGCAAAACATCAACAAAATTTAGCGCGTTTCAAAGTTGATATCGCTTATGTTTATAACTTCCACATTTATTCGAATTGTGCCACGAAACTTTGCAGACAGTCGCGGAGACACATTTTCCACTTAAGTACCAAGTTTCAGAAGTGCAGCTCTTGTACTACCGGAGATATGTCGATACAAACTGAATACGCAAAACATCAACAAAATTTAGCGCGTTTTAAAGTTGATAGCGCTTTTGTTTATAACTTCCACATTTATTCGAATTGTGAAACGAAACTTTGTAGACAGTCGCGGAGACTCATTTTCTACGGAAGTACAAAGTTTCAGAAGTGCAGCTCTTGTACTACCAGAGATGTGTCGATACAAACTGAATACGCAAAACATCTACCAAATTTAGTGCGTTTTAAAGTTGATAGCGCTTTTGTTTATAACTTCCACATTTATTCGAATTGTGCCACGAAACTTTGCAGACCGTCGCGGTGAGGCATTTTCTACTGAAGTACCAAGTTTCAGAAGTGCAGCTCTTGTACTACCGGAGATGTGTCGATACAAACTGAATACGCCAAACATCTACAAAATTTAGTGCGTTTTAAAGTTGATAGCGCTTTTGTTTATAACTTCCACATTTATTCGAATTGTGCCACGAAACTTTGCAGACCGTCGCGGAGAGGCATTTTCTACTGAAGTACCAAGTTTCAGTAGTGCAGCTCTTGAACTACCTGAGATATGTTGATACAAACTGAATACGCCAAACATCTACAAAATTTAGTGCGTTTTAAAGTTGATATCGCTTTTGTTTATAACTTCCACATTTATTCGAATTGTGAAACGAAACTTTGTAGAGAGTCGCGGAGACACATTTTCTACTGAAGTACCAAGTTTAAGAAGTGCAGCTCTTGTTCTACCGGAGATATGTCGATACAAACTGAATACGCAAAACATCAACAAAATTTAGCGCGTTTTAAAGTTGATAGCGCTTTTGTTTATAACTTCCACATTTATTCGAATTGTGATACGAAACTTTGTAGACAGTCGCGGAGACACATTTTCTACGGAAGTACCAAGTTTCAGAAGTGCAGCTCTTGTACTACCAGAGATCTGTCGATACAAACTGAATACGCAAAACATCTACCAAATTTAGTGCGTTTTAAAGTTGATAGCGCTTTTGTTTATAACTTCCACATTTATTCGAATTGTGAAACGAAACTTTGTAGACAGTCGCGGAGACACATTTTCTACTGAAGTACCAAGTTTCAGCAGTGCAGCTCTTGTACTACCGGAGATGTGTCGATACAAACTGAATACGCAAAACATCTACAAAATTTAGTGCGTTTTAAAGTTGATAGCGCTTTTGTTTATAACTTCCACATTTATTCGAATTGTGCCACGAAACTTTGCAGACCGTCGCGGAGAGGCATTTTCTACTGAAGTACCAAGTTTCAGTAGTGCAGCTCTTGAACTACCTGAGATATGTTGATACAAACTGAATACGCCAAACATCTACAAAATTAAGTGCGTTTTAAAGTTGATATCGCTTTTGTTTATAACTTCCACATTTATTCGAATTGTGAAACGAAACTTTGTAGAGAGTCGCGGAAACACATTTTCTACTGAAGTACCAAGTTTAAGAAGTGCAGCTCTTGTACTACCGGAGATAGTTCGATACAAACTGAATACGCAAAACATCTACAAAATTTAGCGCGTTTAAAAGTTGATAGCGCTTTTGTTTATAACTTTCAGATTTATTCGAATTGTGCCACGAAACTTTGCAGACCATCGCGGAGAGGCATTTTCTACTGAAGTACCAAGTTTCAGAAGTGCAGCTCTTGTACTGCCGGAGATATGTCGATACAAACTGAATACGCAAAACATCTACAAAATTTAGTGCGTTTTAAAGTTGATAGCGCTTTTATTTATAACTTCCACATTTATTCTATTTGTGAAACGAAACTTTGCAGACCATCGCGGAGAGGCATTTTCCACTGAAGTACCAAGTTTCAGAAGTGCAGCTCTTGTACTGCCGGAGGTATGTCGATACAAACTGAATACGCAAAACCCCAACAAAATTTAGCGCGTTTTAAAGTTGATATCGCTTTTGTTTATAACTTCCACATTTATTCGAATTGTGAAACGAAACTTTGCAGACAGTCGCGGAGACACATTTTCTACTAAAGTACCAAGTTTCAGAAGTGCAGCTCTTGTACTACCGGAGATATGTCGATACAAACTGAATACGCAAAACATCAACAAAATTTAGCGCGTTTCAAAGTTGATAGCGCTTTTGTTTATAACTTCCACATTTATTCGAATTGTGCCACGAAACTTTGCAGACCGTCGCGGAGAGGCATTTACTACTGAAGTACCAAGTTTCAGAAGTGCAGCTCTTGTACTGCCGGAGATATGTCGATACAAACTGAATACGCAAAACATCAACAAAATTTAGCGCGTTTCAAAGTTGATATCGCTTATGTTTATAACTTCCACATTTATTCGAATTGTGCCACGAAACTTTGCAGACAGTCGCGGAGACACATTTTCCACTTAAGTACCAAGTTTCAGAAGTGCAGCTCTTGTACTACCGGAGATGTGTCGATACAAACTGAATACGCCAAACATCTACAAAATTTAGCGCGTTTAAAAGTTGATAGCGCTTTTGTTTATAACTTTCAGATTTATTCGAATTGTGCCACGAAACTTTGCAGACCATCGCGGAGAGGCATTTTCTACTGAAGTACCAAGTTTCAGAAGTGCAGCTCTTGTACTGCCGGAGATATGTCGATACAAACTAGATACGCAAAACATCAACAAAATTTAGCGCGTTTTAAAGTTGATATCGCTTTTGTTTATAACTTCCACATTTATTCGAATTGTGAAACGAAACTTTGTAGACAGTCGCGGAGACACATTTGCTACTGAAGTACCAAGTTTCAGAAATGCAGCTCTTGTACTACCGGAGATATGTCGATACAAACTGAATACGCAAAACATCAACAAAATTTAGCGCGTTTTAAAGTTGATAACGCTTTTGTTTATAACTTGCACATTTATTCGAATTGTGAAACGAAACTTTGTAGACAGTCGCGTAGACACATTTTCTACTGAAGTACCAAGTTTCAGAAGTGCAGCTCTTGTACTACAGGAGATGTGTCGATACAAACTGAATACGCAAAACATCAACAAAATTTAGAGCGTTTTAAAGTTGATAGCGCTTTTGTTTATAACTTCCACATTTATTCGAATTGTGAAACGAAACTTTGTAGACAGTCGCGGAGACACATTTTCTACTGAAGTACCAAGTTTCAGAAGTGCAGCTCTTGTACTACCGGAGATATGTCGATACAAACTGAATACGCAAAACATCAACAAAATTTAGCGCGTTTTAAAGTTGATATCGCTTTTGTTTATAACTTCCACATTTATTCGAATTGTGAAACGAAACTTTGTAGACAGTCGCGGAGACACATTTTCTTCGGAAGTACCAAGTTTCAGAAGTGCAGCTCTTGTACTACCGGAGATGTGTCGATACAAACTGAATACGCAAAACATCTACAAAATTTAGTGCGTTTTAAAGTTGATATCGCTTTTATTTATAACTTCCACATTTATTCGAATTGTGAAACGAAACTTTGCAGACAGTCGCGGAGACACATTTTCTACTGAAGTACCAAGTTTCAGAAGTGCAGCTCTTGTACTGCCGGAGATATGTCGATACAAACTGAATACGCAAAACATCAACAAAATTTAGCGCGTTTTAAAGTTGATATCGCTTTTGTTTATAACTTCCACATTTATTCGAATTGTGAAACGAAACTTTGTAGACAGTCGCGGAGACACATTTGCTACTGAAGTACCAAGTTTCAGAAGTGCAGCTCTTGTACTACCGGAGATATGTCGATACAAACTGAATACGCAAAACATCAACAAAATTTAGCGCGTTTTAAAGTTGATATCGCTTTTGTTTATAACTTGCACATTTATTCGAATTGTGAAACGAAACTTTGTAGACAGTCGCGTAGACACATTTTCTACTGAAGTACCAAGTTTCAGAAGTGCAGCTCTTGTACTACAGGAGATGTGTCGATACAAACTGAATACGCAAAACATCAACAAAATTTAGCGCGTTTTAAAGTTGATAGCGCTTTTGTTTATAACTTCCACATTTATTCGAATTGTGAAACGAAACTTTGTAGACAGTCGCGGAGACACATTTTCTACTGAAGTACCAAGTTTTAGAAGTGCAGCACTTGTACTACTGGAGATATGTCGATACAAACTGAATACGCAAAACATCAACAAAATTAAGCGCGTTTTAAAGTTGATATCGCTTTTGTTTATAACTTCCACATTTATGCGAATTGTAAAACGAAACTTTGTAGACAGTCGCGGAGACACATATTCTACTGAAGTACCAAGTTTCAGAAGTGCAGCTCTTGTACTACCGGAGATATGTCGATACAAACTGAATACGCAAAACATCAACAAAATTTAGCGCGTTTTAAAGTTTATAGCGCTTTTGTTTATAACTTCCACATTTATTCGAATTGTGCCACGAAACTTTGCAGACCATCGCGGGGAGGAATTTTCTACTGAAGTACCAAGTTTGAGAAGTTCAGCTCTTGTACTACCGGAGATATGTCGATACAAACTGAATACGCAAAACATCAACAAAATTTAGCGCGTTTTAAAGTTGATAGCGCTTTTGTTTATAACTTCCACATTTATTCGAATTGTGAAACGAAACTTTGTCGACAGTCGCGGAGACACATTTTCTACTGAAGTACCAAGTTTCAGAAGTGCAGCTCTTGTACTACCGGGATACGTCGATACAAACTGAATACGCAAAACATCAACAAAATTTAGCGCGTTTCAAAGTTGATAGCGCTTTTGTTTATAACTTCCACATTTATTCGAATTGTGAAACGAAACTTTGTAGACAGTCGCGGAGACTCATTTTCTACGGAAGTACCAAGTTTCAGAAGTGCAGCTCTTGTACTACCAGAGATGTGTCGATACAAACTGAATACGCAAAACATCTACCAAATTTAGTGCGTTTTAAAGTTGATAGCGCTTTTGTTTATAACTTCCACATTTATTCGAATTGTGCCACGAAACTTTGCAGACCGTCGCGGAGAGGCATTTTCCACTTAAGTACCAAGTTTCAGAAGTGCAGCTCTTGTACTACCGGAGATGTGTCGATACAAACTGAATACGCAAAACACTACAAAATTTAGTGCGTTTTAAAGTTGATATCGCTTTTGTTTATAACTTGCACATTTATTCGAATTGTGAAACGAAACTTTGTAGACAGTCGCGGAGACACATATTCTACTGAAGTACCAAGTTTCAGAAGTGCAGCTCTTGTACTACCGGAGATATGTCGATACAAACTGAATACGCAAAACATCAACAAAATTTAGCGCGTTTTAAAGTTGATAGCGCTTTTGTTTATAACTTCCACATTTATTCGAATTGTGAAACGAAACTTTGTAGACAGTCGCGGAGACACATTTTCTACTGAAGTACCAAGTTTCAGAAGTGCAGCTCTTGTACTACCGGATATGTGTCGATACAAACTGAATACGCAAAACATCTACAAAATTTAGCGCGTTTTAAAGTTGATATCGCTTTTGTTTATAACTTCCACATTTATTCGAATTGTGAAACAAAACTTTGCAGACAGTCGCGGAGACACATGTTCTACTGAAGTACCAAGTTTCAGAAGTGCAGCTCTTGTACTACCGGAGATATGTCGATACAAACTGAATACGCAAAACATCAACAAAATTTAGCTCGTTTTAAAGTTGATATCGCTTTTGTTTATAACTTGCACATTTATTCGAATTGTGAAACGAAACTTTGTAGACAGTCGCGGAGACACATTTACTACTGAACTACCAAGTTTCAGAAGTGCAGCTCTTGTACTACCGGAGATATGTCGATACAAACTGAATACGCAAAACATCAAAAAATTTAGCGCGTTTTAAAGTTGATAGCGCTTTTGTTTATAACTTGCACATGGATTCGAATTGTGAAACGAAACTTTGGAGACAGTCGCAGAGACACATTTTCTACTGAAGTACCAAGTTTCAGAAGTGCAACTCTTGTACTACCGGAGATGTGTCGATACAAACTGAATACGAAAAACATCTACAAAATTTAGTGCGTTTTAAAGTTGATAGCGCTTTTATTTATAACTTCCACATTTATGTGAATTGTGAAACGAAACTGTGCAGACCATCGCGGAGACACATTTTCTACTGAAGTACCAAGTTTCAGAACTGCAGCTCTTGTACTGCCGGAGATATGTTGATACAAACTGAATACGCAAAACATCTACAAAATTTAGCGCGTTTTAAAGTTGATAGCGCTTTTGTTTATAACTTTCAGATTTATTCGAATTGTGCCACGAAACTTTGCAGACCATCGCGGAGAGGCATTTTCTACTGAAGTACCAAGTTTCAGAAGTGCAGCTCTTGTACTGCCGGAGATATGTCGATACAAACTGAATACGCAAAACATCAACAAAATTTAGCGCGTTTTAAAGTTGATATCGCTTTTGTTTATAACTTCCACATTTATTCGAATTGTGAAACGAAACTTTGTAGACAGTCGCGGAGACACATTTGCTACTGAAGTACCAAGTTTCAGAAGTGCATCTCTTGTACTACCGGAGATATGTCGATACAAACTGTATACGCAAAACATCAACAAAAGTTAGCGCGTTTTAAAGTTGATATCGCTTTTGTTTATAACTTGCACATTTATTCGAATTGTGAAACGAAACTTTGTAGACAGTCGCGTAGACACATTTTCTACTGAAGTACCAAGTTTCAGAAGTGCAGCTCTTGTACTACAGGAGATGTGTCGATACAAACTGAATACGCAAAACATCAACAAAATTTAGCGCGTTTTAAAGTTGATAGCGCTTTTGTTTATAACTTCCACATTTATTCGAATTGTGAAACGAAACTTTGTAGACAGTCGCGGAGACACATTTTCTACTGAAGTACCAAGTTTCAGAAGTGCAGCTCTTGTACTACCGGAGATATGTCGACACAAACTGAATACGCAAAACATCAACAAAATTTAGCGCGTTTTAAAGTTGATAGCGCTTTTGTTTATAACTTCCACATTTATTCGAATTGTGAAACGAAACTTTGTCGACAGTCGCGGAGACACATTTTCTACTGAAGTACCAAGTTTCAGAAGTGCAGCTCTTGTACTACCGGGGATACGTCGATACAAACTGAATACGCAAAACATCAACAAAATTTAGCGCGTTTCAAAGTTGATAGCGCTTTTGTTTATAACTTCCACATTTATTCGAATTATGCCACGAAACTTTGCAGACCGTCGCGGAGAGGCATTTACTACTGAAGTACCAAGTTTAAGAAGTGCAGCTCTTGTACTGCCGGAGATATGTCGATACAAACTGAATACGCAAAACATCAACAAAATTTAGCGCGTTTCAAAGTTGATATCGCTTATGTTTATAACTTCCACATTTATTCGAATTGTGCCACGAAACTTTGCAGACAGTCGCGGAGACACATTTTCCACTTAAGTACCAAGTTTCAGAAGTGCAGCTCTTGTACTACCGGAGATATGTCGATACAAACTGAATACGCAAAACATCAACAAAATTTAGCGCGTTTTAAAGTTGATAGCGCTTTTGTTTATAACTTCCACATTTATTCGAATTGTGAAACGAAACTTTGTAGACAGTCGCGGAGACTCATTTTCTACGGAAGTACCAAGTTTCAGAAGTGCAGCTCTTGTACTACCAGAGATGTGTCGATACAAACTGAATACGCAAAACATCTACCAAATTTAGTGCGTTTTAAAGTTGATAGCGCTTTTGTTTATAACTTCCACATTTATTCGAATTGTGCCACGAAACTTTGCAGACCGTCGCGGAGAGGCATTTTCCACTTAAGTACCAAGTTTCAGAAGTGCAGCTCTTGTACTACCGGAGATGTGTCGATACAAACTGAATACGCAAAACACTACAAAATTTAGTGCGTTTTAAAGTTGATATCGCTTTTGTTTATAACTTGCACATTTATTCGAATTGTGAAACGAAACTTTGTAGACAGTCGCGGAGACACATATTCTACTGAAGTACCAAGTTTCAGAAGTGCAGCTCTTGTACTACCGGAGATATGTCGATACAAACTGAATACGCAAAACATCAACAAAATTTAGCGCGTTTTAAATTTGATAGCGCTTTTGTTTATAACTTCCACATTTATTCGAATTGTGAAACGAAACTTTGTAGACAGTCGCGGAGACACATTTTCTACTGAAGTACCAAGTTTCAGAAGTGCAGCTCTTGTACTACCGGAGATGTGTCGATACAAACTGAATACGCAAAACATCTACAAAATTTAGCGCGTTTTAAAGTTGATATCGCTTTTGTTTATAACTTCCACATTTATTCGAATTGTGAAACAAAACTTTGCAGACAGTCGCGGAGACACATTTTCTACTGAAGTACCAAGTTTCAGAAGTGCAGCTCTTGTACTACCGGAGATATGTCGATACAAACTGAATACGCAAAACATCAACAAAATTTAGCTCGTTTTAAAGTTGATATCGCTTTTGTTTATAACTTGCACATTTATCCGAATTGTGAAACGAAACTTTGTAGACAGTCGCGGAGACACATTTACTACTGAACTACCAAGTTTCAGAAGTGCAGCTTTTGTACTACCGGAGATATGTCGATACAAACTGAATACGCAAAACATCAAAAAATTTAGCGCGTTTGAAAGTTGATAGCGCTTTTGTTTATAACTTCGACATTTATTCGAATTGTGAAACGAAACTTTGTAGACAGTCGCGGAGACACATTTTCTACTGAAGTACTAAGTTTCAGAAGTGCAGTTCTTGTACTACCGGAGATATGTCGATACAAACTGAATACGCAAAACATCAACAAAATTTAGCGCGTTTTAAAGTTGATAGCGCTTTTGTTTATAACTTGCACATGGATTCGAATTGTGAAACGAAACTTTGGAGACAGTCGCAGAGACACATTTTCTACTGAAGTACCAAGATTCAGAAGTGCAACTCTTGTACTACCGGAGATGTGTCGATACAAACTGAATACGAAAAACATCTACAAAATTTAGTGCGTTTTAAAGTTGATAGCGCTTTTATTTATAACTTCCACATTTATGTGAATTGTGAAACGAAACTGTGCAGACCATCGCGGAGACACATTTTCTACTGAAGTACCAAGTTTCAGAACTGCAGCTCTTGTACTGCCGGAGATATGTTGATACAAACTGAATACGCAAAACATCTACAAAATTTAGCGCGTTTTAAAGTTGATAGCGCTTTTGTTTATAACTTTCAGATTTATTTTAATTGTGCCACGAAACTTTGCAGACCATCGCGGAGAGGCATTTTCTACTGAAGTACCAAGTTTCAGAAGTGCAGCTCTTGTACATCCGGAGATATGTCGATAGAAACTGAATACGCAAAACATCAACAAAATTTAGCGCGTTTTAAAGTTGATATCGCTTTTGTTTATAACTTGCACATTTATTCGTATTGTAAAACGAAACTTTGTAGACAGTCGCGGAGACACATTTTCCACTGAAGTACCAAGTTTCAGAAGTGCAGCTCTTGTACTTCCGGAGATATGTCGATACAAACTGAATACGCAAAACATCAACAAAATTTAGCGCGTTTCAAAGTTGATATCGCTTTTGTTATAACTTCCACATTTATTCGAATTGTGCCACGAAACTTTCCAGACAGTCGCGGAGACAGATTTTCCACTTAAGTACCAAGTTTCAGAAGTGCAGCTCTTGTACTACCGGAGATGTGTCGATACAAACTGAATACGCAAAACACTACAAAATTTAGTGCGTTTTAAAGTTGATATCGCTTTTGTTTATAACTTGCACATTTATTCGAATTGTGAAACGAAACTTTGTAGACAGTCGCGGAGACACATTTTCTACTGAAGTACCAAGTTTCAGAAGTGCAGCTCTTGTACTACCGGAGATATGTCGATACAAACTGAATGCGCAAAACATCAACAAAATTTAGCGCGTTTTAAAGTTGATAGCGCTTTTATTTATAACTTCCACATTTATGTGAATTGTGAAACGAAACTGTGCAGACCATCGCGGAGACACATTTTCTACTGAAGTACCAAGTTTCAGAAGTGCAGCTCTTGTACTACAGGAGATGTGTCGATACAAACTGAATACGCAAAACATCAACAAAATTTAGCGCGTTTTAAAGTTGATAGCGCTTTTGTTTATAACTTCCACATTTATTCGAATTGTGAAACGAAACTTTGTAGACAGTCGCGGAGACACATTTTCTACTGAAGTACCAAGTTTCAGAAGTGCAGCTCTTGTACTACCGGAGATATGTCGACACAAACTGAATACGCAAAACATCAACAAAATTTAGCGCGTTTTAAAGTTGATAGCGCTTTTGTTTATAACTTCCACATTTATTCGAATTGTGAAACGAAACTTTGTCGACAGTCGCGGAGACACATTTTCTACTGAAGTACCAAGTTTCAGAAGTGCAGCTCTTGTACTACCGGGGATACGTCGATACAAACTGAATACGCAAAACATCAACAAAATTTAGCGCGTTTCAAAGTTGATAGCGCTTTTGTTTATAACTTCCACATTTATTCGAATTATGCCACGAAACTTTGCAGACCGTCGCGGAGAGGCATTTACTACTGAAGTACCAAGTTTAAGAAGTGCAGCTCTTGTACTGCCGGAGATATGTCGATACAAACTGAATACGCAAAACATCAACAAAATTTAGCGCGTTTCAAAGTTGATATCGCTTATGTTTATAACTTCCACATTTATTCGAATTGTGCCACGAAACTTTGCAGACAGTCGCGGAGACACATTTTCCACTTAAGTACCAAGTTTCAGAAGTGCAGCTCTTGTACTACCGGAGATATGTCGATACAAACTGAATACGCAAAACATCAACAAAATTTAGCGCGTTTTAAAGTTGATAGCGCTTTTGTTTATAACTTCCACATTTATTCGAATTGTGAAACGAAACTTTGTAGACAGTCGCGGAGACTCATTTTCTACGGAAGTACCAAGTTTCAGAAGTGCAGCTCTTGTACTACCAGAGATGTGTCGATACAAACTGAATACGCAAAACATCTACCAAATTTAGTGCGTTTTAAAGTTGATAGCGCTTTTGTTTATAACTTCCACATTTATTCGAATTGTGCCACGAAACTTTGCAGACCGTCGCGGAGAGGCATTTTCCACTTAAGTACCAAGTTTCAGAAGTGCAGCTCTTGTACTACCGGAGATGTGTCGATACAAACTGAATACGCAAAACACTACAAAATTTAGTGCGTTTTAAAGTTGATATCGCTTTTGTTTATAACTTGCACATTTATTCGAATTGTGAAACGAAACTTTGTAGACAGTCGCGGAGACACATATTCTACTGAAGTACCAAGTTTCAGAAGTGCAGCTCTTGTACTACCGGAGATATGTCGATACAAACTGAATACGCAAAACATCAACAAAATTTAGCGCGTTTTAAATTTGATAGCGCTTTTGTTTATAACTTCCACATTTATTCGAATTGTGAAACGAAACTTTGTAGACAGTCGCGGAGACACATTTTCTACTGAAGTACCAAGTTTCAGAAGTGCAGCTCTTGTACTACCGGAGATGTGTCGATACAAACTGAATACGCAAAACATCTACAAAATTTAGCGCGTTTTAAAGTTGATATCGCTTTTGTTTATAACTTCCACATTTATTCGAATTGTGAAACAAAACTTTGCAGACAGTCGCGGAGACACATTTTCTACTGAAGTACCAAGTTTCAGAAGTGCAGCTCTTGTACTACCGGAGATGTGTCGATACAAACTGAATACGCAAAACATCAACAAAATTTAGCTCGTTTTAAAGTTGATATCGCTTTTGTTTATAACTTGCACATTTATCCGAATTGTGAAACGAAACTTTGTAGACAGTCGCGGAGACACATTTACTACTGAACTACCAAGTTTCAGAAGTGCAGCTTTTGTACTACCGGAGATATGTCGATACAAACTGAATACGCAAAACATCAAAAAATTTAGCGCGTTTGAAAGTTGATAGCGCTTTTGTTTATAACTTCGACATTTATTCGAATTGTGAAACGAAACTTTGTAGACAGTCGCGGAGACACATTTTCTACTGAAGTACTAAGTTTCAGAAGTGCAGTTCTTGTACTACCGGAGATATGTCGATACAAACTGAATACGCAAAACATCAACAAAATTTAGCGCGTTTTAAAGTTGATAGCGCTTTTGTTTATAACTTGCACATGGATTCGAATTGTGAAACGAAACTTTGGAGACAGTCGCAGAGACACATTTTCTACTGAAGTACCAAGATTCAGAAGTGCAACTCTTGTACTACCGGAGATGTGTCGATACAAACTGAATACGAAAAACATCTACAAAATTTAGTGCGTTTTAAAGTTGATAGCGCTTTTATTTATAACTTCCACATTTATGTGAATTGTGAAACGAAACTGTGCAGACCATCGCGGAGACACATTTTCTACTGAAGTACCAAGTTTCAGAACTGCAGCTCTTGTACTGCCGGAGATATGTTGATACAAACTGAATACGCAAAACATCTACAAAATTTAGCGCGTTTTAAAGTTGATAGCGCTTTTGTTTATAACTTTCAGATTTATTTTAATTGTGCCACGAAACTTTGCAGACCATCGCGGAGAGGCATTTTCTACTGAAGTACCAAGTTTCAGAAGTGCAGCTCTTGTACATCCGGAGATATGTCGATAGAAACTGAATACGCAAAACATCAACAAAATTTAGCGCGTTTTAAAGTTGATATCGCTTTTGTTTATAACTTGCACATTTATTCGTATTGTAAAACGAAACTTTGTAGACAGTCGCGGAGACACATTTTCCACTGAAGTACCAAGTTTCAGAAGTGCAGCTCTTGTACTTCCGGAGATATGTCGATACAAACTGTATACGCAAAACATCAACAAAATTTAGCGCGTTTCAAAGTTGATATCGCTTTTGTTATAACTTCCACATTTATTCGAATTGTGCCACGAAACTTTCCAGACAGTCGCGGAGACAGATTTTCCACTTAAGTACCAAGTTTCAGAAGTGCAGCTCTTGTACTACCGGAGATGTGTCGATACAAACTGAATACGCAAAACACTACAAAATTTAGTGCGTTTTAAAGTTGATATCGCTTTTGTTTATAACTTGCACATTTATTCGAATTGTGAAACGAAACTTTGTAGACAGTCGCGGAGACACATTTTCTACTGAAGTACCAAGTTTCAGAAGTGCAGCTCTTGTACTACCGGAGATATGTCGATACAAACTGAATGCGCAAAACATCAACAAAATTTAGCGCGTTTTAAAGTTGATAGCGCTTTTGTTTATAACTTGCACATGGATTCGAATTGTGAAACGAAACTTTGTAGACAGTCGCAGAGACACATTTTCTACTGAAGTACCAAGTTTCAGAAGTGCAGCTCTTGTACTTCCGGAGATATGTCGATACAAACTGAATACGTAAAACATCAACAAAATTTAGCGCGTTTTAAAGTTGATATCGCTTTTGTTTATAACTTGCACATTTATTCGTATTGTAAAACGAAACTTTGTAGACAGTCGCGGAGACACATTTTCCACTGAAGTACCAAGTTTCAGAAGTGCAGCTCTTGTACTTCCGGAGATATGTCGATACAAACTGAATACGCAAAACATCAACAAAATTTAGCGCGTTTTAAAGTTGATATCGCTTTTGTTTATAACTTCCACATTTATTCGAATTGTGAAACGAAACTTTGTAGACAGTCGCGGAGACACATGTTCTACTTAAGTACCAAGTTTCAGAAGTGCAGCTCTTGTACTACCGGAGATATGTCGATACAAACTGAATACGCAAAACATCAACAAAATTTAGCGCGTTTTAAAGTTGATAGCGCTTTTGTTTATAACTTCCACATTTATTCGAATTGTGAAACGAAACTTTGTAGACAGTCGCGGAGACACATTTTCTACTGAAGTACCAAGTTTCAGAAGTGCAGCTCTTGTACTACCGGAGATGTGTCGATACAAACTGAATACGCAAAACATCAACAAAATTTAGCGCGTTTTAAAGTTGATATCGCTTTTGTTTATAACTTGCACATTTATTCGTATTGTAAAACGAAACTTTGTAGACAGTCGCGGAGACACATTTTCCACTGAAGTACCAAGTTTCAGAAGTGCAGCTCTTGTACTTCCGGAGATATGTCTATACAAACTGAATACGCAAAACATCAACAAAATTTAGCGCGTTTCAAAGTTGATATCGCTTTTGTTATAACTTCCACATTTATTCGAATTGTGCCACGAAACTTTGCAGACAGTCGCGGAGACAGATTTTCCACTTAAGTACCAAGTTTCAGAAGTGCAGCTCTTGTACTACCGGAGATGTGTCGATACAAACTGAATACGCAAAACACTACAAAATTTAGTGCGTTTTAAAGTTGATATCGCTTTTGTTTATAACTTGCACATTTATTCGAATTGTGAAACGAAACTTTGTAGACAGTCGCGGAGACACATATTCTACTGAAGTACCAAGTTTCAGAAGTGCAGCTCTTTTACTACCGGAGATATGTCGATACAAACTGAATACGCAAAACATCAACAAAATTTAGCGCGTTTTAAAGTTGATATCGCTTTTGTTTATAACTTCCACATTTATTCGAATTGTGCCACGAAACTTTGCAGACCGTCGCGGGGAGGAATTTTCTACTGAAGTACCAAGTTTGAGAAGTTCAGCTCTTGTACTACCGGAGATATGTCGATACAAACTGAATACGCAAAACCCCAACAAAATTTAGCGCGTTTTAAAGTTGATATCGCTTTTGTTTATAACTTTCACATTTATTCGAATTGTGAAACAAAACTTTGCAGACAGTCGCGGAGACACATTTTCTACTGAAGTACCAAGTTTCAGAAGTGCAGCTCTTGTACTACCGGAGATATGTCGATACAAACTGAATACGCAAAACATCAACAAAATTTAGCGCGTTTTAAAGTTGATATCGCTTTTGTTTATAACTTGCACATTTATCCGAATTGTGAAACGAAACTTTGTAGACAGTCGCGGAGACACATTTACTACTGAACTACTAAGTTTCAGAAGTGCAGCTCTTGTACTACCGGAGATATGTCGATACAAACTGAATACGCAAAACATCAAAAAATTTAGCGCGTTTAAAAGTTGATAGCGCTTTTGTTTATCACTTCGACATTTATTCGAATTGTGAAACGAAACTTTGTAGACAGTCGCGGACACACATTTTCTACTGAAGTACTAAGTTTCAGAAGTGCAGCTCTTGTACTACCGGAGATATGTCGATACAAACTGAATACGCAAAACATCAACAAAATTTAGCGCGTTTTAAAGTTGATAGCGCTTTTGTTTATAACTTGCACATGGATTCGAATTGTGAAACGAAACTTTGTAGACAGTCGCAGAGACACATTTTCTACTGAAGTACCAAGTTTCAGAAGTGCAGCTCTTGTACTTCCGGAGATATGTCGATACAAACTGAATCCGTAAAACATCAACAAAATTTAGCGCGTTTTAAAGTTGATATCGCTTTTGTTTATAACTTGCACATTTATTCGTATTGTAAAACGAAACTTTGTAGACAGTCGCGGAGACACATTTTCCACTGAAGTACCAAGTTTCAGAAGTGCAGCTCTTGTACTTCCGGAGATATGTCGATACAAACTGAATACGCAAAACATCAACAAAATTTAGCGCGTTTTAAAGTTGATATCGCTTTTGTTTATAACTTCCACATTTATTCGAATTGTGAAACGAAACTTTGTAGACAGTCGCGGAGACACATGTTCTACTGAAGTACCAAGTTTCAGAAGTGCAGCTCTTGTACTACAGGAGATATGTCGATACAAACTGAATACGCAAAACATCAACAAAATTTAGCGCGTTTAAAAGTTGATAGCGCTTTTGTTTATAACTTCCACATTTATTCGAATTGTGAAACGAAACTTTGTAGACAGTCGCGGAGACACATTTTCTACTGAAGTACCAAGTTTCAGAAGTGCAGCTCTTGTACTACCGGAGATGTGTCGATACAAACTGAATACGCAAAACATCTACAAAATTTAGTGCGTTTTAAAGTTGATAACGCTTTTGTTTATAACTTCCACATTTATTCGAATTGTGCCACGAAACTTTGCAGACCGTCGCGGAGAGGCATTTTCTACTGAAGTACCAAGTTTCAGTAGTGCAGCTCTTGAACTACCTGAGATATGTTGATACAAACTGAATACGCCAAACATCTACAAAATTTAGTGCGTTTTAAAGTTGATATCGCTTTTGTTTATAACTTCCACATTTATTCGAATTGTGAAACGAAACTTTGTAGAGAGTCGCGGAGACACATTTTCTACTGAAGTACCAAGTTTAAGAAGTGCAGCTCTTGTACTACCGGAGATGTGTCGATACAAACTGAATACGCAAATCATCAACAAAATTTAGCGCGTTTTAAAGTTGATAGCGCTTTTGTTTATAACTTCCACATTTATTCGAATTGTGAAACGAAACTTTGTAGACAGTCGCGGAGACACATTTTCTACCGAAGTACCAAGTTTCAGAAGTGCAGCTCTTGTACTGCCAGAGATGTGTCGATACAAACTGAATACGCAAAACATCTACCAAATTTAGTGCGTTTTAAAGTTGATAGCGCTTTTGTTTATAACTTCCACATTTATTCGAATTGTGCCACGAAACTTTGCAGACCGTCGCTGAGAGGCATTTTCTACTGAAGTACCAAGTTTCAGAAGTGCAGCTCTTGTACTACCGGAGATGTGTCGATACAAACTGAATACGCCAAACATCTACAAAATTTAGTGCGTTTTAAAGTTGATATCGCTTTTGTTTATAACTTCCACATTTATTCGAATTGTGAAACGAAACTTTGTAGAGAGTCGCGGAGACACATTTTCTACTGAAGTACCAAGTTTCAAAAGTGCAGCTCTGGTACTACCGGAGATATGTCGATACAAACTGAATACGCAAAACATCAACAAAATTTAGCGCGTTATAAGGTTGATATCGCTTTTGCTTATAACTTCCACATTTATTCGAATTCTTAAACGAAACTTTGTAGACAGTCGCGGAGACACATGTTCTACTGAAGTACCAAGTTTCAGAAGTGCAGCTCTTGTACTACCGGAGATATGTCGATACAAACTGAATACGCAAAACATCAACAAAATTTAGCGCGTTTTAAAGTTGATAGCGCTTTTGTTTATAACTTCCACATTTATTCGAATTGTGAAACGAAACTTTGTAGACAGTCGCGGAGACACATTTTCTACTGAAGTACCAAGTTTCAGAAGTGCAGCTCTTGTACTACCGGAGATGTGTCGATACAAACTGAATACGCAAAACATCTACAAAATTTAGTGCGTTTTAAAGTTGATAGCGCTTTTGTTTATAACTTCCACATTTATTCGAATTGTGCCACGAAACTTTGCAGACCGTCGCGGAGAGGCATTTTCTACTGAAGTACCAAGTTTCAAAAGTGCAGCTCTTGAAGTACCTGAGATATGTTTATACAAACTGAATACGCCTAACATCTACAAAATTTAGTGCGTTTTAAAGTTGATATCGCTTTTGTTTATAACTTCCACATTTATTCGAATTGTGAAACGAAACTTTGCAGACCATCGTGGAGAGGCATTTTCTACTGAAGTACCAAGTTTCAGAAGTGCAGCTCTTGTACTTCCGGAGATATGTCGATACAAACTGAATACGCAAAACATCAACAAAATTTAGCGCGTTTTAAAGTTGATATCGCTTTTGTTTATAACTTGCACATTTATTCGTATTGTAAAACGAAACTTTGTAGACAGTCGCGGAGACACATTTTCCACTGAAGTACCAAGTTTCAGAAGTGCAGCTCTTGTACTTCCGGAGATATGTCGATACAAACTGAATACGCAAAACATCAACAAAATTTAGCGCGTTTCAAAGTTGATATCGCTTTTGTTATAACTTCCACATTTATTCGAATTGTGCCACGAAACTTTGCAGACAGTCGCGGAGACACATTTTCCACTTAAGTACCAAGTTTCAGAAGTGCAGCTCTTGTACTACCGGAGATGTGTCGATACAAACTGAATACGCAAAACACTACAAAATTTAGTGCGTTTTAAAGTTGATATCGCTTTTGTTTATAACTTGCACATTTATTCGAATTGTGAAACGAAACGTTGTAGATAGTCGCGGAGACACATATTCTACTGAAGTACCAAGTTTCAGAAGTGCATCTCTTTTACAACCGGAGATATGTCGATACAAACTGAATACGCAAAACATCAACAAAATTTAGCGCGTTTTAAAGTTGATATCGCTTTTGTTTATAACTTCCACATTTATTCGAATTGTGCCACGAAACTTTGCAGACCATCGCGGCGAGGAATTTTCTACTGAAGTACCAAGTTTGAGAAGTTCAGCTCTTGTACTACCGGAGATATGTCGATACAAACTGAATACGCAAAACCCCAACAAAATTTAGCGCGTTTTAAAGTTGATATCGTTTTTGCTTATAACTTCCACATTTATTCGAATTGTGAAACAAAACTTTGCAGACAGTCGCGGAGACACATTTTCTACTGAAGTACCAAGTTTCAGAAGTGCAGCTCTTGTACTACCGGAGATATGTCGATACAAACTGAATACGCAAAACCCCAACAAAATTTAGCGCGTTTTAAAGTTGATATCGTTTTTGTTTATAACTTGCACATTTATCCGAATTGTGAAACGAAACTTTGTAGACAGTCGCGGAGACACATTTACTACTGAACTACCAAGTTTCAGAAGTGCAGCTCTTGTACTACCGGAGATATGTCGATACAAACTGAATACGCAAAACATCAAAAAATTTAGCGCGTTTAAAAGCTGATAGCGCTTTTGTTTATAACTTCGACATTTATTCGAATTGTGAAACGAAACTTTGTAGACAGTCGCGGAGACACATTTTCTACTGAAGTACTAAGTTTCAGAAGTGCAGCTCTTGTACTACCGGAGATATGTCGATACAAACTGAATACGCAAAACATCAACAAAATTTAGCGCGTTTTAAAGTTGATAGCGCTTTTGTTTATAACTTGCACATGGATTCGAATTGTGAAACGAAACTTTGTAGACAGTCGCAGAGACACATTTTCTACTGAAGTACCAAGTTTCAGAAGTGCAGCTCTTGTACTACCGGAGATGTGTCGATACAAACTGAATACGAAAAACATCTACAAAATTTAGTGCGTTTTAAAGTTGATAGCGCTTTTATTTATAACTTCCACATTTATGTGAATTGTGAAACGAAACTGTGCAGACCATCGCGGAGACACATTTTCTACTTAAGTACCAAGTTTCAGAACTGCAGCTCTTGTACTGCCGGAGATATGTTGATACAAACTGAATACGCAAAACATCTACAAAATTTAGCGCGTTTTAAAGTTGATAACGCTTTTGTTTATAACTTTCAGATTTATTCGAATTGTGCCACGAAACTTTGCAGACCGTCGCGGAGAGGCATTTTCTACTGAAGTACCAAGTTTCAGTAGTGCAGCTCTTGAACTACCTGAGATATGTTGATACAAACTGAATACGCCAAACATCTACAAAATTTAGTGCGTTTTAAAGTTGATATCGCTTTTGTTTATAACTTCCACATTTATTCGAATTGTGAAACGAAACTTTGTAGAGAGTCGCGGAGACACATTTTCTACTGAAGTACCAAGTTTAAGAAGTGCAGCTCTTGTACTACCGGAGATGTGTCGATACAAACTGAATACGCAAAACATCAACAAAATTTAGCGCGTTTTAAAGTTGATAGCGCTTTTGTTTATAACTTCCACATTTATTCGAATTGTGAAACGAAACTTTGTAGACAGTCGCGGAGACACATTTTCTACCGAAGTACCAAGTTTCAGAAGTGCAGCTCTTGTACTACCAGAGATGTGTCGATACAAACTGAATACGCAAAACATCTACCAAATTTAGTGCGTTTTAAAGTTGATAGCGCTTTTGTTTATAACTTCCACATTTATTCGAATTGTGCCACGAAACTTTGCAGACCGTCGCTGAGAGGCATTTTCTACTGAAGTACCAAGTTTCAGAAGTGCAGCTCTTGTACTACCGGAGATGTGTCGATACAAACTGAATACGCCAAACATCTACAAAATTTAGTGCGTTTTAAAGTTGATATCGCTTTTGTTTATAACTTCCACATTTATTCGAATTGTGAAACGAAACTTTGTAGAGAGTCGCGGAGACACATTTTCTACTGAAGTACCAAGTTTCAAAAGTGCAGCTCTGGTACTACCGGAGATATGTCGATACAAACTGAATACGCAAAACATCAACAAAATTTAGCGCGTTATAAGGTTGATATCGCTTTTGCTTATAACTTCCACATTTATTCGAATTCTTAAACGAAACTTTGTAGACAGTCGCGGAGACACATGTTCTACTGAAGTACCAAGTTTCAGAAGTGCAGCTCTTGTACTACCGGAGATATGTCGATACAAACTGAATACGCAAAACATCAACAAAATTTAGCGCGTTTTAAAGTTGATAGCGCTTTTGTTTATAACTTCCACATTTATTCGAATTGTGAAACGAAACTTTGTAGACAGTCGCGGAGACACATTTTCTACTGAAGTACCAAGTTTCAGAAGTGCAGCTCTTGTACTACCGGAGATGTGTCGATACAAACTGAATACGCAAAACATCTACAAAATTTAGTGCGTTTTAAAGTTGATAGCGCTTTTGTTTATAACTTCCACATTTATTCGAATTGTGCCACGAAACTTTGCAGACCGTCGCGGAGAGGCATTTTCTACTGAAGTACCAAGTTTCAAAAGTGCAGCTCTTGAAGTACCTGAGATATGTTTATACAAACTGAATACGCCTAACATCTACAAAATTTAGTGCGTTTTAAAGTTGATATCGCTTTTGTTTATAACTTCCACATTTATTCGAATTGTGAAACGAAACTTTGCAGACCATCGCGGAGAGGCATTTTCTACTGAAGTACCAAGTTTCAGAAGTGCAGCTCTTGTACTTCCGGAGATATGTCGATACAAACTGAATACGCAAAACATCAACAAAATTTAGCGCGTTTTAAAGTTGATATCGCTTTTGTTTATAACTTGCACATTTATTCGTATTGTAAAACGAAACTTTGTAGACAGTCGCGGAGACACATTTTCCACTGAAGTACCAAGTTTCAGAAGTGCAGCTCTTGTACTTCCGGAGATATGTCGATACAAACTGAATACGCAAAACATCAACAAAATTTAGCGCGTTTCAAAGTTGATATCGCTTTTGTTATAACTTCCACATTTATTCGAATTGTGCCACGAAACTTTGCAGACAGTCGCGGAGACACATTTTCCACTTAAGTACCAAGTTTCAGAAGTGCAGCTCTTGTACTACCGGAGATGTGTCGATACAAACTGAATACGCAAAACACTACAAAATTTAGTGCGTTTTAAAGTTGATATCGCTTTTGTTTATAACTTGCACATTTATTCGAATTGTGAAACGAAACGTTGTAGATAGTCGCGGAGACACATATTCTACTGAAGTACCAAGTTTCAGAAGTGCATCTCTTTTACAACCGGAGATATGTCGATACAAACTGAATACGCAAAACATCAACAAAATTTAGCGCGTTTTAAAGTTGATATCGCTTTTGTTTATAACTTCCACATTTATTCGAATTGTGCCACGAAACTTTGCAGACCATCGCGGCGAGGAATTTTCTACTGAAGTACCAAGTTTGAGAAGTTCAGCTCTTGTACTACCGGAGATATGTCGATACAAACTGAATACGCAAAACCCCAACAAAATTTAGCGCGTTTTAAAGTTGATATCGTTTTTGCTTATAACTTCCACATTTATTCGAATTGTGAAACAAAACTTTGCAGACAGTCGCGGAGACACATTTTCTACTGAAGTACCAAGTTTCAGAAGTGCAGCTCTTGTACTACCGGAGATATGTCGATACAAACTGAATACGCAAAACCCCAACAAAATTTAGCGCGTTTTAAAGTTGATATCGTTTTTGTTTATAACTTGCACATTTATCCGAATTGTGAAACGAAACTTTGTAGACAGTCGCGGAGACACATTTACTACTGAACTACCAAGTTTCAGAAGTGCAGCTCTTGTACTACCGGAGATATGTCGATACAAACTGAATACGCAAAACATCAAAAAATTTAGCGCGTTTAAAAGCTGATAGCGCTTTTGTTTATAACTTCGACATTTATTCGAATTGTGAAACGAAACTTTGTAGACAGTCGCGGAGACACATTTTCTACTGAAGTACTAAGTTTCAGAAGTGCAGCTCTTGTACTACCGGAGATATGTCGATACAAACTGAATACGCAAAACATCAACAAAATTTAGCGCGTTTTAAAGTTGATAGCGCTTTTGTTTATAACTTGCACATGGATTCGAATTGTGAAACGAAACTTTGTAGACAGTCGCAGAGACACATTTTCTACTGAAGTACCAAGTTTCAGAAGTGCAGCTTTTGTACTACCGGAGATGTGTCGATACAAACTGAATACGAAAAACATCTACAAAATTTAGTGCGTTTTAAAGTTGATAGCGCTTTTATTTATAACTTCCACATTTATGTGAATTGTGAAACGAAACTGTGCAGACCATCGCGGAGACACATTTTCTACTTAAGTACCAAGTTTCAGAACTGCAGCTCTTGTACTGCCGGAGATATGTTGATACAAACTGAATACGCAAAACATCTACAAAATTTAGCGCGTTTTAAAGTTGATGGCGCTTTTGTTTATAACTTTCAGATTTATTCGAATTGTGCCACGAAACTTTGCAGACCATCGCGGAGAGGCATTTTCTACTGAAGTACCAAGTTTCAGAAGTGCAGCTCTTGTACTTCCGGAGATATGTCGATACAAACTGAATACGTAAAACATCAACAAAATTTAGCGCGTTTTAAAGTTGATATCGCTTTTGTTTATAACTTGCACATTTATTCGTATTGTAAAACGAAACTTTGTAGACAGTCGCGGAGACACATTTTCCACTGAAGTACAAAGTTTCAGAAGTGCAGCTCTTGTACTTCCGGAGATATGTCGATACAAACTGAATACGCAAAACATCAACAAAATTTAGCGCGTTTTAAAGTTGATATCGCTTTTGTTTATAACTTGCACATTTATTCGAATTGTGAAACGAAACTTTGTAGACAGCCGCGGAGACACATTTTCTACTGAAGTACCAAGTTTCAGAAGTGCAGCTCTTGTTCTGCCGGAGACATGTCGATACAAACTGAATACGCAAAACATCAACAAAATTTAGCGCGTTTTAAAGTTGATAGCGCTTTTGTTTATAACTTCCACATTTATTCGAATTGTTAAACGAAACTTTGTAGACAGTCGCGGAGACACATGTTCTACTGAAGTACCACGTTTCAGAAGTGCAGCTCTTGTACTACCGGAGATATGTCGATACAAACTGAATACGCAAAACATCAACAAAATTTAGCGCGTTTTAAAGTTGATAGCGCTTTTGTTTGTAACTTCCACATTTATTCGAATTGTGAAACGAAACTTTGTAGACAGTCGCGGAGACACATTTTCTACTGAAGTACCAAGTTTCAGAAGTGCAGCTCTTGTACTACCGGAGATGTGTCGATACAAACTGAATACGCAAAACATCTACAAAATTTAGTGCGTTTTAAAGTTGATAGCGCTTTTGTTTATAACTTCCACATTTATTCGAATTGTGCCACGAAACTTTGCAGACCGTCGCGGAGAGGCATTTTCTACTGAAGTACCAAGTTTCAGTAGTGCAGCTCTTGAACTACCTGAGATATGTTGATACAAACTGAATACGCCAAACATCTACAAAATTTAGTGCGTTTTAAAGTTGATATCGCTTTTGTTATAACTTCCACATTTATTCGAATTGTGAAACGAAACTTTGTAGACAGTCGCGGAGACACATTTTCTACTGAAGTACCAAGTTTCAGAAGTGCAGCTCTTGTACTACCAGAGATGTGTCGATACAAACTGAATACGCCAAACATTAACAAAATTTAGTGCGTTTTAAAGTTGATAGCGCTTTTGTTTATAACTTCCACATTTATTCGAATTGTGCTACGAAACTTTGCAGACCGTCGCGGAGAGGCATTTTCTACTGAAGTACCAAGTTTCAGAAGTGCAGCTCTGGTACTACCGGAGATATGTCGATACAAACTGAATACGCAAAACATCAACAAAATTTAGCGCGTTTTAAGGTTGATATCGCTTTTGCTTATAACTTCCACATTTATTCGAATTCTTAAACGAAACTGTGTAGACCGTCGCGGAGACACATGTTCTACTGAAGTACCAAGTTTCAGAAGTGCAGCTCTTGTACTACCGGAGATATGTCGATACAAACTGAATACGCAAAACATCTACAAAATTTAGCGCGTTTTAAAGTTGATAGCGCTTTTGTTTATAACTTCCACATTTATTCGAATTGTGAAACGGAACTTTGTAGACAGTCGCGGAGACACATTTTCTACTGAAGTACCAAGTTTCAGAAGTGCAGCTCTTGTACTACCGGAGATGTGTCGATACAAACTGAATACGCAAAACATCTACAAAATTTAGTGCGTTTTAAAGTTGATAGCGCTTTTGTTTATAACTTCCACATTTATTCGAATTGTGCCACGAAACTTTGCAGACCGTCGCGGAGAGGCATTTTCTACTGAAGTACCAAGTTTCAAAAGTGCAGCTCTTGAACTACCTGAGATGTGTCGATACAAACTGAATACGCCAAACATCTACAAAATTTAGTGCGTTTTAAAGTTGATATCGCTTTTGTTTATAACTTCCACATTTATTCGAATTGTGAAACGAAACTTTGTAGAGAGTCGCGGAGACACATTTTCTACTGAAGTACCAAGTTTAAGAAGTGCAGCTCCGATACTACCGGAGATATGTCGATACAAACTGAATACGCAAAACATCTACAAAATTAAGCGCGTTTTAAAGTTGATAGCGCTTTTGTTTATAACTTTCAGATTTATTCGAATTGTGCCACGAAACTTTGCAGACCATCGCGGAGAGGCATTTTCTACTGAAGTACCAAGTTTCAGAAGTGCAGCTCTTGTACTGCCGGAGATATGTCGATACAAACTGAATACGCAAAACATCAACAAAATTTAGCGCGTTTCAAAGTTGATATCGCTTATGTTTATAACTTCCACATTTATTCGAATTGTGCCACGAAACTTTGCAGACAGTCGCGGAGACACATTTTCCACTTAAGTACCAAGTATCAGAAGTGCAGCTCTTGTACTACCGGAGATATGTCGATACAAACTGAATACGCAAAACATCAACAAAATTTAGACCGTTTTAAAGTTGATAGCGCTTTTGTTTATAACTTCCACATTTATTCGAATTGTGAAACGAAACTTTGTAGACAGTCGCGGAGACACATTTTCAACGGAAGTACCAAGTTTCAAGAGTGCACCTCTTGTACTACCGGAGATGTGTCGATACAAACTGAATACGCAAAACATCTACGAAATTTAGTGCGTTTTAAAGTTGATAGCGCTTTTGTTTATAACTTCCACATTTATTCGAATTGTGCCACGAAACTTTGCAGACCGTCGCGGAGAGGCATTTACTACTGAAGTACCAAGTTTCAGAAGTGCAGCTCTTGTACTACCGGAGATGTGTCGATACAAACTGAATACGCCAAACATCTACAAAATTTAGTGCGTTTTAAAGTTGATATCGCTTTTGTTTATAACTTCCACATTTATTCGAATTGTGAAACGAAACTTTGTAGAGAGTCGCGGAGACACATTTTCTACTGAAGTACCAAGTTTCAGAAGTGCAGCTCTGGTACTACCGGATATATGTCGATACAAACTGAATACGCAAAACATCTACGAAATTTAGCGCCTTTAAAAGTTGATAGCGCTTTTGTTTATAACTTTCAGATTTATTCGAATTGTGCCACGAAACTTTGCAGACCATCGCGGACAGGCATTTTCTACTGAAGTACCAAGTTTCAGAAGTGCAGCTCTTGTACTGCCGGAGATATGTCGATACAAACTGAATACGCAAAACATCAACAAAATTTAGCGCGTTTTAAAGTTGATATCGCTTTTGTTTATAACTTCCACATTTATTCGAATTGTGCAACGAAACTTTGCAGACCATCGCGGAGAGGCATTTTCTACTGAAGTACCAAGTTTCAGAAGTGCAGCTTTTGTACTACCGGAGATATGTCGATACAAACTGAATACGCAAAACATAAACAAAATTTAGCGCGTTTTAAAGTTGATATCGCTTTTGTTTATAACTTGCACATTTATTCGAATTCTGAAACGAAACTTTGTAGACAGTCGCGGAGACACATTTTCTACTGACGTACCAAGTTTCAGAAGTGGAGCTCTTGTACTACAGGAGATGTGTCGATACAAACTGAATACGCAAAACATCAACAAAATTTAGCGCGTTTTAAAGTTGATAGCGCTTTTGTTTATAACTTCCACATTTATTCGAATTGTTAAACGAAACTTTGTAGACAGTCGCGGAGACACATGTTCTACTGAAGTACCACGTTTCAGAAGTGCAGCTCTTGTACTACCGGAGATATGTCGATACAAACTGAATACGCAAAACATCAACAAAATTTAGCGCGTTTTAAAGTTGATAGCGCTTTTGTTTATAACTTCCACATTTATTCGAATTGTGAAACGAAACTTTGTAGACAGTCGCGGAGACACATTTTCTACTGAAGTACCAAGTTTCAGAAGTGCAGCTCTTGTACTACCGGAGATGTGTCGATACAAACTGAATACGCAAAACATCTACAAAATTTAGTGCGTTTTAAAGTTGATAGCGCTTTTGTTTATAACTTCCACATTTATTCGAATTGTGCCACGAAACTTTGCAGACCGTCGCGGGGAGGCATTTTCTACTGAAGTACCAAGTTTCAGTAGTGCAGCTCTTGAACTTCCTGAGATATGTTGATACAAACTGAATACGCCAAACATCTACAAAATTTAGTGCGTTTTAAAGTTGATATCGCTTTTGTTATAACTTCCACATTTATTCGAATTGTGAAACGAAACTTTGTAGACAGTCGCGGAGACACATTTTCTACTGAAGTACCAAGTTTCAGAAGTGCAGCGCTTGTACTACCAGAGATGTGTCGATACAAACTGAATACGCCAAACATTAACAAAATTTAGTGCGTTTTAAAGTTGATAGCGCTTTTGTTTATAACTTCCACATTTATTCGAATTGTGCTACGAAACTTTGCAGACCGTCGCGGAGAGGCATTTTCTACTGAAGTACCAAGTTTCAGAAGTGCAGCTCTGGTACTACCGGAGATATGTCGATACAAACTGAATACGCAAAACATCAACAAAATTTAGCGCGTTTTAAGGTTGATATCGCTTTTGCTTATAACTTCCACATTTATTCGAATTCTTAAACGAAACTGTGTAGACCGTCGCGGAGACACATGTTCTACTGAAGTACCAAGTTTCAGAAGTGCAGCTCTTGTACTACCGGAGATATGTCGATACAAACTGAATACGCAAAACATCTACAAAATTTAGCGCGTTTTAAAGTTGATAGCGCTTTTGTTTATAACTTCCACATTTATTCGAATTGTGAAACGGAACTTTGTAGACAGTCGCGGAGACACATTTTCTACTGAAGTACCAAGTTTCAGAAGTGCAGCTCTTGTACTACCGGAGATGTGTCGATACAAACTGAATACGCAAAACATCTACAAAATTTAGTGCGTTTTAAAGTTGATAGCGCTTTTGTTTATAACTTCCACATTTATTCGAATTGTGCCACGAAACTTTGCAGACCGTCGCGGAGAGGCATTTTCTACTGAAGTACCAAGTTTCAAAAGTGCAGCTCTTGAACTACCTGAGATGTGTCGATACAAACTGAATACGCCAAACATCTACAAAATTTAGTGCGTTTTAAAGTTGATATCGCTTTTGTTTATAACTTCCACATTTATTCGAATTGTGAAACGAAACTTTGTAGAGAGTCGCGGAGACACATTTTCTACTGAAGTACCAAGTTTAAGAAGTGCAGCTCCGATACTACCGGAGATATGTCGATACAAACTGAATACGCAAAACATCTACAAAATTAAGCGCGTTTTAAAGTTGATAGCGCTTTTGTTTATAACTTTCAGATTTATTCGAATTGTGCCACGAAACTTTGCAGACCATCGCGGAGGGGCATTTTCTACTGAAGTACCAAGTTTCAGAAGTGCAGCTCTTGTACTGCCGGAGATATGTCGATACAAACTGAATACGCAAAACATCAACAAAATTTAGCGCGTTTCAAAGTTGATATCGCTTATGTTTATAACTTCCACATTTATTCGAATTGTGCAACGAAACTTTGCAGACAGTCGCGGAGACACATTTTCCACTTAAGTACCAAGTTTCAGAAGTGCAGCTCTTGTACTACCGGAGATATGTCGATACAAACTGAATACGCAAAACATCAACAAAATTTAGACCGTTTTAAAGTTGATAGCGCTTTTGTTTATAACTTCCACATTTATTCGAATTGTGAAACGAAACTTTGTAGACAGTCGCGGAGACACATTTTCAACGGAAGTACCAAGTTTCAAGAGTGCACCTCTTGTACTACCGGAGATGTGTCGATACAAACTGAATACGCAAAACATCTACGAAATTTAGTGCGTTTTGAAGTTGATAGCGCTTTTGTTTATAACTTCCATATTTATTCGAATTGTGCCACGAAACTTTGCAGACCGTCGCGGAGAGGCAATTACTACTGAAGTACCAAGTTTCAGAAGTGCAGCTCTTGTACTACCGGAGATGTGTCGATACAAACTGAATACGCTAAACATCTACAAAATTTAGTGCGTTTTAAAGTTGATATCGCTTTTGTTTATAACTTCCACATTTATTCGAATTGTGAAACGAAACTTTGTAGAGAGTCGCGGAGACACATTTTCTACTGAAGTACCAAGTTTCAGAAGTGCAGCTCTGGTACTACCGGATATATGTCGATACAAACTGAATACGCAAAACATCTACGAAATTTAGCGCGTTTAAAAGTTGATAGCGCTTTTGTTTATAACTTTCAGATTTATTCGAATTGTGCCACGAAACTTTGCAGACCATCGCGGAGAGGCATTTTCTACTGAAGTACCAAGTTTCAGAAGTGCAGCTCTTGTACTGCCGGAGATATGTCGATACAAACTGAATACGCAAAACATCAACAAAATTTAGCGCGTTTTAAAGTTGATATCGCTTTTGTTTATAACTTCCACATTTATTCGAATTGTGCAACGAAACTTTGCAGACCATCGCGGAGAGGCATTTTCTACTGAAGTACCAAGTTTCAGAAGTGCAGCTTTTGTACTACCGGAGATATGTCGATACAAACTGAATACGCAAAACATAAACAAAATTTAGCGCGTTTTAAAGTTGATATCGCTTTTGTTTATAACTTGCACATTTATTCGAATTGTGAAACGAAACTTTGTAGACAGTCGCGGAGACACATTTTCTACTGAAGTACCAAGTTTCAGAAGTGGAGCTCTTGTACTACAGGAGATGTGTCGATACAAACTGAATACGCAAAACATCAACAAAATTTAGCGCGTTTTAAAGTTGATAGCGCTTTTGTTTATAACTTCCACATTTATTCGAATTGTGAAACGAAACTTTGTAGACAGTCGCGGAGACACATTTTCTACTGAAGTACCAAGTTTCAGAAGTGCAGCTCTTGTACTACCGGAGATATGTCGATACAAACTGAATACGCAAAACATCAACAAAATTCAGCGCGTTTTAAAGTTGATAGCGCTTTTGTTTATAACTTCCACATTTATTCGAATTGTGAAACGAAACTTTGTAGACAGTCGCGGAGACACATTTTCTACTGAAGTACCAAGTTTCAGAAGTGCAGCTCTTGTACTACCGGAGATGTGTCGATACAAACTGAATACGCAAAACATCTACAAAATTTAGTGCGTTTTAAAGTTGATAGCGCTTTTATTTATAACTTCCACATTTATTCTAATTGTGAAACGAAACTTTGCAGACCATCGCGGAGAGGCATTTTCTACTGAAGTACCAAGTTTCAGAAGTGCAGCTTTTGTACTGCCGGAGAAATGTCGATACAAACTGAATACGCTAAACTTCTACAAAATTTAGCGCGTTTAAAAGTTGATAGCGCTTTTGTTTATAACTTTCAGATTTATTCGAATTGTGCCACGAAACTTTGCAGACCATCGCGGAGAGGCATTTTCCACTGAAGTACCAAGTTTCAGAAGTGCAGCTCTTGTACTGCCGGAGGTATGTCGATACAAACTGAATACGCAAAACCCCAACAAAATTTAGCGCGTTTTAAAGTTGATAGCGCTTTTATTATATAACTTCCACATTTATGTGAATTGTGAAACGAAACTGTGCAGACCATCGCGGAGACACATTTTCTACTGAAGTACCAAGTTCTAGAAGTGCAGCTCTTGTACTACCGGAGATATGTTGATACAAACTGAATACGCAAAACATCTACAAAATTTAGCGCGTTTTAAAGTTGATAGCGCTTTTGTTTATAACTTTCAGATTTATTCGAATTGTGCCACGAAACTTTGCAGACCATCGCGGAGAGGCATTTTCTACTGAAGTACCAAGTTTCAGAAGTGCAGCTCTTGTACTTCCGGAGATATGTCGATACAAACTGAATACGCAAAACATCAACAAAATTTAGCGCGTTTTAAAGTTGATATCGCTTTTGTTTATAACTTGCACATTTATTCGTATTGTAAAACGAAACTTTGTAGACAGTCGCGGAGACACATTTTCCACTGAAGTACCAAGTTTCAAAAGTGCAGCTCTTGTACTTCCGGAGATATGTCGATACAAACTGAATACGCAAAAAATCAACAAAATTTAGCGCGTTTCAAAGTTGATATCGCTTTTGTTATAACTTCCACATTTATTCGAATTGTGCCACGAAACTTTGCAGACAGTCGCGGAGACAGATTTTCTACTTAAGTACCAAGTTTCAGAAGTGCAGCTCTTGTACTACCGGAGATGTGTCGATACAAACTGAATACGCAAAACACAACAAAATTTAGTGCGTTTTAAAGTTGATATCGCTTTTGTTTATAACTTGCACATTTATTCGAATTGTGAAACGAAACTTTGTAGACAGTCGCGGAGACACATATTCTACTGAAGTACCAAGATTCAGAAGTGCAGCTCTTGTACTACCGGAGATATGTCGATACAAACTGAATACGCAAAACATCAACAAAATTTAGCGCGTTTTAAAGTTGATATCGCTTTTGTTTATAACTTCCACATTTATTCGAATTGTGCCACGAAACTTAGCAGACCATCGCGGGGAGGAATTTTCTACTGAAGTACCAAGTTTGAGAAGTTCAGCTCTTGTACTACCAGAGATAAGTCGATACAAACTGAATACGCAAAACCCCAACAAAATTTAGCGCGTTTTAAAGTTGATATCGCTTTTGTTTATAACTTCCACATTTATTCGAATTGTGAAACAAAACTTTGCAGACAGACGCGGAGATACATTTTCTACTGAAGTACCAAGTTTCAGAAGTGCAGCTCTTGTACTACCGGAGATATGTCGATACAAACTGAATACGCAAAACATCAACAAAATTTAGCGCGTTTTAAAGTTGATATCGCTTTTGTTTATAACTTGCACATTTATCCGAATTGTGAAACGAAACTTTGTAGACAGTCGCGGAGACACATTTACTACTGAACTACCAAGTTTCAGAAGTGCAGCTCTTGTACTACCGGAGATATGTCGATACAAACTGAATACGCAAAACATCAAAAAATTTAGCGCGTTTAAAAGTTGATAGCGCTTTTGTTTATAACTTCGACATTTATTCGAATTGTGAAACGAAACTTTGTAGACAGTCGCGGAGACACATTTTCTACTGAAGTACTAAGTTTCAGAAGTGCAGCTCTTGTACTACAGGAGATGTGTCGATACAAACTGAATACGCAAAACATCAACAAAATTTAGCGCGTTTTAAAGTTGATAGCGCTTTTGTTTATAACTTCCACATTTATTCGAATTGTAAAACGAAACTTTGTAGACAGTCGCGGAGACACATTTTCTACTGAAGTACCAAGTTTCAGAAGTGCAGCTCTTGTACTACCGGAGATATGTCGATACAAACTGAATACGCAAAACATCAACAAAATTTAGCGCGTTTTAAAGTTGATAGCGCTTTTGTTTATAACTTCCACATTTATTCGAATTGTGAAACGAAACTTTGTAGACAGTCGCGGAGACACATTTTCTACTGAAGTACCAAGTTTCAGAAGTGCAGCTCTTGTACTACTGGAGATATGTCGATACAAACTGAATACGCAAAACATCAACAAAATTTAGCGCGTTTTAAAGTTGATAGCGCTTTTGTTTATAACTTCCACATTTATTCTAATTGTGAAACGAAACTTTGCAGACCATCGCGGAGAGGCATTTTCTACTGAAGTACCAAGTTTCAGAAGTGCAGCTCTTGTACTACCGGAGATATGTCGATACAAACTGAATACGCTAAACTTCTACAAAATTTAGCGCGTTTAAAAGTTGATAGCGCTTTTGTTTATAACTTTCAGATTTATTCGAATTGTGCCACGAAACTTTGCAGACCATCGCGGAGAGGCATTTTCCACTGAAGTACCAAGTTTCAGAAGTGCAGCTCTTGTACTGCCGGAGGTATGTCGATACAAACTGAATACGCAAAACCCCAACAAAATTTAGCGCGTTTTAAAGTTGATATCGCTTTTGTTTATAACTTCCACATTTATTCGAATTGTGAAACGAAACTTTGTAGACAGTCGCGGAGACACATTTTCTACTAAAGTACAAAGTTTCAGAAGTGCAGCTCTTGTACTACCGGAGATATGTCGATACAAACTGAATACGCAAAACATCAACAAAATTTAGCGCGTTTCAAAGTTGATATCGCTTTTGTTATAACTTCCACATTTATTCGAATTGTGCCACGAAACTTTGCAGACAGTCGCGGAGACAGATTTTCCACTTAAGTACCAAGTTTCAGAAGTGCAGCTCTTGTACTACCGGAGATGTTTCGATACAAACTGAATACGCAAAACACTACAAAATGTAGTGCGTTTTAAAGTTGATATCGCTTTTGTTTATAACTTGCACATTTATTCGAATTGTGAAACGAAACTTTGTAGACAGTCGCAGAGACACATATTCTACTGAAGTACCAAGTTTCAGAAGTGCAGCTCTTGTACTACCGGAGATATGTCGATACAAACTGAATACGCAAAACATCAAAAAAATTTAGCGCGTTTTAAAGTTGATATCGCTTTTGTTTATAACTTCCACATTTATTCGAATTGTGCCACGAAACTTTGCAGACCATCGCGGGGAGGAATTTTCTACTGAAGTACCAAGTTTGAGAAGTTCAGCTCTTGTACTACCGGAGATATGTCGATACAAACTGAATACGCAAAACCCCAACAAAATTTAGCGCGTTTTAAAGTTGATATCGCTTTTGTTTATAACTTCCACATTTATTCGAATTGTGAAACAAAACTTTGCAGACAGTCGCGGAGACACATTTTCTACTGAAGTACCAAGTTTCAGAAGTGCAGCTCTTGTACTACCGGAGATATGTCGATACAAACTGAATACGCAAAACATCAACAAAATTTAGCGCGTTTTAAAGTTGATATCGCTTTTGTTTATAACTTGCATATTTATCCAAATTGTGAAACGAAACTTTGTAGACAGTCGCGGAGACACATTTACTACTGAACTACCAAGTTTCAGAAGTGCAGCTCTTGTACTACCGGAGATATGTCGATACAAACTGAATACGCAAAACATCAAAAAATTTAGCGCGTTTTAAAGTTAATAGCGCTTTTGTTTATAACTTCGACATTTATTCGAATTGTGAAACGAAACTTTGTAGACAGTCGCGGAGACACATTTTCTACTGAAGTACTAAGTTTCAGAAGTGCAGCTCTTGTACTACCGGAGTTATGTCGATACAAACTGAATACGCAAAACATCAACAAAATTTAGCGCGTTTTAAAGTTGATAGCGCTTTTGTTTATAACTTGCACATGGATTCGAATTGTGAAACGAAACTTTGTAGACAGTCGCAGAGACACATTTTTGACTGGAGTACCAAGTTTCAGAAGTGCAGCTCTTGTACTACCGGAGATGTGTCGATACAAACTGAATACGAAAAACATCTACAAAATTTAGTGCGTTTTAAAGTTGATAGCGCTTTTATTTATAACTTCCACATTTATGTGAATTGTGAAACGAAACTGTGCAGACCATCGCGGAGACACATTTTCTACTGAAGTACCAAGTTTCAGAACTGCAGCTCTTGTACTGCCGGAGATATGTTGATACAAACTGAATACGCAAAACATCTACAAAATTTAGCGCGTTTTAAAGTTGATAGCGCTTTTGTTTATAACTTTCAGATTTATTCGAATTGTGCCACGAAACTTTGCAGACCATCGCGGAGAGGCATTTTCTACTGAAGTACCAAGTTTTAGTAGTGCAGCTCTTGAACTACCTGAGATATGTTGATACAAACTGAATACGCCAAACATCTACAAAATTTAGTGCGTTTTAAAGTTGATATCGCTTTTGTTTATAACTTCCACATTTATTCGAATTGTGAAACGAAACTTTGTAGACAGTCGCGGAGACACATTTTCTACTGAAGTACCAAGTTTCAGAAGTGCAGCTCTTGTACTACCAGAGATGTGTCGATACAAACTGAATACGCAAAACATCTACCAAATTTAGTGCGTTTTAAAGTTGATAGCGCTTTTGTTTATAACTTCCACATTTATTCGAATTATGCTACGAAACTTTGCAGACCGTCGCAAAGAGGCATTTTCTACTGAAGTACCAAGTTTCAGAAGTGCAGCTCTTGTACTACCGGAGATGTGTCGATACAAACTGAATACGCCAAACATTAACAAAATTTAGTGCGTTTTAAAGTTGATATCGCTTTTGTTTATAACTTCCACATTTATTCGAATTGTGAAACGAAACTTTGTAGAGAGTCGCGGAGACACATTTTCTACTGAAGTACCAAGTTTCAGAAGTGCAGCTCTGGTACTACCGGAGATATGTCGATACAAACTGAATACGCAAAACATCAACAAAATTTAGCGCGTTTTAAGGTTGATATCGCTTTTGCTTATAACTTCCACATTTATTCGAATTCTTAAACGAAACTGTGTAGACCGTCGCGGAGACACATGTTCTACTGTAGTACCAAGTTTCAGAAGTGCAGCTCTTGTACTACCGGAGATATGTCGATACAAACTGAATACGCAAAACATCAACAAAATTTAGCGCGTTTTAAAGTTGATAGCGCTTTTGTTTATAACTTCCACATTTATTCGAATTGTGAAACGGAACTTTGTAGACAGTCGCGGAGACACATTTTCTACTGAAGTACCAAGTTTCAGAAGTGCAGCTCTTGTACTACCGGAGATGTGTCGATACAAACTGAATACGCAAAACATCTACAAAATTTAGTGCGTTTTAAAGTTGATAGCGCTTTTGTTTATAACTTCCACATTTATTCGAATTGTGCCACGAAACTTTGCAGACCGTCGCGGAGAGGCATTTTCTACTGAAGTACCAAGTTTCAAAAGTGCAGCTCTTGAACTACCTGAGATGTGTCGATACAAACTGAATACGCCAAACATCTACAAAATTTAGTGCGTTTTAAAGTTGATATCGCTTTTGTTTATAACTTCCACATTTATTCGAATTGTGAAACGAAACTTTGTAGAGAGTCGCGGAGACACATTTTCTACTGAAGTACCAAGTGTAAGAAGTGCAGCTCCGATACTACCGGAGATATGTCGATACAAACTGAATACGCAAAACATCTACAAAATTAAGCGCGTTTTAAAGTTGATAGCGCGTTTGTTTATAACTTTCAGATTTATTCGAATTGTGCCACGAAACTTTGCAGACCATCGCGGAGAGGCATTTTCTACTGAAGTACCAAGTTTCAGAAGTGCAGCTCTTGTACTGCCGGAGATATGTCGATACAAACTGAATACGCAAAACATCAACAAAATTTAGCGCGTTTCAAAGTTGATATCGCTTATGTTTATAACTTCCACATTTATTCGAATTGTGCCACGAAACTTTGCAGACAGTCGCGGAGACACATTATCCACTTAAGTACCAAGTTTCAGAAGTGCAGCTCTTGTACTACCGGAGATATGTCGATACAAACTGAATACGCAAAACATCAACAAAATTTAGCGCGTTTTAAAGTTGATAGCGCTTTTGTTTATAACTTCCACATTTATTCGAATTGTGAAACGAAACTTTGTAGACAGTCGCGGAGACACATTTTCTACGGTAGTACCAAGTTTCAGAAGTGCAGCTCTTGTACTACCGGAGATGTGTCGATACAAACAGAATACGCAAAACATCTACGAAATTTAGTGCGTTTTAAAGTTGATAGCGCTTTTGTTTATAACTTCCACATTTATTCGAATTGTGCCACGAAACTTTGCAGACCGTCGCGGAGAGGCATTTACTACTGAAGTACCAAGTTTCAGAAGTGCAGCTCTTGTACTACCGGAGATGTGTCGATACAAACTGAATACGCCAAACATCTACAAAATTTAGTGCGTTTTAAAGTTGATATCGCTTTTGTTTATAACTTCCACATTTATTCGAATTGTGAAACGAAACTTTGTAGAGAGTCGCGGAGACACATTTTCTACTGAAGTACCAAGTTTCAGAAGTGCAGCTCTGGTACTACCGGATATATGTCGATACAAACTGAATACGCAAAACATCTACGAAATTTAGCGCGTTTAAAAGTTGATAGCGCTTTTGTTTATAACTTTCAGATTTATTCGAATTGTGCCACGAAACTTTGCAGACCATCGCGGAGAGGCATTTTCTACTGAAGTACCAAGTTTCAGAAGTGCAGCTCTTGTACTGCCGGAGATATGTCGATACAAACTGAATACGCAAAACATCAACAAAATTTAGCGCGTTTTAAAGTTGATATCGCTTTTGTTTATAACTTCCACATTTATTCGAATTGTGCAACGAAACTTTGCAGACCATCGCGGAGAGGCATTTTCTACTGAAGTACCAAGTTTCAGAAGTGCAGCTTTTGTACTACCGGAGATATGTCGATACAAACTGAATACGCAAAACATCAACAAAATTTAGCGCGTTTTAAAGTTGATATCGCTTTTGTTTATAACTTGCACATTTATTCGAATTGTGAAACGAAACTTTGTAGACAGTCGCGGAGACACATTTTCTACTGAAGTACCAAGTTTCAGAAGTGCAGCTCTTGTACTACAGGAGATGTGTCGATACAAACTGAATACGCAAAACATCAACAAAATTTAGCGCGTTTTAAAGTTGATAGCGCTTTTGTTTATAACTTCCACATTTATTCGAATTGTGAAACGAAACTTTGTAGACAGTCGCGGAGACACATTTTCTACTGAAGTACCAAGTTTCAGAAGTGCAGCTCTTGTACTACCGGAGATGTGTCGATACAAACTGAATACGCAAAACATCTACAAAATTTAGTGCGTTTTAAAGTTGATAGCGCTTTTATTTATAACTTCCACATTTATTCTACTTGTGAAACGAAACTTTGCAGACCATCGCGGAGAGGCATTTTCTACTGAAGTACCAAGTTTCAGAAGTGCAGCTTTTGTACTGCCGGAGATATGTCGATACAAACTGAATACGCTAAACTTCTACAAAATTTAGCGCGTTAAAAAGTTGATAGCGCTTTTGTTTATAACTTTCAGATTTATTCGAATTGTGCCACGAAACTTTGCAGACCATCGCGGAGAGGCATTTTCCACTGAAGTACCAAGTTTCAGAAGTGCAGCTCTTGTACTGCCGGAGGTATGTCGATACAAACTGAATACGCAAAACCCCAACAAAATTTAGCGCGTTTTAAAGTTGATATCGCTTTTGTTTATAACTTCCACATTTATTCGAATTGTGAAACGAAACTTTGTAGACAGTCGCGGAGACACATTTTCTACTAAAGTACCAAGTTTCAGAAGTGCAGCTCTTGTACTACCGGAGATATGTCGATACAAACTGAATACGCAAAACATCAACAAAATTTAGCGCGTTTCAAAGTTGATATCGCTTTTGTTATAACTTCCACATTTATTCGAATTGTGCCACGAAACTTTGCAGACAGTCGCGGAGACAGATTTTCCACTTAAGTACCAAGTTTCAGAAGTGCAGCTCTTGTACTACCGGAGATGTGTCGATACAAACTGAATACGCAAAACACTACAAAATTTAGTGCGTTTTAAAGTTGATATCGCTTTTGTTTATAACTTGCACATTTATTCGAATTGTGAAACGAAACTTTGTAGACAGTCGCGGAGACACATTTTCTACTGAAGTACCAAGTTTCAGAAGTGCAGCTCTTGTACTACCGGAGATATGTCGATACAAACTGAATACGCAAAACATCAACAAAATTTAGCGCGTTTTAAAGTTGATATCGCTTTTGTTTATAACTTCCACATTTATTCGAATTGTGCCACGAAACTTTGCAGACCATCGCGGGGAGGAATTTTCTACTGAAGTACCAAGTTTGAGAAGTTCAGCTCTTGTACTACCGGAGATATCTCGATACAAACTGAATACGCAAAACCCCAACAAAATTTAGCGCGTTTTAAAGTTGATATCGCTTTTGTTTATAACTTCCACATTTATTCGAATTGTGAAACAAAACTTTGCAGACAGTCGCGGAGACACATTTTCTACTGAAGTACCAAGTTTCAGAAGTGCAGCTCTTGTACTACCGGAGATATGTCGATACAAACTAGATACGCAAAACTTCAACAAAATTGAGCGCGTTTTAAAGTTGATATCGCTTTTGTTTATAACTTGCACATTTATCCGAATTGTGAAACGAAACTTTGTAGACAGTCGCGGAGACACATTTTCTACTGAAGTACCAAGTTTCAGAAGTGCAGCTCTTGTACTACCGGAGATATGTCGATACAAACTGAATACGCAAAACATCAACAAAATTTAGCGCGTTTTAAAGTTGATAGCGCTTTTGTTTATAACTTGCACATGGATTCGAATTGTGAAACGAAACTTTGTAGACAGTCGCCGAGACACATTTTCTACTGAAGTACCAAGTTTCAGAAGTGCAGCTCTAGTACTACCGGAGATGTGTCGATACAAACTGAATACGAAAAACATCTACAAAATTTAGTGCGTTTTAAAGTTGATAGCGCTTTTATTATATAACTTCCACATTTATGTGAATTGTGAAACGAAACTGTGCAGACCATCGCGGAGACACATTTTCTACTGAAGTACCAAGTTTCAGAAGTGCAGCTCTTGTACTGCCGGAGATATGTTGATACAAACTGAATACGCAAAACATCTACAAAATTTAGCGCGTTTTAAAGTTGATAGCCCTTTTGTTTATAACTTTCAGATTTATTCGAATTGTGCCACGAAACTTTGAACCCCATCGCGGAGAGGCATTTTCTACTGAAGTACCAAGTTTCAGAAGTGCAGCTCTTGTACTACCGGAGATATGTCGATACAAACTGAATACGCAAAACATCAACAAAATTTAGCGCGTTTTAAAGTTGATATCGCTTTTGTTTATAACTTCCACATTTATTCGAATTGTGCCACGAAACTTAGCAGACCATCGCGGGGAGGAATTTTCTACTGAAGTACCAAGTTTGAGAAGTTCAGCTCTTGTACTTCCAGAGATAAGTCGATACAAACTGAATACGCAAAACCCCAACAAAATTTAGCGCGTTTTAAAGTTGATATCGCTTTTGTTTATAACTTCCACATTTATTCGAATTGTGAAACGAAACTTTGTAGACAGTCGCGGAGACACATTTTCTACTGAAGTACCAAGTTTCAGAAGTGCAGCTCTTGTACTACCGGAGATGTGTCGATACAAACTGAATACGCAAAACATCTACAAAATTTAGTGCGTTTTAAAGTTGATAGCGCTTTTATTTATAACTTCCACATTTATTCTACTTGTGAAACGAAACTTTGCAGACCATCGCGGAGAGGCATTTTCTACTGAAGTACCAAGTTTCAGAAGTGCAGCTTTTGTACTGCCGGAGATATGTCGATACAAACTGAATACGCTAAACTTCTACAAAATTTAGCGCGTTAAAAAGTTGATAGCGCTTTTGTTTATAACTTTCAGATTTATTCGAATTGTGCCACGAAACTTTGCAGACCATCGCGGAGAGGCATTTTCCACTGAAGTACCAAGTTTCAGAAGTGCAGCTCTTGTACTGCCGGAGGTATGTCGATACAAACTGAATACGCAAAACCCCAACAAAATTTAGCGCGTTTTAAAGTTGATATCGCTTTTGTTTATAACTTCCACATTTATTCGAATTGTGAAACGAAACTTTGTAGACAGTCGCGGAGACACATTTTCTACTAAAGTACCAAGTTTCAGAAGTGCAGCTCTTGTACTACCGGAGATATGTCGATACAAACTGAATACGCAAAACATCAACAAAATTTAGCGCGTTTCAAAGTTGATATCGCTTTTGTTATAACTTCCACATTTATTCGAATTGTGCCACGAAACTTTGCAGACAGTCGCGGAGACAGATTTTCCACTTAAGTACCAAGTTTCAGAAGTGCAGCTCTTGTACTACCGGAGATGTGTCGATACAAACTGAATACGCAAAACACTACAAAATTTAGTGCGTTTTAAAGTTGATATCGCTTTTGTTTATAACTTGCACATTTATTCGAATTGTGAAACGAAACTTTGTAGACAGTCGCGGAGACACATTTTCTACTGAAGTACCAAGTTTCAGAAGTGCAGCTCTTGTACTACCGGAGATATGTCGATACAAACTGAATACGCAAAACATCAACAAAATTTAGCGCGTTTTAAAGTTGATATCGCTTTTGTTTATAACTTCCACATTTATTCGAATTGTGCCACGAAACTTTGCAGACCATCGCGGGGAGGAATTTTCTACTGAAGTACCAAGTTTGAGAAGTTCAGCTCTTGTACTACCGGAGATATCTCGATACAAACTGAATACGCAAAACCCCAACAAAATTTAGCGCGTTTTAAAGTTGATATCGCTTTTGTTTATAACTTCCACATTTATTCGAATTGTGAAACAAAACTTTGCAGACAGTCGCGGAGACACATTTTCTACTGAAGTACCAAGTTTCAGAAGTGCAGCTCTTGTACTACCGGAGATATGTCGATACAAACTAGATACGCAAAACTTCAACAAAATTGAGCGCGTTTTAAAGTTGATATCGCTTTTGTTTATAACTTGCACATTTATCCGAATTGTGAAACGAAACTTTGTAGACAGTCGCGGAGACACATTTACTACTGAACTACCAAGTTTCAGAAGTGCAGCTCTTGTACTACCGGAGATATGTCGATACAAACTGAATACGCAAAACATCAAAAAATTTAGCGCGTTTAAAAGTTGATAGCGCTTTTGTTTATAACTTCGACATTTATTCGAATTGTGAAACGAAACTTTGTAGACAGTCGCGGAGACACATTTTCTACTGAAGTACCAAGTTTCAGAAGTGCAGCTCTTGTACTACCGGAGATATGTCGATACAAACTGAATACGCAAAACATCAACAAAATTTAGCGCGTTTTAAAGTTGATAGCGCTTTTGTTTATAACTTGCACATGGATTCGAATTGTGAAACGAAACTTTGTAGACAGTCGCCGAGACACATTTTCTACTGAAGTACCAAGTTTCAGAAGTGCAGCTCTAGTACTACCGGAGATGTGTCGATACAAACTGAATACGAAAAACATCTACAAAATTTAGTGCGTTTTAAAGTTGATAGCGCTTTTATTATATAACTTCCACATTTATGTGAATTGTGAAACGAAACTGTGCAGACCATCGCGGAGACACATTTTCTACTGAAGTACCAAGTTTCAGAAGTGCAGCTCTTGTACTGCCGGAGATATGTTGATACAAACTGAATACGCAAAACATCTACAAAATTTAGCGCGTTTTAAAGTTGATAGCCCTTTTGTTTATAACTTTCAGATTTATTCGAATTGTGCCACGAAACTTTGAACCCCATCGCGGAGAGGCATTTTCTACTGAAGTACCAAGTTTCAGAAGTGCAGCTCTTGTACTACCGGAGATATGTCGATACAAACTGAATACGCAAAACATCAACAAAATTTAGCGCGTTTTAAAGTTGATATCGCTTTTGTTTATAACTTCCACATTTATTCGAATTGTGCCACGAAACTTAGCAGACCATCGCGGGGAGGAATTTTCTACTGAAGTACCAAGTTTGAGAAGTTCAGCTCTTGTACTTCCAGAGATAAGTCGATACAAACTGAATACGCAAAACCCCAACAAAATTTAGCGCGTTTTAAAGTTGATATCGCTTTTGTTTATAACTTCCACATTTATTCGAATTGTGAAACAAAACTTTGCAGACAGACGCGGAGACACATTTTCTACTGAAGTACCAAGTTTCAGAAGTGCAGCTCTTGTACTACCGGAGATATGTCGATACAAACTGAATACGCAAAACATCAACAAAATTTAGCGCGTTTTAAAGTTGATATCGCTTTTGTTTATAACTTGCACATTTATCCGAATTGTGAAACGAAACTTTGTAGACAGTCGCGGAGACACATTTACTACTGAACTACCAAGTTTCAGAAGTGCAGCTCTTGTACTACCGGAGATATGTCGATACAAACTGAATACGCAAAACATCAAAACATTTAGCGCGTTTAAAAGTTGATAGCGCTTTTGTTTATAACTTCGACATTTATTCGAATTGTGAAACGAAACTTTGTAGACAGTCGCGGAGACACATTTTCTACTGAAGTACTAAGTTTCAGAAGTGCAGCTCTTGTACTACAGGAGATGTGTCGATACAAACTGAATACGCAAAACATCAACAAAATTTAGCGCGTTTTAAAGTTGATAGCGCTTTTGTTTATTACTTCCACATTTATTCGAATTGTGAAACGAAACTTTGTAGACAGTCGCGGAGACACATTTTCTACTGAAGTACCAAGTTTCAGAAGTGCAGCTCTTGTACTACCGGAGATATGTCGATACAAACTGAATACGCAAAACATCAACAAAATTTAGCGCGTTTTAAAGTTGATAGCGCTTTTGTTTATAACTTCCACATTTATTCGAATTGTGAAACGAAACTTTGTAGACAGTCGCGGAGACACATTTTCTACTGAAGTAACAAGTCTCAGAAGTGCAGCTCTTGTACTACCGGAGATGTGTCGATACAAACTGAATACGCAAAACATCTACAAAATTTAGTGCGTTTTAAAGTTGATAGCGCTTTTATTTATAACTTCCACATTTATTCTAATTGTGAAACGAAACTTTGCAGACCATCGCGGAGAGGAATTTTCTACTGAAGTACCAAGTTTCAGAAGTGCAGCTCTTGTACTACCGGAGATATGTCGATACAAACTGAATACGCTAAACTTCTACAAAATTTAGCGCGTTTAAAAGTTGATAGCGCTTTTGTTTATAACTTTCAGATTTATTCGAATTGTGCCACGAAACTTTGCAGACCATCGCGGAGAGGCATTTTCCACTGAAGTACCAAGTTTCAGAAGTGCAGCTCTTGTACTGCCGGAGGTATGTCGATACAAACTGAATACGCAAAACCCCAACAAAATTTAGCGCGTTTCAAAGTTGATATCGCTTTTGTTATAACTTCCACATTTATTCGAATTGTGCCACGAAACTTTGCAGACAGTCGCGGAGACAGATTTTCCACTTAAGTACCAAGTTTCAGAAGTGCAGCTCTTGTACTACCGGAGATGTGTCGATACAAACTGAATACGCAAAACACTACAAAATTTAGTGCGTTTTAAAGTTGATATCGCTTTTGTTTATAACTTGCACATTTATTCGAATTGTGAAACGAAACTTTGTACACAGTCGCAGAGACACATATTCTACTGAAGTACCAAGTTTCAGAAGTGCAGCTCTTGTACTACCGGAGATATGTCGATACAAACTGAATACGCAAAACATCAACAAAATTTTGCGCGTTTTAAAGTTGATAGCGCTTTTATTTATAACTTCCACATTTATGTGAATTGTGAAACGAAACTGTGCAGACCATCGCGGAGACACATTTTCTACTGAAGTACCAAGTTTCAGAACTGCAGCTCTTTTACTGCCGGAGATATGTTGATACAAACTGAATACGCAAAACATCTACAAAATTTAGCGCGTTTTAAAGTTGATAGCGCTTTTGTTTATAACTTTCAGATTTATTCGAATTGTGCCACGAAACTTTGCAGACCATCGCGGAGAGGCATTTTCTACTGAAGTACCAAGTTTCAGAAGTGCAGCTCTTGTACTTCCGGAGATATGTCGATACAAACTGAATACGCAAAACATCAACAAAATTTAGCGCGTTTTAAAGTTGATATCGCTTTTGTTTATAACTTGCACATTTATTCGTATTGTAAAACGAAACTTTGTAGACAGTCGCGGAGACACATCTTCCACTGAAGTACCAAGTTTCAGAAGTGCAGCTCTTGTACTTCCGGAGATATGTCGATACAAACTGAATACGCAAAACATCAACAAAATTTAGCGCGTTTTAAAGTTGATAGCGCTTTTGTTTATAACTTGCACATTTATTCGAATTGTGAAACGAAACTTTGTAGACAGCCGCGGAGACACATTTTCTACTGAAGTACCAAGTTTCAGAAGTGCAGCTCTTGTACTACCGGAGATATGTCGATACAAACGGAATACGCAAAACATCAACAAAATTTAGCGCGTTTTAAAGTTGATATCGCTTTTTTTTATAACTTCAACATTTATTCGAATTGTGCCACGAAACTTTGCAGACAGTCCCGGAGACACATTTGCTACTGAAGTACCAAGTTTCAGAAGTGCAGCTCTTGTACTACCGGAGATATGTCGATACAAACTGAATACGCAAAACATCAACAAAATTAAGCGCGTTTTAAAGTTGATATCGCTTTTGTTTATAACTTCCACATTTATGCGAATTGTAAAACGAAACTTTGAAGACAGTCGCGGAGACACATTTTCTACTGAAGTACCAAGTTTCAGAAGTGCAGCTCTTGTACTACCGGAGATATGTCGATACAAACTGAATACGCAAAACATCAACAAAATTTAGCGCGTTTTAAAGTTGATATCGCTTTTGTTTATAACTTCCACATTTATTCGAATTGTGCCACGAAAACTTTGCAGACCATCGCGGGGAGGCATTTTCTACTGAAGTACGAAGTTTCAGAAGTTCAGCTCTTGTACTACCGGAGATAGTTCGATACAAACTGAATACACAAAACCCCAACAAAATTTAGCGCGTTTTAAAGTTGATATCGCTTTTGTTTATAACTTCCACATTTATTCGAATTGTGAAACGAAACTTTGCAGACAGTCGCGGAGACACATTTTCTACTGAAGTACCAAGTTTCAGAAGTGCAGCTCTTGTACTACCGGAGATATGTCGATACAAACTGAATACGCAAAACATCAACAAAATTTAGCGCGTTTTAAAGTTGATATCGCTTTTGTTTATAACTTGCACATTTATCCGAATTGTGAAACGAAACTTTGTAGACAGTCGCGGAGACACATTTTCTACTGAACTACCAAGTTTCAGAAATGCAGCTCTTGTACTACCGGAGATATGTCGATACAAACTGAATACGCAAAACATCAAAAAAATTTAGCGCGTTTTAAAGTTGATAGCGCTTTTGTTTATAACTTGCACATGGATTCGAATTGTGAAACGAAACTTTGTAGACAGTCGCGGAGACACATTTTCTACTGAAGTACCAAGTTTCAGAAGTGCAGCTCTTGTACTACCGGAGATGTGTCGATACAAACTGAATACGAAAAACATCTACAAAATTTAGTGCGTTTTAAAGTTGATAGCGCTTTTATTTATAACTTCCACATTTATGTGAATTGTGAAACGAAACTGTGCAGACCATCGCGGAGACACATTTTCTACTGAAGTACCAAGTTTCAGAACTGCAGCTCTTGTACTGTCGGAGATATGTTGATACAAACTGAATACGCAAAACATCTACAAAATTTAGCGCGTTTTAAAGTTGATAGCGCTTTTGTTTATAACTTTCAGATTTATTCGAATTGTGCCACGAAACTTTGCAGACCATCGCGGAGAGGCATTTTCTACTGAAGTACCAAGTTTCAGAAGTGCAGCTCTTGTACTGCCGAAGATATGTCGATACAAACTGAATACGCAAAACATCAACAAAATTTAGCGCGTTTTAAAGTTGATATCGCTTTTGTTTATAACTTCCACATTTATTCGAATTGTGAAACGAAACTTTGCAGACAGTCGCGGAGACACATTTTCTACTGAAGTACTAAGTTTCAGAAGTTCAGCTCTTGTACTACCGGAGATATGTCGATACAAACTGAATACGCAAAACATCAACAAAATTTAGCGCGTTTTAAAGTTGATATCGCTTTTGTTTATAACTTGCACATTTATCCGAATTGTGAAACGAAACTTTGTAGACAGTCACGGAGACACATTTTCTACTGAAGTACCAAGTTTCAGAAATGCAGCTCTTGTACTACCGGAGATATGTCGATACAAACTGAATACGCAAAACATCAAAAAAATTTAGCGCGTTTTAAAGTTGATAGCGCTTTTGTTTATAACTTACACATTTATTCGAATTGTGAAACAAAACTTTGTAGACAGTCGCGGAGACAAATGTTCTACTGAAGTACCAAGTTTCAGAAGTGCAGCTCTTGTACTACCGGAGATGTGTCGATACAAACTGAATACGCAAAACATCTACAAAATTTAGTGCGTTTTAAAGTTTATAGCGCTTTTGTTTATAACTTGCACATGGATTCGAATTGTGAAACGAAACTTTGTAGACAGTCGCGGAGACACATTTTCTACTGAAGTACCAAGTTTCAGAAGTGCAGCTCTTGTACTACCGGAGATGTGTCGATACAAACTGAATACGAAAAACATCTACAAAATTTAGTGCGTTTTAAAGTTGATAGCGCTTTTATTTATAACTTCTACATTTATGTGAATTGTGAAACGAAACTGTGCAGACCATTGCGGAGACACATTTTCTACTGAAGTACCAAGTTTCAGAACTGCAGCTCTTGTACTGTCGGAGATATGTTGATACAAACTGAATACGCAAAACATCTACAAAATTTAGCGCGTTTTAAAGTTGATAGCGCTTTTGTTTATAACTTTCAGATTTATTCGAATTGTGCCACGAAACTTTGCAGACCATCGCGGAGAGGCATTTTCTACTGAAGTACCAAGTTTCAGAAGTGCAGCTCTTGTACTGCCGGAGATATGTCGATACAAACTGAATACGCAAAACATCAACAAAATTTAGCGCGTTTTAAAGTTGATAGCGCTTTTGTTTATAACTTGCACATTTATTCGAATTGTGAAACGAAACTTTGTAGACAGCCGCGGAGACACATTTTCTACTGAAGTACCAAGTTTCAGAAGTGCAGCTCTTGTACTACCGGAGATATGTCGATACAAACTGAATACGCAAAACATCAACAAAATTTAGCGCGTTTTAAAGTTGATATCGCTTTTTTTTATAAGTTCCACATTTATTCGAATTGTGCCACGAAACTTTGCAGACAGTCCCGGAGACACATTTTCTACTGAAGTACCAAGTTTCAGAAGTGCAGCTCTTGTACTACCGGAGATATTTCGATACAAACTGAATACGCAAAACATCAACAAAATTTAGCGCGTTTTAAAGTTGATATCGCTTTTGTTTATAACTTGCACATTTATTCGAATTGTGAAACGAAACTTTGTAGACAGTCGCGGAGACACATTTTCTACTGAAGTACAAAGTTTCAGAAGTGCAGCTCTTGTACTACCGGAGATATGTCGATACAAACTGAATACGCAAAACATCAACAAAATTAAGCGCGTTTTAAAGTTGATATCGCTTTTGTTTATAACTTCCACATTTATGCGAATTGTAAAACGAAACTTTGAAGACAGTCGCGGAGACACATTTTCTACTGAAGTACCAAGTTTCAGAAGTGCAGCTCTTGTACTACCGGAGATATGTCGATACAAACTGAATACGCAAAACATCAACAAAATTTAGCGCGTTTTAAAGTTGATATCGCTTTTGTTTATAACTTCCACATTTATTCGAATTGTGCCACGAAAACTTTGCAGACAGTCGCGGAGACACATTTTCTACTGAAGTACCAAGTTTCAGAAGTGCAGCTCTTGTACTACCGGAGATATGTCGATACAAACTGAATACGCAAAACATCAACAAAATTTAGCGCGTTTTAAAGTTGATATCGCTTTTGTTTATAACTTGCACATTTATCCGAATTGTGAAACGAAACTTTGTAGACAGTCGCGAAGACACATTTTCTACTGAACTACCAAGTTTCAGAAATGCAGCTCTTGTACTACCGGAGATATGTCGATACAAACTGAATACGCAAAACATCAAAAAAAATTAGCGCGTTTTAAAGTTGATAGCGCTTTTGTTTATAACTTCCACATTTATTCGAATTGTGAAACGAAACTTTGTAGACAGTCGCGGAGACAAATGTTCTACTGAAGTACCAAGTTTCAGAAGTGCAGCTCTTGTACTACCGGAGATGTGTCGATACAAACTGAATACGCAAAACATCTACAAAATTTAGTGCGTTTTAAAGTTTATAGCGCTTTTGTTTATAACTTGCACATGGATTCGAATTGTGAAACGAAACTTTGTAGACAGTCGCGGAGACACATTTTCTACTGAAGTACCAAGTTTCAGAAGTGCAGCTCTTGTACTACCGGAGATGTGTCGATACAAACTGAATACGAAAAACATCTACAAAATTTAGTGCGTTTTAAAGTTGATAGCGCTTTTATTTATAACTTCCACATTTATGTGAATTGTGAAACGAAACTGTGCAGACCATCGCGGAGACACATTTTCTACTGAAGTACCAAGTTTCAGAACTGCAGCTCTTGTACTGTCGGAGATATGTTGATACAAACTGAATACGCAAAACATCTACAAAATTTAGCGCGTTTTAAAGTTGATAGCGCTTTTGTTTATAACTTTCAGATTTATTCGAATTGTGCCACGAAACTTTGCAGACCATCGCGGAGAGGCATTTTCTACTGAAGTACCAAGTTTCAGAAGTGCAGCTCTTGTACTGCCGGAGATATGTCGATACAAACTGAATACGCAAAACATCAACAAAATTTAGCGCGTTTTAAAGTTGATAGCGCTTTTGTTTATAACTTCGACATTTATTCGAATTGTGAAACGAAACTTTGTAGACAGCCGCGGAGACACATTTTCTACTGAAGTACCAAGTTTCAGAAGTGCAGCTCTTGTACTACCGGAGATATGTCGATACAAACTGAATACGCAAAACATCAACAAAATTTAGCGCGTTTTAAAGTTGATATCGCTTTTTTTTATAACTTCCACATTTATTCGGATTGTGCCACGAAACTTTGCAGACAGTCCCGGAGACACATTTTCTACTGAAGTACCAAGTTTCAGAAGTGCAGCTCTTGTACTACCGGAGATATTTCGATATAAACTGAATACGCAAAACATCAACAAAATTTAGCGCGTTTTAAAGTTGATATCGCTTTTGTTTATAACTTGCACATTTATTCGAATTGTGAAACGAAACTTTGTAGACAGTCGCGGAGACACATTTTCTACTGAAGTACCAAGTTTCAGAAGTGCAGCTCTTGTACTACCGGAGATATGTCGATACAAACTGAATACGCAAAACATCAACAAAATTAAGCGCGTTTTAAAGTTGATATCGCTTTTGTTTATAATTTCCACATTTATGCGAATTGTAAAACGAAACTTTGAAGACAGTCGCGGAGACACATTTTCTACTGAAGTACCAAGTTTCAGAAGTGCAGCTCTTGTACTACCGGAGATATGTCGATACAAACTGAATACGCAAAACATCAACAAAATTTAGCGCGTTTTAAAGTTGATAGCGCTTTTGTTTATAACTTCAACATTTATTCGAATTGTGCCACGAAAACTTTGCAGACCATCGCGGGGAGGCATTTTCTACTGAAGTACCACGTTTCAGAAGTTCAGCTCTTGTACTACCGGAGATAGTTCGATACAAACTGAATACGCAAAACCCCAACAAAATTTAGCGCGTTTTAAAGTTGATATCGCTTTTGTTTATAACTTCCACATTTATTCGAATTGTGAAACGAAACTTTGCAGACAGTCGCGGAGACACATTTTCTACTGAAGTACCAAGTTTCAGAAGTGCAGCTCTTGTACTACCGGAGATATGTCGATACAAACTGAATACGCAAAACATCAACAAAATTTAGCGCGTTTTAAAGTTGATATCGCTTTTGTTTATAACTTGCACATTTATCCGAATTGTGAAACGAAACTTTGTAGACAGTCGCGGAGACACATTTTCTACTGAACTACCAAGTTTCAGAAATGCAGCTCTTGTACTACCGGAGATATGTCGATACAAACTGAATACGCAAAACATCAAAAAAATTTAGCGCGTTTTAAAGTTGATAGCGCTTTTGTTTATAACTTACACATTTATTCGAATTGTGAAACAAAACGTTGTAGACAGTCGCGGAGACAAATGTTCTACTGAAGTACCAAGTTTCAGAAGTGCAGCTCTTGTACTACCGGAGATGTGTCGATACAAACTGAATACGCAAAACATCTACAAAATTTAGTGCGTTTTAAAGTTTATAGCGCTTTTGTTTATAACTTGCACATTGATTCGAATTGTGAAACGAAACTTTGTAGACAGTCGCGGAGACACATTTTCTACTGAAGTACCAAGTTTCAGAAGTGCAGCTCTTGTACTACCGGAGATGTGTCGATACAAACTGAATACGAAAAACATCTACAAAATTTAGTGCGTTTTAAAGTTGATAGCGCTTTTATTTATAACTTCCACATTTATGTGAATTGTGAAACGAAACTGTGCAGACCATCGCGGAGACACATTTTCTACTGAAGTACCAAGTTTCAGAACTGCAGCTCTTGTACTGTCGGAGATATGTTGATACAAACTGAATACGCAAAACATCTACAAAATTTAGCGCGTTTTAAAGTTGATAGCGCTTTTGTTTATAACTTTCAGATTTATTCGAATTGTGCCACGAAACTTTGCAGACCATCGCGGAGAGGCATTTTCTACTGAAGTACCAAGTTTCAGAAGTGCAGCTCTTGTACTGCCGGAGATATGTCGATACAAACTGAATACGCAAAACATCAACAAAATTTAGCGCGTTTTAAAGTTGATAGCGCTTTTGTTTATAACTTGCACATTTATTCGAATTGTGAAACGAAACTTTGTAGACAGCCGCGGAGACACATTTTCTACTGAAGTACCAAGTTTCAG